>CAWUFW010008802.1:0-600000 GCA_963921515.1 Calotriton arnoldi | reverse complement strand
AAACTACTCCTAAGCATATGCAGCGGCCATTGCTTCGGGACTACTTTTTTATTTCTTTACGAATGCTTTTCACGAGCGTTCCTTCTCTAGAAACAGATCTCGACAGAAGAAATCTCCATCCCAAACACCAAAGGGACAAGGCGCCTTTACTCCTCCCTCCTGGCTCAGTGCTTGGACTTCATCTCCTTGGTTTTACATGAGAGATTGGGGGTGCGCATTGTTCATTGTGTGTCTGCACTGCAACTACAGGTTAGTTAATTGCTGTGTACTTTTAGTGGAGCATTACACAGTTAAACTGTACTTGACCAAACGCCTTCTCCCCTCCATTGCTTAACCTGATGAAAAAACGTTCATATATTAACTGCAGTGTATCATTAGTGTAGTACAGGGCTGCACAGTTTAACTGCAGCAGCGCGAGGTGACCCTACAAATGCATTTCCTTCCTTATGAGGCGTTAATGTAGTTAGAAAGCAAACTGCTCAGAAGCAAGGATGTGCTTTACTACAGGTTGGGTTTTTTATGGTCTTGTTCATTTTCAAATTAACTCCGTCATCCGAAGACCACCATAGCATTGTGTTTTATTTTATTTGGAATCAACATTCACTCCATCATTTATAGGACAGGGCCTTGGCTGCTTGACCACAGTGTCCACAGAGGAGTCAAGGCAGCCATGGAACCTGTGTAACCATCTAAGGCATAGTCACCACCAGTAGTAAACAGATAGGGGCTTATTTACAAGGCCCTTGCGCCACTTTTGCGTCATTTTTAACATGAGAAAAGTGACGCAAAAGTGGCGCAAGGGCCTTGTTAATCTGCCCCATACAGTCTCGCCTTTAAAATTAGGGTGCCCAACTTTTCATCATCACCTCGAAGGCCACTTTCAATGCGTGGAGACACTTCGCATGAATTGCACATACTGGCACATCACAAGATGTGACAAAAACGTATTTAGATATACCTTTTTTTAAATTGTATTCTGTTATTTTTAGTGCGACTGAAAACATCAATCTGTATATTTTACACGTCATCTCTTTCCTCTACATTATGGTCTGGACACCTTTATTTGACCCACCAACAGGCACTGAGAAAACTCTCACTGTCTTCATTCAGTCTCAGCAACACAATTTACTATCGTGCCCCAAAATAAGCACTTAACCACAAGCTTAATACCTGGAACAACACACGCTCTTATGCTTTCTATACCATTGACAATGCCAACAGCTCAGAGCTCAGCCATTGCCGTGACCTATTGGCTTTGCCAATGCGTGTTGTTGTTTGTTGCACTTAATTCACCTTTGAACCGGAGTACTGCATGTGATCAAGACCCCGCAGGTTCAAAACATGTCAGGTCTCTCTAGGACACGAAAAATAAAGTGTGTTTAATTTGGAATCCTGGGGTGACTCGTATATATTCTTCCACGCATGATGACGTTTTGGGGGACATTAAAGCGAGGAAAAGGAATCCCGCGCAGACAGTATACATATAATCAAATCAAAGAAGGCTTTATTCGATTGAATAAACAAACAATCATAAAAGCTCAAAGTTAAAAACAATCTTCCAATTCATACAGACCTAATTTCATTATTAATTACATTCATAAAAATTAAAAAGATATTAAATTTACAAAGCCATAATACAATAGGTTTTTTTTATAAAAATCCATAACTCATTAGAAGCAATTAGGTACACTGTTGTTTCCTTAGACTCAAAACTATTTTCAGAAAAGTTGTTAATCTACAAACAGTGTGCTCATTCTCCAACTGTTGGAGAGCCAAAAAAGCAGGACGGCATTGACGTAGCCCGCTGTGTTTCAAAATAGGAACAAGAAATTAGCTCCTAGGTGGAGAGTAAAACCTACAAAAAAAAGTAACATGTATCGTGGATTGTAGGGAAGTATTATCGCTAGGGCATGGTTGGAGGATTTGAGACCAGTCGTTCCTTGTAGGGAAAGTAACCAGTCTGTGAAAAACCCCCAGCCTAAAACGAGTTAAAAGAAATCTATCATAGGCACTAGGTACAAAAGTTAGGTAGGGTTGAATATTAAAAGTAGTTAAAACCATCTGATTGCGCAGGACTGTGGGTTTTAATATCTCAGCTGACATTCTAATGGTGTCCAGATGGAGAATACCCTCACGCTTTAATTCCTTCCTTGTTATTGCCCCGATTGTAGTAGGATTAGTAAAGTAGTCTAGATGGCCAAGATCCTTCAAAAATGTTGAACATAGTTTAACCATGGAATCCTCATTGCACCTTCCAGTTTCAAAATGTCAATAAGGATATCCCTGTTCAATTTGGCCTCAATTTTGGTCCAGAGTCTGTGCCATAACAGGACAGGCTCAAGCCTAATTAGATCTGAAATAAAAGGTAGACCGAGCTCGGCGTGACAAATACAAGCTGAGGTACTACTCGGGACCGATAAGATGTATCTTAGGAAGGAGTTCTCTACTCTCTGGATTGGTAGCGGGTCAACATGCCCCCAAACCCCGCTCCCATACACTGCAGCTGAAACACACTAGGCTTTATAGATTTTAATAAGCTCCTCTGGGGGTTTTTTACCTAAGTTTTTCGCGAAGGCAGTAAGAGCAGAGGTAGTACGTAAAAGTGCCAGTATTTTTGCTGCCTGCACCCAGCTATCATTATGGGAAAAAAGAATGCCCAGATAAGAAAAAGTCTTTGTAACCCCAATCTTTTGTCCTGCCACATACATATCTTTGCGTTTCTTTATTCCCGAGCCACAGCGCATAATAAAAGTTTTGGAGGAGTTTACCCGTAGGCCTAAGTCTTTCATAAAAAGGGAGAAACTATCCAAAACGCGCTGAAGGCCTACTTGCGTGCGGGACATCAGCACCCCGTCGTCTGCGTACAGGAGGGCTGGGATGGGGCGGCCGTCTACCTGGGGGAAGTCCTGATTGTCTTTAATGAGAGCTTCCCCCAATTCATTTATATATAGGTTAAAAAGGAACGGAGCCAGGACACAACCCTGCCTAACTCCGCTCCTAATTGGAAATGTAGCCGAGCGCTCGCCCTTCAATCCGCAGCGGACGCGGGCCTTGGCCTCACAGTAAAAACGTTTAAGAAAATAAATAATATTTATACCAACCCCCAGGCCTTCTAATATTGACCAAAGCTTAATGTGGCGCACACAGTCAAATGCGGCTGTGAGGTCAACAAATGCTAAAAAGAGATTCCCTTTTTTTGCCCTGGTGTACTTCCCCACCATGAGGGAGAGGTTTATACCCTGTTCAACAGTCCCACAGGTTGGGTTTTTTATGGTCTTGTTCATTTTCAAATTAACTCCGTCATCCGAAGACCACCATAGCATTGTATTTTATTTTATTTGGAATCAACATTCACTCCATAATTTATAGGACAGGGCCTTGGCTGCTTGACCACAGTGTCCACAGAGGAGTCAAGGCAGCCATGGAACCTGTGTAACCATCGAAGGCATAGTCACCAGCATGGCTGCCAGTAGTAAACAGATAGGGGCTTATTTACAAGGCCCTTGCGCCACTTTTGCGTCATTTTTAACATGAGAAAAGTGACGCAAAAGTGGCGCAAGGGCCTTGTTAATCTGCCCCATACATTCTCGCCTTTAAAATTAGGGTGCCCAACTTTTCATCATCACCTCGAAGGACACTTTCAATGCGTGGAGACACTTCGCATGAATTGCACGTACTGGCACATCACAAGATGTGACAAAAACGTATTTAGATATACCTTTTTAGGTCGAGCCTAGACAGCGCATGCGCTGTCGCAAGACCTATAGTAAACACAATATCGATGGTAATTTCTCCTGCCATTCTCCTGCTGCTTGCCATTTGTTAACTCTGTCATTGCTCTTGTTAGCTGGCTTATCGTTGGCTTGTGGTCCGTCACGTCATTTCCGTTTTCCTTCCATTTTGCAGGAAGCAGCACCGACCAACTACTGTTTAGTTGCGCTGGGCTGTTATCTTGGCTGTTATCTTGTCATTTAGGGACTACTTCCTTGATTTTAATGATTCTACAGTCGTCACTGCTTGTTTCCTTTACTTGGTGTAACCTTTTAACTTAGACTGTGAAAATTCAAGGTTTGTTCTTTGCTTCCTGCCTCAATTTCCTCTTTACTGCTTAAGCCACACAGGAGCCTGCTCAGAAAAGAAACATTTGCAATGCAATACGTTTCACATTACTCAAAATGTGAGCTATTGGCATTGCGCATGCACATTTTTTTTTTCTCGTTTCAAATTATGCCAGCAGTAGCATAATAAGAAAATAAATTCCTTTCACAATGGAAAAGCCGCAGTACCGCAGGCTGTTACTAGGTGTCCCTGAAACTTGTTTCATGAAGGAAAGGACTCAGTACCACAGGCTGTTACTAGGTGTCCCTCGAATTTATTTTCTAGGTGTTCCAGGGACACCTATTAACAGCCTGTGGTACTGCGCCCTTTCCTTCGTGAAAGGAATTTCTTTGCTTATTATGCTACTGCTGGCATACAAAACGTAAGGTAAAATGGCACTTAATGATTTTTTTGCCATCACTGAGCATTTCAGAGATTGGCATCTCAGACGCAGGCAGCCCCATTGCGCTCATCTGTTGCTGATCTGTGACTGGAACTAAATCCTGGCCCTGCGAGGCGAAATTATAATTGACTTGTTCTAACCTGCCTCTTTCTTTCACACCTGTCTTTCCCTCTCTTTCTGTCGCTCTTCACCATCTTTTTCTCATCCCTCTTTCTATTGACATCACATTTCTTATACTTTCATCCCATCTCAGTGGCAGCCCCCTCTCTCTAATTCTTGGCTATCTCTTTGTCACCTGTTAATGTGTCTATCACTTATCTCTCTCACCTGTCTCTCTCTCACAACTGTCTGTATTTCTCTCACACCTGTCCAGAATGCCTATTTAATCCTTCTCTCTGACTCTCTTACACACACACACTCACGCGCACATGCGCGCACACACACCTCTCTTTCGATCTCGCCTGTCTCTCTGTAGTGCCCACTTCATGCTCCTCCTTTCGTTATTTTTCCCTTCTTTACCCTCATAGTCTTCCCCCTACCCCTCTCCCTCTGCTGTATTTCTTATTTCTTGCTCCCTTCAGGTGCTCAGGGGCAGCAGGACTCCTTTTACTGGGGTCCACTAAAAAATAAATAATTATTTTGGAAGTTTGTTACTTTGCTTAGACCCGGCTACTGCTGCAAGTTTTCACTCCTTTTCATGTACACGATGTACATGAGAGGCACAGAAACTAAATGAGGCTCATTAGAGCCTGATATTTCTTCTGTTTCTAACACTGCCATTTCCCCTCTGAGGGCAGGGGTCTCGAGGACAGTTGATAACGCCGATTCTTATCTAATTATCTATAAGAACCTTCTGGCCGCCAAGATCTTTTTACCTGTTGAATAGTGTAAAGGAGAGAATCTCATCTGGTTAGATATCAGCATTCATTTTGTCTGAAAGGATCACTGACTCCGAATTCAAGTTTAAGAATTTATTATCGCCAAAAATAACTGAACGTGCAAGCACCTCAACACGAGGTTAAAGAAATAGATGGGCACTAATACAAATAATAATCTACGCAGAAATCTCATCCGACTTAGGACAAGAAGAATAGAAAGTTCTAGCAGGATCAACCAGACTATGATTGCTCCAATTTCTAAGTTGCTCTTCATTGGCCTAAGCAAGCTTAAAATCAATTGCTGTCCCTACACTAATGCTAAGTGACATCCCTGCATAACGATTTCCCAGGCAAGAAGGAATAAAAGGTGTCAGCTGTGAAGACTTCCTAAGAAGTGCAATCACCATATACCTAAGCTCAGCTCTGTCCTTCTCTCAGGTCTCCCCTACCGCTTCTCTGGCCTCCTCCCTCAGGGCACTAACCCTAATACAAAACCATACTACAAAGGTACACGCCTTGTTTACGCCCTCTTGGCCAGGTCTTCTTTCTTGTGCTTTTCCATTGAAACAGTGACTTCATCCTGGACGGTTTCGTTGACCTTGAGTCCCAGGCACCTTCTCCGCTGAAAGTATCATCCCTACATTCCATCTAACTCCCCTTGCCATGCCTCCCCTCTCTCTATCTTTTGAAAACAAAGAGTTAGTCTTACTAACGAGACATTTGTCCTTGCACCTGCAACAAAAGATACTTTCACAGAAACCGTCTACTGTGCAAATTAAATCTACCGTTTATGCCCAGAGAGCCTTTCCAAGAGAAACCCTTTTCGGCCTACATTATAAGCTAACATAAGAATATACCAGGCCTTCCTTAAGCATATATGTAGTCAGGCCCTTACATATAACTTTTAAACACACATCTTACTTTTCCCTATAAGCATATTCATTACGATTCTTTATGCAAACAATGAATTACATGTGCAACTTTAATATGGTGCACGTTTAAACTACTGCAATTACATTACATACACGAACTAATTCCTCTATGCATTATGTTCACACAATTCAAAAAGCATTACATTACATCATTATCCTAACACCATTACACTGCTGAGTTCACTTCGTCTCAGTGAACTATTCATTCTTTGCTAAACATGCATGAGTATACAATGGATATAAACGAATATATGTCTGAATACATGTGGGTGCGGCCTATCAGTGATTATGATGCACCCCTACAATTCACAAATACATTTCGCTCTATCAGTTCCCCCCTTTGATGACTCCTGTCATCACATCTCATTCTACTCCCTCGGAGAAGGAACCGACCTAAACAGAACTTGTTCCCATCTTCCCTGATCTGAATTTCTCCATGCTCTTGAGCCTTTGATACTGATTGTCCTGCAATCTTGCCAATCTCATGTCATTTTCCCTCAAAGCTCGCTTGACTCTGCCTGCTCGATACCACTTGTAGGCCTTGATCATAATCCACAAGCCAGCCACACAAACCACCAAGATAAGGAGTGGTCTCAGGAAGTACCCAAGGAATCCCTTTCCTAGGTTTGCAAACCAACCTCCCACTTGACCAAAACCCTTCCCGACCTTTTCCCAGGCCCCTTCTTCGGTCAAATCCGCTATCTTTGTGTGGACCATAGTGATGTTACTTATATATTTCTCCAGATCCTTGCTACGGTCTGGTATATAAGTGCAGCACTCTTGAACCTTCAGCATTTTACAGACTCCGCCCTCTTTTGCCAATAGGACATCCAAAGCAAGGCGATTCTGCAAAACCATTCCCCTTATCGACAACATCTCTCCTTCCACCAACACCAACGACTTTGCTGTGTTCATCGAAAATTCATCCACCACAGTCGCTAACCTCCGGATCTTCACATCATTCAAGACTACTCCTAGACTAGGTATCATAGCTCCAAAGATATCCCCCACAACGATTCCTGCACTTGCAGCTCTTCTCGTTCTTGAATGCTCTCCACCCTCCAGAAGATTTAAGTCTTCTGTATGGTAAATCTTTGGAAATATTATTGACAAATAACATGTTCCATACCAATTTGCAGGCAACCTCACATAAGCATTCTTCCCACATACATAATACACCGTTGGTATCACTTGTACAGGACCTTGGAGAAAATCTTTTGCCACATCTGCCATGGTGAAAACGTGATCACAGGTACTCTGTCCCACTGGAACCTTTTCGTAGTAAGTCTGATAACGCCTTATACACAACTTACCCCTCTGCTCCTTATCTAACGCTATAGGACCATAGCTTCCCCTGGTCTTATGCAACCGTTCTTCATCTGTCCAATCAGTCCTGTGATGTCCCATATCTCGAGATTCAGTCAGCTTTCTATACCTATCTTCAACCTGATCTACAAACTTTCTCTCTACATCCGACATCAAACAAGTCAGATTGTTTCTGTGTGCGAATGCTGTATCCAATGCCAAACTCGGTATGAAGTACTTCCTCAGTCTGTCTTCGGTCTTATAATAGTCATACTTATTCAAATGCTTGTAAGCTGGGACTTCAGGAAGCACTGCATCGAAATTGGAAAAGAAATACTCGAACTGATCTCTCTCATAAAACAAACTAAGCAAAAGACTACATGAAATACCATAAGTCAGTGGAAGATGATGATACCTAATGCCCTCATCCACTGAAGTAGGCAACTGCATACACACATAACAATCTTTCGCATCCATCACGTCAACATACTCATACAACAACTTAGCATATGCATTAAGCTTAAAATCACCTTTCGACAAATCTACATGTAGTCTACGGCTTTCTTCTAATATCATAGCTCTATCAGCTGCCCTGTCTACCCCCTTCTGGCTAGGTGTGATAAGTGTCGGTGTCCCTGTCACCTCCTCTACTTCTTGCTCATGCGAACCAATATATGAAACTATAACTACTATGATTATAGAAATTATCACACTACTTATAAGAATGCCTATAATCCACTTTGCTCTACGATTGGGATTTCCCGGCTCCATGATTTCGAAAGTTCTCAAAAGTCTTGGTTATCGCAAAGAACTCAGAAAAAGTCTCTGTCCTTTATTTGTGACTTGCTTAACCAGCTCGAGCAACCGTGAAATCTCCGGGCTTTCCCTTTCCGATCACAACTTATTTACACAGTCCAGAAAAAGACTTCCCTAGTTTTCGTTCCTCTTCTTGTGGAAAGTCCCTAAGTTTATTCTTCTTCCACTCGGACCTAGGTTATCTTCTTCTGTTAGACTTTTATTTACAGTTCTTTACTGATCCATAATGAGATCCTCATTGAGCACGACCAGAACGTGATACAAAAGTTCAAGACGCAAAACCAGCACTTCGTGTGAAAACGGCTCAGCTCCGAAAGGCGGGAATTCGACCCGATGCAAAAGCAAGTTTCGGACTTCACTCAGAAGTGGGGGATTCGGAATCGTGAGTGTCAGTGTTCCGTCTATCTCGAACCCTGGCATCCGCAGCACCACCTTCACCACCAGTTTCGGGCTCCGACTGAACACTTCCACTGACCTCAGTCTCCCTGTATTCACCACCCCCTGCATCAAACACAGTGTAAGTCCACTCAGGGGTAGAGTATCTGCGACAAGGCACTCTTGTTCTCTTGGACCTTCGCCGACTGTCTTGTGCTTGGTCTTCGTCGCTTGCTTCGGTTTCAGATACTTCGGACACTGGAGCAAGGTCTCTCTCAGGTGCTAACCTCAGGTTCAGTCGCCTCTGTCTTTCAGGCCAACTTTCAGCACTTCTGTTCGTTCGTCTGCCTTCCCCTTCTATACCCAGTGCACTACTTCCTCTTTCTGCTGCATTTGACTCTTCTCCGCCCACTGCACCTTCTCTTTCTTCGGTGCCTGAGTCAGGGTTCGAGATGTGGAAACCCCCTTCTGCTTGCTCTAGTGCACCACCAGCTGTGTCAGCGACCCTTACAGCTTGGCTTGTCCTCTCATGTGGCCCTGCCACATCAGCTGGATTTTCATTTGCGAGAGGAGCTGTTTCTTCCAAGGGTGCTGGAACTCTGCGGGTATGGGAAGCATGCACCCAGTTCGGCAATCCTCCACACTTTACTGCTGTGTTCGTGATAAGTATCACCTGATACGGGCCACGCCAACGGGCATCCAAGCAACTCTTCCTCACGTGCTTCCGGACGAGCACCCAGTCACCGGGACACAAGTCGTGGCACAGATCACTCGAGGCTGGAACCACAGCTGCTTGCACCTGCTGGGATACAGAACGGACCACATCAGAGAGTCCTTTACAATAATCGAGAATCAAATCATCAGTGATGCTTATCAAGGCTGTAGCTGGTACTGCTGGCAGTCTCATTGCCCTCCCCATTAATATTTCATGGGGGGACAACCCAGTCTTTCTGTCTGGGACACTTCGCATGCTCATGAGCACCAGTGGCAAGGCGTCGGGCCATTTCAGGGATGTTGAAGAACACATTTTTGCCATCCGGGCCTTCAAAGTTCCATTAACTTGTTCCACCATCCCAGAAGCCTCTGGTCTGTAGCTACAGTGGAGTCTCTGGTCAATGTTCAATGCTGCACAAAGTAACTTCATGATTTCGCTATGGAAGTGCCCACCTCTATCTGATTCCAAAGAGGTCGGGATCCCGAATCTAGGGATGAGCTCCCTCAACAGTAATTTAGCCACTGTCAGAGTGTCACACCTGCGTGTGGGGTAAGCCTCCACCCACCGTGAGAATATACATACTATCACTAGAATGTACCTCAAGCCATTGCACCTAGGCATCTCCACGAAATCCAGCTGTAGTCTATTGAAGGGCCCTCCTGACCTTCCAATATGACTCAGTGTAACTACAGTTTTCTTTCCAGCATTCATCTGTTGACATGTAACACACCTCTGACATACCGTCTCAGCCATTGCTCGGAACCGTGGGTTATACCACGTCTGTCTGAACACTCTCATCATTGCGTCTCTACCCAGGTGTGCCTGTCCATGTATCAATCTAGCCATCGGACTCAACAATTCTTCCGGCAACACAGCTCTCCCATCGTTGGATACCCACACATCCACGTCTCCTTTCTCACACCCAGCTTTGATCCATCCCTCTCTCTCCTGGTTAGAAACTTCATCCTGCAATCGCTTAAGCTCTTCCCAAGTGTCTGCCATGGTCAACATTATGCTGAGATCGGTTCCCTCTTGGCTCTCTTCTATCTCCCTTCCTGTGAATATGCATCCTTGTTCTGCACAGAAACGGGCGACTTCATCCGCATAATTATTACCCAAGGATACAAAGTCCTCCCCCTTCCCATGGGCTGAACACTTTACCACAGCAATTTCTTTCGGATGCTGTAATGCTTCTAACAATTGTCTTACATATTCTCCATTACGAATGGGTGAGCCAGATGATGTCAAAAATCCCCTCTGAGACCATAACTGCCCGAAGTCATGCACCACGCCAAAGCCGTATTGGCTGTCTGTGTAAATCGTGATTCGAATTCGATCAGCGGCCAAACAGGCACGGGTCAAGGCAATGATCTCAGCTACCTGCGCGGAGCGTACTCCTTCTAGGCAAGCAGCGTCGACCACTCCTGAAATGGTACATACAGCAAACGCTGCTCTCAATTGCCCCACACTGTCTCTTAAGCATGAACCATCGACAAAGAAAATTTCATCTGGGTCAGTCAGTGGTTCATCGACAATGTCAGGTCTCGGTTTGGTGCAAAGTTCGGTCACATCGAGACAATCATGGTCCGCACAATCTTCATCATCTGTATTCGGTGTAGGCATCAATGTCGCAGGGTTCAAGACAGAGCACCTTTTCAGAGTCACATTCTCTGCGGCAAGTATGACTTGCTCGTACCTTGTTAACCTATTGTTCGTTAGGTGCTGGGTCTTGGTCCTGGTCATCAATAACTCAACCGAATGTGGCACATGTACAGTCAATGGATGTCCCATTACAATGCTTTCACATCTTTCAATGCTGACACCTGTTGCAGCAACGGATCTTAGACATCCGGGCAACGCAGAAGCTACTGGATCTAGAGTAGCTGAAAAGTAGGCAACTGGTCTGCGGACACCTCCATGGTTCTGAGCTAACACTGCTAATGCACATCCTTCCCTCTCGTAACAAAACAATGAAAAAGCCTTGTTGTAATCAGGCATTCCCAATGCCGGAGCCCTGCACAAATCCTCTCTCAGTTTCAGGAATGCTATTAAGCACTCCTCGTCCCATGGTACCGGATCACTCACGTCCTTGTGCGTAAGCCTTTGCAGAGGCTTTGCTCTCAAGGAGAAACTAGGAATCCACTGTCGACAATAGCCAACCATTCCCAGAAACATCCTAACTTCCCTCTGTGTCGTGGGTACTGCCATGCTCATTATTGCCTCAATTCGATCTGGTGACACCTTCCTCTTGCCTTTTTCCAATCTGTGTCCCAAATACTGTACTTCCTGCAAACAGTATTGCAGCTTGTTCGGGGACACCTTATGTCCGTTCTCTCCTAAGTGGTTCAACAGCGCTACAGTATCAATTCTGCAAGCATCTTCTGTTTCTGAGGCAATGAGCAAGTCATCTATGTATTGCACGAGAACTGAGTTCTGCGGCAACACAAGACTCTCAAGGTTCTTCTTCAGGATCTGGTTAAAGATCGATGGACTTTCCGTATACCCTTGAGGGATACGACACCATGTTAACACGCGATTTTCTAGCCTAAACGCAAAAAGAAATTGGCTTTCCTCGTGGAGCGGTATCGAAAAGAAGGCTTGACACAAATCGATAACCGTAAACCACTCGGCTTCACATGGGATCTGGAACAGTATTACTGAAGGATTCGGTACCACTGGACAACAAGGGACAACTATCATGTTGACCTTTCGCAGATCTTGCACAATCCTATACTTTCCGCTCGGTTTCTGTAGTCCCATTATGGGCGAATTACAGGGACTACCTCTGATCTCTTTTAGAATACCCTTCTCAATGAAAGTCTCGATAACAGGTTTTATTCCTGCAATCGTTTCTGTCGATAAATTATATTGAGGTGTTCTTGGGAAATCAACATTCTGTTTCACCTCAATCCGCACTGGTTCAACCCCTCTGATTAGACCTATTTCGTCTCCTGCAAAATCCCACACCACAGGCGACACTGCGTCTCTCAGATCAGGTGGAAGTTCTTCCACCGTCACCATTGGGTACAGATCTATACACAGATGCTGATTGGCAATCTTAAAGTCAGCATCATCATCTCTCGTCTGGACCTCCACTCCCCGTGGTGTACAGTAAATCGTGCAGTTCAACTTGCACAACAGATCTCTTCCCAAAAGACAAACTGGACTCGTATCACACACTACAAACTGATGTCTAGTTTGGAAAGTACCTATCTTTACTAGGATCGGTTCTGTCAATGGGCTACTTATTCTCTTGTTCGCTACTCCAACAACCTGGATTGATTGTCCCGAGAGGGGTAGGTTAGGGACTACTGCAGATCTTACAGTAGACCGGGTAGCTCCAGTATCAACCAAAAGTGTTGCAGGATTGCCGTCAATCTCTGCCTCCACAAAAGGTCCTCTCTGGTCTACCTCCAAGACCGCTCCAAGTGTGCAGTCTTCCTCCCCTCTCAGGCACCGTCAGGATAAAGGGTCTGAGCTATCCTCATCATAACCTTCGAACAGGGGCATCTGTTGGTACGTTCGTGTTCCTTGTGAAATCCTTGGAGCTTGGGGAATCTGAGCGTGAGAATTGTAAACCCCCCCTTTCATCGTCCTAGGTCTCGTTATTGTGTTAACTACCTCCTGCGCGGGTGCCTGAGCCCCCTCTTCCTCTTCCTGTGCCTGATTTGCTGGGTTCAAAGGACACTCGCGTTTCCAATGTCCGACCTGGCGACAAAGATGACACGCAGTGGTCTTCTTTAGTGTAGCCACGTCCACTCCTGTCTTGGGGTCTACGGGTTTTCCCTTACCCTGTCCCTGTCCATTCTGGTTTCCCTGGAAATTTCCTTGCTTTCTCCCTAAGGTCCCTCCACTAGGCTGACTCTGTGCTGTCTGCATCTGGACAAGCATTAGTTTGTCTTTTAGCTTTCGGTGTTTCGAATCCACCTCATCACTACAGTATCTCGCGTACCGCAGAATTTCATCTAGTGGCTTGTTCTGCCAGCAGATCAAATGATGCTGTATCATGAGGCTGATTTCCACTCTCAGACCCGTTACAAACTTTGAGACAAACTGTCCCATATCCTTAGGGTCCAAAACATCCAACCCACTATACTGTTTAAAAACTTGCAGAAGTCGTTCATAATATTCATGCACAGTTTCCTTGGGTTCCTGTACAGTCCGATCTATCTTAACCCAATCTATATCCTGAGGTGAAATCTTTGACTTTAACCATGTAATCACTTGCTCGTATTTCTTCATGACATCAGGTGATGAACCATTTGTAACCGCCTCTCTTTTCGGTTCCGAAGTCGGCCATTCAATAGCGATTTTACATGCTGTCCACAAATCTCCTGGTACCACTATGTCAAACAACGTGTTCAAATCAATCCACAATACTTTTGAAATTTTCACAAACCGCTCAACCTGTTTGTACCACTCTACTGGTTTTTCCCTCAGCCGAGGAAAATCATTTGTAAATGCAGCCAAATCACCTCTATTCCACGGCACATGCACGTACCCTCCATTCTGTACTTCCCGTAAAGGAAAATTTCCAACACCTGTCGCCCCCCCTCCTGGCAGCGGCGTTTCCCCTTCTGCTCTCTTTGTTAGTTTCTTCTTGGACCACCTTTCTTCCCATTTGTCCAACAAAATCCATATCCTCATCCCTATGATCAGATCTCTGGTATGTGTCCTTAATCCTGTTAGTCTTTTCTCCTCCAGCTCCTGGTCACTGTACTGTAGTCTATGTGGTCCTTGTAACGCTTTAGTTTTGTTCAGGTCCACTTCATATCTTTTGGCCAATTCCTTCAATCTATCATGTGCCATTCTAGCTTTTCGAGTCACATCTTTTGCTACAAACAGCAGCTCATCTGATCCATAGATTTCTATCCTTTCCAAAGGCAGGCCCCCACTGGTCATTTCGTCTACCTCTGCTTTCAACCTCACTACATCTAACATTCTTGCCTGTACTGCACTCCTCAGTACTTCTCGACAACCCGAGCCATCTCGCTCATCACAGTCACTATTCTGTCCTTGTGATCTATTCCCTTCCATCATATTCCTGGAACTTGGTCTGTCTTCCGAGACATTTTGTGGCCTATCTCTATGCATCCTATCCTCTTGGTTCGTTACTGTTGGTGTCCACTCCCTCAAAGCTGACTTAGATTCCCGCAAAGACCTCGGTCTTTCCGGTCTCTCTTCTTCTCTCCTAACGGAAGAGTCTGCTGTAGCCGGTAACGGCGTACTTGTCTCCATTAGTCTTGGGAAATGAACCACTCTTACTCCAAACCCATTCCCACTCTCACTGTTTCCTTCTTCCCTTCCCATCGGTACGGAGCTCCCTTCTCTCACTCGGTCTGGGTCATATATCGATACTATAGGGCCAATGGTAACCGGTACTGTCAAGGAGTCCGGTAATCTTGTGTTCCCCACAGGAGGCTGTGTTATCATAGACGCTGTTGCTCCCTCCGTTCCCATGGAAATCCTTCCCACTACTCTCATGCTAGTCTGGTTCTGGCTCTCGTCAACTATTGCCACTGATGGGGTCGTCTTTCCCTCTTCTGAATCTGGGTTAAATGGTGGTGGCCTCTCCGCCAACATCCTATCCAACAGACTGTCATCTAAATCACTGTCGTCCTCATCGACTCTTGTTATCTTCCCATTTTGTATTAACAATGGGTACAACTTATCTCCGTCGATCGTATCCGCTCTCCACTTTTTCTCCAATGCATCCCACCTTGCATCTTGGAATGCCCTGACCGATTTCTTCACCCTTTCTTGACACCTTTCCTTCTTTCTATCATACGCTGCTCTTATCCACGCATGTAGTGCCTCAAACTGTGTCGGTCTAGGTAGTGGTCGTAATGAAGCCATTACACTCTTTAGCTGGTACAGCACCTCTAACCTGAAAGTACCATATCGAGGGAACGACAAATCTCCTTCTGTTTCTGTCATTTTATGCCAATTCTCGAGCCAATTATAGTATGCAATCCTACATTCTTTGCCATATAATGTGCTGGTGTGTCCTCAGGAGGAGCTTCCTCTCCCTCCCGAACAACCACACGTCTATCACCTCTACAAAGTTCTCGTAAAGCTTTAAAACATTTCATGATGAATCAACTTTGTTATTCGCACTCAAAATGTCCGCTTTTACTTCCTGATTTCAATCCACCAATACCAGCGCGGTTCACACCAACCGGCCTATCGCAGCGCGGCACTAGTCTGACGTCACGTTTCCTCCGCTCGCAGCAGTTCCCCTCCTTTCTAATTCACTTGTTCTCACTCGCATCCGTCCCAATTATACTCTGAAATAATGTCCGTCCCACCGAACAATTACCTCTCTGACCGTCAGTCTTACCAATGACCGATCAGTCTCTTGAGCTTGTTGACCTCAATCTGGCAACCGTCTGTCCACGAACGACCGGACAATCGCCTCTAATACACTCGATAGGATTCAATCACTCGATGTTCTGCACACAATAACCTACGACCTGCGTTGGTTATTCACACACTCACACATGTGTCCCTATCTTCTGTGGGTCTGTCAATGACGTCTCGTGACCCCCACAACTCTGGTCAACGTTCTCAACTCTGGGTGTATTCTACACCACAATAAATCTCCCGGTCCCGCGCGCGCTCACGGTCCGTTTCTCAATCACACAACTTTTGTTCCAACTCCGCAAGACATCACACAACAATATAACACCGCAATCTACCAAACATCGCTCTTTTCATACTCACTCTACTACGAACTGCTACTTCCGCCGCACCGGCACTCTCCGTCAGTTTTCCACGACCTCCGACATCCGTCTCTCACGGTTCTCTGGATCTGCGTCACTCGGGCTCTATGGGGCAACTTAATCTCCTATCTTGCTCTAGATCTCCCCTTACCATCAAAGGTAACCATCCTACTCTGCTACCAACTGATAACGCCGATTCTTATCTAATTATCTATAAGAACCTTCTGGCCGCCAAGATCTTTTTACCTGTTGAGTAGTGTAAAGGAGAGAATCTCATCTGGTTAGATATTAGCATTCATTTTGTCTGAAAGGATCACTGACTCCGAATTCAAGTTTAAGAATTTATTATCGCCAAAAATAACTGAACGTGCAAGCACCTCAACACGAGGTTAAAGAAATAGATGGGCACTAATACAAATAATAATCTACGCAGAAATCTCATCCGACTTAGGACAAGAAGAATAGAAAGTTCTAGCAGGATCAACCAGACTATGATTGCTCCAATTTCTAAGTTGCTCTTCATTGGCCTAAGCAAGCTTAAAATCAATTGCTGTCCCTACACTAATGCTAAGTGACATCCCTACATAACGATTTCCCAGGCAAGAAGGAATAAAAGGTGTCAGCTGTGAAGACTTCCTAAGAAGTGCAATCACCATATACCTAAGCTCAGCTCTGTCCTTCTCTCAGGTCTCCCCTATCGCTTCTCTGGCCTCCTCCCCAGGGCACTATCCCTAATACAAAACCATACTACAAAGGTACACGCCTTGTTTACGCCCTCTTGGCCAGGTCTTCTTTCTTGTGCTTTTCCATTGAAACGGTGACTTCATCCTGGACGGTTTCGTTGACCTTGAGTCCCAGGCACCTTCTCCGCTGAAAGTATCATCCCTACATTCCATCTAACTCCCCTTGCCATGCCTCCCCTCTCTCTATCTTTTGAAAACAAAGAGTTAGTCTTACTAACGAGACATTTGTCCTTGCACCTGCAACAAAAGATACTTTCACAGAAACCGTCTACTGTGCAAATTAAATCTACCGTTTATGCCCAGAGAGCCTTTCCAAGAGAAACCCTTTTCGGCCTACATTATAAGCTAACATAAGAATATACCAGGCCTTCCTTAAGCATATATGTAGTCAGGCCCTTACATATAACTTTTAAACACACATCTTACTTTTCCCTATAAGCATATTCATTACGATTCTTTATGCAAACAATGAATTACATGTGCAACTTTAATATGGTGCACGTTTAAACTACTGCAATTACATTACATACACGAACTAATTCCTCTATGCATTATGTTCACACAATTCAAAAAGCATTACATTACATCATTATCCTAACACCATTACACTGCTGAGTTCACTTCGTCTCAGTGAACTATTCATTCTTTGCTAAACATGCATGAGTATACAATGGATATAAACAAATATATGTCTGAATACATGTGGGTGCGGCCTATCAGTGATTATGATGCACCCCTACAATTCACAAATACATTTCGCTCTATCACAGTGACAGATTGCAGGAGGCAGGCAGCGACCCCCGGTGACCCCTGAATGACATTAATGCGCTCCAATAACAGACAACACAAAGGAGTGGTCAGGCAGGCCCAAGAGGAGGGACACACTGAAGGACTCAGTGAAAGAACAGCTATGTGGGGAAAGGCTTTTGCAGGCGAAGTTCAGTTCTGAAGAGCTGATGCTGCTGTGGTTGAGCTGCAGAAGGATTCCCTCCATGAGCAAAGGGGCTTTACAACCCATCCCCCAGAGGTAACGATGCCACAGTTGAAGGACATCAGTGTGGTTTTGTTTTTCACTCCGTTTCTTGTAATGAACTCTCCCAAATTACCAAAGTGAAGGTTAACAAGCATTTGCAATGCAATAGGTCTCGCATTCGTGAGAGTTTGAGCTATTGGCATTGAAAATGACAGTGCCTTTTATGTATGTGTTTTAAAAACTTGCAAGCGGTCGTAAACACGCACTTTTCTACTTATAGTCCCATTATTGGCAACACACCTCACCCACACCACAACAGAGTATGCATGCATAAATAAATACACAACACAACTTTTGTTTGGGAAAAATATTGCTGCAGGTTTTATTCCATACAAAAGTATGCAAATATGGTGGGTTATCTTACGGGCGATCCAAGGGCAGGCAGCTGTACCACTCTATGCTGCCCTGCCCGCCTGATGAGCCAAGCACTGTGGAGAATCCAATCAGCGCTACCCTTATGGGGGTGATCCCTTACTGGATCACGTGACACATTGGTCCCTTATTACTCACGCCCCTTTCAGGGCGGAGCGTAGCAAGGCAAGCCCCCGGTTGTTCAGGCCCACAACCGCCCGAAGGACTAACGGGGCGCCGACGTAATTGTTCCAGGACCCTCCCATGAGGCTCCTGGGATTTGGCTCTGGCACCCCTATTGTGCCCACGCAGAGGTACCCTTTTGTACCCATCTGCTTCCAGATCGCCCTGTAACTCCGCCTGCAACGACAAAAGAAAACATTACAACGTTCTACGTACTTCGCCTGCCAACCCCACGCCGGGTAAGCGGTAGGGTGGGAGACGGCGTGTCCGGCGCAAAGAGGATGCCAGGATGGCCAGGGGAGGCATAAATACCTCCCCACCTCCTCTGCGACACGGAAGTGACGCGCCTGGTAAGGGGACTCCTCCTAGAGTCCCGCATTCATAGTGGGGGTGGGGAAGTGCCCAAATGGGACTAAAGGGGCCGCCCGTTTAGGGTGGCCCCTACGAGGCCGCGGGCAGCCGCATAGTCCCATTATTGGCAACACACCCCACCCACACCACAACAGAGTATGCATGCATAAATAAATACACAACACAACTTTTGTTTGGGAAAAATATTGCTGCAGGTTTATTCCATACAAAAGTATGCAAATATGGTGGGTTATCTTACGGGCGATCCAAGGGCAGGCAGCTGTACCACTCTATGCTGCCCTGCCCGCCTGATGAGCCAAGCACTGTGGAGAATCCAATCAGCGCTACCCTTATGGGGGTGATCCCCTTACTGGATCACGTGACACATTGGTCCCTTATTACTCACGCCCCTTTCAGGGCGGAGCGTAGCAAGGCAAGCCCCCGGTTGTTCAGGCCCACAACCGCCCGAAGGACTAACGGGGCGCCGACGTAATTGTTCCAGGACCCTCCCATGAGGCTCCTGGGATTTGGCTCTGGCACCCCTATTGTGCCCACGCAGAGGTACCCTTCTGTACCCATCTGCTTCCAGATCGCCCTGTAACTCCGCCAAAGCTCTGGAGGCGGCCCCCGTCGCCTAAAGAGCCCCCCACCCAAACAGTTCCTTTCTCACTGCAACCTGCAATTT
The DNA here is from genome assembly GCA_963921515.1 of Calotriton arnoldi. Classification (NCBI taxonomy): domain Eukaryota; kingdom Metazoa; phylum Chordata; class Amphibia; order Caudata; family Salamandridae; genus Calotriton; species Calotriton arnoldi. Next base: position 580,410 of record CAWUFW010008802.1, on the reverse strand, counting down.
CCCGGGCCTCATTCATGTCCAGTAGGAACAGATCCAAGCCCACCTGTGCCAAGTGCACCCAACTTTGTCAAAATAACCTTTGGTGTTCGCCCGGCATAGCCCATGCCTGATGAAGCCAAAGCCCCTTGCTCTGCGACTTGCGCATGGAGCGGTTTATCCTTCTCTGGGAATGTACCAGTGCCTCGCATTACCTGCAAGAATGTGATGGCCTCCCTGGAGGGAGCTCTACGTTTAAACATCGCTATATTACCCTTCAAGCTGATGTGGCTCCCACCTCCTGCAACCTGTAGTTGCAGTCCTTCTAGCATTTCGTGCTCCCTAAGACCTGTTTCCCCAATTTATGGAACAGCAGCACACTTGCTTCGAAGACCGCTTCCACAACCAGGCTATACACTATGGCTATGCGGACGGGGCATTTCATGCATCACTGAAGCAACCCGTGACCTGCCCAGGGAGCAGAGTGCACCTACTTTGTTGAAGTTGACCAGACATGTGCACAGACCTTTGCGATTAATACCATGGCGAACACGACTGTTCGCATAGCGCACACCATTGCAGTCATAGCAACCATTTGAGTGACAACTTACGCCGCCTACCAGGCTTGTTTAACTAAAGCTCGATCACAGATACACACATACCTGCTAACCAGCTGTGACCCTTGATGCCCAACCAAGCTAATGACCTAGTACTTTATCGCAGGGAATATTTCCTTCCACAAGATCAAGCCGCACCTGAGCACATGGCCTTCACCTACTGGGCCGAGGTGCAGTGTGTGCTCTGGATTTGTCAGCGATGGTGCTCCAGACACATTCCAAGCTGCTCTTGGAGCCACGGCACACATTCTGGCCTAACCAACTGACACATGCCACCTGGCTAACTTGCCGCTGCGAGATTTGCTCTTAGCACCACCCTCTTGCGGTTACCGGTGCACATCGTCTATAGGTCTTGCCCCCACTCGATTTATGCAGGTGCTTGCAATGTACCCTTCTGCCCCTGTGTGGGCGGGAAAATACCTGTAACATCGCAAATCCCACTGCACTCACATTCTCGGGCAGTCCGGTGGGGGAGAGAGGTCCTTAGAATTGGTTCTGCTGCATAGCCTGGCCTCCTAGCCCGCAAGCACCCTCGTCTGACAGCAGACTATCTGCTGTGCTGCCCGTGCAATGTCCGCACCCGGGCGCAAGACGTCCCATTCTATACCTCTGCTAACAGGCTACCTTCAGTGAAGCTGGAGTGAACGGTTGTATGTTGTGCATCCAAACATAAGAACCTTGGATTGCTTGGCAGGGATCAATTGTTGCATCTGCCACACTCAAAATAGTGGCAACGTGCAGTTCTTTTGCATTCCACACTGCAGAGTGTGCCTGGACGATTCTAGACACCCCCTGTGTGCCAACCCGCTTTGACCCAAGATGCAAAGCACTAGACCAGATACACCTGGTTACCCCCGGACTTAATTGCCCTCCACCAAAATCCATGTGTAAAGGTAGCTGGAAATGCTCTGCTCAGAGCAGCCCGCTGGACAATGGCTTCCATTGAAAGACGGTGCCACAGACCTCCAAGCACTTAAGGCGGTACCTCTAATATAACAGATGCCCCTTGCATAGGATACTGCATCTGGCTGAAAGCCTCTCAGTGCTACTGATGCCTTGGCGCCTTCCTGACCCACGGTCAGCTCACCCTGATACAATCCGCTCGTGACTGGGACTCAGCCGTGCGGCGAAAGCACGAGACATCCTAGCCTGACCTTAGCTCTTCACCAGGCTCCCACACAGGAGCCCTCCACAAACCTTGTGCCCTAAAGCATTCGCCCTGTGGGGCGGTTGTGAATGGACTGCAAACAACTCCTATGCATTCTCTACCATGTTGTAAATGGAGTTTCTGGTTGGCTAGGGTAAGCGCCTAAGCCTGGCCAAACCCACCTCTCTAGACAGGAGAAGGGAGTACACACTTAAGCGGACACCTGCCCACCCCTTAGGTGGCTAGGCAGGGACTTTGGCTTATCCCAGAGGCAGTGTAAATTTAATGTGCCAACCGCACTCCCATAGTGGCACATTACAGAAGAGACTCCATACCAGGTTATTTTAATTACCCTTTGTATCGACCATTCAGGAGAAACTTAGTTCCATCTGCCGCTATTACCCTGTGCTACCAAACCTCATCATGACATCACAGGGATTACATAACTCAGTAGGTCAATCGGGCCACCGTCCTACAGCTCAGTTAGCACAACCCCGTAGTTGCTGGTAGGAACTGTACTTAGCATAACACAGCACAGAGTAAATGTAAAATTGTACTCCCCCACCATTTGGCTGGTAACCGACGGCCAAAAAAGACAGGACCTGGGCACGAGATCCCAGTTACCTAGAGTAAAACAATAATTATCCTGCACCATTAACAAATGTGCCGCATGCACCCATGCCGTATCCACCTGTTGCTGTGTGGATATCGTCCAATTCAATGACATAACCAACATGTTAACCAGTTCTCTCCTTTGTGCTCAACCAAATCCCATATGCTGGGATTTCTCCACTAGTACCTATGATGCTGAAACTGGATTTGTAAGGCACATGTGAGGTTCGGCGATCGTGCCAATGCTAGTCGCCATGTTTCCCACTTCTCCATAGCGTCCGACTTGGTGGGAGCACTACTAGGACTCGTCGGATGGAATGGAGGTCTAAAGCATTGGTGCCAATTAAGGCACTGTCAGTAACCTTCCTCACGGTGGGCATGAATGATTTGAGCTGTGTCAAGGGGCGGAGGCATGATGGCGCTGAATAACCGGTGTATGTTACCCCACTCGCTGATAATTCTGTACAGATGGCTGCCCTTACTTAGATTGAGGGAATGCTAAATGCTTCCCAAGGCCTGTAGTCTTACTGATCCACCCAGTATGACCCCAAAACTTTGGGACGACTTTGGTAGTAACATGCCCTTAACGGTACGTGACATTCTACCCGCACCGCGCAGGAATCCCCCTTTGACCTGCTCTAGCCTGTGGCCATTCTGCTGCAAGCCCTGTGGGCGGGGAGTGCTACCAAACCTCCAGTCCTAGGCACTCAGGAAGCATCCCTCACTGCTGCAGGTGCCCCAAAGCATTTATTATAAACATTTAATGGGTAACAACCCGGTTTGCGTCCCTTAGTGTGCCATGCTGTGAGCGATTAGGTACCCCGCATATCTCTTCCCTATGCAAAGATTAAACAAACCGGCCAAAACAATGCACGGGTAGTGCGTGTGCCCACAGACACCCCCAGCTCTGTGTGGCACAAACCCTAACGCACCGCGTGCCAGTTTGTACATATCATTCTGGGGTGACTAAGCACTAATGTGCCCTTTTCCCTGGATGATCCCCAGTACGAGGGTACGGACTGATGACCAAGTGCTGCGCCAGCCAATAAACATGTCGACATGTGTGTAAAACCCAGCCGTAGCCAAACGAAACCACTAGAAGCAGTTTATCAGGGAACTGTAGAGACCACCGGAGTCCCTCCGCACTCCACTCGCAACAGCCAGACAGGCCACCTGCGCGCATGCCAGGTGCCGAAACCAGAAAGCAGCAGCCCTTTTGCAAACGGAAAACTGCGCCTGAAACTCATTCCCCCAGGACCTGGTACTGTAACAACCTGCAGGCCCTTGCCCCCATCTATCCTGCATCTGGTACATCATACGACCCCGTGACCAGGGCCCTCCTCCACAGTAGAGGCTCACAACCAGCTCCTTCCACGGGTGGTTACGGTGTGGGTGGTTGTAGTACCTGGATAGGCCTCTACCAGGATTCCTCTAAATAGTGCAACTGCACCTTTAACGAAAGTCCTGCAACGTGCACAACAATGGATTCCCCAATGTCTCGATAGCTCGGCTCACAGCAGCCGCCCTCATTGATGCTGGCTGCATCCTTGCCAACAAAGATGGCCCCGCCCACTAGTGTTCACCAGTGCCTACTCGCACCGTTCCGCACTGGAGTTATTTATGTGGCGGGTACAAGGCTGCTATTATTATTATTATTGCAGTTTATAAAGCGCACAGCTACCTCCGACGGAAGTGTCCCGGCGCTAGCGACAGATACATTGCGGGCGTGGGCTGGACAGGGTATTAAGTTTGGCTAAAGAGCCAAGTTTTTAAGGCCTTCCTGGGCCTACCCCCCAGTAACGTTCCCAAACACGACAACCGGCCAAATGGACGAACGAGCAGACACCAACTGAAGTCCACACCTATCCGGATGCTGGAGACAGCAGATTGGGGGGACCCAAATAACTCACTCCACCAAAAACAAGAAGAAGCCTCGGTGCCACAATTGGCAGCTCTAGCCTCCCGCCACATTCTCTCCCTGAAGACAGTCACGTGCAGGAGCCCACCTGCCTCGGAGCCCCCTCGAAATGCCCCGCGCTATGGTGACACTCCCCCAAAATCCGCACAGCGGGGCCCGGCGTGATCCTGCCAGACCTGCGCCAAAACCAAGGAAGGGTGCCCCTATGTCCCAGTGGTGGAGGCAAACCCTCGTTGCGTGGCAGTCGGCTTAACTCCGGAAGGGCATGATTGATGTGACCCTCAAAATACTCCTAGCAGTGCTCTGAGAACTGCAAGCAGGATTCCTACTTTAAACGTGGAGGCAAAGTGCCAACAGCCTGACTTGTGTCAGCCACTTAAAGAAATGCTTGCTTTCTTGGTGTAGGTGATGCAGCCTGAATATACTACGCTCAGAATAGGGTGCACTTGCTCTGTGATCCCCTGGCTGCTTGTCTGGCCTTACTTTATGCCCAGGGATACCTAAGGCAACACTTCAATTCTGAAATGATGGGACTGTGCAAGAACTGTAATAAGTCTTCGCCTACAAAAGTCACCCAACAAACAAGTTGGCCCTGACTAACCTGGTGTTCTGGTGCCAGATATGGAAAAGCGTTTCCCATGTTCTGTCAACTCCTGTGCTGTTCTGCGCACACTCTTCCCAGGCCATATAAGTTGCACAACTTAAAACTGCACAGGTTCGCTTTTCCATCACCCAACCTATGCCCCTTTTTAAAACAACATTTGACCAACTTGTGCAAGTGGTCATTTGGCTGAAAGCCCAGTAGGACCTAGCTGTGACTATGAGTTGGGAGCTACCTCACTGTGAGGGCCCCGCTTCCGGAGAGGTTAGAACACGTGGCCTTCCGCCAGGAGGGTTTCTTCGCTTAATAATCTGACCATTATTCCTTAAAGGAATTCCCCATGTGCAGTTAAAACTGTATAGTTCTGCCCACAATGCGAGGGTCCCATTACATTGATATAAAGATTCCCAGTGTCATGTCATAATGCAGCCCACCAGTTTGTGGGTCCTGCTGGGACCCTTCTGCCTCCTGTCTGTTACCCCGGTATGTGATGCATCTCACTTAACGTACATGCCTGTCAATCTACGCTGCCATAAAGGACCACTCCGACCAACAGAGTGACCCAAAGACCTGCGATCTGCATTGTACAGTTAATTAGCAGGTGTGTAGATCCACTGCGATATCCTCCTTGAGTTAGTTTCCATAAGTTTGTTTATAGATAAGCAAGGAAGGCCGCCTGTGCAGCACTCAATCCTACCGAATGAGTACCTGCACTGGCAAGATGAGCGCAAGAACCATATCTGTTCTACCTCATGAAAGAATTGCAACTCCCTTACGAGGATTTGAAAATATTTAGTCGTGCTACCCTGTGGCCTAATGATTCTGACCCGAACACTTGCTCTGTTTTTGTCATTGGATTGAAACATGTAGGCTGCAACCTTTGCTTAGCATAGCGAGCCGCATAGTTAAGCATCTTCTCTTAATGAGCATAATTTGACTAAGCAACAACTCTGGCTTCCTTGAAGAATGTTGAAAATTCTTTTGTTCTGAAATGAAGACTGCAAGATCTATGCTGAGTTTCTCTTAAGTTACAACCCAGTTCTAAAACTCCACAAAACTACAACTTTATCGCAGTGTTGCATGAATATGGGCAACCTATCAAAGTACCAAAAACGCAACTAAGAATTCAAACCTTAACCCTGAAAAGTAACAATCACTGGCCCCGAAACGAGGCAAACAATGCTAGAGCAACTCAGCATCCTCACATCAAAATTTCATGCAGGTTATTTGCTCACAAAACTGGGCAGCTAATAGCTAGTACCCCGTGGAACCCCTGCTTGAATTCCTGACAAGAGGTAGGCCTTAAGGACTAACTAGCCTTTAAAAGTCCTTTGTCGTGCTGCCCAGTTGCCTAATGATTCTGGCCCTGCACTTGAAGCTCTCACTTCGGCGTTGGATTAAACAATTAAGCAGAAAAGTTGCTTAGCGTAGTGTGCTGCATGGCTCTGCCTCTTCAGTCATAGCATCCAATTAGGTAATCAACACGTATCATTCCACCTACCGCAAGCAAGGACTATTGACTTTGCCACTGATAGATAGTTGCATAAGGTAATTAAGCAGCTACTATGGCTTCGATGTAAAAATATTGAAAATGCTTCAATTCAGTAATGATGAGGCTGTACAAGATCTAGAATGAGTCAATTTGAAGTTACATCACAGTCCCATAACTGCAAACCACAACTTTCTCACAGTGTTAATTTAGTCTGCGCACCCTGTGCGTGTGCACTGCATACAGGGCAACTCAGAGGCACTCGCAAATTACAGTGGCTGACCGGGTGCTTTCCTGGCCTAACTCGAGTGCGAGGGGTGTCCTTGGAAACTGCTCACTGCTAAGGTCGCAGTGTAGCCCCCAGGAACCGGCTACCTAGTTTACATTGGAGACCGGCGGCGGAACTTACAGCCGGATGGTGTGAAACCGGTATACCCTGTTACCGATCTGGTGGGAAGCACTGGGGAAGTCTGCCTGTGAGCCACATCCTGCAACAATGCGGGGGTGAGGGGTGTCTGCCTGCTTGCTTTCATGCTTGCTCCAAGCCCGTGTGCAGGGCGTCACCTCTACTATCTTCGGTCTGATTGCAATCTGCTATGGCCAGACACAGGGTATTACCCGAGCTACCCCGGTTCAGAGGGGGTTGCGGATGCCACGACCGGGACCCGCCCCATCCACTCTGGAGACAGAGTGACTGAACTCTTATTGATTTTGTTACCCCATGAGGCCCATTGTGTGGGGTCTGCCTTGCCTGCAAACGTGGGGCTGAGGAGGGGGAGTGCCCCCATTGCAAGGGCCTCCGGGCACGGGGCGGAGTGCCTGGGCCAAGAGAGGCAGCAGCGCCCTCGTGACCAGACAACTAAATTGACCAGAATTCGCCCCCCCCTGTGTACACGCTAACAAGGCAAGGACACAGCGCACTGCCCACCGCTTAGGCCAGGCGGTGAAGCCCACGCTGCCCCGCCTCCCCCCAAGCAACACGCGAGATACGCCCTCAGCCTGTGTGCACCGGAGGCCGACATGGGGCCTTCCTCCACCGTGTGCCCAGGGGAGTCAGCCTCATTCCACCCCGTGACCAGGGAAGCCGAGAGCACAACACGGCAACCAGCAGACTGCCGTAACTTACCGCGAGGGGCTCACACAATCTACCTGCGGGGCACGCCGAAGGCGCCGACAATGCACACGACTCAAGCTACAATATACCAGCTGGCCTCAGCCCAAGGCCCCTTAGGTACATGTCATGCACCTTAATGGGACTCCGCACCCAGGCGCAGCTTCTGTGCCCACGCACCACTCACCGGGGATGGCCCAAGGCGGGGCTCCGATATTTCAGGCCCAGGGCCGCTAGCGACAGGAAAACATGGAACTACACATGGATTTGCAGCACGGGGAGAATACCAAATGCTTAAACAGGCCCCGATCCCTATGTTGCCCGATTCGAACCTGCATTCCCTGCTTCAACAGTCGACCACGAAGCCACACCCCCTTGCGTCGAGCAGGGTCCCCCCCCCGTGTGTGGATCCATGCCAGACTCTCGGTCAGGCAACATGCCGGCCAAACTGCTGCGCTGGTCAGCAGAAGCCCAGTTAGCCGTGTAGTGCATGCTCTGCAACTACGGTTCACAGCACAGAGGGAATATCTAACACCTGAATCGTCCCGATCTGAAAGGCGCTCCAATGTGCTGAGCATCCTTTACCACAGACCGCACAAATTATTCAGACCCGGGCGCTCTGCTCCCGTAACTCTGCATATAGCCGGGCCGGCCCCGGTGCAGCTAGACTATAAGCGCAGCTAGCCGCCCCTTGCTATCATGCCACCGCGCATTCCAGTGCGAAAATAGCGAAGCTCATGCTGTTCGGGCTTCGAACCTGTTCCCCAAGTTCCAAAGGCAGCAGCGCTAACCATAACGCCAAACGCACTCTACACCCGAACCCATGGAAAGGGCGGGGGGCCGTGCTGGGGAGATGGAGCGTGAAGCTGGGCTCCCAATAATCAGGCCATAGGTATTGCATGTCCCCCATGGAGGGGCCGTGCTGAGGCGATGGACGTGGAGCTGGTCGCTCCCAATAATCAGGCCATAGGCGTTGCCTGTCGCCTGCGCGACGTGAGGCCGGAAGGAATATGTCCCCTAGACCATGCCCCCGTCCCGATCCCCTGCCACAGCCCCACCTGCCGGGACCGCACCGGCACCCGCGGGCCTCCTGCGGGGCCGGACCAGGGGAATTGCATTTGGACGGGGTCCCCCACTGGCATGGCAAACCCTGGAAGGGGCCCGGGGGACGAAGTGGGAATTTGGCTGCACTCACCTAGCCTCACGACGCGGCCGATTGTCCGATTACAGGACAGCGTGCCTGGAAGACCAACAGCACGACCAGACAAGACGGCGTGTCCGGCGCCGCTTGGACGTATCGGAAGGAGATGAGACTACCCCTGAAATACAGCGCAGGGCCAGACACTGCCGATCGCCCCCCTATTTCCCGCCAGGCCCCTGCTGGAGACTGGTCCCAGAACACCGGATCCCTCAGCCACGTGAGCCGAGAGATCCCTTGCTGAGGGATTACGGGGGGGGGGGCGGGAAGACTCACCTCGGAGCAGCCGACGGCTACCAAACGACCAGACCGGATCGCGACACCCAACGCAGACGACCACGATGAGGGACGATCCTAACGTCGTGTCCGGCGCAAAGAGGCACTTCCCCACCCCCACTCAGAATGCGGGGCTCGAGAGGAGCCCCCTTCCAGACGGCGTGTCCGGCGCAAAGAGGATGCCAGGATGGCCAGGGGAGGCATAAATACCTCCCCACCTCCTCTGCGACACGGAAGTGACGCGCCTGGTAAGGGGACTCCTCCTAGAGTCCCGCATTCGTAGTGGGGGTGGGGAAGTGCCCAAATGGGACTAAAGGGGCCGCCCGTTTAGGGTGGCCCCCTGCGGGGGCCGCGGGCAGCCGCATAGTCGTTGCTTACGAGAACCAAGGCTGGCAGTAACTGCGCCTCGTTTACTGCCAGCCTTGCTTCTCGTAAGCAAGGACTACAAGTACAAAGTGCTTGTTTACGCACCGCTTTCAGGTTTTCAAAACACATAAATAAAAGGTATTGTCATTTACAATGCCAATAGCTCAAACTCTCGCAAATGCGAGACCTATTGCATTGCAAATGCTTGTTTTAAATTGTATTCTGTTATTTTTAGTGCGACTGAAAACATCAATCTGTATATTTTACACGTCATCTCTTTCCTCTACATTATGGTCTGGACACCTTTATTTGACCCACCAACAGGCACTGAGAAAACTCTCACTGTCTTCATTCAGTCTCAGCAACACAACTTACTATCGTGCCCCAAAATAAGCACTTATCCACAAGCTTAATACCTGGACCAACACACGCTCTTATGCTTTCTATACCATTGACAATGCCAACAGCTCAGAGCTCAGCCATTGCCGTGACCTATTGGCTTTGCCAATGCGTGTTGTTGTTTGTTGCACTTAATTCACCTTTGAACCGGAGTACTGCATGTGATCAAGACCCCGCAGGTTCAAAACATGTCAGGTCTCTCTAGGACACGAAAAATAAAGTGTGTTTAATTTGGAATCCTGGGGTGACTCGTATATATTCTTCCACGCATGATGACGTTTTGGGGGACATTAAAGCGAGGAAAAGGAATCCCGCGCAGACAGTATACATACATATAGTCTCAGTCTTTCTCGCTCTCACTCTCTCTAAAGATAGGTAGACAGACAGATAGATAGATAGATAGATAGATAGATAGATACCACACTAGCAATGTATTCTTTTTGAGGTAAAAAAGTTTGCTTTTAGCCATTTGTTCATACTGGTGAGGGTCCATCAGCTCCCCAACAATAACGTTTTACAAAAAAATATAACAAAACAAGCGTTGGCAGTTCGAAAAGCCTGATTGGCAACGCCAGACCCTTTGGTTTTGCCAATGTTTATTTTTAGGCTGGATGGAGGGTGGAATAGTGGAGTGACCTAGCGCCTACACAAATATGGCTGTTTCTGAATACGTCCATATTAATATGTGCAAGTTTAAATTCCGAGTGACCTCTTTCCTGTTTCCAGTTTATCTGAAATTACCTGTAAGAAATGGACTCTTTTCCTCACTAATCACTGTGCAGGCTTCCTGACATAAGCCGAAAAGCTTGCATCCTTCCTCAACCATCTATTGTAACAAATCACAGACAGCTTTTTGCCTCAATACTCCAAATGTCCATCCACCTTTACCTGAAATATTATTGATAGTGCGAAACACTGAATATGCATTTCATGTGGGTAAGATGGCAAGCAAAACAAACGTTGGCATATAGTCAGTCAATGAACTAAATAAATGCGTCTGAGAAAAAGCACTGGACGACTATGTTTCTGTGCTTAGTCACCCGCTGTGTATAGACAAAGGAAAACTAATATATAGAATGTTTTTATAACTGTTAAAGAAGCGGAATACAGTAAGCACTACGAAACAAACTAAAAATTTCAATTTTAATGCATGTAAACAGATCATCAGATGTGTACTTTATACAACACGTAATGAGACGGCGCAGTGACTTTCCAGGCACGGCTCCATAGCTCAGGGGTTAGAGCACTGGTCTTGTAAACCAGGGGTCGCGAGTTCAAATCTCGCTGGGGCCTTCTTGAGATTTTTGCAACATTAAAATATTTGCGTAATTTTAACATTTAAATGGGTAAACACACGCAAAGATGCCATATGAAGCATTTATAATCCATTTTCTGCATTTTTAACGTTTTACCTCTCAATTAACGGTTCACCTGCGAAAAAGGAACAAGGTAAACAAAATAGATATCACAACGGAAACTAAACGAAAAGCATGAAAGGTTCGAGAAGTTGAGTATAGATATGTTCTCTTAAAAAGATCAATAAACAGCTACACTACTGAACTAATAAAAATAAAGACGAACACCGCCGCTCCCGAGAACATGGAAATAGTAGAAAGACTACGATCCAAGCCATGCTTTTTAAAGTATTTTTCTATTGAAAATGCAACAATCGCATATGGATGTCAAACCAAAAGAGAAAGATAGAAAAAACAAGCGTGCAAGAACTGTTTATAGTATGATGTTTTTAAACAACAAACGGCGTGAATCTAAACAGGTAATGGAATGGTACGTAGCGCGCAGTTCATTACAGCACGAAAAGTAACCTTATTTTAAGAGGAAATGTATATTGAATCGAGGCTGCTGGAGTCTCCGGAAATAGACAGTTCCTTGCAGCTTTTCCCAGAGGAAAATACCAGCTATAGCCTATTTGTTCACGTTTTAAGATTCTACAAAAGGCCCGGACGTGATACTTAAACAGAACTTCATAGAAAATGATATGTATTCATTATGAACAGTGTGACTTTTCTGTCTTTGTTTACTTTAAGCCAGGGATCATTAGGGGGGCGTGGCCAACCGCCGAACATGGCGGTCGTCTACTAGAAGAGCTCCGGACCCGGGCTCCATAATCCTGCCTAAATGACCCGTGTATGGGCAATAATTGGAGCCAAAGTGAGCCATACTAACGCTATGCAGAGGAGTCCATCAGCGGAGCTGAACTCGACCTCTCCATGATCGAGCGGAGCGGCGCTGCGCGAAGAGTGGCCCCGCAGAAACGGGGAAAACGAAACCACGAGTGAGGCCGTAAGCCCCGCCGTCATACACTACGCGATTCCCGCTGGTGGACCGGGGCGGGGGCACGGCCGGAGCAGGACCTCCGCACTGGGACCCGACGCGGCAGTGGTGGCGCCGCACGCGGACCGGACCTGGGGCGAGGCGGTGGGTGTCTCCGTCTGCCTGCCGCGAGCGCCCGCACGTCTCTAATACGTGCGGCCGGGCGTCCCGCGGCCTGCTGTGAGCGCTTTGCTGCGACGGGGGGCCTCCAACGGTGGCGGTGCTGCTGACTGGGGACAGCGGAGGCCCCGAAGACCAGAAACGGAACGGAGGTGAGCCTAGCATACAGGGAAAGAGACTGGCATGTAGCGAGAGCAGGCGTGCCTATACGCGACACCACCACGGTCATGTTAGTCCTGCATTTCATGCTGGGATAGCCTGTCCCATAGACGACACCTTTCAGTCTCTTTGGGGTTACAGTGAGCACTCTCTGCATCAATCAAGGCGGACATAACAATCATTTGGAACTGCCCTGGGGCAGCAAAAACAACTATTGCAGCCTTCTGGAAGAAAAGGGACCCGCCAGACAATAATCAATAGCACCCCCGCTTATGGTAGCTCATAGCCATGGAGAACTAACAACCTGGCACAGTGGGTCCTGCGGGATCTGGGAACCCCTACTGGAATACTTGTCGAAGGGAAACTTGACCAGAGCACTGCCACAGAGATTAAAGATATTTAAACTTTTTGACTGTGTGAGGGCAAAGGAGGGATAGCTACTGTATGGTGCCCATCTGTGGATTCATTTTTCTGGTTTTTGGAGTGTTTACCAGTCTAGTGAAATTAGGCGAAGACACTACCGTACTCACCATTAGCGAGGCGTCATAGGTTATAAAGTACAGATCTGTCCCACGGACTGTCCAAGGCACGGCGATCCCAGTAGGCGCGCCTTCTCGGCGACTCACAGTGCAACATTACGACCCACGCATTCCTCGCCAAGCACAGCCACGGGACGCACGAAGGGGAAGCAGCAGGAAACCGCCTCCAGCACTGATCCAACCCTGGACGATGCGGAACACACTTCGACCTCACCAATGCTCAGTTGCGTACCGCCTACCAACGAGGAAAGCTCAGTGGACAAGCTGGACTTAATATTGCAGGAAGTACGGGAATCCAGGAAAGTAATCGAACAGCAAATTGGCGCACTCACGACCGGACTCACATTGTTGAAGGCAGACCATGCCAAGCTGGCAGACAAGGTAAAAACTAATACTCTTGCACTAGAGGAGATGTCCCCACAGCGTAAGCAACACTCAACTCGGATCCAAGACTTACAGAAACAAGTCAACAGTCTTATAGACCGAGTTAAGGACGCAGAAGGGAGGGCGAGGCGCAATAATATTTGCGTTATTGGTCTGCCAGAAAGAAGTGAGGGATCCGACGCAACCCGGTATATGGAACAATGGTTTAAGGACAATGTCACATCTGAGGGACTCTTAAATCAATTCTGTGTGGAAAGAGCGCACAGGATACCTACCGGAAGGCCGAAACCAGGCGCCCCTCCTCGGCCTCTTGTAGTCAGGATGTTGAATTACAGAGACCGGGACCTGTTACTTCAAAAGGCCAGAGAACTCTCTCAGATTAGATTTGCAAAGACAACGATCTTCTTTCATGACAGTCAAAAAGAAATTACAAGGTCTGAAACTGAAGTACGCACTCCTATTCCCGGCACGATTGAAAATTATATATGAGCAGAAGACACATTTCTTTGAGAGCCCGGAAGATGTGGAGGAGTGGTTGGAGGTGATGGAACCGGCTGCATCGACGGGAGCTCCCTCACATAGCCCGTCCCACAGTTCCAGGCGGGCGAGAGACGTCGGCTACCGACGCAGCACACGGACAGCAAGGACAACAGAGTTGACTAACCCGACGCAACAACAGATGCAACAGGACAGAAAGCAAGCACTCGTGTTGGCATCCACCCTTAGAGACAATACAAATGCTGAGGACACAGCCTCCTCCGACGACAACGCGAACAAATCGGACTCTGAGGGCAGCATGACGCTCTTCCCTACTGTGACACCGCAGATGGCGGATGGTTTGTTCGGCTGAAAAGCAAAGACCGCTGGTGGCTCAAATGCATGAACTCCAAGTAGACAGCATATCCTTTTTGGTTTTTGTCTAAGTGATTATACACGGCATACCTCTGTTTTGTTTTCACTAAGTCCCGGGCTCCGTTAGAGCTCAAATGCATGCAGTGGTGCTGTAATAAACGGCGTTGGCACTGACCCCCTAATTGCGAACGCACTTGTTGTACATAACAGTTTTTTTGGTTGTGTTTAGTTGTATGGTCCGGAGCAGTTCCCCACTCGGGCCTAGTATTGGGAGTTACAGGGTGGGAGTGAGTCCTGGCGGATTTGTTAAATTAGCGAGAAGCAGCGGTTCATATTCACTACAGACAGAGCAGGCGCCTATTTTACACTACAATGCATACACCTAATACATATAATATACTAACGTGGAACGTTCGAGGCTTGGGATCCGTTCATAAGAGGCACAGGGTACATGCGCAATTGCTACGACGCAAAGCGCAGATAGTATATCTGCAAGAATCTCACATTGTAGAACAGGAAGCGGTGAAACTCCGCAAGAAATGGAGAGGCCAGATCTTCACCAATTACTCAGGCTTCGCAAGGGAAGTCACAGTGTGGATCAGACACGGGGTACCCTTCACATCATTGGAACAAAGGGTGGATAAACAGGGTTGCTATATCCTTATACGGGGAATGTTGGATGGTCAGCAGGTGGTCCTCGGCAATGTCTATGCCCCCAATTTTGACCAGGACAAATTTTTATCCAACCTTAATTTGGCATTGGTAGGGTGGGAAATGCACCCCTGGATTATAGGTGGCGACTGTAACGCAGTAATGGATGTTGCGCTTTATCGCTCCCATCCCCCCCTCCACGGCACAGGAGTGATTAAGCAAATGAAGGCACTGTGTGGATGGACGGATGGCTGGGCCCTGTGTGATGTATGGAGAATGCGCCACCCAACGCATAGAGAATACTCCTACTATTCCCCGGTCCATTTGTTACACACAAGAATAGATAGAATCTATTGCTCAAAAGCCATAGCAATGCAGGTGACACATGCGACATACCTGGCTAAGACTTTTTCAGACCACAACCCACTGGAAATAGCGATTAACTGGGGTAGAGTCCCCACCCCGGTACCCACCTGGAGGATGTGGCCGCAGACACTGGAAGACACAGTGTTTCGCACTACGATTGCAGACACAATTACCCAGTACTTCACAGAGAACGTCGACACGGCCTCCGACATTTTGATAGAATGGGATGCCTTTAAGGCAGGTCTACGGGGCAAGGCAATCAGTATCAGTGCGATAGTAGGTGCTAGGCAGGAGATAAATAGAAACCTCATAGACACAGAAAATAAACTGAACAAACTGGAACAGGAGGCCACACATGATACCAGCAAACAAGCCTCACTACAAGAATCGCGAATCCAGCATGTGGAGCTTTTAGAGACCCTTTGGGTTATAGACTACCAAAGATACACGCAGTTACGTCATGCTGAAGCGGACAAATCCGGGACACTATTGGCCAAACTGTTGCGGGACGACCCACCCACAATTATAATTAACGAAGTCACTACCCCCACGGGGGTAACGGCCCATACTCAACATGACATTAATGTGGCTTTTAGACAATATTACGCCTCATTATATAGTGGTCCGGCTAGCATAGTAAACACTCACACTGAAGAATTCCTGGCTGACCTGCCATACCCCCGACTAACAGCGGCAGCCCAAAAAGAATTAATAGGCCCCATTACCAAGACCGAAATTAAAATTGCAATAAAAGGACTCCCGCATAATAAAACCCCTGGGCTCAATGGCCTCCCGGCAGAATTTTACGACGTATACGCGGACTCCCTAGTCCCCCAACTGGAAGCATTATATAATAAAGCGCTAGAATTGGGCAGACAACCCCTTACTACAGCGCAGGCGCTGGTGGTATCGCTCCCAAAACCTGGTAGGGATTCCACAGACATATCGAGCTACCGCCCATTGTCTTTGCTGGCGACGGAGTATAAAATACTTAGTAAGGTACTAGCAAACAGACTCCTACCAACTTTAAATAAACTCATACACACAGACCAAAACGGGTTTCTTCCAGCCCGCAGTACTTCATTGAACACCAGACAGTTGCACCGTATCATGTCGATTGCCCCTGAACGCTACGAACATGCAGGTTGTCTATCTTTGGACTTAAGACAAGCGTTTGATACGATCAATTGGGACTACATGTTCGAAGCACTGGGGAAGTTTGGTTTACCTGCAGATTATCTTAAATGGCTCCGCTTACTCTATAACGCCCCTACCGCCCGTGCACGCACAGGAGGACACATCTCAGCTGAATACTCACTACACAGGGGTACGAGACAGGAGTGTCCGCTGTCACCACTACTATTCATATGGCGTTAGAGCCCTTAGCAATTAAACTACGTACTGAAGCACATCATCTGGGCATAAAGATTGGGACCACAACGCATCTATTCTCCGCGTATGCGGATGATATCATTCTTTACATACGAGACCTTCGGGCCGCCCTGGACCCTATCCCTGATATTTTTCAGACTTTTGAACAGATCTCGGGATTGGCTATTAATGCAACGAAGTCACATGCCTTTTTCTTTCGTGAGGCTGTACACCCTGTAGACATTACATTTGGAGCACAAGCTCTCCCAGTAGCACAACCCACATTCAAGTACTTGGGAATACAGGTATATCGGACACACACAGACATGCTAGAGTGCAACCTCAATAGAGCTATCAGATCTATTCGCTCGAGCATTGCCTTCTGGACTACGTTACCACTTTCGGTTACTGGCAGGGTGGCCATATCCAAAATGGTGATCCTCCCAAGACTGATATACTACTTCACCAATTTACCGATTCTAATACCACACAACACCTTCAAATTATTGAATAACATGCTTATAGATCTTATATGAGGGTCTAGCAGCCGCATGAGATAAGCCTTAAAAAGTTACAACTCGGAACAGACAGGGGAGGCCTGGGAGTCCCTGACCTTAAAGCATATTACTATGCATGCCAACTACAATGGCTTTCATATTGGACTGCTGGGCGTAACTTGCATGAAATAGGATATACCATGCAGGATATAGATAGGGGTACACTGCACACTCTGCTACTTCCATGTTGCAAAATCCCCCAAAGCCTACCACCCTTGCTGCGCACAGCACTGCAGTGCTGGAAAGCGACATTGCACTACACGGCCAGACATCCTCCATATGCTGGGAACATTCCATCATTGGGGATACCACTGACGAGTAGAATTACCACAAAGCTCAGTATCGCACCTTGGCTCGAAGTGGGGATTAGCACAATGTCCGACTTATTTAACAATGAGATGCTCATGGATCTCGACAACTTCGTGAGGGAAACAGGGGCGCCGGATCACTTATACCTACTACACGCTGCATTGCTGCAATATGTCAAAAAGCAGTGGGCTCCACAACGACAGGAACCCCCCACACATGAATTAGTTAAAGCCTTGTACTATATGGGCAGAGGCAGCCACCTTTTTAAATGGCTGTATGTTGGGATACGTGAGCATTCAGCGATTGAACTTACTACATTACGTCACACTTGGGCGGGCGACATGGGGCGGGATCTGGAGGAGAAAGAATGGGCGAAAATTGTGGAACACCCTAAGAAGGTATCCAGAAATGCGAAATTTAAATTTATACAGACCATGTTGCTCCACAGAGCCTATCTCACCCCCAAACGACTAGACCGCATGTTCCCACAGACACAACATCATTGCCCCAGATGTCAATTGGAGGGAGCTGATTTACTACACATGATATGGACATGTCCCCACTTACGAGGGTTATGGGACTCCATCAGACGGCATATACAGGCTATTACACAGAGGGAGATAGGAAATAACGTAGAAGAGTGTATTCTGGGACTCTACAAACAACCGTCCAAACACAAAGCACAATACAGATTTACGTGTCTAGCCCTCATCTTAGCAAAGAGAGCCATCACTATGCGTTGGAAATCAAAGAAACCCCCCACGACATACACTTGGCATGGTGAGCTGATTCGATGGGGCAGCGCTGAAAGCGCTGCAATACGCAGAGAGGAAGCAAAAGGTATGCGTAAAATCCCAATAGCTATGGAATGGGACACAATGTTGGAAGCCCTTAAAAATCTTGATGTGGATTCTAATGTCAACCCAGTTACCCCACAGTCGCAATAAGGTCAAATATTACCCCGAACGAACTGTACATGTGTAGAGAGTCGGATTGCACATGTAAAGATATACTCCTTAGCCGCTGCTATAATGTACTGTGGTGCTCCGCCCGCAAACACGCCATCGAACTCTGGGACCTTCTCGACTCAACCTCCCCAGACGTCGCATTCCTGACGGAGACCTGGCTGAATCCCGCTTCAGCCCCCGACATCGCCATTGCCATCCCGGACGGATACAAGATCACCCGCAGGGACCGCACCAACGGAGTCGGAGGAGGCATCGCCATCGTCCACAGGAACACCCTCAGAGTCTCAACCAACACCGACGACACCCTCAGCACCGCCGAACACATGCACTTCCAGATCCACACCGATCCCAACACCACCCTCAGAGGAACCCTCATCTACAGACCCCCCGGACCCCGACCACAGTTCAGCGATTCCATCGCTGACTTCGTCAGCACACACGCCATCGCCTCCACGGACTACATCCTCCTCGGGGACCTGAACTTCCACCTCGAGAACAACAAGGACACCAACTCCACCACCCTGATCGACAACCTCGCCACCCTCGGACTCAGACAGCTCGTGACTACACCCACCCACGCCGCCGGCCACACGCTAGACTCCATCTTTTCCGCAAGCCCACACGTCTCCTTCAACCACACCTCCGAACCCCACTGGACTGACCACCACTGCATCCACTTCACCTACAGGAAGCCCACCACGCACCACCGCACCGAACAAATGCCTCGCCGCTGCTGGAGCAGAGTCACGGAAGACCAGCTAACCACAACCCTCGCCCTGAGCCCACCCGCCGAACCCTCCGACCCCGACACCGCCGCCCGCAACCTCAGACAGTGGATCGACGACTGCGCCAACACCCTCGCCCCGCTCAAGAATCCGCCCAACAGCCACACCAGCAAGAAAGCCACCTGGTTCACCGAAGACCTCCAGGCCTCCAAACGAACATGCCGAAAACTGGAGAAGATCTGGCTCCACGAGCGGACAGCTACGCCGCCCACAAGAGCGCCACCCGCAATCACCATCACCTCATCAGATCCGCCAAAAGGGCCTCACTCAAAGACCGCCTAGACAACAACGCACACAACAGCAAAGAGCTCTTCAACATCGTGAAGGAACTCTCCAACCCCAGCTCCAACACCAACGACATCCAGCCGTCGCAAGACCTGTGCGACTCACTGGCCACCTCCTTCCACCGCAAAATCGCCGACATCCACGACAGCTTCAACACCACGACCGCCCCGGCAACCACCGAGACCACTGCCCCCACAACCACCAACCGCCTGCTCTCCTGGACCAACATCAACGACGAGGACACCAGCGAGATCATGAACACCATCCACTCCGGTTCACCGCTAGACCCGTGCCCTCACCACATCTTCATCAAAGCCAGTACAGCCATCGCGCCCCATCTCCGGAAAATAATCAAAATCTCCTTCGAGACAGCAACCTTCCCGGAAAGCTGGAAGCACGCCGAGATCACCGCCTTACTCAAGAAACCCAAGGCAGACCCCAAGGACCTCAAGAACTTCCGACCCATCTCTCTGCTCCCGTTCCCCGCGAAGGTCACCGAGAAAATCGTCAACAAACAACTGACCCGCTACCTCGAGGAGAACAACATCCTGGACCCTTCCCAGTCCGGCTTCCGCAGCAACCACAGCACCGAAACCGCCCTCATCGCCGCCACCGATGACATCAGGACCCTGCTAGACAACGGAGAAACAGCAGACCTCATCCTCCTGGACCTATCAGCCGCCTTCGACACGGTCTGCCACCACACAATACGAACACGCCTTCACGACGCCGGGATCCAAGAGAAGGCCCTGGACTGGACCACATCCTTCCTTTCCGGCAGAACACAAAGCGTCCGCCTCGCCCCTTCCGATCCAAGGCCACCAAGATCATCTGCGGCGTACCCCAAGGCTCCTCCCTCAGCCCAACGCTGTTCAACATCTACATGGCACCCCTCGCCCACGTCGCCCGACAGCACAACCTCAACATCATCTCCTACGCCGACGACACCCAGCTGATCCTCTCCCTCACCAAAGACCCTCACACCGCCAAAGCCCACCTCCACGAAGGAATGAAGGCCGTCGCCGAATGGATGAGGACCAGCCGCCTGAAGCTGAACTCGGACAAGACGGAGGTCCTCATCCTTGGTTCCAACCCTTCAGCCTGGGACGACTCCTGGTGGCCAACATCACTGGGAACAGCCCCGCCACCCACCGACCACGTACGCAACCTAGGGGTCATCCTCGACCCCACCCTCTCCATGACTAAGCAGGTCAACGCCGTTTCCTCATCCTGCTTCAACATCCTCCGAATGCTCCGCAGGATCTTCAAGTGGATCCCCACCGAAACAAGAAAAACAGTCACCCAGGCCCTCGTCACCAGCAGGCTGGACTACGGAAACGCCCTCTACGCAGGAACGACGGCTAAGCTCCTGAGACGGCTGCAACGCATCCAGAACGCCTCTGCACGTCTTATCCTCGACATCCCCCGACGCAGCCACATCACACCCCACCTGAGAGCCTGCACTGGCTCCCTGTCAACAAGAGGATAACCTTCAAGCTCCTCACCCACGCACACAAAGCACTCCACAACACCGGACCAGCCTACCTCAACAGACGACTCAGCTTCTACACCCCCACCCGCCAGCTCCGCTCGACCAGCCTCGCCCTCGCCACAGTCCCCCGCATCCGGAAAACGACCGCCGGCGGCAGATCCTTCTCCCACCTCGCCGCCAAGACCTGGAACACCCTCCCCACCAACCTCCGACAGACCCAAGACCTACTGGCCTTCAGAAGACTCCTCAAGACCTGGCTCTTCGATCAGTAGCAGCACCACCCCCCTCTTCCCCCAGCGCCTTGAGACCCTCGCGGGTATGTAGTGCGCTTTATAAGTGACATGATTGATTGATTGATTGAACTGTGAATACGACGCTTTAAGTATATGTTATTATAGGACTAGAGGGAGGGGGAGGGAGGCGAGAGGGATGTTGTTTTGATAACAAACTGTGGGGCACTAGTTCCAGACACTGTTCTATAGATCCGAATAGAGAACGGAATTTTGCAGAAGTTGTGGTTTCATTTGCTCGTCTGTCAATGAGACAAGACAAACATGTAAAGTTATTGAATGTTAATCCGTCCCAATCTGGGAAACACGTACCTGTATGTTGTTCCGGCTCGTGCCGCAAAATGTACTGAAGCGCTGTCCTAGACTAAATTGAAAACTTAATAAAATTTGTTTAAAAAAAAAAAGTCAGGGAACATTAAGACAGACTAGCACACTTTTTAAAGTCCTTTTTTTCTTATATTTACATTTTAAAGTATGGACTATTAAAGGGGGGGTGGAGGGAATACTGGCTTCAGGTGGTTTTCCTAGTGTTGGTACTGGATATGATACTAACATACTGATCACACTGGTTAAAAAAAACAAGTATTGGCATAGCCAATAGGTATCGCCTTTGGGAAAGTGTTTAGCTATGCAGTACGTATATACATGGCGTGGCCAATCGCAGACCAAAGAAAGGACAGGCTTTCACGCTAATGGATGATGAATTGTCCATTTATATTGTAAAGTTATGAAAAATGTGGGAGTCACAGAGGCGCTGAAGACAAACGATTCTTGTTTAACTGTAAAGGTTACAAAGCTTGCAAAAAATTGTCTGACAGCACAGATAGATTTCCTGTTTTATCCTACCTCTGTGGCTCAGTTGAGAATCTTCCTGTAGTAATGAGGACTGAACAAAATAACTTTTTAGTTGCTGCAAATAGTAGGGACCCTCCCCCCCCCCCGCACTAGCTAAACAAGAGGCGGAGCGCAGTCCATTGACCTAAGAAGGATGAAATGCTCAGTTAGCCCCCACAGCATTGCAAACCCTGAGCTTCACGCTGCATGCTGAGCTCTGTAGTATGTGCGTTAACCTAGTGGTCTGTATTATTGGATTCAGAAGGACTGAAGTCAGTAGGTCAGACGGTCTTTCAGCCTTTATGAAACCGCATCCGTCACGCGCCCTCTCTCTGATCTCAACCTCAGGCACTGATAACGGTGGTGAAAAATAGTATTTCCCGGTTCTTGATTTATCTCCAAACTGCCCCCAACACCCGCATTCTCCCTGCAAACAATTTAGTTAATTCTATGTCAGGACCGGAGGCTCCGATTATGCTTCTCATTTCTTTACTGTATCTTTTCTCAGCAGCCAATAAAAATAAAGTAACTAAAAACACTACAATACCCATGAATACACAACGGGTCACATGACCAACCATAGAGAGTATCCCCTATATAATCTCCAGTCATTTGACAGTATCCTCTTTCTTTGCTGCTCCGCAGCCAGTTAAGTGAATTTCCATTTACTATATTTGTTGAGAGTTAGTATAAGTAGGCTTTTAGTACTTTCCTGAATTTACTGTAGGTGGGAGTTTCTCGTAGAGTTACGGGTAATTTATTCCAATATCCTGGGGCGAGATAGGAAAAGGACTTTCCCCGGTACGAGTTTGGTGAATTCGGGCACGTACAGAAGGGCTTGAGTGCTCAATCTGAGAGTGCGTCCGGGAACATAGGTCTTTAGTTTGTTTTGGAGATAGCGTGGGCCATTGCCTCTTAGGGCATTATACATGAGGCAGCAGATTTTAAAACGGGAGCGCTTTTGCACTGAAAGCCAATGCAGTTCTTTCAGCAAAGGCGCAGAAGGGGTGCCTGCAGGCCGGTTCAGTATAAGTCTGGCTGCTGTGTTCTGGACCACCTGGAGCCTAGTGAGCAAAGTATCACTGACTTCAGCCAAGAGGGCATTTCCATAGTCCAGTCTGCTTATCACCATTGCCTGAACCAGGGTTCTACGGACATGTGTGGGGAGGAGAGGGAAGATTCTGCGCAACAGGCGCATATTGTAATAGCAAGAGCTTGTAATAGCTGCAATCTGATCATTCATTGTTATGGCTTGATCAAGTTTTATCCCTAGATTTTTTACCGTTTGTTTGGGCACGGGGGTGGCATCCAATTGATGAGGCCACCAGTCGTCTGACCAGATGGCTGGGGCTTTTCCAAGCAACATAATCTCAGTTTTTTCTGGGTTTAGCTGGAGACAGTTCTCCGTCATCCAGCTGGAGATTGCTAACATTCCTGCTGAAAAACGTAATTTCTCCGACTCCAAGTCTTGGCCCATAGTGAACATCAGCTGAGTGTCATCAGCGTATGATATGATCTCGAAGCCAAAGTGCTCCGCGATCTTTGCATCATAGTGATGGTTTATTGATGTTATTTAGTGTGGTCTACTATCGCTTCGGCTTTACTTTGCGGCGCGACTTTATTGCTTGTGTGCTATGCGCTGATGCGCGTTTCCCATTTGATTGCAGATGCAGCTTTGAATGTCTTTTTCTGAGTGTTTTTGTGGCGCTCGTGTCTTGGGAGCGCTCTGCCTCCCCAACCGGGCGCTTTTGCGCCCGTGTTGAGTCCCGGTGGAGAGGGAGTTTAAAGGGAGCGAGGACACGCATCGCTCTGACGCGTAGTCCTCTTTCTGTGTTGACGAGCGGCCGGTACTGCGCATGCGCGGCGGCCATTTTGCCCGTTACGAAGCTCTATTCGGGCTTGAGTGAGCGCGGGAGCAGCGCTTTCAATTGCTCTTTTCCCACTTGCTCGCACCAGGCTCCCGGTGATGCCCCTTCTTATTTCTGAGTGGGGCTGGATAATTTATGCATAGGCTTTGCCTAGAGTGGTTCTGGCAAGCCCTCCCTCCACATTTTAAAAACGTTTAAAACAGTTTAAACATTCTGTTTTGCATATTAATACTTTGGCTTGCCTGGGGTTTTTCCACTCCCCCTTATTAAATATTAGCTACAACTGGTTACAAGCATTGCCTGTGGGCATTAACCCTTCGTGTGAGGGACAGGAGGTCCTCCTGTGGTAAAGTGTGTCACTAAGGTGTGTCATTATGTCGGAATATTATTTTGAGGAGGAATATTTTGAGGAGAAGCCCTCTGGGTCCATGGAGCAGGACCTTGTTGATGCGCTAGACGCAGGAGTGCAGCACTCGGTAAATAGAGCCCTGGTGAGGGCCATAGAGCCACTAAAGCGCCATTTATGCACCTACGCCCAACAGCAGGGCTGGCTCCCCAGCTCAGGTAGTCGCCCTGATGCCAGTGGGAAAGGGTCCAAGAATCCCCAAGCGGCAGATTTTGCGAAGCTGGCCAAAGCAATGGCTACTGACCATGATTATGGCACTTCCGCTAAGGAAGCAACTGTCACTGAGTTACCTCAAGGAGATGGAGATGATACCTCCTTGGACCAAGTACCTGACCAGGAGGAGCCCCCTAGACCCTCCAAAAAATTAAGGAAAGAGCGTTATGTTGACGCTCCTTCACAACCTAAACTCCTCACCTTTGAGCCGGCGGAGATAGTTCATCCCAATTCCACCGCCTGGCTTCCGCCTCCTGAGGTGGCCGAGTATGTTCAATCCCACCTTAGGCAGGCATTTGACAAGGATGTGAGAGCACGGCTCAGATCGGAGTGCCCAAGGCCTGACTTGGCGGATAAGGTGGCGGAGACGCCGGAGGTGGATCCTTATATTCTCACATATCTTAAAAAGTATTCCAAGGACCCTAAAAAGGGCATAGACAGGGCATGGAGATCATGCCAAGACAAACTTTTAGACTTGACAGGTCCCCTCACTAAGATTTTGGAGTTGGGCTTTCGAGCCAAGGAGTCCTCTATGGCTATTAATCCGGAAGAATTGATTGGATGGGCACAAAGAGCGGTCTGTCAGCTGGGTAACGCGAATTGCGCTATGTCCAGCGAACGACGTCGCTCAATACTTCTAAAACTTGATCCTAAATTGGCAGAGCTCTCTTCTTCCGAATCGGGTCCAGTAGCTCAGGGCCTCCTCTTCGGTCAACCTTTTCTCAAGGAGCTGACGAAGTTTGTCGCCACTTTTAGTGATTTGGATAAGGCCCAGGAATCCCTTAAACGAGCTTTCTGCCCGGTTTTCGGCAGGGCCGGGCGATACCGAGGGCGGTCGTTTGGGCGTGGTTACAGCCAAGGCGCCCCGCTGGGTCAGTACCAGCAACAAAGAGGAGGCTACCAGGACTCCAGTTTCAATGGTAACTCCTCCTTCTATCCGACCCATCGAACCAAGAACAGATTCCGGAAGGGCAGATACGGAGGAAATCAGGGCGGTCAACAAGATACCGGAAATTCAGGTGAGACTGATTCCGTCTACGGAAGTCATGTTGGGGGGCAGGATACAGTTTTTTCTGCACAATTGGCACATGATCTCACAGGATGCATGGATTTTAGAGACAGTGCAGGGGTACAAGATAGAGCTTTACAATTCCCCCAATCAGGTTTTTCCTCCACACCAAATGTATTTTTCCCGACAAGATCAGGACTTCATCTCCGAAAAGATAGATTCTCTACTAAAGAAAGGGGCCATAGTGGCCACGGACCCTCATCCCGAGACTTCATCAGCAGCATCTTCCTAGTCGAGAAGAAGGGGGGTGGATCCAGGCTAGTTTTAAATCTAAAGGACTTCAATGGATGGGTCGTATATCGACATTTCAAGATGGAGGGCATCCATCTTCTACGCGACCTTCTTCAGGAGGGGGACTGGATGGTCCGTCTGGATCTGAAAGATGCGTATCTGTCTGTTCCCATTTACGAACCGCATTGACGTTTTCTACAGTTCCACTGACAGGGAGTGTGGTACGAATACAGAGTCCTTCCCTTCGGCCTCTCGTCAGCACCTTGGTGCTTCACGAAACTCCTGCAGCCAGTAGTGGAATCATTGAGAGCGCAGGGGATTCGTCTGATTATATACTTGGACGACATCATCATAATGGCTCGTTGTCCTCAATTAGTGATGACCCATCTAGAATGGGCGATCAATCTTTTACAGAGTCTTGGTTTTATTGTAAATCCACACAAATCGATCTTAATTCCAACTCAATCGATCGAATTTTTGGGTTGTCTGATCGACTCAAGGAGTTGTCAACTCCTCTTGCCAGCTCAGAAGATCAGGTCTATCAAGAGAGAGTTGAGGTTGATTTTGCACAAGCAGAGTGTGTCATTGAGATCTATAGCCCGGATCGTAGGGTTGTTAGCCTCCTCAATTCAGTCGATCTTCCTGGGTCCCCTTCACTACCGGGCACTTCAACGGCTCAAGATTCGACATCTCCAGAAAGGCCTCGGGTTCTCAGATCAGATTTCTCTCTCTGAGGAGGCGAGGTTGGAGATGTTGTGGTGGCTGGACCACATGGAGGCCTGGAACGGCCGAGCCCTCTTCGTATCTACCCGGGATGTAGTGATAGAATCCGATGCCAGCCGGTGGGGTTGGGGAGCCCGCTGCGGCCAGATTTCCACGGGCTGCCGCTGGTCATAGGAGGAACTTGCGTTGCATATCAATTGCCTGGAACTCCTGGCAGGCTCCTTTGTGATCCGCTGCCTTTCACCCCGAAAGACGAACTGTTGTATCCTGCTTCGCATGGACAACGTGTCATGTGAACAAGCTAGGGGGGACAAAATCCCGGATTCTAGCGGAGATTGCCAAGGATTTTTGGCACTTTTGTCTTCAAAACAAAATTTCGGTGGTAGCAGAGTACCTTCTGGGCTGCAACAACGAGGTAGCCGATTGGCACTCCCGACACCTACGGAATTTCAGCGACTGGAGACGCCATCCACTGGTTTTTCAGTCGCTAAACCGTCTTTGGGGCCCCTGCCAGATAGATCTGTTCGCATCACGCCTCAACAGGCAACTCCCAGCATTTTACAGCTGGCGTCCGGATCCGGAGGCTCTTGCCACGGATGCGTTTCTACAGGACTGGAGACATCTCTATGCTATGCCTTCCCGCCGTTCATGATGATTCCCAGAGTTCTAGCACGAACCAGGCGTCATCAATCAGAGTTGATTCTGATCACTCCACTATGGAGAGCGCAGGCGTGGTTCCCAGTACTTCTGGAGATGCTTTGTGCGGTGCCAATCCTTCTTCCACAGCGGAGGAACCTGTTGCTGGATCCTCTGTAAGCTCTGCATCCTTTCATAGAATCAGGGCAACTCCTTTTGGTAGCATGGCGAATTTTAGGGACAGATGGAAGTTCCCAGGCCTTTCGCGAGATGCTGACAGATTTATCAGCGAGGCATGGTCAACTAACACCCACAAGCGATACTCATCGGCTTGGAAACGATGGTGTAGTTGGTGCTCTCAACGGGATGTGGATCCAATTAATGCACATGTCTCCTTCATTGTAAACGTTCTAGCTTCCATCGCAGCTTCGGGTTTAGCCTATAGAACAGTGAATCATTTCCGGTCCGCCATCTCAGCAGGTCACGTGTCAGTGGATGGCAAACCGGCAGGAGAGCATCCTTTGATTCGTAAACTGCTCAGGGGTATCCGGATGGTCAAACCCCCTTGTCCCAAATATTCAGAGTTATGGGATGTGTCCTCCGTCCTGAGATTCTTGGAGGCCTGGCCTTCCAATAAGTATTTGTCAAGAAAACAGCTTTCTGCTAAATTGACCATGCTACTCTGCCTAGTATCATGCAAAAGGGTCTCAGATGTCCGTGCTTTAGATCTGGCAGGTGAGCAAAAAAACGATGGATTTAGGCCCAGATCTCTGTACTGGGGTGAATGTATGACATTGTTCTGCATTCTGTCCATCAATTGTTGTTTTTGCACAGGTCGTAGGTTTTCCCCAGAGGGTGTGACTTTTGCAATTACAAAACGTACTAAATGTAATACCTCTTCAATAGCTTACCCAGCTTTCCCTAACAATCCTAAACTGTGTTTAGTACAGTGTTTAAAAGATATCGAGGTGAGTACCCGTGAGTTTCGGCAAGACATGAGGGGTCAATTGTTAATTGCGCTGCAAAAACCCTTTCGCCCAGTGACTCCAGCTACCTTGTCTAGATGGGTGCGTTGGCTCATGAGCGAAGCGGGTATTGATGTTTTGAAATTTGGAGCACATTCAGCTCGTGGAGCTATGGCGTCTAAGGCTTTCTCTGTAGTGGTCAGCCTCGCAGATATTATGAATGCAGCTGATTGGTCAACTGAAACCACGTTTAAATCCTTTTTCTATAAGCCTATTGTGGATGTGGCATCGGTAGTGGTGGCTAAGCTTTAACCAAGCATAATCGGAGCCTCCGGTACTGACATAGAATTCAAAATTTGCGAACATACGTGACAAGAATTTTCAATTCTATTAAGGACACGGAGGCGAGGATTATCCCACCCAAAAACATGTATTTTACATTGTAATTTGCATTGTATGGTTATTTAAGTATCTTCATACTGTATATATGTTCTTATGTTTTTCCCTTCCCTTTCTGATGTATTGGTGAGATATCAGAGGGTAAACAGTGTTACGGTCTTCTCCTTTTCATTTCAGGTGCTGATCTCAAGTAGAGCATGATGGTCCACTTTATTGGAAGGTCTTCGCGTTTCCACGGAGATTAATTACGACGCGTTGGTTCAGGATCCAAGTCTGAAATAAGGAGCCCCGTTGGGCTGCTAGTTATCTCGGCTAGAGGAGGTCCTTCTGCGTTATGGATGGTTCTTCAAGATCAAGTTGTTGTTTATGGACTTAACTGTTTGATGTTTTGTCAAAGAAAGAGGATACTGTCAACATGACTGGAGATTATATAGGGGATACTCTCTATGGTTGGTCATGTGACCCGTTGTGTATTCATGGGTATTGTAGTGTTTTTAGTTACTTTATTTTTATTGGCTGCTGAGAAATGATACAGTAAAGAAATGAGAAGCATAATCCTCGCCTCCGTGTCCTTAATAGAATTGAAAATTCTTGTCACGTATGTTCGCAAATTTTGAATTCATGGCGCCGCTCCCCTTTGACTTCTGAGACAAAAAAAACCATACTGGCAATGGTCACAAGTGTGCAGAGAGACGGCCCAGGCTTAAGCCACTTTGCAGCAGTGAAAAACAAGCGTCCATTGTGAAGGCACTTGTGAACAGGAATGAAGGGCTGGTTGGGTGTCATGAGTGTGGCGCCCTACAAGGAATGCTGCTGAACCAATGTTTATGGATTAAACAGAGCTGCAGAATTATTTATATAATGAAAATTGACACAAGTCTCGTTTCTATCTTGTTATAACAGCACAAAACACAAACCCAAGAAAGGCGTGATCTGTATTATTTTCTTCACTTCTTTTGAATGTACAGCTCTGAAACAGCATCAGTGAGTGGGTGGCATGAATGCTCGTTTCTCTGATAAGACACTGCCGCCTTCTACTGCTATTAACTAGTCACAACTACTGCAGGGGGCAATGCAGTGCCAGTAGCCTAAGGGGTATGATAAACAACCATTTCCAGAAAACGTATTACTAAGGATGTACACCTTTTCAAAGTGAGAGAAGGAAAAGACTCGTAAAATAAAACATTCAAAACATGAAAATTCCGCTGGTAAACGAGTCCATGTTTTTTCCACGGTAAAGGTTGGGAGGTAAGCGTAGGAGGTAGGGGTGGGAAAGGAAAAGAGACTGGAAAAACTAGTGAACCAGCCGGTGACTGTTGTATGCTTAATCACACAAACATGTCGAGGTGGGGGCTTGAGGGGAGACGTCTCATCAATATGTAAAATTACATCATGGGATGGAGCCGGTCACAGAAAGAAAAACATATCCGCCCTTGTGAATCCGCTATCGGAGGCCAGGGTGCAGCAGGGGTTAAATAAATATCTCAGAAAACCTCAGTATTCCGTGCAATGCTTACGCCAAAGACACCAGTAAGAAAACAAGCACTGACAACCGGCGGCCACGGTGCAGCAGGGGTTAAATAAATATCTCAGAAAACCTCAGTATTCCGTGCAATGCTTACGCCAAAGACACCAGTAAGAAAACAAGCACTGATGACCGGTGGCCATGGCGCAAAGTAACACAATAAAAAAAAAAACAGAATAAAACAAGCAAGCAACGGCGCAAAGTAAACATAAAAAAAAACAGAGCGACGGCGCAAAGTAAACATTTAAAAGAGTTCTTCCACACAAGAGTTGACGAACCAAAGCGCAGGGAAACTGTACTTTACTGGTGCGCCACAGCCTTGAAGGGAAGTGACGTATAGGCAAAGCCAACCAGTTAGGAGGCAGCAAAGGAGAAGGACAGTGGATTGAACCAATGGTAAGTCTGCGGTAAGTAGCAGGCAGGAAAAAAGTTGGATTATTGATGACAGCAGGTCTTGCAGACAGCGTATGTGCTATAGCTCGACCTAAAACTAGCTACCCTAGCTGAAGACAGGGCAAACATCATATGAATAGCATGCTTGGCTGCTCTCATACCATAAAAATACATACTATCCCTTGTTCTAGAACACAAAAGGCCCATAGTAATACAAGTCCATCATGCCCTGCAAATCATGCTGTAGTCCAAATTGAACGTTACTGAGTTTTTTGTTGATTGTAAAAATCCTGGCCATTAAAAAACAATAATAATACATGAAGGCTGCAGGGCTCTAAAGTTTCCCAGCTCCATGTGTGACAATTCCGTTCAGATTTTCCCTTTGCATCCGGGGATTTGTAGTCTTGTTCCTCCCATTAAATAGTTGGGTTTGCAGCTCTCAGGATGCAATGAAAAATCTTTGACAGGAGGAGCCACTTACACAGGGACCAACGAATCTTGAAAGCTCTGTGGTTAAATATGAATTGGACCTTTCAGCTGAGGGTGTGTTGCGACCAATACTGTAAAGGTTGAGGCGGAGCTCCATCTGATCTAAAGAGATTAGACCAAACTTGAACTGTTCTTGTCCAAGCACAGTAACACTGCCATAGCAGTTTTGTCTTGTGAGCTGTCACTAACCCTAAGTTCTACTATCTAGTTTTTAGCCTCTTTACACACATGGGATTCCAGATATGTCAACCCAGGCAGAGTAAAGGTCACAGTGCTATGCTTGGGCAAGTGCCCCATACATACAACAGCCGTGTTCTGGTCTCTGCACCAGTCTATTCACCATGACTATGCCCGCTGGTGGCTGCCTGCTGGTGGCCGCCCATGGTGTGAACCGCTAGAGCCCAAAAGCTGGTATTAAAGGAGGCCATGGATGGGTACAAGGGCGTGAATAGGACACCAATACATGGCCTGGCACATGATGGAGGGGTTGCGATCAGAGTGAAGATGGCTAGTAATGCTGGAAACTTGGCTCATGCAGCTGGGCTGTTGTTGCCCTCCTCCACAGACTCAGGCAGGATAGTGAAGAGATCTTTATTGCTGCATTAAGTGAAGGAGGAGATCCAAAAAACCTTACCTGGCGTAGGTGATGACATTTACTACCAAGCATTGGTCAAGAAGCACTATGCTGCACAAGTACACTCAGACTATGAGGAGTAAGAAATTTGTCAAGCCAGGGCAACCCACAAGATTTCAACGCTGCAACGCTGCATTATCTACTATCAAAGAATGACCTCCACAGATGGCAGGTATGGGTACACACCAGGAAAACTTGCCGTGCCCCAGGCCAAGGGCATAGAATCCAAAAGAGTGGAACAAGGTCTGCGGCATAGAAGGCAGAATGCCTTACTAGCGGCGCAATGATAATCAAGCTTAGGCTGGTTGAATCAGAAGAGGACCCAAATCCAGAGAGCTCCGATTAGGATGGGGACAAATACACTTTTGCTTTCTGGTAAAGAACAGCTAAAAGCCCATCAAAGTACATATTAAGTACAAAATTCTAGTTTAAGGACCAGGCGTCATTGCTCTAATTGATGCTGGAGCGCAATAGTAAATGTCATAGTGCTAGAGCAGTAATGTGGCTGCCCAAACTACAACTGCCAGATACCCAAAAAAAACCTATGGTGTCCTCTCATCCTTCCCACTACGGGACTGTTTTCATATCACTGTCTGCCAAGAACAAATGGAAGACCAGGCACTAATAGTCTTCAACAAAGCTGGTTCAGATATTCTGCTGCGCTAGATCGTGGCAGACGAACCGCCACCGCAAGGTGGGCGTTCATTAGGCAGGAGCTAGGATGGCTCAAGTAAAAGCAAATGAAACTCCACATCCACAGTACTGTGCAACCTGTGGTGCTTTGGCATTGAAGAATACCTTTCCACATTAACCAACAAGTCGCGTGAAGGTGCAGACACTTCAAGAGGCCAGAGTACTTGAGAAGGTCCAACACCACACTCCACAGATTCCCCCCTTAGTTGTCAGCTTGAATGCCAAACAGAAAAGTGAGAATAAATCTGCATGGATTTTAGAATTCCTAACTGGGTCATCTGCAGGGAGATGCATGTCACCCTACTGTTGGATGAGATCCAGGCAGATTGCAAGAGGGCCACATGGTACCCAAAGGTGAAACTGTGCCAGGCACCACCAGTTTGAAATGCCCCATATTAGAGAAACATTACCACATTTTATAGCCACTTTAGGCTCCAGTGGCATTGAAGACTCAGATTTGGAGTACGGTTTGCAGCCGAGGTGGTCCAGAACATTCAGAAGGCATTGCAAGAAGTGTTAGCAGGACTCCCAGGAGTCTTCAAGATAAGTTACAATATCTTGATCAATGCCACCATAAAGCATGACCACCCCTATGGCTGAAGATGACTCTGTAGCACCTTCAAAATTATGGTCTAAACCTCCACCATGATAAATGCAAATGTCTCTGATTCCAAGTGGTATTCTTTGGACATATCTTCTCAGAAAATGTCAAGGTCCACCCGTGGAGGTAAAGAACATAACAGCAGCAGAGTGTGTCTGAACTGCACAGTTTTTAACCAGTGGGCAATTATTTCAGACAGTTTACCCATAACTTGGCTGCAGTCGCAGAAGGGCCCTCATTAAAAAGAGCTTGGAGCGGATATTTGGACCTGTGTAAGATAAGTGATTTTTTTACGTGTATATTTTTATGTTAATGTGTATATTATATGTTAGGTGTATTATATGTATTTGTAATGTGTATGTTTTGTGCACCCCCATAATGTGATTTGCCACCAACTGCCACTGCTCTGTCGAACCGACTCATTGCCGCTGCTGCGTGGATCGGACTCTACGCATCGCTTTCAGAACCGCAACTGCCTGATGCTTTTCCTGGTGCAAGGCCTCGCATGCCGATCGACGACAGCCTCAACGACGATGCCTAAACTCAGCATTGCAGCTTCCCCACTCATCGGAGCCATTGCATCGCCTAGACTGCACAATGCATCCTCGACAATGGTCTTCGCATCGCAAGCCCCGTTGACAGGATCCTCGATATCAATGCATCAGTGTCTCGCACCGCAGCCTCGCTGCATCTCGGATCCGGTGCATCGCCTCTACTGCGCTGAACACACACAACGCTTCACAGCCTCAAATTAAGGTACTTTTGTTTAGCAGGCCTAACTAGGTCGCTGTATCTAGTCCACACTTCATCGCAGTCAGCCTGAACTTTTGACTTTGTCCCGGTCCGGCGTGACCAGATATCCCATTTTAGCGCTTTACACTTCTTAGCACTATTGTCACTTAAAACGTTTAAAAATCAAAATCTCAAGTTCTACATATTGGAATTTTGTTGTTTTGGTCTTGTTTTATTTATTAAAGTTAGAACTATTTTCTAAATTGGTGTGGTATCTTTTTGTGTGGTGTTTTCAATGTTTTACTGTTTAAAGTGCTGCACAAATACTTTACACATTGCCTCTAAGTTAAGCCTGACTGCTCTGTGCTAACCTACCAGAGGGTGAGCAAAGGTTAATTTAGGTTTGCCTGACACTCATCCTGACTAGGATTCTGCTTGCTGTTTGACTAAGGTTTACACCCCAGTCAACCAACAACCCAATTTCTAACAAATGGCATATGTTGTTCCCCAGACACTGGGCTTCTGTTAGATGTCAGTGCCTAAATTAGGAGTGCTCCAGTCCCAAAGGATAACACTGGAATGATTTACCCATTGTCTATGCTAGCTCCACCCTCACAGAGATAGAGAAACAATACTCCCAAATAGCGAAGGAGGAAGTGCCAATCTACTGGAAATGCTGACATTTTCACATGGTACCTATTTCAAGTAAAGACTGACCTCATAATGTTAGGCCTTTCACACTTCTTCCTCAATTCAGAATTGATACTACATCTCTGCAAGAAAGTACCCTCTTTTTGCATGGTTGCCCCCACTTTTTGCCTGACTGCTCATGTACTTTGACTGAGTGTGCCCTGGGTTCCTGCCAAACAGGTACCCACGGCCTATGTTCTTTCCCTAAACTGCATTAAAAACAAAACCCAATTGGCACTCTTTGGCCACAGGTTAGCACCTTCTAAATGGTACCACAGGTACCAAGGGCCTTGTGTAGGGTGACCAGATTTTCAGAATGAAAAACCGGGACAGGCACAGACATAGAAATAGGACTGAATGTCCTATTAGGTCTCAGGGCTTCATATATGTGTTTGTTCTTTTAAAAAAATATATATTTTCACATTACTTTACCACCCGTTCTGCGAAGAGCTCCAGGGTCCGGCTGCTGGTGGGCCTGGCTTTGCCCTATGGCCTCTGCAGCCCTGATTCACACCTCATTAAATCCTGCTGTGCTGCTTAAATGAGGCAAAGCAGCACAGCAGGAGAATTTAAAGAATTGAATTTCTGTTCCTGTTTTTAAGAGGGCCGGTCGAAATGTGAGCCTGCACAACACTGTGATTAATGTGCAGGTTCACCCGACCCTCCCTTGAAAACCGGGACATTTCTTTAAATAACCCAGGCACTACCCAAAAACCGGGACATTTCTTCAATTTGGAGAAAAGTGTCGGGACAACGGGACACTTCTCCAAAAACCGGGACCGTCCGGGGAAATCCAGGACGTCTGGTCACCCTAGCCTTGTGGCCAGGGAAGGCCTCTAAGGTCTGCAGCACTTATTGTGCCACCCTTAGAAGTCCTGTACCTCTACACACACACACACTGTCTTTGCAGGCTGCTTGTTTTGGTGCAGAGCAAAGTGAAGAGTCAACATGGCACACATCCCTGTGTACCATGCCTACAACCCACTGCCCTGACATAGGTCAGCCACCCCTCTAGCATGGTGCACTATACTAGTGGTGAGGGTACAGTTGCATGAGCCCTGTACCCCTACAGTGTCTAAGTCAATTCTTAGACATTGTAAGTGCAGTAATGCCATCAAGAGTATATGGTGCTGGGAGTTTGTCATTACGAACTCCACAGCCCCATAATGGCTACACTGAAAACTGAGAAGTTTGGTATCAAACTTCTCAGCACATTAAACCCACACTGATGCCAGTGTGGGATTTAATGAAAAATGCACTCAGAGGGCATCCTAGAGATGCCCCTGAAAAACGACCTAACACTAGTGTCCAGGCAGAGTGGCTGTTCGCCAGCTGCCACCACCAGACATGTTTCTGGGCTCCTGGGTCGAGAGCCTGCTGCTCTCGGGGGTCTGAAACAATGCACATCCTGGGACGAGGTGCCAAGCCTCCTCCCCCAGGATGGGCAGGGTCCACGAAGGGGAAGCTTCAAAGGCTTGCCGCCTTTGTGAGCTACCCCAGGCCTTTGCTGCTTCCAGCAACTGGCCCCCACCGGTTCTGTCCTCCACTTTGGGTGGGAGAATCGGTGGGAAAACCAAGTGAGGAAGGGAGGTGTCCCCACCTTTGCCAACCCCACCCCTCAGGTGGGGGAGGCGAGGTGAAACACAACTCTTAGTCCCCACAATCTTGCAGATGGGGGGGACCGGCCAACCAGAGTGAGGCATATGCGCCCCTCCCACTGGAGGGTGGCATAATAGGGGGTGTACCCACCTCAAGGAAGACCCATTGGTCCGAACCTTTACCTACCTGTAACACCCCTAAATCTAGTATTTAGGGGCAACCCTGAACCTTGCCTCCTCAGACATGAATCGACAAGAAGAAGAGAAGAAGAAGGACCGAAGAAATCGTGCTGAACTAAGAAGAGGAGGACGCCCACTGACTTGGCCCGAGGCCTACCGGCCTGTCCCCACCTCGAACCTGCTCCAGCGAAATCCCGGTGTGTCCAGCAGCCAGCAACCTCAAGAACCTGCCTTACAAGTCAAAGACTTTGTTTCCCGTGAGCACTGGATTTGCTCACCAATAGACTCTGGCCACGACTGGAGCTGGTAAGAAAACCCGACGCCTAAAGACACCCCTGCACCAGAAGTCCCACGGCATTGGGTGGCCCAACCGACGGTGTCCCAGCATCCCTAGGCATCCTAACTTACCTCTCCAACCGGTGGTCACCTCCAGAAGATATTCGTCCCCGAGACTGCAGTCTTTGTTGCAACCGGAGAATCCCCATTGAAATCAACAGGGCACCAAAACAGCACCCTGCACCCAGCCGCTCCTGCGCAGCTGAGGGTGTACTTTGGCTGCTAACTCTGATCCCCCTTTGCCCTGAGCCTAACACCAGGAGCTCTGCTCCCACAACCTTGTGGCCTGCTCGTGAGCAACCACCAACCGGAGGCCCCCTATTCCCCATTGGATAACATTGGGCCTCAGCACTCTGCACCCGGCCACCCTAGTGCCGCTGAGGGTGCTTTGAGAGTGCATCCTTGACCCTGGGGGAACCCTGGTTCTAACCCCAGAATACCAACTCCCACAACCAAGTACTTACCTGTTAACCGATAACAGCATTTTCTCAATAGGAATACATTGGCTGTTTTTCCTTGAACATTTTGTGTGAAGTTGGTTTTGTATGAGAACTTGAAAAACTGCAAATAACTAAAAACTGCTTTACTTACCTTTTCTCTAGGAAATGTCCCAGTGTGATATCGAGGCATATCACACTGAGTAGAAAAGTAATCCATAAAGTAATCTGAAAAGTAATCATAAGTAATCTAACAGTAATTTCCACTGTATTGAAAAGATTTACAAACCTGTAACAAAGTCATTTTCATTCAGCTTGCTTGTATTCAACCTGCCTTGAAAAGTACCTTTAAGACTTACCTGTACCAGGCTTGCTTGGTTCTAGAAAATAAATATAACTAAATAATATCTTTTTTATACAAATTGGTCTGAGTTCAGTCTTTGAGTGTGTGACATCATTTGCTGCCTGAGTGTGTGCAACAAATGCTTATCACTACCCTCTGATAAAGCCTTACTGCTCACCCACACTACCACAAATACAGAGTAAGGTGCTACCTACTTTTACCTCTGCCTACCTTTGGGGATCCACTGGACTCTGTGCACACTATACCTCATTTTGGTATAGTATATACAGCCAGCTTCCTACAATCTCCAGCAATGTTAATTTGCCACAGAGTCTCAACCATAAGAAACATATCGAGCGGGAAACCTATCCTGACACCTCTGGCCAGCCATAGGGCAGGAGCAGCTGGAGGCCAAGATGAAGGAAGTGCACATAAGGATGATGATGGCCATAACAATACTGCCATTTAGTAGCGCAGAGGTGATCTCTGAAAACAACATAGACCCCCGTCTTTCATTTAATAAACAAGGCCTAAAAGTAGTCCTTCAAAACATTGCAATTCAAGTGTGGAACACGAGCTGGCTGTATTGCTTAATAAACACCAGGATATATTGTCGCAGATGAGAGTCTGGTATTGAGTGGCAACAGAATGGGGATACCAACTTCTCTGTTGTTGAGCAGCTTCACAACCACCTCACATCAGTCACACAGGAATTGTGAAGACCAATGCCTGACTCTGAATCTGTCTCATCCATCAGGCTGCACCTAAAATACCAGTTCCCCATTATTGAGGAACCTCTATGCACTTCACCAGTGCTGACTTTTACTTATCTCCTGATAGAAGACACATTATATTGATAGTTTCCACAATCTTGCTATTCAAGCTTGTCAGAACCACTGTCATGTTACTAAAATCAGAAAATCATAGCAACTGATGTGTGACCAGTAAAACTGTAGACAAGTAGCATCACGTCATTCCAGGGATTGGAAAGGCAGCCATTTATGGAGAAGAAAAGCATCTACCACTGACTGAGCACCCTCTGGCTGCAGGCCAATGAGGAAGCGAAGTGCTTTATGTGCACCCTGAATAATAAGAATGACAGAATGATTAGAATCTCCACTGAACCTCAACAGGACCTGGAACTGGCAGTATACCGGTTCTTAAAGAGTCCAGAAACACCCTTCACACCACTTCCCAAGTTGATCGGTCCACCCTGATGATGAGCAAAACTATCCAGGGAGCCACGTGAGTCCCCGTTTTTGGGGGTCGCACCAGCCCCACTATCAAGGATGTCAGATGGCCACTGGCAGAAAGTAAATCACCAAGGAAGTCTACTGGGAATGGTAAAGCTGTTGGACATCCAAATGTGTATTGGTTCAATAAATATGGCCCTGACCCAGTGAAGGAACCCCAAAGCACCCCTTAGAAACCACAGTAGAGGGCCATGGTGGGATGGGCACAGAATGGGATGTCTAAACAAACCACTGGCCCTAAAAGCCCTACTCACAGGGTGTGTCAGTGATGTCCTCTGTAGCGTCCAGAGAGGGGTGTCAGCCCATCAGAGAACAGCCACAGAGAACAAACTGTTATTCCTGCAAGCGGAGACTCAACTTGATACTCTATACATCTGAGATGCATTGTGGGCTAAGAAACAGAATCAGAGACTGGTGCCTGGACATTGGTTTCCCTGCCCCTGTGTGACCTTGTCTCTCTGGTATCCTACTGGCCGAAGCCATTATGAACCCCAAGTTTTACTCTCTGGTGACAGGCACGCACCTGCAATGCCAGGCGTGGAGACCTGGTAGAATACGCTGGATGATCCTATGCTCCAGCAGGTGTCCAAGGTGCCCAGTTCTCACCCACAGCCTATTCACTGTCGCCAGGCTCACCCCTGCCTGGCCCCACTGTGATCCCTTATAACCCAATAAGTATGTGCATGTTGCATTACTTGTATAAAGAAATTAATCTGTATACCAGTACCATAATGGATTTAGTGCTACTGCCCCAGTGTCTCCAAATAAATATTCAGTAAACCTACTTGTCCAGGTTTATGGATGTAGTCTATAGGCATGACCAGAGGTTAGAACAGTATCAACAGTGCACAGATCTGCTCACCCATAGCTGCTTTATATGTTCAAGGGGGTTTGGTGGTGGGGAATGATTTGCCCATGGTCTATGGTGGGGGAGGGGGAGCTGAAGGACAAACTCAGTAGGACATCACGGCATGCATTACGACGGTGGTAAATGAAACACACTTTCCGTTTGTTTGTGCTTTGGATCCGTGGAAGGGCCAGGTGTCTTTACTTGAATATACATTGCTGTAAAGTGCCTTGAATTTATGTTTGCCAAGAAAGGGTCAAATGCTTAGCTGCAAAGCACAGCTTAACTCTAGAGGGTGATAGACATTAAAAGTTTCCTATCTTTCTATTCCCATCTTCATTTCTTTTCTCTTGCTGATGTATCTTATTCACCAAGCAATACAAACTCACACATTACTTTTTTGTGATATATGTGGATTTTCCATCTGTCCCATTTTCTTTGGGATTATACTTATTACTCGATGAATTTGAAATACCTGTTATCTGTCATGATATTTATATGACCATTTCTTATATGATAACTTTTCTATCTTTTTTATCTCAATCCAGATATTGCTTGTCTTATAATCCTTTTTAACTTTTTAATTCTTCACTTGGAATATACCTTTTTAGGTCTCGCCTAGGCAGCGCGCATGCGCTGACCTAGGAGAGGCTTTAGCCATCGGTCTGCTCCTTTTCCCCACACTCGTGCTTGTGCTGGCATCCACCTTGCGGGAGCGAGCAGCAGCGCGCGTGGTAATTGACAACATATGGCACTCGCGCCGCCGCTACTCGCTCCCGCAAGGCGGATGCCAGCACAAGCACGAGTGCATTTGCCTGCTCTTTTGCGGCCGTGGGGCCGCGCCACGCTCCCTTGCAGCTTACCCTCCCCCACCCTGCCTCACCTCCCTAGCAATGTTTAAACACGCACATATTTTCAGCATGTATCTAGTTACACTTGAGACTATGGTGTTTGCGCTTTCAGACCCCTCCCGCCTCCCAACACAGGGTGCCTTTTTTATTTACATCACCGATGCTTTCAGATCCCTCCCGCCTCCCAACACAGCCAGGGAAAGCGCCTTTATTTATTTATCATCACGGACGCTTCCAGACCCCTCCCGCCTCCCAACACAGCATGGCGAAGCGCCTTTATTTATTTAATATTACCGGCGCTTTCAGACCCCTCAGCCGGTCTCATAAATCACACACTCAGCCGCCATGGGTGTGGGAGGAACCACTCTGGCTTTGCTCCTTCTGGCGGGCTTAACCGTTGGCGTCTACAAAACTTAATCGGGTAAGAGTATACCCCTTTAGCTCTCACTTTTTTTTGTTGTTTATTTTCTCAGCACTGTTCTTACTCAGGATATCTTGCTGTTTTTATGTACAGCCGTTCGTGTTCACTGTGAAGAAAGATTGCATTTAAACAGTATCCCGCATACGTGCTGGGTCATGTAAGCATTTTTTTAACTTATACATGCGATTGCACGCATGGTATATCTGTGATTCTTTTGTTTTACTTTGGGCTTCAACTTGGTTTAAACACGCACGTATTTTCAGCATGTATCTAGTTACACTTGAGACTATGGTGTTTATTTTCCCACCACATCACGGCGTCGGTTCAATCCAACATTTTTTGAAGCATGTATTTATTGGAACAACATTCGACAGTATGGAATTTCAATCACGATCGTTGATTTACCTTGATTCTCATCTATTATGCACCCACAAAGAATTTATGTTATTGTTGAAGCATGAAAGTCACATCATGAATTTATGGGAACACCAGCATGAAACATTGTCATGGCACAAATTTCCTGGTATAAGTGGCATGTAAACCACACTCACAGCAGGTCTTTGATTGTTTGTACAGTATGTTATTATTAAGTGTTATCATATTGTTTCACTGACCTTACGTTTCCTCTAATTTTAACAGTGATTTTTCCCCTGATGAAGGGCCATTGCCCGAAA
Organism: Calotriton arnoldi; assembly: GCA_963921515.1. Taxonomy (NCBI): domain Eukaryota; kingdom Metazoa; phylum Chordata; class Amphibia; order Caudata; family Salamandridae; genus Calotriton; species Calotriton arnoldi. The sequence goes on along the minus strand of CAWUFW010008802.1, from coordinate 539,200 downwards.
TGCATTGGGCTGTTGTATATACAAATATAAAAGATAAGATGAGATAAGAAAACAATGATCATAATGAAGGAATTATGACATTTCAAAGCATCACTGAACAACACAAATAAAGCGAATTGTGTAAAAAAAAAACTTTATTGCCAAAGAAAGTGTTTATTTGAATACAGTGTTCTGATTGCAAGTGGGGACGCCCTCAATCTTGAGGATCGCGCTTTTGCATTTGATAAGCAAATAAACACCCATATGCTTTTGAATTTGCCGCATACATTATATAAATACTTAAACAGCCCGCCACGAGAACAGATATTGTGAACGGAACAGCGGAGCAGAGTTAAGGGCGATCCTGCACAGTCAACATGGAGTTGGTCAGTTGCTGAAAAGAAGCTGTAGCGTACGAGCCATCCCTACCAAATAAACAAACCTGCCAGCATTCTACGGCCAATAAGTAGTAGGATTTCTCTGGTTTTAAAACCTATAAATGGCATAGAGATAACAGAACTCTGGTGTTCCATGGGTCTATGAGCAAGTCTCAATCAGTGCAGGCTTTTTCTTTGCATTCTGCAATATATGTACTTTTTGGGGCGGATTGCAAGTTTCTGACATGAAAACCTTGCTATGACAGAACACACCAAGAGCTTTTTGTTGTTTAATATTCGGTTTTCAGCCTTTGGTTCAGTCGAGCCCGCTGACAGATCATTCAAAGACAAGTGTTTTATGTCTGAGCTGAACAGCTAATTAAAGTGGGGATGATTAACCTGACTGGCAGTGGTGCTCTGTCTCCCCTCTCTCTCATTCTCTCCCTGGCGGGCTTCACTCTCCCTCCCTTCTGCACAAGATGCAAAAGTGGTGCAGATAAGCCTGATAATGCTTAATCCATGGCGGGACAGCACCCAGGATAATGTGCTGCATGACTAACCACTTATAAGGTCCCAAAGGCGAGACCTATTGGCTATGCCAATGCTTGTTCTGATTCTTTTGTATTGCTACTGCCTTGTGACTATATTTATTTTTATCCAAATACAATAAAATATATGAACACAAAAGTCTCCTATCATAATTGTCAAAAACTGTCTCTATCTTGGAAGTGCTTAGAGGTTCTAGTGTGAACTGCGAGGTGTTATATTATTATGGCTTGCTGCTGAGAGCTATACTGGTTCTTAAAAGACTTAAACTTGAATATTAAATGAAGGCAAAGGCCTTTAAGTATTGTTACAGCCTAAGGCAGAAGGGCTATAATCTGGGGCGTAACTTGGTCAGTAATATTGGGAGTGGTGGGTATAAGCTTTATATTTCCCAACAATCACGCTGGGTTATATTGTTAAAATACATTATGAGAAGCAATACACGAGAGGGGGGCTTAAGGTGGATTGGAAAGAGAAAGGAGAGCGGATTGTTAGGGGTACTTAAAACACAATAGTTTTCAAACTAAGCAAGTTTGGAGGCAGAGACGAGACAGAGAGAAAGAGAGTATATGTGTGCGTGTTTTTGTAAGTGTGGCATGTACAACTCCAGGGTGAAATCCGTCAGACACCTCACCATACCTGACTGGGGGCACCTCTACCCAACTATTTACTACAGATTACATTTTTTAAGGGGGGGGTGTAACACCCCATATCCCCCCCCCCCCCGAAGCTATGCACCTGGCTATAATGCTATTAGAGCATTCCACCCACTGAGGGTAGAATGTTCTAAATTGAAAAAAGAGAAACAGAAAGACAAGAATTTGAATGTTGGAGCAGAAGGTCTATCCCATCCATTATTGGCCCTGAGACACTCCATTGTCTTTAATGTAACTTCCAACATTCCAGTGTTCTGATACTGCCATCGTCTGCCCTACTAACACTATCAAGAAGTGCCCTGGCAGGCAATAGGGCTTGTGCGCTCAGAATTCCACCCCGCCCACAGAGTAACTTTGTAGAGACCAACCCATTGCTCTGCTGCCTCCCAGTTAGGAATACGCTTTAAAAATAGCAATACATACATACAATGAACGTAACCTTCACTCACCTTCAGTAGCCTGAAGAAAAGGCGTGAATTCAGTAACTAATAAAGAACTTAAAATGTCCACACAAGTTTCAAATATAGTATAACATTCTTGTTAAAGACACAACTAAAGTGGAACAAATTAGTTTGGATGATACAAAATGATGAACTCTAATGAAATCTCATAGTAGTATTGGGACAAAGGAAAATATATACGGTTCTTGTCACCTGTTGGGTTCTCGGTCTCTCCTATCGCCATCGCTTAATCCAATATCACCATCCACACTCGCTTAGCTCTTCCTTAGCTAACTTGTTGTCCCAGGTTCCGTAAGACCAGAGCTGGAGATCGAGCCTTCAATTATGCTGTATTTGTAGAGTGCAACTTATCTCCCGTGAGGGTATCCAGGCGCTTGGCTGCAGTTTTCAGTCGAAGAGCCAGGTCTTGAGCTTATTCCTGAAGTCTGTCAGCAAGGGTGATGTTCTGAGTTGTAGGGGGAAGGCGTTCCAGGACTTGGCCACAATTTGGGAGAAGGAGCGTCCTCTTGTGTGGCAGCAGTTTAATACGCAGTGTATGTATGAGGGCAAGGTGGGCAGAGCAGAGGTTCCTGGAAGGTTGGTAGAAGTTCAAGTGGTGGTTCGTGTATGCAGGTCCTATGTTATGAAGGTCTTTGTAGGCGTGGGTCTGGAGTTTGAAAAGGCGTCTTTTCTGGATGGGGAGCCAGTGGAGGTCTCTCAGGTACTGGGTGATGTAGGTCCTTTTGGGCAGGTTGAGGGTCAGTCTGGTTGCTGCGTTCTGTATCGTATGAAGGCTTCTCATGAGTTCCCTGTGGTGCCTGTCAGAGTACGTTGCCGTAGTCCAGACGGCTGGTGTTAAGGGCCTGCGTCACTGTTTTCCTGGTACTAATGGGAAGTCTACGCAATCCTTGCGCCAAAATATGGAATTCTTTGCCATTGTACCTTCGATCTTTCACAATATAATGGCGTTCAGAAGAGCACTAAGAACCTGGCTGTTGGCGTAGAGCTGGATTAGTGCTGTGCCTCTCTTCTGGCGCCAGGACGCCATCCTAAGTAACCGCGTTCTTTATAAATTCATTACCCAAGCTGTCTTAGCAGTCCTTCACGAGGTGTTTTGGCTGATTACTTACTTCTAGTGATGGCAATGGTTCAAATTCTCTTCAAAGGCTTTAGGGAGAGTTAAAAAGATCGATTATCCCGTATTATCAAACACAATCTGCTTTAAACTTCCAAAACGTGGTCATTCTTTCACATAAGCCAAATGTATGGAATTTGCAAAAATATTTCTGCTTGGATTTGGGCTATCCTGAGAAGATTCAGTGATACTCAAAGTGCGGCCCGGGGGCCGCATGCAGCCCTCCTGACCTTTACATGCACTGGACTGTTGTTTACTCGACTTGGCACTTACATTAAAAAGACGTTAAATAAACAGGCAAGTATTTGGTAAAAGGTTAAGTGAAATTAAATAAAGTTAAAGAAAGGAAATAACTAGGGTGTTCTTCACCTCTTAACTTTAGGAACATTTTCATTTTTAAAATACATCTTGCAGCAAAAGTGTAAACATTTTATAAAGTCTCTTCAGAATTCAAAAAGTGTATTTCATTAATATGTAGAACCGTTTCTCCTTAGGACATCAAATTATATCAATGCGTTGAGAAGTATTTTTTGTTTAAAGTGATAATTTTCAAACATGAATTTAAAAACATTCATTCTCCCCCCACCCTGATGACAAACAATGCCAATATTGAACTAAGAGTTAAGTCAGATGTTATGTGCATCCTCTGGGTGGCCTGGGTTCCTATTATACATGAACCACATTATAATTTATTAAAACAAACACAGGAGAGGATTTTGTAAGGCTCACATCCTGAAGTCATGAATAAAAGATCTTTATTCTATATAAAAGATATCCACATACAATATAAGACACACAATAAAAAACCAACAAAAGATCAAATAAATAAAATTTGGCAGCAACCGGGTTAAGACTTCACAACCCCAAGGTTAGAGTAGATAAAAACTTTTATACTTCAAAAAAACAAATCAACCCTCGGTTTAAAGACACTGGCACACATTAAAAATTCATAGCTTTGTTCAAGTACAGGGAGCTTTTCAAAAAGGAAGAAAACACAAAAGACACAGTGTGATCAGTTAGCAGCTGCAGAAACAGAAAAGATGGCCTGTACTGATAAAAGCCCCTAGACTTTAAAATAGGTAAAAGATACCTGCGGAGGAGGGATTCATAATATCTGCAAAATAGGACCAAATGCTCCAGTGTCTGAAGAGAACAACCATCACAGGTGGACACTGTTATCGACTTTGAGTCGAATTGGCCTGGAGGAAAGCAAATAAGTGGATGAATAGTTGCCCAGCTGAACTTAGTGAGGAGTGATCTCTCCCAAGGATGCCTGACAAAACAAAGATAAGGTTACGGGCCAGCATTGGTTTTCAGGAGCAAAAGAGACCTCGAAGCTGGTTTCTCCATGGGCTTATTCTCTCTATTCTCCTTGGCACGGCTAAGGAACGGGTCCCTAATTAGCCTCCTGTCACCCTTTTTTAACACACGGGGACTGGAGAACAATTCTGGGCGACCCACCACAAAGCAATAGACCTAATGTAGAGGAGCCATGGGATCTGGTGGCCAAAGGTGCACCCAAGGCAATCTTTGATAACATCCTTGTTGAAAGCGGTATGCTCCTCGGACCACACAGCAATCCACAAAAGCAACGGAGCAAGTTTTGCATGGTCTTCCAATAATCAAGACTCAGTTCATCGTGAACAAAGAGGGTAGAACTATTAGGGCCCAGCCCTAGCAGTTTCCTTCAAAATCAGTTCTCCTCTTGCTGGATACTCGCACAATCTTCCAAATAGTAGCTCCATATAAGAACACAGAGAGACATTTCAGTCTGTAGACTTGCAGCAATGGTAAGATAGGTTTACCATCCACTGTAGAAGCAAACCTAAAAAGAGTTCCTCACGCTTGACTAAAGCGCGTACAACGTTTAGCAAGGCAGGGCATCCAGTTTTTCTGTTGGTCGAAAGTAACCCCCAAATATGGGAAGGCAGCCACCCTGGAGATCACCTTCCATTTGATGGTAAATGGGTCTAGTTTTCCAGGACTGCTTACACATGCCATATAGTGTGTTTTAGAGATGTTAATGTCCAGTTCTAGATCATCCATGAAAGATCGACAAGGCCCTTAAGACCATTAGCCATGCGAGACAACAACACTGCGTCATCAGCATATAGCAGGGAGGGTACGGATTTCACTTTGGGCAGTTCTCTACCATTTGCTGTTAAGAAAGAATGAAGGCTGTTGATGTATAACAAAAATAAAATGGACGCTAAAACACAGCCTTGCATGACCCCCCGATGGAGGCTAAAGGAATCCATACATTCCTCTCCCATGCCATACCTGACCGAGGCATTCACATCAGTGTGGAGGGCTCCTAGGAAATCAACTTATGACTGGGGTAACCCCAAACCCACTAAAGTTCTCCAAAGCTTTGATCTGTTTACCCAGTCAAAGGCACTGCTAAGTCCATGAATGCTAAGTAGATAGCCCCCGCTTAGCAACTACATATTTCCCAATTAGCAGATTAAGATTTAGACACTGCTCCATAGTACCCTTGCCTTCCCCAAAACTGGACTGGACCGGACAAAGAATATTATTGATTTGGGCCCAATGTTGGATACGTTGTAAAATTATATGCCCCGCCACCTTAAAGACTGAATCTAATAAGGAGATGTGCCTATAGCAGCTAGAGTCCTGTCTGTTCCCCTTCTTAAAATACAGACACAATGATTGCAGATTTCCAAGAAGAGGGAATATTGACCTGAACAGCTGCATTTAGGGCATTAGTTGAGAGGGGGGCCTAGAGGGAAGTCTCCACCTTTTAAAGGTGCATAGGTACCCCATCGGTACCGGGCGCTTTGTTGGAGGGTTGGCTAAAATTGCTGATCTCATTTAGTCAATGTCAAAACTGACCCCCAGTGAAAATAGTTGGGACTCCGCTACCTCATCTGAAGAGTCAGTTCTTTCAAGTGCATAGATCTTATTGTAATGCACCACCCATTGGTCAGGGGTAATAGTCGTACCTATGTCATCAGGCGCAGCAGCACAAAGCTGCTTCCCATTGACAATTGCCCAAAAACACGTGGCATCCCCACCTATGAGGTACTTAGTAGGCGTTCCCACGTTGCCTCTTTTAGGGTTAGTTTCCTTTCCCGAATGGCTTTCTTATAGGCCGCTCTACCCACCATGATATTATGCTGATTACCGGGCCTAGCACGGAGGGCCTCACGGAGCTGCTTGTTAGACGCCCCACACACTTTTTCAATCCAACCAGTTTGTATGGTCCTGCAAGGCCCAGACAATTCCAGCAAGTTAGATCTAATGGAGGAGTTAAGGAGGTCAAAATCATCTAAAACAGAAATGGGGGATGCCTCAATGTTTAACAAAAGGCCCATAATAATGCCCAAGTTTGAGCCAACTAGGGCTTTTAAAATATTAGGAATTGGCACATTGCACCACTTGACCCTAAGGTCCTTATCCTTTGTAGATAAACCAGTACGACCAGGGGCAGCACTGTATAAATTCCTTCTCCTGAAATCAGATGTCATGTGGCAAAAGTCGTCGTCGGCCAGAAATGGGTTAAGAACAGTGGAATTCAAACCCAGCTTAGCATTAAAATCTCCGCCCAGTATCAGGTTGACACACCTGAAATTGGAAAGTGACGTGACCTCAAAGATAGACAGCGCTGAGAACACAGCCTTGATCTGTCACCCTAGATCACAAACTGAGTTGACTAGAAAGAAGTTAAACTCACAGGAGCCAACTACCCATAGGATCTGGATCCCAGAATGACCAGAGGGAATGAAAAAACCCTAAGGTGTTTAGAGATGCGAACCATTGTTACTAGTCCACCTCAGGCTCTATGGCCTGGTAGCTGCGATGGCAAAGCATTCATAGCTGTCCCATGTCACCATCTCTTGAGGGTGGGTGGACAAAATATCGAAAGCACAAATATCGTCGGACACAATATCGTGTCAAAAATATCGAGGACAAGAATATCGTGAAGGTCATTGCTTATGGGTAAGTAAAGTTTTACTATATATAACTCCACATATATGTACTTTGACGATATATATATCTTCAAGGTACGTAGATCTGGAGTTAAGAATAGTAAATTTATACCTATCTATTTGCACTTACCTACTCGATATTCTTGTCCTCGATATTTTGGACACGATATTCTGTCCACACGATATTTTTTGTTCGATATTCTGTGAGTGAACCTCTCTTGAGCCCAGGTTCCCTGTAGCATTATCACATCAAACTGGGAGATGAACCTAAGCCATTCACGATCCAGGAGCTTAGTTTTAATAACTGCAATGTTCAAACAGAGAAGCCTCATTGTTGACTCGTAGTGGAGGGGTTGCGTGGCAGCACTGGGATGTGATGGCAGTTGTGGCCTACAGGTCCTAGAGCTAGGTGGTAAGGATGGAGGACCTGCGATTCAGTCGCTAGAATCCAGATCTGACAGAGGGAGAAATCTGTTTGTTGTATGCGCTAATGTATTCTCCAGGGTCTGTGGGCCCAGCGGTGGCACTGGCACGTGGGTATGGAGCACATGGCGATAAAAGAAACCAAGCCGGAGACTATTTATGCCCTTATCCCCAGCGTGCTGCATGTCAGTGCTGTGGATCAAACGCATAGCCAAACTTGGTGAGGTGACTTGCAACTAAAGACCACACATTCCCCTTTCAGGCTTTTAGTTGCCGGGCCTACCCACCACACCCTCCTCACAAAAAGGATGTCACTGTGGTCTTTAATATTAAAGTTGCGATTTCGACACAACCAGTGCAACACTTTATTTTTCAGGTGGAGCTTAGATTCCATGGCATTAGGGTTAAGTTGCTAGCCCCGATCATGATCGCCATGTAACGGCAGCAGGCAGGTGGCAGGTTAAGACTATGTAGGCCTTTATCAGATAGGTAGCCCTCTCCTGGACCCCTATCGGGATCACCACCATGATAACTAACCGAAGAGCTGTTGAACTGCTCTCCGCTAGGTGGAAGCGCCACTCCGTACGTGGTAGGTTGGGCTGGTGAATGATTGCAACAGGAGGAGGTAGACTAGGGGCGGGAAGGGGGGAATAAGGGCCAGGGGGCCTACTCAGGCCACCTTGTGTACCAGGAATAGCAGAAAGGGCTAAGTTGGCAGAACCTAAGGGGGAAAGAGAATTGATGTTAGCGTTAATGGTAGTACAGGACTTGGTCAAATCTAAAACAGCAATCTCTAACTTATGTAGTCTCTCCACCACTGCATGATAACATCTTTGAGCCTGTCCAAAATGCCACCCCAGCCTGGATTGGGAAATGCAAAATCCTCCTGATGATCCCCAGAAGTACCCCGGTGACTCGAAGTGTTAGGCTGTTGCTTAGTGTTCCCAATTCGTTTAAGTTGGTGCTTTCTCTAGGCAGAAGGCGCACAAACACTGTTATTTCAAGATTTCAGATGAGGCATTTATGGTCAGGTGCTCCTGGACCATGGGGGACGTGCTGAGAGGATTAGGCAAATCCGCAGAAGAATCAGCAGGGCCTAAATTGGAGAGGAGGGCTGGTTGAACTACTAAAGCCGATGGCAAAGTGCTAGGGCCCTCTCCCACATCCAAGGATAAACACCGCTCTGCCAAATCTATTTCTTTTGTGATCACCCCTACCGCACGAGCCAAGAAGGAGTCAACGGTGGTGCAGCGAGTTGGCTTAGGGGCAATTTCCTTGTCCCCCTGCAATTTCCGCTTCCCCATATTGGGCCCTGAAATGCCCCAAATCGGTTAACTAAAAAAGTTAGCGGATTGGTGGAAAGTATACCACAATGGCAGTAGGGCGGTGGTCATCTGACAAAGGACCCAAGAAGGCACAGGGCCAAGGAGGGGGGCCCTGCCCAGCCTTTTCCAGGCCATGATGGGCAGAGACGGGCCCGGTCTTGGCCCAGTGTTTGCCCGGGCGCACACCCAGGTGTCCTGCTCCGTGAGAGCACTGTGCTGCTTTTGTAGCCTGTGCCTCCAGGCACGGTTATTATGGGGCGGCGTCAGGAGCAGGTGAGGCTGGGGGCTGTAATTCAGCAAGCTGCCCCATAGAGTTTGCTTCCTGCACCGCGAGAGCACTGGGCAGCTTTTGTAGCCTGCGTCTCCAGATGCGGTTAGAATGGGGCGACGTCAGGAGCGGGTGGGGGGGGGCGTAATTCAGCAAGCTGCCCCATAAAGTTTGCTTCCCGCACCAAAAGAGCACTGTGACTCTTTTGTAGCCTGCGCCTCCACATGCGGTTAGAATGAGGCTGAGTCAGGAGCAGGTGGGGTTGGGGGTCCAAATTCAGCATGCTGCCATGTAGAGTTTGCTTCCCCATCCTGGAGTCATATATTTTGAGGTCTTCTTATATGTGATAGTGAAGAAAAAGGAGGAAAAGTGAAAACAATTGCCTAGGATCACACAAAATGGTAAAGTGGGGAAGTCGGAGGACCCAAATGGGGGAAGGACGAACGCTGATCAGTGGAGTAAGTGTGACATTAAGATCACGTTCCCACGACGGTCCCGGGTTAAGAGCAATTCTTTGTAAACTCGGAAAATGTACACCTCTCAGTATTGCTAGAAAGGTGAATCAAAAATCTTAATTTTTATACACTCCAATTGGGGGATCAGACCACTAATACAAAGGGATCTATACCCTGAAGAAGGCCTCATTGACCCATGGTGGCGTATGTGAGAGGCCGAAACATGTTGGTTCTTGCAGCTGGGATATAGGGGCACTTACCCCTCCTACTTATCCCAACATCTACTTTTAACCCTGCCAAAGAGAACCAAGAATAAAGGTAATTAGATGGTATCTCCTTAGACAGTTTTAATCTATTTTCTTGCACCTGTTGATCCCTTCTTGAGGGAATACTTTTCCCCAGCACTTTTCTTTTTCTACTCTCCTGGAGACTTTTCTCCCTCACCACTTTATTCTTTTCTTAAAAAATTGTGCTCCGTCCAGTGTGTTGGTTTGCACCTGGACGTCTGCAGCGGCCCAATGATGAAGCATGCCACTGCATAGTGGGTGAGGGCAGTATTAAGAAAAATGTTTTCTTTCCCACTGTCTTTTCTTGCTCTCTATTGCACTAATTAGAGATACAGTATAGTTAGAACAGGGAGTAGGTACCGGAGGATCCTATATTAAGTCCTCTCTTTTCTGACCCATTTTTTAATATCTCCCTTAGTTGTTAATATTCCATTTAGTCCTTCTCTCTTTAGTGAGTTAAAAATCTTGGAAGGGGAGTCAGAGAAGGCTCATTCCCTTGTCTCTTTTTGTGATTTTGTTGGAAGTCGGGATTAATCCCAGGTTTTCTGGTTTCACATTGTGCAGTTCAGTCACTAGATATATATGCTTCGCTTCCCCTATACGCACTGTACCACAAACACCGCCACACCAACCCTCCTGCCCCAACCACCATCCTCCTGCCATCAATGTGGCCCTCGGTCACATCACAGACCAAACATTTTGGCCCAGGGATAATGTTTGCGAGTACCCATGGTTTAATGATTTCCATATAAATCGTGACCAATTGTAATTTTCGCTTTATAATATATGTAATAGTTTATTGTGCTGCATAAAAGAGTACAGTATAATATAGCTTAATTTTCCTTATTAAAGATTTTGTTTTTTACATTATATGTAGGTTGTAGAATTAATATGCATTTCAAGAGAACTGTTAAGTTAGCATGATTGTGGGCCTTAAGATTACAGTCGAGACATTTAATACTAATGTGAAAGTTGTTTTTTGCATGTTTTCTCCTCTGCAGGTGCAGGACAAAGGCCTTCATTAGTTAGTTAAAAGCACATTGTAATTCTGAGATAGTGAGGTGAGGAAGAACTGGCAAGGTCAAATAATTTTAATGAAGAACAAAGGAAGTGTTACCAGTTGGTACTATGAGACGAAGGGAGGAACTCAAGGATGCTTCTGAAGCAGAGAATGGAATATGGGAGTAGTGTTCAAGGCGCCAAGTTCTTTCTTGGGAATTGGAAAAGTACTGTGATGTGTATAAGGTCATATTGCTCGAATGTTCTTTGAGCATTTTAATTAGAGAACCTAGCTTGGGGGTTAGTGAGATTCCCTTTAGACTTTGAGAGGCACAGACCTCTCTTGACATCTCTGATTGTGTGGCTTCATGCTATGCATGATTCCTTACCTATAGAACTTCTCCAGAGGTTCTGATGCTGACACCTTTCTTGCTACCTTGATTAAATAGGGTTTTCCCTATCCTTAGTTTAGTGTAGGGTTTATTATATTTTAGAAAGATGGAACGAAACTATTCGTATAGTCATCAAATATTTTTCCTTATTTGCTACATTGCTGTCAAAGAAATTCTTATAAGCTCTCTGCTGTTGAGGACAATATTGTACGACGCTTTGGTCTTCATTTGATAATTTTGTATTTTTATACTATGTCTCTGAGATTGATTTATATTAGGAAAAACAAATGAGAGAGTTAGGATCCAAACAGGACCGTCCGTATCCCTTTGTTAATTATGAAAAAACAACTTGGACGGGCCCTATGAAATGGCTTGTCCTGCACTGTGATGTCTGGCACCACATTGGCTAGTCAGAAGAACCCTCACACACCAACCTAGTTGGTGTCATGCTTCATCATCGGGTTCCCAACCGAGTAGCAGAATGCTACTCGGCTGTGCTGCGACACCTGATTACAATGGAGCGGGTTGTTGTGTTTATGTGATGAAGTGATGTGATGTGATGTGATGTTAAAATTACCTCAGGGTAAATTACCTAGCGTTAATTTTATTATGTATAGGTACCCAAGGTATGTTAAAAACAATGAGTGGATAAAAAAAGACAAATAATTGTGTCTCTGTTATCGCTGGTCTACATGTTTCAGCCCTTAGGTTATATTAAGTTGGGCTTTCTTCAGGACCTCTCAATAAATAAAGTGAGAAAGTGAAAAAGTGAAAGTGAGTGGCAAAAACTTTTAAGCCACGTGAATACGCATTTTTAGCACACACGCTAAGGTGTGCTATATATGCTAAGGGGACTGACCGTGATTTGTAGTCCACCAATATGTGCGTACCTCTAAAAGAAATATAGACAATACTGTACAGAACAACATAAAACATATAAACAAGCATAGAGAATCGATGTCCTTTATTTTAGGTAAGTATCGTGTGTCATCTCTATGGTGAAAATAACATACAGTGTCAGACATACGTGCAAAGCCAATCTTACACAATAACATGCATTCTAGGACATGTACGCATGCTGAGATGGTGTGCATGCTTGCTTGACGGAGAGCAACGCAGGTGACTGGCATACATGTGAAGCCAATCTTACATAATGACATGCATGCATGCTAAAATCGTGTGCATGCTTGCTCATACTCGACAGAAATGAGCAGCGCAGGTGACTGGGTGCTGCGGTAGTATGTAGCCCATCGGACAAATTGTCTCATATTTAATTCATAGTCACCTAGTTGTGGCGGTTGCGTGACCGCGTGAATTCTATGAAATGGCACCATGTCAAAGGGCGTGTGTACACCGCCTTATGCATAACTATTGTGCTGGTGCCATAAAAAATGGGCAAAAACAACAATAATTAGCCCGACAAAATGGAGCAAGTATATTTACGTTATTAGAAGTTCATTGATTCTAATCTGGTCCCGGGAGGGGAGGGCCCATATAGTCACACACTGAGGGGTAGAAACAAAGATATGGCATTTTGGGAGGGAGAACGTGGCAAATTGAACAAGAAGGTATACCGCATAGCCAAGGAGGCTTTGGTACGCTCCTAAGTTTGGGAAAGTACAAAAATTAGAAAGGTCTTACTTCGTCAAGGTGCTCGCCCGCTTTGCAACCTACTCCGGTCTCCTCGGGATCAGGATGGGTTATGATCTGGAGACCGGGAGTTTGTTATGTAGTGAATATTCGCGGGAAAGTATCCTAATACTGACGCGTGTCGTCAGAGCGTCAGTTGCGTCCAACGACTAGACCGGGAGTTTGCTCAACATGCGATCTCAAAAATAGAGACTGCGCATGTCCGAAAAAATAGGTCTTGAGACCAATACAGGACAAAGGCACGTGAAATGTGTCTGAGTAAACGTGAACTCATAAATTTGAATTTAGGAGTGTATGTTCCAATTAAGGAGTATTAGATTGGAAAAAAGGTGTTCTTCGTATTGTAAAAAAAAGTTCAGGGATATGCAAGATTGAGTTTGGGTAGTAAATAAATAAATTAAAAAATTAAATAAAATAAAATAAAAGGGTGTGGGAGCTATAACACCCAATACAGTTCCTTGCATTTAAGTGCCTGAAATGGTGGATATATGGTATAGAGATTAAAACACCCATTCAAGTTTCTGCTGTCCCAATGCCTAAAGAGGATGTAATACCCAATCCAGTTGTCAGGTCACAATACCTCAAGAAAGTCCTCTGTTACTGTAATTACTTGTTGAGACTATTCCAAGGTATGTTCTCGTTTAGGCCATGGAGATGAGTGGGCAAGCGATATATCCATCGTTGTTCCTTTGCTAGTAGTTGTTGTTGCATGTTGTTCAGGTTTGGCTCCAATTGCTCTATCACCACCCATTCCATGTCGTTGGTGGTGTGGCCTTTCTCCAGAAAATGATTCGTCATGCGTGTGGTGTTACGCTTGCATCGTATATTGCTTCTGTGTTCACAGATACGTATCCTGATTTTGCGACTAGTCATGCCTATATACCTCAGGCCACAAGGACAGGTAATGAGGTATATGGCGTTATTGGTATTGCAATTAGTGTGGTTACGTATCTCCCATCGTTTTCCTGGTTCCAGATGTAAAATTTTTGTAGATTGAGTCAAATGACACACACTACAGTCGCCACATGGGAAAAACCTTTGTTCTCCTATCGCAAAGGAAGGAGCTTGAAAGACAGTTTAGTGTCCACCAGACCTCAACATCATACTCCAAAAGCAAACACCATACATACTATGTGGGGTCTCCCAAGAGTGACTGGACACTACCCTTGTGGCGACTGTAGTGTGTGTCATTTGACTCAATCTACAAAAATTTTACATCTGGAACCAGGAAAACGATGGGAGATACGTAACCACACTAATTGCAATACCAACAACGCCATATACCTCATTATCTGTCCTTGTGGCCTGAGGTATATAGGCATGACTAGTCGCAAAATCAGGATACGTATCTGTGAACACAGAAGCAATATACGATGCAAGCGTAACACCACACGCATGACGAATCATTTTCTGGAGAAAGGCCACACCACCAACGACATGGAATGGGTGGTGATAGAGCAATTGGAGCCAAACCTGAACAACATGCAACAACAACTACTAGCAAAGGAACAACGATGGATATATCGCTTGTCCACTCATCTCCATGGCCTAAACGAGAACATACCTTGGAACAGTCTCAACAAGTAATTCCAGTAACAGAGGACTTTCTTGAGGTATTGTGACCTGACAACTGGATTGGATATTACATCCTCTTTAGGCATTGGGACAGCAGAAACTTGAATGGGTGTTTTAATCTCTATACCATATATCCACCATTTCAGGCACTTAAATGCAAGGAACTCTATTGGGTGTTATAGCTCCCACACCCTTTTATTTTATTTAATTTTTTAATTTATTTATTTACTACCCAAACTCAATCTTGCATATCCCTGAACTTTTTTTTACAATACGAAGAACACCTTTTTTCCAATCTAATACTCCTTAATTGGAACATACACTCCTAAATTCAAATTTATGAGTTCACGTTTACTCAGACACATTTCACGTGCCTTTGTCCTGTATTGGTCTCAAGACCTATTTTTTCAGACATGCGCAGTCTCTATTTTTGAGATTGCACGTTGAGCAAACTCCCGGTCTAGTCGTTGGACGCAACTGACGCTCTGACGACACGCGTCAGTATTAGGATGCTTTCCCGCGAATATTCACTACATAACAAACTCCCGGTCTCCAGATCATAACCCATCCTGATCCCGAGGAGACCGGAGTAGGTTGCAAAGCGGGCGAGTACCTTGACGAAGTAAGACCTTTCTAATTTTTGTACTTTCCCAAACTTAGGAGCGTACCAAAGCCTCCTTGGCTATGCGGTATACCTTCTTGTTCAATTTGCCACGTTCTCCCTCCCAAAAAGCCATATCTTTGTTTCTACCCCTCAGTGTGTGACTGTAGGGGCTCTCCCCTCCCGGGACCAGATTAGAATCAATGAACTTCTAATAACGTAAATATACTTGCTCCATTTTGTCGGGCTAATTATTGTTGTTTTTGCCCATTTTTTCTGGCACCAGCACAATAGTTATGCATAAGGCGATGTACACACGCCCTATGACACGGTGCCATTTCATAGAATTCACGCGGTCACGCAACCGCCACAACTAGGTGACTATGAATTAAATATGAGACAATTTGTCCGATGGGCTACATACTACCGCAGCACCCAGTCACCTGCGCTGCTCATTTCTGTCGAGTATGAGCAGGCATGCACACGATTTTAGCATGCATGCATGTCATTATGTAAGATTGGCTTCACATGTATGCCAGTCACCTGCGTTGCCCTCCGTCAAGCAAGCATGCACACCATCTCAGCATGCGTACATGTCCTAGAATGCATGTTATTGTGTAAGATTGGCTTTGCACGTATGTCTGACACTGTATGTTATTTTCACCATAGAGATGACACACGATACTTACCTAAAATAAAGGACATCGATTCTCTATGCTTGTTTATATGTTTTATGTCGTTCTGTACAGTATTGTCTATATTTCTTTTACAGGTACGCACATATTGGTGGACTACAAATCACGGTCAGTCCCCTTAGCATATATAGCACACCTTAGCGTGTGTGCTAAAAATGCGTATTCACGTGGCTTAAAAGTTTTTGCCACTCACTTTCACTTTTTCACTTTCTCACTTTATTTATTGAGAGGTCCTGAAGAAAGGTCAACTTAATATAACCTAAGGGCTGAAACATGTAGACCAGCGATAACAGAGACACAATTATTTGTCTTTTTTTATCCACTCATTGTTTTTAACATACCCTGGGTACCTATACATAATAAAATTAAAGCTAGGTAATTTACCCTGAGGTAATTTTAACATCACATCACATCATTTCATCACATAAACACAACAACCCGCTCCACTGTAATCAGGTGTCGCAGCACAGCCGAGTAGCATTCTGCTACTCGGTTGGGAACCCGATGATGAAGCATGACACCAACTAGGTTGGTGTGTGAGGGTTCTTCTGACTAGCCAATGTGGTGCCAGACATCACAGTGCAGGACAAGCCATTTCATAGGGCCCGTCCAAGTTGTTTTTTCATCATTGATTTATATTAGTCTGGCTTTGAGTTTGTAATAAATCTTCTAACTTCAAATTATGAACTCAGACTTTTATTGTGTGGTCTTAAGGGTCACACTGTACCTTGAGATTTAAATTGTTGTTAACCCCTTTTCCTCTCACGCTACTATAAAGGTCTATTGACCAGCGTTAGATTGGGAGAGACGGCCCAGAGCGTTCTCACTCTCTATCGGCAAGCGACCAAGCAGCCTCCCTGAGCATCTCCACCAGCCCCTCTTCCTCTGCTGACTTTGAAACTAGGGAACCAGGTTCGAGTCTCAGTGTCGGCTCAACATGCTGTAATTCTGGGCAAATCACTTAATCTACTCATGCCTAAAAAATGAATGTGACCTTGTGTAATGTAACTGGTGCACATGTAAACTGCTCAAATACCCTCTGGTCGAGTTTGTGCTATATAAAACTGCAAAAAAAAAAAAACCTGCCTCGGCCCCAACCCCCAAAAATGCTTTTAGAGGTCAAACACATCTGACAAGCAATGCAGCACTCAAACAGAAGCCTGTTCCGTGGAATGAGGAGAGGAGGGGCAGGCACTAATAAACAGAATCCCCTCGGTGGCCTCACCAGTCATCCCTTATCCCCTTTCACCCCCTCTAACCGCAAAGTCCTATTGGTGTGAGCCTGTATGTCCCTGTGGCTCTGAACAGGGGGGCCAGAAAACTATCCCTTGGAGTCACTTCTTGTCGTCTTGGAAGTAGATGCAGGGCTCAATAGTAGGGCTGGTCTCTGAGGGTTCAATGCTGGCTCCAGGCAGCAAAGCAGTCCTTCCAGGTACAGCAGCAGTCTGGCAGAGTGCCCAGTAGGTCACAGCAGCAGGCAGTCCTCTGAGAGTCCTTCCACAGGTCCAGTAGTGAACTGAAGAGTGGGTTTGAAGGTACTATTTTTATACCCTGGTGCACTTCTACTGGAATGTAGGAGAAGTTTCTTTGAAGTGTTTGGAATTTCCTGACTCCCCTGCCCCCAAGCTGGTAGCAGTGACAATATAGGGTAGTTAGGTCTATTGTGAGAAGACAGGAAACAGTGTATTCAGGTGCAAGTGGGGCTGTACTCAGCGCCACCCTCCCCAACCCCCAATCCTGCTAATTTATGGCTAATTGAGGCAAACCTAAACCCACTATGGTGTGACTGTCTGGGAGGAATTCACAAAGTCTGTTAACTACATCCAGTCATGTCACCCAAGACAGGCGGCAGGCACAAAAGGCTGATCGCAGGAAAATGCCAACTTTCTAAAAGTAGCATTTTCAAAATTGTAATGAAAAAACTGACTTTACCATTAAAGAGGGGTTTATCATTACAATCCCATAGGTACCAAACATGATATATCTACCTCCTCTCAATTAGGAATTGATGGCTTAGTGGACTAATGCGTCCACTGTAGGGGCCTGTGTTTGACCTCATGGTCACAGGTTCAAATCCTGCCAGGTCCCCTCAGCCTTTCATCCCTATAAGGTCAATAAAATGAGTACCATTAAGTTGGATAACAATAAACATCTGTTATTGAGCGCCAAGATACCCTTGGGTGAACGTGTGCTTTACAAATACACTTTATGTTAATTACAGCTTATTAAATTTAATAAATAATTCCCAATGTTATACTATGGGTCTGGTAGGCCTCACATTAGTGAAAAACGAATTTAGGAGTTTTTCACTACGAGACATGTAAAACTTAGAAGTTCATGTCCTACCTTTTAATTACAGAGTGGCCTGCCCTATGGGCTACCTTAGGGGTGACTTATATGTAATAAAAGGGGAGTTTAAGGCTTGGCAAGGGGTTCTAAATGCCAAGTCGACATGGCAGTGTGACACTGCATTCAAGCTGCAATGGCAGGCCTGGGACATGTTTTAAGATGCTACTTAAGTGGGTGGCACTATAAGTGCTGCAGGCCCACTGGTAGCATTTAAATTACAGGCCCTGGGTATAAGCTATGCCACTCTACAAGGGACTTATAAGAAAATTAAATATGCCATTTAGGGATATGCCAATCAAACCAGGTTTAGGGGAGTGAGCACAAGCTCATTAGCACTGGTTAGCAGTGGTGAAATGCACAGAGTTATAAGGCCAACAAAAACGAATTCATCAAAAAATGGCAGAAAAAAGGCAAGTGGTTTGGGGGTGACCCTGCAGAGAGAACCAGATCCAACAATGGAAGTGGGTACTGTGCACATGCGAGGTTCCAGTTTCTTCTGCCCACATTATTTAAAGCGGCTTAATGGCATCAGTAGGTGTGTTGAGATCCTGCCGATGTTGACTCCTGCTTGTGCAATGAGAATGGAGAAACATTCTGAGAAAAGGAGGCATATCTCCTCCCCTTCCTCCTCATTAGATTCATATGGGAGGTCCAGATCACATTCTCCACCCATCCATCCATCCACCCATCCATCTATCCATCCAAGAAGAGGGATATGGAAGAGGAGAGAATTAAGAAGGTGATTTTGAAAACTTTGGCATCTTGGAAAGGGAAGAAGAGTGAAGGACACACTGGAGGCTGGCATGGATTCTGATGTTTCAAACTCTGGGAAATCATATGACTCTTCTGCTCTGGCACCTGATTTGAAAGGCAAGTACATGTCTAGAGAAGTACTTCCTGAATCATGTTAAAGAGAATATGGGGTTTCCAGTGGAAGAAACTCCTAGTTCATCAAAAGATACTGTTTTAAAGCAATTAAGAAACCACCATGTGTATGAATGCCAATTAATGATTATGTGATGGACGTAAATTTGAATGAGTGGAAAGATCCTGACAAAATTAATTTGCCACGATTTATGGCAAAACTTTACCCTTTTGAGAAAATGGAGAAGATTCTGTTCACGTTCTGGTGGCAAATTTGGTAGGTAGATCCTCAATGGAGGAGAACATCGTAAAGGATCAATTCAGGAGAACCGGGATGTGTCTGATTTTTTTATACAAGCTGTAAGGCAGATTGAGCTAGTGTCAGATATTTCATTTGACAGTTAGGCCTTCTGATTTGGCCTGTGGTGCTTCGGGTTGCGGCTCGTCATAACTTGTATTTGAATGAATGAAACATGGAAGCAGCACAAAGAGCCTTTTGAGGGAAAAAGATTGTTTGGATCTTCATTGGAGGAAAAATTACACAAATGTTTTAAAGAAAGAAAACATTCTTGCTCTTTTAGGAAGCAACACTCTAAATCATCTGGTTCTTCTTCTTCATCATTCTTCAAGCATAACATTTCCTTTGGTCAGCCTTCAAGAAGACAGGATTACGATAGGAAACAGTCAGAAACTTTCCAGAGATAACCAAAGAATAGCAGGATAAGAGTGTGAATGTCAACGATCAGCGCTTCTGACTATGCCGGGGCCCAGGAGGTGGTTGGGCAGGATTTGCCAGTTGGGGGGAAGGATCCAAACTTTTCCTGTATGCATGGACATAGCGCAGCAAAGGTACCAAATCAAGTTCATCTCCACAGCCAAAGAATCAGGGACAATTACAACTCCTGTCCCTCAGTCTTCAGAGAAGAACCTCCTTGCCTTGTTGTAAGGAGTACAGGCATGCATGAATAGTGGGTGTTTGTTCCATTACCACCATCCTACATGGGGTAAGGGGTGTACTTAATTGTCTTCCTGGTCCCAAAGGTATCCAGGGGGTTCCGCTTAATGATTGATTTGAAAGTCTTGTACAAGTGCCTACGGACAATTCTGTTCAACATGGAGATATTACAGAGAATCCTCCCCTTGGACCAAAGGAGTCATTATATGATCACAATAGACTTGACGGATTCATCAAAAATACCTCCAGTTTTGCATCCAAAGCAATATTTAGCAATTTTGAGTGCTACCCTTTAGACTTCACTGAGCCCCAACGGTGTTAACAAAAGTGGTGACACCATTGGTGGCCTCTCTGCACATCTAAGGGATTTCAGTCTATCTGTATTTAGGCGACTGGTTGAATCATGCCCAGTCACAAGCAATGGTATTGCACGTATTACAAGAGACAATTCTTACACTAAAATGCCATGGTTTTCTGTTGAATCTTCCCAAATGCCACGACTCCAGAAAATTATTTGGTATTGATGGAAGCAAGGTTCCATACAGACTTGGACAAGGTATTTCTTCCACAGGAAAGAATGTTGCAACTCCAACATTTGTTGAATATTCTTTGTCATCAGAGGAAAGCTCCGATAAGGTACTGGATGCAGATTCAAGGCCATATGGCTTCCTGTGTACTCACATTCCCTTGGGCAAGATTTCGTCTCCGTCCTCTTGTATGTCCCTTGAACAAGCACCTGCAGCAAGGTGGTCAGAATTTGGAAACACTTATTCCTCTACTCTGGAAATCGAGGAGAGTCTGCAGTGGTGGTTGAAGCCAAAGAACCTACTCTGTGGAGTTCTAATGCATCCCCCCAGCCAAGGGTTCTGACAACAAATGTGAGCAGGAGAGGTTGTGGGGCAACTCTGGAGGAGTATGCAATACAAGGGAAATGGAATCTGATAGAAGCTGCTAGATCCTCTAATCGGGGGGAGCTACCAGCAGTGTTTTGAGCCCTTCTCAAGTTCCAACCTCTTCTCAAGAAGTACAATGTCACGGTAAGATCCAACAATACAGTAACTGAGGCATATATAAATCACTAGGGCAGAACGCATTCACATTCTCTCAACAAAGTAGCTCGCACTCTGGGAATTTGGCTGGAGGAACATCTAGCAATTTCAGCGATTCATATCAGAGAGGAAACCAATGTAGAGGCGGATCGCTTAAGCAGAGTGTTTTCTTCTTGCCAGAATATTCAACTTTCAAGGAAGATTTTTCAGGAGATCTGCAGGAGATTCGGTGTTCTGTATTTAGACTTCTTTGCCTTCAAGGAAGACCATCTACTTCCAAAGTTCTGCTCCAGGTTTCTGGAAGCGGGGGCCTGGGGAATGGATGCCTTTTTGATTCAGTGGTGAAAGAAGCTTCTCTACGCTTTCCTCTGTTTCTTATGATTCCGAAGTTGTTGTTGAAAATCCAGCAGAAAGGGGCGAATGTGATCCTGGTGGATCCTTTCTATCCACACTGAATATGGTTTCCCCCTACTGAAGAGGATGGCACTGTATCCTCCTTAGATTTTGATTTTTCTGTTGTTTCCTGAGCCATTGAGGGCAGGGAAGACTGGCAACAATCTGAAGGTCACCCTCTCTTCTGGAGGTTGAGAGGCTGAAGCTTTTACAGAATGGTCTTTCCTCAAAGGTGGTTGACGCTATGCAAGTTCGAGAAGACCTTCAACTTTGAAGTCATATTCTAGGCATTGGTCTAACTTTAATTCTTGGTTTATACGATATCTCTGCAACTTCTTGTGACCTTTCTTCTATTCTGGAGATTTTTTAGAAGGGTTACACAAAGGCATCTCCTTAGCCCCCTTAAACTACAATGGTTCTCAATTAAGTCTTTTGGGGAGATGACCTTTCTTCTTCTGGCTCTGAGTCTCTTGTTTCCAGACTTTCCAGAAGCTTCTCTATTTTTAGGCTTTTGTATCGGAATATGTCTCCTTCTTGGGATCATCTGCTTGTTTTGAAATGTTTACAGCACCATCCTTTTGAACCTTTAGACACAGTGGATTTGAAATTTCTCTCTATTAAGGTGTCTTTTCTTGTGGCCATCACATCTGTATGTCATTTGGTTGAGCTTTCAGCTCTTCTGTGTCATCCTCCCTGTTTGAGATTTTTGGATGATGTAGTAGTTCCGAAACCTGATCCCTATTTCCTTGCTAAGGTTCATTCAAGGTTTCACTTATCTCAGGAAGTGGTCCTTCCTTTCTTTTTGCTCCTCCTCTTTCTGAACATGAACATTTTTACATTTACTGGATGTCAAGCATGCTTTGTTTGTTTACATTGACAGATACAGTAAGTACAGAAAATCAGACTCTCTCTTGGTCACTTTTGGTTTACCTGATCAAGGTAAGGAAGCATCACAGATAACTATAAGCCGATGGATCAAAGAGGCAATTTGTTTGGTTTATTCAACCCAAAATCTTCAGTGCCCCTGTAGCATTCAGGGTTGCTCTCCCAGAGGAATGGGGGCCCCTTGCGCAGAATTTCAAAGTGTTGCACTAGAGGAAATATGCAGAGCTGGAACTAGGGCATGTGAACACATGTTTGTTAGACACTATTGATTTCAGAATTAGCCTAGAAGGGAAAGGGTTTGGTGTTGGGGTTTTGCAAAAAGTTAAATCTAAATGAATTTTGGTGCCTTTCCATTAAATGTTGGTTTTCATTTATTTCATTTGTTTTCATGCATCTCATTAAACCACCAGGTGTCGCATCATATCACTATGTTGTTATAGTCTATATTTAAAGGTGTATGTTGGGTGTATACATAAAAAAAAGAAACACGAAGGAGAGTAAAGGAAATAGTAAAGTCAAAGAGGCTTTTTGTTGTCAAAGGCCTTGTTAGCTTGGTTATACCTTATCAAGTGATGACTCGGACAGGGATGAGGAACGTAGAAGTAATGGCCTGTGTTAGAACAGGGGTTTCTGGTTGGCAGTCAGTTTGCAACCTGTCCAAGTAGGGACCCTCTCTCTAGTCAGAGTAAGGGGATCACACAGCTAAGATAACCCTTGCTCACCCCCTTGGTAGCTTGGCACGAGCGGTCAGGCTTATCTCAGAGGCAATGTGTAAAGCATGTGTACATACACACAGTAACACAGTGAAAACACTACAAAAGGAGTCCACCCCAGTTTAGAAAAATAGCCCATATCTATCTGAATAAAACAAGACCAAAACGACAAAAATCCAACAATGGATTGCTGGTAGGGGCGGTGATGCATTGGGATCCGGACACGCAGTCTTGGTTCCTTACTGCAGTGTCGATGAAGAATCAGCACTCAGGGACGATGCGTCGAAAATCTGGATGCGCTGCGTCGATGCGGCAGCAGTGAAGCAGGTGCTGCATCATTTCCACAGCAGCACACAGGTGATGCGTCGGAGTCGGAGCAGGTGCCACGGACGTCGGTGACACAGGGCTCAGGTCTCAGGTCTCAAGCTGCAGCGATTTTTCAGCCGCACTGCAGGCACTGCGTCAATTCTTCGGCCACATAGCAACGATGCAGCGATCTTGGGCCGCGGTGTGTCAATAAAATAGGCGGTGAGAGCTGATACTTAGATCTTCTTCTTAGATCACCAGATTCTACTTCCAGGGGCCCAGGAACTGGATTTGGCACCACTTAGCAAGTCAGGACTCTCAGCAGAAGAGCCCAAGCATTGGTAGGTGAAGGCCTTAATGGCCCTGAGACTTCTTAACAGGAGGCAAGCACACAAAGCCCTTGGAAAACCTTGAAATCAGGATACAGAAAGCTAAGTTCAGTCCTTTCACTCCCAGGACAGAAGCAGCAAGCAGCAGGCCAGCACAACAAAGCAACAAGCAGACTGTCAGTCCCTCCTACAGCATCCAGATCTTCTTCCTGACAGAATTTCCTTTAGTCCAGAAATGTCCTGATCTGAGAGTGTCAGAGGTCCAATATTTATACCTCTTTCTGCCTTTGAAGTAGGTAAACTTCAAAGGAAAGTCTTTGTAGTGCACAAGACCCTGCCTTTCCCTGACCTGGATCCAGACACACTACGGGGGGTTGAGACATCTTTGTGTGAGGATACGCACAGCCCTATTCAGGTGTCAGTGACAACTCCTCCTAACACTCTAGCTCAGGCAGGCCCATCAGCCTGGTGATGGCCCATCGGGATATGCAAGGCACACCTCAGCTCCCTTTGTGTGACTGTCTAGAGTGAATGCACAAGAGCCCAACTGTCATCCTTACACAGGCGTGGATTCTACAGATAGGCAGAGGCACAGAATGGTTGAGCGAGAAAATGCTCACTTTCTAAAAGTGGCATTTTCAAACACGCAATTTAAAAACCAACTCCACAAAAAGATGTATTTTTAAATTGTGAGTTCAGAGACCCCAAACTCCATATCTCTATCTGCTCGCCATGGGAAATTACACCTAAAAGATATTTTAAGACAGTCCCCATGTTACCCCATGGGAGTGATAGGCCTTGCAATAGTTAAATACGAATTTAGCAGTATTTCACTATTAGGATGTATAAAACACACCAGTATATGCCCAACCTTCTAAATACACTGCACCTTGCCCAGGGGGCTGCCTTGGGCTTACCTTAGGGATGACCTATATGTAATGAAAGGGAAGGTTAGGGCCTGGCAAGTGGATGCACTTGCCAGGTCGAAATGGCAGTTTAAAACTGCACACACAGACTGTGTGGTGGCAGGCCTGAGACATGCTTACAGGGCTGCTCATGAGGGTGGCACAATCAGTGTTGCAGGCCCACTAGCAGCATTTGATTTACATGCCCTGGGCACACCTGGTGCACTCTACTAGGGACTTACTAGTAAATGAAATATGCCAATCATTGATAAATCAATCACCAATATAATTTACACAGGGAGCACTTGCACTTTAGCACTGGTCAGCAGTGGTAAAGTGTCCAGAGTCCTAAAACCAGCAAAAACGAAGTCAGAAAAATACAGAAGGAAGGCAAACTTTTTGGGGATAACCCGGCAAAAAGGGCCAGGTCCAACAGCCCAATTACTTACCTGTAATCTTTATTTCTCTTAGCCCTACTCGTCCCAGTCATCAAATACCCACCACCTTCCTTGTTTCAGGTCTTTGACATGGCTTGGTATTACAGGAAGTGCTGAGGGCATGCTAGTCATTCTGTAGCTCCCAGATGGGTTGGTTGTGGCTTTTGAATAGCATTCCCTGTTTTTGTTTCCTGTCCTGAGGCAGGGACACACCTCATCAAGTGATGACTGGGACAAGGACAATTAGGGCTAAGATTAATGAAGATTATCGGTAAGTAAAACAGGCCAATATAAAGCCTCTGGTAGTTTAGGAAAGGAAGTAATGTAGACTTCTTGCAACAGTCGCTGTACTGAAACTATAAGAGCCTGTAAGCTGAATCAGTTGCCATTTCCTAACCTGACCCTGCCAAGCTGCCACCCCTTGAAAACTATTGACCCCAACCTCCTTGGTGCCTACAAGCAACAGGAAAAGGAAGAATTGCAAAAATCATGTATGTTTTGCTCCCTCTTTGGTCTCATTTGTGTAAAGTAGGGAATGGAAGTTGCAGCTTCCAGGAATGGGAGTAGCATGCTCTCTGAGGATTCCTGTTTAACTGGGAACAATGCAGATTTCCTGCCTGATCCTGTTGCACTTCTCCTGCCTGCAACTGCTGCTGGCATGTAACAGCAGAAATCCAGCATTAGAAATTAGGTTTCTGGTTGGCAGAGGTATGCACCCTGTCCAAGCAGGAACCACAATCCGAGTCAGGGTAAGTCACAACACACCCTGCATTATCCTGTGCTCACCTGCTGGTAGCTCGGTACAGAGCAGTCAGGCTTAACTTAAGAGGTAATGTGTAAAGTATTTGTGCAACACTTCAAACAGTGCCACACTGAAAATACCACAAAAAGACTCCATTTCCAGAAAGAAAACAAGCCCAAAACGACAAAAAAGCCACTGCCAGGACTCACTTCGTTTTGGGGGACTCCAAGCCCCAGGATCCATTGCTCTCCCAGGAGGGAGGAGCGTGCCTGCCGTCGTACGCTTCAAAAGCGCCAACAAACCCCCGCAGTGCGGGACGCTGCCACTGCCAGGAGTCGCTTCGTTTTGGGGGACTCCAAGCCCCAGGATCCATTGCTCTCCCAGGAGAAAGGAGCGTGCCTGCCGTCGCGCGCTTCAAAAGCGCCAACAAACCCCCGCAGCGCGGGACGCTGCCACTGCCAGGACTCACTTCGTTTTCGGGGACTCCAAGCCCCAGGATCCATTGCTCTCCCAGGAGGGAGGAGCGTGCCTGCCGTCGCGTGCTTCAAAAGCGCCAACAAACCCCCGCAGCGCGGGACGCTGCCACTGCCAGGACTCACTTCGTTTTGGGGGACTCCAAGCCCCAGGATCCATTGCTCTCCCAGGAGGGAGGAGCGAGCCTGCCGTTGCGCGCTTCAAAAGCGCCAACAAACCCCTGCAGCGCGGGACGCGCATGGGCCGCGCCCGGGCAAAGCCCAGGCCAAGGGCAGGCCCGTCCTTGCCCGTCACTGCCAGGAAGAGTCAGGGCAGGGCCACACCCCTTTCATTTGGCTCCCGGTCCTCAGACTGCACTACGATTCATCTTGGACATACATTGCCTATTGTGATATTGATCAGGTACTGCTTTTACCTGCTGTTCTCCTGTTAAGCTGGGCCCCTAAAATACCAAACCTATTGGTTGTATTCACTTCACGCTTGTGTACGAGGGTATTTAGATTGTCATCTGATTATTGCTAGTGCTGAGCGCCTGTATATATCTGGTAAGGCTGGATTGTTTCTAGTTGTTAATAACTTGAAGCCCAGAAGGATGGAAAAAAGGAAAACCATGGAGGGTAGCGGAGGCGGTGGAGGAACTGGGAGGGATAATAAGGAGAAGAAGGCCAGGAAGACACAGAAACATTCAGGCAGTAATTGTGTTTTAGATCGGATAGATACCCTCATTAGTGAATGCGAGGGTATTATAGAGGGCGAATCATCCACGCAGCCTGATAGTGTTAATTCTCCCCAATGTCCCACACAATCTTCCAACACTAGCCCGAGCTGCCAGCCAGCTATCCCAGCCATGTTTCACAAACCAGCTAGAAAAGGGGGTCCCGTACCTCATAGGGAGGAAAAAACAGGCACAGTGAGGGACCGTCAGACTCCCAATAAGTCCCTAGGCAGTCATCTTCAACAGCTGGGACCCGTTATCTCTTGTTCTAACCGGTTTTCACCTTTGGTGGATCCGCTCGAGGGTGATAGGGAGGATAGGTCACAGCACTCCCCTCCCTCTTCGCCTCCCCGGCTCCCTCAGACTCCGAGTACACAGTTAGGTTTAAGTTCCAATACTGAATCCCTGGAAACATACGTCTTATTAATACTCTCAGACTAGAAGTAGAGACTATGCGATCAATGATTGAGGGCCTTACTTCCATGGTCAACCTTTTATTGCAAAAGGATTCTTCCCGTTCTGAGAACATTAATTCCAAGACAAGACAGCCACCCCAATCCTGTCAGGCAAGTTATTTAGAATGTGAGACAGGTACTATTGACAAGGGCTCCTGTCTTAAGGCCTCCACCCAGCCCCCCTGCTGCCACATCTCATATGTTAGCACCAGCTCTCACGTGGACAAAGCGTCCAGTCGATTCTAGTATAAGTTCAGCACCAGTGCAGGCATATCCAACCTGTAGCAGACCTTCTTCTTTACCTCTGGTACATTATTCCTTGCATAGCTTTCAACAACGATCGGCTGACTTGACTAGTTCCAACTTGTCCCAAGCTCCTAAAATCTTTATGGTTAACGTACCTAAGTATGATCCAAGAGGTGGCGCTGAAAACGCAGACTCCCTGACTAACAAAGTCATCCATTGGATTCGCCATGTTAGGGGCTGCCGCTCAGTTATTCGGGAAGATATTACCAGGACTTACCACCCGATCCTGACCACTAGATTGTATTGAGCTTACGTTGAAGGGGCCTGACCTTGCTGAAAATCTCCTTGCCCTGGAATTCCGCACTTGCCCCCCAGAAAGCTCTTCCATCCAGTTCAGGCGGTCTCCATCTGGTGGCCCCTGTTGGCGACCCGCTGGGCTATCACCTCCCTGCCTAGCGGGACATTCTTCTCTGGAGGCTGACGACTGACTGCAGAGCAAGTCCCAAAATTACCTGGGATCTCATGTTGTTTCTCCAATTTGCAGGGAAACTCCCTCTAGCATCCAGCTCCCGTGTATAACCCCTAACTTGGCGCCTAGGAACAAACTGAAAACACTTCTTTCGCCTGCAGGGATGCAGGGTTCTGGTGGTGATTCATCTAATATTCCCAATGGGCAAAAGCTAGGATCCCATATTTCACCTGGGACATCTGTGATATCTTGGAATATAGCTGGGCTGAGGTCAAAGATCACATCTCCTGATTGGCACACCTTTATTGAGTATTTCAACATCTGTTTTTTTCAGGAAACCTGGCTGGTGGATTCCCTCCACCGTATAGGTTACTTAAATTACCATATCCCAGCTATTAGTGGGGGAAAAGGACGACCTTCAGGGGGTCTATCTATCTGGGTCCGCCAAGCGATCGGCTTTGATATCCAGACACTCCAGACTCAGAGCAATGATATTCTTGCAATTAGGTTGAAGTGGGGTCAGCAAGATGTAGTTGACATTTATAATGTCTATGTGAGAGGATCAAAGGGGAAAAAGTCAGAAGTTTTAGCGACTCTCGACGACTTATTAGACCGATACTCCGGGGGTACCAACGTCCTAATCGCTGGTGACTTTAATGTGTCTTTTGAGCCTCTTACAAACGAGAAATGTGATCTCACTGCAGAGGAAGATGCTCAGTGGGGTATCCCAAAACTAGAATTAGCACCCATAAAAAAATGGTCGGATGTAGCTATTCAAATAACTTCCATTTGCCTGGAGAAAGGCCTACGGGCGGCAAATGGAAGATCCCCATCTGATAGACATGGGGCTAGCACATTTAATAATGGTCAAGTGCTAGCCGCATAGACCATCTATTGACCAACTTGCAACTATGGCACGCTCTTAGGGATATGGTTGTGAAAGAGCGGCTAGAGAGCGACCACAACCCCCTATGTGCGACCTTCGATTTATTGTGTCAACAAAAGAAGGGGGGGGGACCGAGGAGCATATTATGGTCCAGTGCCCATGCCCCTCACTGCAATATATCAAAACAAACAGGAGGACACTGTTCCTAAGGCGAGGTGCAAAAAGTCACCAGAATGCCTAACAAGAAATAGAAGAAAGAAAGAGAGAGTGACAGAAACCTAGGTAGGAGGAACCCAGTGGTAGGGGAGAAAGAACAAGTCTTATATCCTGTTGCCCTCACACACCCCGAAGAGTGTCATGCTTCATCATCGGGCATATTGCTCCTCGTGGGGCCGGCGCTGCAATTCCCCACGGGTCCCCCGAAGGGTCACTTTATCGGAGATCTTTTTTGTATATGCCGGATGATGCATGCGGGTGTGTGGGTCCTATGTAAAAGAAAAAGATGCGTGCATAGTGATAAAAACTGCCTGGGGGTTACCATAAAGAGTTCAAATGCGGTGATACCCTTCACAGCATTAAAATACCCGTAGGGAGAATGTAATCCCTCAGGGCACATTGTGCCCGGGTGTATTAGGTCGACATGTTTCGCGCCTATGTCGCCGCTAAGGTCATTGGCGCTTCTTCAGGACCAAAATAATGGTAATAGAGTGATGTGCACGTGAGAAGTAACCAAAAAATTAAAGGACCCTCAGTGTATGTAAAGGCGGGATCGCAAATATGTACCCTGCCATGTGGCTCCAATGTAAAGAGGAAGTCGCTCCTGATTCCAACCTAGGAGAGAAAGGAAAAGTGTAAAGAGTGAGCATCAGACTAGCTTGATGCATCATATGGTGCCACAATCGTGTGCACATTATACCACAAAAGAAAAGTAACAGACACACGGGACAGGGGGAAAGATTCGATCTTAAAGCGGGAGCCATGTGGGGCATTCCAGGTACGTCTGGTCAGAGGGCCAACAGCCGCTATGGCATCCCTACCGCAATGCAACGCCCCACTACCCCTGCCGAACTCCCATTACTGAATTACAGTACCACTGCCCCCACTGTTATATCATACAAACCAAATGCAAGGTAGGCGGTACTCATAGGGTCCTTACCTCCTTATATATTTTTTCCTGAAACGTATATGTTGCCACGTAACTGTATACGTTGTTACAATGTTTATCTTTAACCCGCACGCTCAGGCGCAGGTACCGGGGAGTAGTTCTCCCCGTTGACGCATGCCTACTCTAGTTTTATTTATTACGCATGCGCAGACCCCACCGACACTACTATACGTCCCGGAAGGAGGTGGCGCCCAGTCACCAATTACCTAAACTACATTTAGCCCGTGCCCCGCCATCATTGTTTTATCTTCGACTGGCGGATGGACGGATTAGGTACAGAGGAGCGGGCACCCGGGATTACCTGTAAGTAAGGCATGTGTGTGGTTGAGGGATCAGTAATCTGAACAGTTGGCCCTTAGATTGACTACTGTCCGTTTCTCTTAATGTTTTTTTTTTTTCTGTAGCCCGGTAAGGTGCGGGCGTCCACCGACTGTAGTCATTGAAGCTACCCCCCTATCAGCGGGAGGTAAGGACCCTATGAGTACCGCCTACCTTGCATTTGGGTTGTATGATATAACAGTGGGGGCAGTGGTACTGTAATTCAGTAATGGGAGTTCGGCAGGGGTAGTGGGGCGTTACATTGCGGTAGGGATGCCACAACGGCTGTTGGCCCTCTGACCAGACGTACCTGGAATGCCCCACATGGCTCCCGCTTTAAGATAGAATCTTTCCCCCTGTCCCGTGTGTCTGTTACTTTTCTTTTGTGGTATAATGTGCACACGATTGTGGCACCATATGATGCATCAAGCTAGTCTGATGCTCACTCTTTACACTTTTCCTTTCTCTCCTAGGTTGGAATCAGGAGCGGCTTCCTCTTTACATTGGAGCCACATGGCAGGGTACATATTTGCGATCCCGCCTTTACATACACTGAGGGTCCTTTAATTTTTTGGCTACTTCTCACGTGCACATCACTCTATTACCATTATTTTGGTCCTGAAGAAGCGCCAATGATCTTAGCGGCGACATAGGCGCGAAACATGTCGACCTAATACACCCGGGCACAATGTGCCCTGAGGGATTACATTCTACCTACGGGTATTTTAATGCTGTCAAGGGTATCACCGCATTTGAACTCTTTATGGTAACCCCCAGGCAGTTTTTATCACTATGCACGCATCTTTTTCTTTTACATAGGACCCACACCCCGCACACCCGCATGCATCATCCGGCATATACAAAAAAGATCTCCGATAAAGTGACCCTTTGGGGGACCCGTGGGGAATTGCAGCGCAGGCCCCACAAGGAGCAATATGCCCGATAATGAAGCATGACACTCTTCGGGGTGTGTGAGGGCAACAGGATATAAGACTTGTTCTTTCTCCCCTACCACTGGGTTCCTCCTACCTAGGTTTCTGTCACTCTCCCTTTCTTTCTTCTATTTCTTGTTAGGCATTTTGGTGACTTTTTGCACCTCGCCTTAGGAACAGTGTCCTCCTTTTTGTTTTGATATATTGCAGTGAGGGGCATGGGCACTGGACCATAATATGCTCCTCGGTCCCCCCCCCTTCTTTTGTTGACACATTAATAGTACGGCGGTTCAGCCGAGGAATCTTTATTCTTTTCTATCCTTTCTGTTTTTTCTTTTTTCACACACTAGACAAGATTATCTACTTTTAGGGAGACTACCTGGGGCTCTTCTGTGACGTATAAATCATGATATGGGCTCTTGCTCCACTCTTCCCCCCTCCCCCCCTTTTTTGACTGGACATATTGGGCCTTGGTTTGGCATGGGGGAGTTCATAGGATGTATGGTACGTGCTGACTGCACCGGCTGTGTTCACCCCACAGGACTGAGTGATCTCAGACTTAACATGCTTCCTGAACGCCATAAACAAGCTTTCTAACACCATTGAAAGAATATGTGCTCCTGAGTGATGTCCGTTATTGTATGATTTCTCAACGTTTATACAATATTAATTTGGCACTTCGTGGTATTTCCACGTTACTATAGGGATTCTTTGACATTGCGCCAGTGAGTATTCACATTTGTATACCAAGTGCTCGGCTTTTACCGGCATTCCCACGCGTGGCGCATATATATTTTTTCCTGAAACGTATATGTTGCCACGTAACTGTATACGTTGTTACAATGTTTATCTTTAACCCGCACACTCAGGCGCAGGTACCGGGGAGTAGTTCTCCCCGTTGACGCATGCCTACTCTAGTTTTATTTTTTACGCATGCGCAGACCCCACCGAAACTACTATACGTCCCGGAAGGAAGTGCCGCCCAGTCACCAATTACCTAAACTACATTTAGCCCGTGCCGCGCCATCATTGTTTTATCTTCGACTGGCGGATGGACGGATTAGGTACAGAGGAGCGGGAACCCGGGATTACCTGTAAGTAAGGCATGTGTGCGGTTGAGGGATCAGTAATCTGAACAGTTGGCCCTTAGATTGACTACTGTCCGTTTCTCTTAATGTTTTTTTTTTTCTGTAGCCCGGCAAGGTGCGGGCGTCCACCGACTGTAGTCATTGAAGCTACCCCCTATCAGCGGGAGGTAAGGACCCTATGAGTACCGCCTACCTTGCATTTGGGTTGTATGATATAACAGTGGGGGCAGTGGTACTGTAATTCAGTAATGGGAGTTCGGCAGGGGTAGTGGGGCGTTGCATTGCGGTAGGGATGCCACAGCGGCTGTTGGCCCTCTGACCAGACGTACCTGGAATGCCCCACATGGCTCCCGCTTTAAGATAGAATCTTTCCCCCTGTCCCGTGTGTCTGTTACTTTTCTTTTGTGGTATAATGTGCACACGATTGTGGCACCATATGATGCATCAAGCTAGTCTGATGCTCACTATTTACACTTTTCCTTTCTCTCCTAGGTTGGAATCAGGAGCGGCTTCCTCTTTACATTGGAGCCACATGGCAGGGTACATATTTGCGATCCCGCCTTTACATACACTGAGGATCCTTTAATTTTTTGGTTACTTCTCACGTGCACATCACTCTATTACCATTATTTTGGTCCTGAAGAAGCGCCAATGACCTTAGCGGCGACATAGGCGTGAAACATGTCGACCTAATACACCCGGGCACAATGTGCCCTGAGGGATTACATTCTACCTACGGGTATTTTAATGCTGTCAAGGGTATCACCGCATTTGAACTCTTTATGGTAACCCCCAGGCAGTTTTTATCACTATGCACGCATCTTTTTCATTTACATAGGACCCACACCCCACACACCCGCATGCATCATACGGCATATACAAAAAAGATCTCCGATAAAGTGACCCTTCGGGGGACCCGTGGGGAATGCAGCGCCGGCCCCACGAGGAGCAATATGCCCGATGATGAAGCATGACACTCTTCGGGGTGTGTGAGGGCAACAGGATATAAGACTTGTTCTTTCTCCCCTACCTTTGATTTATTGCCACAGAGAGAACTCACTCAGCCAGGCAGCAAATTGCTCACTTTTGATGTGGTTCTCGCTAATGACATGAGACGACTAAAATGGGTTAACATACTTGAGAAACCTGATGTTCTAGCTAACATTTCCATGGACATTGACGGTGCGATAGCGGAGCTAGAGGCGTGTGTAGCCAACCCTGTGATTTCTGAGACCATAACTGGCATCCATGACAAATTTTTTGCCCAGCTACGTACTCATTTCGTTAGGCAAAGTAAGGCTAGAGGCACTCAACCAAAGAAAGCTTGCCAGTGGTTTAATGAAGACTGTAAAGTGGCGCGGAGATCCCTAGGGGATGCGATTAGAGTAGGGGACCCCGGCAAAGTACGGGTTTTAAGGCAAATTTACAGGAGAGCCCAGGAAAAGGCCAAAAAAGTATGGGATGAGAATAGATGGCAGGACCTCAGGATGGCATGTGCAAGCAAAAGCTCTAAACAGTTCTGGAATATAGTAAAGTGGGACAGGAGTGGCCAGCCATCACAGCCGCAAAATCACGTAACCCAGGATCAATGGGTCACCCATTTTAAACCCCAATATACCCGTATGCAAAAGAAACAATTGATGGACGGAATGCTGGACAATGCAAACATTCACCCCCAGTCACAAGGATCTGGGTTTAATCCATCATTCTTTTGCTCACCACACCACCCCAGTTTGGACCCAGCCATATGCAAATCAGTCTTGACCCTGTTCCTTGTAGGAACAGTCCAGCCCGAACTGCCAAGCCAGGTCCTCCCTGGACCGGAAACAAGCATCCTGGGACCGGTTTCAGGGCATCACCCTTCTTCAGCCAGGCTAGCTTGAATCCAGTGGTGTAGTGAGCACGGGACCCACGTCTGGGCATACCCTCCCCACTTAGGGCGACAAATGCAAAAGAAACAATTGATGGACGGAATGCTGGACAATGCAAACATTCACCCCCAGTCACAAGGATCTGGGTTTAATCCATCATTCTTTTGCTCACCACACCACCCCAGTTTGGACCCAGCCATATGCAAATCAGTCTTGACCCTGTTCCTTGTAGGAACAGTCCAGCCCGAACTGCCAAGCCAGGTCCTCCCTGGACCGAAAACAAGCATCCTGGGACCGGTTTCAGGGCATCACCCTTCTTCAGCCAGGCTAGCTTGAATCCAGTGGTGTAGTGAGCACGGGACCCACGTCTGGGCATACCCTCCCCACTTAGGGCGACATATGCAAAAGAAACAATTGATGGACGGAATGCTGGACAATGCAAACATTCACCCCCAGTCACAAGGATCTGGGTTTAATCCATCATTCTTTTGCTCACCACACCACCCCAGTTTGGACCCAGCCATATGCAAATCAGTCTTGACCCTGTTCCTTGTAGGAACAGTCCAGCCCGAACTGCCAAGCCAGGTCCTCCCTGGACCGGAAACAAGCATCCTGGGACCGGTTTCAGGGCATCACCCTTCTTCAGCCAGGCTAGCTTGAATCCAGTGGTGTAGTGAGCACGGGACCCACGTCTGGGCATACCGTCCCCACTTAGGGCGACATATGCAAAAGAAACAATTGATGGACGGAATGCTGGACAATGCAAACATTCACCCCCAGTCACAAGGATCTGGGTTTAATCCATCATTCTTTTGCTCACCACACCACCCCAGTTTGGACCCAGCCATATGCAAATCAGTCATGACCCTGTTCCTTGTAGGAACAGTCCAGCCCGAACTGCCAAGCCAGGTCCTCCCTGGACCGGAAACAAGCATCCTGGGACCGGTTTCAGGGCATCACCCTTCTTCAGCCAGGCTAGCTTGAATCCAGTGGTGTAGTGAGCACGGGACCCACGTCTGGGCATACCCTCCCCACTTAGGGCGACATATGCAAAAGAGACAATTGATGGACGGAATGCTGGACAATGCAAACATTCACCCCCAGTCACAAGGATCTGGGTTTAATCCATCATTCTTTTGCTCACCACACCACCCCAGTATGGACCCAGCCATATGCAAATCAGTCTTGACCCTGTTCCTTGTAGGAACAGTCCAGCCCGAACTCCCAAGCCAGGTCCTGCCTGGACCGGAAACAAGCATCCTGGGACCGGTTTCAGGGCATCACCCTTCTTCAGCCAGGCTAGCTTGAATCCAGTGGTGTAGTGAGCACGGGACCCACGTCTGGGCATACCCTCCCCACTTAGGGCGACGTATGCAAAGAAACAATTGATGGACGGAATGCTGGACAATGCAAACATTCACCCCCAGTCACAAGGATCTGGGTTTAATCCATCATTCTTTTGCTCACCACACCACCCCAGTTTGGACCCAGCCATATGCAAATCAGTCTTGACCCTGTTCCTTGTAGGAACAGTCCAGCCCGAACTGCCAAGCCAGGTCCTCCCTGGACCGGAAACAAGCATCCTGGGACCGGTTTCAGGGCATCACCCTTCTTCAGCCAGGCTAGCTTGAATCCAGTGGTGTAGTGAGCACGGGACCCACGTCTGGGCATACCCTCCCCACTTAGGGCGACATATGCAAAAGAAACAATTGATGGACGGAATGCTGGACAATGCAAACATTCACCCCCAGTCACAAGGATCTGGGTTTAATCCATCATTCTTTTGCTCACCACACCACCCCAGTTTCGACCCAGCCATATGCAAATCAGTCTTGACCCTGTTCCTTGTAGGAACAGTCCAGCCCGAACTGCCAAGCCAGGTCCTCCCTGGACCGGAAACAAGCATCCTGGGACCGGTTTCAGGGCATCACCCTTCTTCAGCCAGGCTAGCTTGAATCCAGTGGTGTAGTGAGCACGGGACCCACGTCTGGGCATACCCTCCCCACTTAGGGCGACATATGCAAAAGAAACAATTGATGGACGGATTGCAGGACAATGCAAACATTCACCCCCAGTCACAAGGATCTGGGTTTAATCCATCATTCTTTTGCTCACCACACCACCCCAGTTTGGACCCAGCCATATGCAAATCAGTCTTGACCCTGTTTCTTGTAGGAACAGTCCAGCCCGAACTGCCAAGCCAGGTCCTCCCTGGACCGGAAACAAGCATCCTGGGACCGGTTTCAGGGCATCACCCTTCTTCAGCCAGGCTAGCTTGAATCCAGTGGTGTAGTGAGCACGGGACCCACGTATGGGCATCCCCTCCCCACTTAGGGCGACATATGCAAAAGAAACAATTGATGGACGGAATGCTGGACAATGCAAACATTCACCCCCAGTCACAAGGATCTGGGTTTAATCCATCATTCTTTTGCTCACCACACCACCCCAGTTTGGACCCAGCCATATGCAAATCAGTCTTGACCCTGTTCCTTGTAGGAACAGTCCAGCCCGAACTCCCAAGCCAGGTCCTGCCTGGACCGGAAACAAGCATCCTGGGACCGGTTTCAGGACATCACCCTTCTTCAGCCAGGCTAGCTTGAATCCAGTGGTGTAGTGAGCACGGGACCCACGTCTGGGCATACCCTCCCCACTTAGGGCGACATATGCAAAAGAAACAATTGATGGACGGAATGCTGGACAATGCAAACATTCACCCCCAGTCACAAGGATCTGGGTTTAATCCATCATTCTTTTGCTCACCACACCACCCCAGTTTGGACCCAGCCATATGCAAATCAGTCTTGACCCTGTTCCTTGTAGGAACAGTCCAGCCCGAACTGCCAAGCCAGGTCCTCCCTGGACCGGAAACAAGCATCCTGGGACCGGTTTCAGGGCATCACCCTTCTTCAGCCAGGCTAGCTTGAATCCAGTGGTGTAGTGAGCACGGGACCCACGTCTGGGCATACCCTCCCCACTTAGGGCGACATATGAAAAAGAAACCCTGAAACCGGTCCTAGGATGCTTGTTTCCTGTCCAGGGAGGACCTGGCCTGGCAGTTCGGGCTGGACTGTTCCCATTGGGCACAGGGTCAAGACTGATTTGCATATGGCTGGGTTCAAACTGGAATGGCATGGTGAGCAAAAAAACGATGGATTTAGGCCCAGATCTCTGTACTGGGGTGAATGTATGACATTGTTCTGCATTCTGTCCATCAATTGTTGTTTTTTCCAATATACCCGTAGCATTGTTGAAAGTGAGGTGGAGGAGTTCCTACACTCGCACTATCAAGGTACGGTCTTTGATGAGGCTGATGTCAGCCTCCCCCTGGGAGCAGTAACGGGAGGAAAAGCACCGGGCCCAGATGGTATCCCGGCCGATATATTCCTTTATGATAAGACCAAATGGTGCCGGTATATAGTGCTGCTGGCTAATGCAATTGCCCAGGGTGCACCAGTCCCAGATTCCTGGAAAAGGGCTGAGATTATCCCCGTTTTAAAAAAAGGGGATAAATCTCACCCTGGAAACTATAGGCCTATCAGCCTAATAGACTCCCTGCAGAAGATAATGGGGCGGTTAGTTTTAAACAAGGTGCAGGATTGGATAGACGAGCAGGGCATCTTATCCCCACTGCAGGCTGGCTTTCGGGCACATACCAGTACTATCAACCAGGTATTTCTATTCATCTTGCTATACTGGAAGACAGTGGTCCTGGACAAGGGCAGCTTGTATGCTGCCTTTGTGGACCTTATGTCAGCTTTCGACCTCGTCTCCCGTAGCAAATTATGGGTTGTACTGCAAGAGATGGGGATGTCCCCCGAACTGTTATCCCTCATTGCTAGACTTCATGAGGGTAATTATGCCCAAATTCGTTGGGGCTCGCGGGGTAATGTTACAAATCCCTTTCCCCTAGAGAAAGGTGGGCGCCAAGGTTGCGTAATGGCACCCACACTATTTTCTCTGTTTATCAACGGGATTGCAAAATTCTTGGAGTCTACTCCAACTGACGCCCCAGCTCTAGCAGGTATTAAAATCCCTATTTTAATGTTCGCGGATGACACGTTAATTATCTCAAAAACGCCGAGCGGTCTCCAGCGAGCTCTGCTACTTTTTGAGGAGTTTTGTCGCTTACGGGGCCTGGAAATTAACGTGTCAAAAACGAAATTTATGTCTTTTAACCCTCACAGAGCATTTAGAGGAGGCATAATGTTGAATAAATGGTCTTTAGAACAAGTCACCGACTTTACATACTTGGGGGTCATAGGTGGAACCGACAGCTAGATATGGCTTCGCTGAAGCACCGGCAACTGGCTGGAACCTTGCAAACTGAGTTTAACACCTCTCTTACAAAACCAGTTAGTCCAGTGCTTCAAATATATAACATGAAAGTGGTTAACTCCGCCCTATACGGGGCTGAGCTTTG
Organism: Calotriton arnoldi; assembly: GCA_963921515.1. Lineage (NCBI taxonomy): Eukaryota > Metazoa > Chordata > Amphibia > Caudata > Salamandridae > Calotriton > Calotriton arnoldi. Next base: position 500,478 of record CAWUFW010008802.1, on the reverse strand, counting down.
GGGGTATGAGAATCTCTCTAAGTTAACTGCAGCAGAAAATAGATTCTTGCGTAAGATCACTAACCTCCCGCAAAGCTCCCCAGTGCGCCCACTGCTTTAGGACCTAGGTAGGAAGGCACTGGCCGACATCGCAAGATTGTGTCCTTTACTTTATTGGCGGAGAATCTGGTGTACACCAGAACTGGTAACCTACGCTGCAGGTCTCAAGGATCTAATTAGAGCTGACCGCTTTAACAAAATAAAATGGCTGCAGGAGGTCAGAGTCTCCCTAATAAGTATTGGTATGGCAGCACTCTGGGAGAATCCAGCTAGTACCCCGTTCCCCCCCAAGGCGATTCTAAAAGAAAAGTATTGGGATTGGGTGACCCAAAATGTTTATAGGAATAGTGACACTTCTTCACTTACAGGAAGTTTCCTAGAAGTCAAACCAATCCCAAGGTTGGAACAGTACTGGGATACCATAACTAAGCCGCATGAGCGGAAGTTATACTTCCAATTCAGGGTAGGCTCATTACCAGTAAGATCGTTTACTACAAGATGGGGTAATCTAGGTGACGAATCCTGTCCCATTTGTCATGCCCAATCAGAGTCACTGTCCAATCTGCTGTTTGTTTGTCCAGCCTATGCTGCCCCCCGCTGACATGGCTGACACCAATTTGCAGATCATTGGGCACCAGAAGGAATGACGTCGCGCTAAGATTACTGCGCTCGGAAACTTTAACCCCCATCGTCATTGCATTGGCAAAGTTTCTGGAATGGACATGAGCCATTAGATCACAGGCATTTTCCGTGGGCTGAAGGCCTGTATCTGTACTATTCCTCTCTATATGAATTTATGGAGTTGGCCCTTGCATCCTAGATGCAGTGGTACTGTTCTGGTATGATCGGGCATGTCAGTGATGTAATTATTTGTGACCCTGCGTTATGTAATACGATGAATTGTAAAGTGTTTAAGTGGTTTTATAGTATTAACATATTCAGTTGGTTTAAACTGTTTTAATGTATTTTTACCACTTTAGAGGACAGATTTTTAATTATTTTTTAAACAAAGGGGGTTTCAAGTGTGTTCATATATGTGTTTCGAGAATTATTTTTTGTAGTATGCTTTGATGATATATCTGTCGAATAAAGCTTATTTGGACAAAAATCCAACAAGTAGAACTCGAGATATGAATTTTTAAAGAATAAATGTAATATAGTGCTTAGAAGCAATAAGCGCATAAAGGGGGAATCTGGTCGCGCTAGACCGCAGCAGAGCCAAAAGTTCAGGCCAACCACGAAGGAGCGCGGGCTGGATACAGGGACCCACTGGGTACCTTGATCTGGAATTTGCCGTCATCGAAGAAGATGCAAGATGCAGCCGAAGCGATGCATTGGTGTCGAGCCACGCAGTGGAGGATATGTGTCGATCTTCTCCACACAACTGCGGCGATGTGGCGGTTCTGAGTGTGAGGTGCTTGTTCCGATTGCGATCCTTAGCTGCTGCTCCTGCAACAAGCGATGCGTAAATTCCAACGGCGATGCGTAGATACCAAAGATGATGCACCGGGTCCGCCCCACGCAACTACGAGGATGCTCTGGTTCCAACTCACGCAAAAACGAGGATGCACCGGTTCGGATGAGGATGTGTGGGTTCTTGTTGAAGCAGCACTTTATACCCACTTCAAAAGCCCCAAGACTGGATTGACACCACTGGTCAGGGCAAGACTTGCAGCAAGCAAAGTCCAGGTGCTGTAGCAGGATTAGTTGAAGTCTTTGATGTCCCTGTGACTTAGAATAGGAGGCAAGCCAGTAAGCCTTTGGACTCACTCTGGGTACAAGTGAAGCAGGTCCAGTCCTTCTCACCCAGGCAGGAGAACAGCAGGCAGCTCAGGAAGGCAAGAGCACAGCAAGACAAGAGTCCAGGAAAGCACCAGTCCAGCGGAGTGACATTCCTTCCAGCAGCACATCAGTTCTTCTAGGGAGAGTGGTCAGAGTTCCAGAAGTGTACTGAAGTCATGGTGTCAAAGAATAAAACACACTTATCTTGAGACGCTACGTCCTCCTCCACCGGTCGTCTCTTTTCCAGGCAGGCTTCAACGCGCGAACCAGCCATCTCCCCATACCAATCATGGCGCTGCTCTCACCAGCATGAGAACTGCCCCAGGATTGAATGAGCGGCCTCACTCAGCGCTCTCAAGAGCACCGTAGGTCTGTGCTTTCTCTAACCCAGCTGTCTATGAGAGCTATGTTAGAGAAGTTTAAAAAGCGCATGTCTGGCTGGCTGTTGAAATTCGGCCGGCCAAAGAGACATGCGCATTTTAAAGCGCACAGCTCCCTGCTGCCACTCGGCAGCACTGACCCCGCCCCGTCCTGTCACTCAGTTCAGGACAGGTCAGTTGCTGAAAAAGAAAATGGTAATATACCATTTTATTTTTGAGGTCTGGCCTGGGGCTTTTCTGTTTGGGGTGACGCTCCTCAGCTCAAACTGAGGAGCCGCCTCTGGTCAGTGGTCCAGTACTTATATCCAGTTGTGCCTTTGAAGTGGGGGAGACTTCAAAGAAAGCTTTGAAGTGCACAGAGGTCCTCCCGTCCTGCACTGGCTCCAGACTCACTACAGGGCGTATGCACCCCTTTGTGTGGGGACAGGACACAGCCTATTCAGGTGTTAGGGTCAGCCACTCCCTCCCATCTTGCCCAGGATGGCTCATCAGTCACACCTAAGCTCCCTTTGTGTGTGGCTGTCTAGAGGGAATGCATGAAGCCCAGTGGCATCCACCCCAGACATGTGTTCAGAGACAGGCAGCAGGCACAGAATGGATAAAGTAAGTAAAGGCCAACTTTCTAAAAGTGGCATTTGCTAAACTGTTACTTAAAATCCAACTTCACCATAAGTTGTGATTTTAAATTGTGAGTTCAGTGACACCAAACGTGAAAAGTCCATCTCTTCACAATTGGGAATTACATTTAAAAGATGTAATAAGGCAATCCCAATGTTGTCCTATGGGAGAGATAGGCCTTGCAGTAGTGCAAAAAAGAAATTGAGAGTTTTTTACTACCAAGACATGTAAAACTTAAAAGAAAATGTCCTGGCTTTTAAATACATTAGGTCGGGGGCGTGACCAAGATGGCGACGGAGTAGCAGCAACCTTTCGGAGCTCCATCCGCGATGGTCGATTAAAGCATCAAATTTGCTGTTCCAGGACCCCACACACCGCAGATGGGACACCCGGCACCCGGTTCATCAACACAAGCTTCCGGATTGCAAACAAGTGACCGGAGGTCCCCTGAGCTGGCGAGGAAACACAGTGAGCGAGCGGCCTGTCATCGGCCCGGAGACCCACTGAGTGGGCAGGAGATAGCGTGAGAGCCCGGAGCTGCGGCCCGCGCTTGCGGAGGCGACTGGCTTTACGCCGGCAGCAATTGAGCACGGAGGTGAGGACTCGCTGATGGCGGTGGCGGATAGAGGAGCCCGGCTCCCGGAGTGGCGATTGGATCGGCACTGGGCCTGAAATAGAGCACGATGCCGCTAACTCGAGTGCGGCGGACCGGAGCTGCACGCAGCACTCACCCGCGGGAGGGGACCACGACGTTCCGGCCCCCCTGCCGAACGGAGGAAACATACCCGGGGAGTCACTGCGAGAGCCAGCCAGCTGCCACGCTGCTTTTGCTGAGGTGATGCCAGGCACACGTGGTGGTTCCCAAGCAGGGTACAGAATATAGCGCCTCATCTGTTGGGGCAGTTGCAGGCTCTGGGAACTGGCTTGCCCCCTGCCTGAAAGTCTGACCGTAAGGGGAGGAGCGGAGTCGCTGCACTGGTACGATATTGGGCGGGAGTGTAATTGGCCCAGATGCAGGAGAGAGCCCTACGGCAGAGCAAGTGACGCCACGCAATCTTGACTTCAGCCCTCGAAGCGATTACCCCCTCAGAGACGCGTTCAGCCACGGGCGACCCCTGGGAGTGCCCACGGGGGGAAGGTGCCGCCCAATGCCCACACAGGATCTTGAAGAGGAGACGCCCGGGAATCGTGGCTGAAGACTGACCCGTGGTTAGCTTGCGCCCACGAAGTGTGGGCCTAGGAAGGAGTGGAGCAGCTCCGGACGAGGGAGCTAAGATGGGGCCGCCCACATATCGGGGTACCTACAAGACCAGCCCGCTCCGGAGAGTGCGTCTCGCCTTGGGAATACACGGTGCCTACTGGACAAGACCCCGGCAACCCAGGGAAGGGTGGGAGGAGCTGCGCAAGCCCGAAATCCTGCGGACAGGGATCAGACCTAGGCCTGCTGTGAAAGCCGTCTCTGGATCTGACACACCGGTGGCTCTGCCGAGATGTCCACCCACCAGGCGAGAAAAGGACCCCACGATCAAGGACCTTCTGCAGAAACCAGGCTCTAAGAGAACAGAGGGCCATGGTTCAGAATAGACACTGCCTCAACCTTCAGAGAAAGAGATGGACCTAGCGAGCGATCAGACGGAGGAACGGATCACACGGGTCTTCCTGGAGCAACTCTTCGGTACTCTTAGGGAGGACATCGCGGCCCTCAGGCAGGATGTCGACTTTGACATCAAACAAATAAAGACAGACGTCAAAGAAATTGGCGATCGGGTGGACTCGCTGGAGCGTGCAGGCGACCGACGCAATGAAGAATTTACTGAACAGGTTCGAGAACTGCTAGACCTCAGGGACCGCAACGAGGAACTTCACCTCCGACTGAAGGCCCTGGAAAACCGCTCGAGGCGATCCAATATTCACATCAAGGGAGTACCACTCCCGGCAGATGGTGGGAGGTTGGAGGACTGGGTGGTTCCACCATGCCGCGCCGGCACTTGGAGACAAAGAGATTGTCCTGGACCGCACTCACCGAGCCAGGAGGCTGGCGTCGGGCCCTGGTCAACAACAAGATATCCTCACATGTCTGCATTGATACAAACAGAAGGAAATCATAATGAATACGACCAGGGATAAGGCGACTATCTCCTTCGAGGGCCTTCACCCTACAATGGCGTAAAACCCTGAAATCAACTACGAGCTACCTGCGGGAGAAAGGAATCCGCTACCGCTGGGGACACCCCTTCCGATTGACTTTTGTGTGGAATAGTGAGTTGCGAGCGGTGCGGTCACTGAAAGAGGCACAGGAGGTGCTTGGTATTGACCTGGAGAAGGAAGGGGCGGGGAAGCGACGGCTCGATGGCGCATCGTTCGGTGAGCCACCGAATCCTAGATGGGGACGGAGGACCGGGAAAGAGAAACGAATAAAGCCGTCTGATCTCGAAAGCCAGAAAGAAAGAGAGGCCCTGCTTCACCAGCTACAGATAAGAACCGACCCAGAGGAATCAGCCAAGGACTAATTTGTGCTGCTCTATCGATTGCAATTGCTTCCGAGCCTACATAAACAGCGGATGTGTCCGGATGGAAATCGAAATCGGCCTGTGGGAGAGTGCTCACACCTCTGGAGATGTTGACCGATCATCGGTCATTTGGACCTGTACACGAAGGTGTGCTCAATGCCCAGCGGAGGGCGAGTTGGTTGTTATATTTGTTCTCTTTCTTGCCTTTTCTATCTACCCTCTCCCTTTACCTACTATCTCTTCGGGTCTGGGGGATATTTTTGCTGTGGACAGGGACAGGCCACTGATCAGGTACATTGGAGACACAGGCTCTTCCAGGTGGGGACGAGCCACAGAGGGGTAGAGATAACTACTGGCGCATGGACTGAGGGGGGCCAAGGGGTAATGTTTGACTCGGTACTCAGTGGTCTTGGGATCGGGAGTGTCTCTGGGGTTCGGGTCTCCTCCTGGAATGAGGGTGTCAGGGTGGGCGCGCTGCCTTCTTCTGGGGGGGCGAGAGATATGGGACGTAGAGTGGACTTGCACTGATGGGATGGGGCTTCTTACCGCTCTCTTAGGTGGACGTGCGATGGGGGGGGCGGAACTTGTGTGCCCTCTGAAAACACTCGGACTGGGTCAGGGCAGTTCCTTAATTCTAATTCTATGACGACATTTAAAGTTACACTACTGAGCTTCAATGTCAGGGGCCTTAACTCACCTGTTAAACGGCGCGCACTCCTTGCCTTGCTGAGAGACACCAAGTGTGACATTTGTCTCCTGAAAGAGACTCATCTAGTAAGAGCTGATTGGAAACGCCTGCACTCTAGATGGTTCGACAGGCAATATTTCTCGTCCACTGCGGGAAAGCGGGCGGGGGTAGCCATTTCACTGGCAACACACTTCCAGGGTTTGGTGCTAGGTATACACGCAGAGACACCAGGCAGAATGTTGGCGCTGCGGATAGCAATGGGGAATCATACGAACACAATTGCATCCATTTACGGCCCTAATGAGCATCAGGAAGCATTCCTCGGAGACACCCTGAACGCTATCCTTGAATCCCCTGATGAGGACTTATTACTGGGGGGGGGGGACTTTAATATAGTACCAGATTCACAGCTAGACAGATCGACACAACGATTGGGACATTCTGGGTCACTATCGGATTCCATGACACAGAGACTGAGGGAGGTAGGACTAACAGACGCATGGAGACACCGCTTCCCTACCGCTAGGGATTACACATTCTTTTTGGCGGCCCATCAAACCTATGCAAGCATAGACTTGTTTCTGACATCTCCGAGGGTCACGAGAGACACACGCTTCCGGATCTGCAACTGCAGCGATGGGACGCGACGGTTGTATCATCTCTTAGATAAGATCCAACGCACCCAACAGCCCGCGGTGCTCCTCTCAGTTGATGCCGAGAAGGGGTCGACCGAGTCCACTGGCCATACCTGAAACAAGTACTCTATCGTTTTGGAACCACAGACAGATTTTTGAGATGGGTAGATTGCATATATAAGAACCCAGAGGCACGTATTAGGGTGAATGGGGTTGCGTCGCGGCCTTTTCAGATCGGGAAGGGGACCCGGCAAGGGTGCCCTCTGTCGCCCCTACTCTTCGCTCTATACATGGAGCTGTTCGCTGAAAGAATCCGCCTGAACCCCAATATTTCCGGGATCAGGATGGGCGACAGAGAGCATAAAGTTTCGCTCTACGCGGACGATGTGGTGCTTTTCCTCACGCGGCCATTAACCTCCCTGTCTCCCTTATTGGGGGAAATTGAGACTTTCAGCCAGGCATCGGGCTTTAGGGTCAACATTAAAAAAAACGCAAGCCCTTAGCTTGACCATTCCTAAGGCTGAACTACAGCAGATAGCACCGCAATTCCCATTTACATGGGCCCCGAGGGGGTCCCATATCTTGGGCTGCAGATATTCCCCACGTTGGACAAGACGACGCAGGTGAACTATACAACGCTTCTGGCTGAGACCCGGAGGGAACTCTCGAACTGGAAGAGGCACACAATGTTGTGGCTGGGAAGACTAGCGGCCATTAAAATGACCCTGCTGCCGCGCATACTTTATGTAATGCAGACACTCCCGCTTCGTCCCCGGCCTCGACTAGTGGCTCAACTGCAGCATCTAATTTAGGGTTTTATTTGGGGTGGGAAGAGAGCGGGTATGTCCCGGCACCAGACATATTTGAGGCAGGAGGATGGGGGGGCTTGACGTCCGGCACCTGGAGAGATATTTCAAGGCGGCACAATTGAGATATATGATTGAGTGGTATGAAGCGGAATCAGAAAAACACTGGTGCTTTATCGACCGATCGATTGCGGGCATGCATATCTGGAAAGTGCCTTGGCTCCCTAAGCAACACCGTCCGGTCGGGGTTTATGTCTCCCCGGTTCTAAGAGCCACCCTCGGAGTGTGGGATAGGGTACAGGTGCCCTGCGGCCTTTCGACTTCTATGTCGCCACTGACTCCCTTCATCGGCAACCCGGACTTTGCGCCCCCACGCTAGCCAGTCCCTCATGAAGTTCGAGCAATGGTACATAACTCGGACCTCTGACAAACGACTGTTATCGGACATATATACCTTTTTGAATGCACCTAGGCAGAGCATTAAATCCCCCGCACAGCGCCGGTGGGAGTCAGAACTTGAATGCAAATTCTCCCCTAAAGAGTGGCACGATATCATCCACAGAGCCAGGGCCTCCTCATGCAGTACTGCGGGTAAGGAAATGTTCCTAAAGATAGCGTATTATTGGTACTATACCCCCGCTAGGGTTGCGGGGTGGAAACCGGGAGGGGATGGTCTCTGGTGGCGCCGATGCAGAATGCCCGGCACCCTCACACATATCCTATGGCACTGCCCGAAATACAAACGTTGTGGGACTCGGTCCTGCGGGACATAGACGGGACATAGACGATATCCACCACACTGACATACCCTAGGGCTCCCCAATGCCCTCACATGTCCTCTCAAATCTTGCCGAGGTAGAGCGATCACTCTGACTCTGGGCGCAGCCAGACAGGTGTTGTTGTCCAGATGGGGGACAGAAAAGGTCCCGACCCGAATATATTGGCTTCATAAGGTGTGGGAGACACTGGGTATGGAAAAAATCACAGTGAGCCTCTCACGCACACTCTCCAAATTTGACAAGACCTCGGGCACCACAATAGAATTTTTATCTACGGAATTCACGGAGCTTACATGCCCGAGATACCTCCAAGTCCTCCGCCTCACCAAGGCGTCTCACTCCATGGAAGACTAAACCCATGCATGATTGAACACCCCACTGTGGTTGCAACACATATCACGGTGACAGCCTACAGACACACAATGCAAGCCTGTCCCTTTTCCTGCTTTCTGTCTTTTCCTTCTTTACCTGAGTTGAATATTCTCTACTGTTCCCCACCTGCCGGTGGATGTAGGTGGTGGCTTTTGTTTTTCCTGCACTAAAATCAATCAAAAGATTTAAACCATAAATACATTGGGTCATACAGGGCCTAACTTAGGGGTGACGTATATGTATAAAAAGGGTAGGTTTGCACCTGGCAAGAGGTTTATCTTCCTAGACGTGGTAAGGGTCACAAATGTGTATGTTTGATGATGTTTGTATTTAAAGAAAAAGTCTTATTTCTTTGTATAAAGCCCTCACCCACCAACCTAGTTGGTGGCATGCTTCATCATCGGGCCCACCTGATGACACCGAATGTGTCCCGGGTGTGCTACAACGCCTGTGTTACAGCGGAGCAGGTGTGTTACTGAGTGTGCAGTGTAGGTGACGTGAAAAGTGATAGGTTAAAAAACTGTCCAGTGGTCCCAATCCCCGAAGGTTTTACTTTAATGTTTGGGCCTCTGGCAGTAATAAAAAACAAGGCGTTGGATGTAGGTGGAGTGGTATTTAGGGCACTCCTGCATCCAGTGAGTGGTCTACATGTTTCAGCCAGGCCTTATTATGTAAACTGGCTTTCCTCAGGACCTTGGTGATGTGTGAAGTTGGTAACTAAGCTACTAATTGTGTCCTAGATCGAAATGTGTTGCACGCGCTAAGGTGCATTATGTGTGAGAGGGGGCTTTCCTCTCAAAGCATTACTACACATAAAAACATACAAGACAATACAAACATACAGGGAAGAGAGTTAGCAAATTATGCATCATCACGTCAAGTTTTGATGACCGTACCGTCCGTGTGGATTGCGGAACTAACGGCGGGGTGAAGTATTTACAGTGAAAAAACCGATATATGCGGTAAGGTGAGTGGCGATAATATCGGGTACAAGATGGTGAGAAGAAAGAAAATTAACTTGGTTCTCACGCTAGCGAGTTGCTGCGAATGCCCCATGAGTATCCGGCAGGGGTGCTGGCTCTTAGGAGAGAAAAGGAGAAAGTGGCGCATTGGCCAATGATAGTTGCTGAAAAGGAAAGGTCTTACCCAATCTGTCGCGGCGTGGTAGTGCCTCTAGATCGACTTACTGCGTATCAGCTCAGGACCCTCCTATCAACCTGTTGTTGCTGCTACGGAACTCCGACGATAATGGGGCCGGGTTCGCGGGTGTCTTATGTACCTCTCAAGCCTGGCCCGGTATGTTCAATCAGTGCGAGAGGTGAATAGCGTCTACTGGAAAAGAGAGAAAATAGAAAGCGGGCATAGTCTGTGCGCCCCGCCCGCTCTGATGACGAGTGGTCAAATGTGGGCGGATGTTAAAGAGAGAGAGCCAGCGTTGACCTGGAAGGCGGTCGGTATACCATGACGTGCAGTTGCTAACGTACGTTGTCAAGGAAATGCGATAACGCTACGCTGTCTGTGAGATTGTGAAGCAAACGCATGAGATTCCATCAGTATGGTTATGCCGAGGTTATGGAAGGTTTTGTAGTTACGTATTATTGGTTATCTAAAAGCACTAGGCGGGGCACATGTTCAGTCATGACAAGCTGATGTTAAGGCAGAGAATGGCATGTATAAAAGGAATGTGCAGCAAACGTATGAGAGACCATCAGTGTGGTTATGCAGAGGTTAGAGGAAGTGCTGCAGTTACACGCTATTAGTTATCAAAAGGAACTGGGCGAGGCTCAAATTCTAGTTGTAAAGAGCCGGTATTGGAGGCAGGGTTTGTACATATATCAAAAGGAGTTGGAGTTATTGAACCAAACGGTTCTGAATGGCATGGTCAGTGACCGCCCAGGCGTGAGGGCCTTGAGGGGTGTCTGTTCAGCAATTCAGGCTGTGCCACGGGATGGAATCATTAAGTCCATGGAGTTGGGTGGACAAACGATAAATCCATCGTTGCTCCTTTGTCAATAAGAATTTTCATTGTTCTGTTTGATCTGATTGAATTGTTCGATCACTGTCCAGGACATATCGTTTGGTGTGTCCTAGTTGGAGATAGTGATCAGTGAGACGGCTGATGTTTTTCTTACACCGTATAGTGCTCATGGCACACCAATTGTAATTCCACCAATGTAGTGTACCTTATCGAATGCCCATGTGGCCTGCGCTACGTGGGCATGACCACTCGCAAAGTACGGACAAGAATTGTGGAACACCGAAGCATTATACGGTGTAAGAAAAACATCAGCCGTCTCACTGATCACTATCTCCAACTAGGACACACACCAAACGATATGTCCTGGACAGTGATCGAACAATTCAATCAGATCAAACAGAACAATGAAAAATTCTTATTGACAAAGGAGCAACGATGGATTTATCGTTTGTCCACCCAACTCCATGGAATTAATGATTCCATCCCGTGGCACAGCCTGAATTGCTGAACAGACACCCCTCAAGGCCCTCACGCCTGGGCGGTCACTGACCATGCCATTCAGAACTGTTTGGTTCAATAACTCCAACTCCTTTTGATATATGTACAAACCCTGCCTCCAATACCGGCTCTTTACAACTAGAATTTGAGCCTCGCCCAGTTCCTTTTGATAACTAATAGCGTGTAACTGCAGCACTTCCTCTAACCTCTGCATAACCACACTGATGGTCTCTCATACGTTTGCTGCACATTCCTTTTATACATGCCATTCTCTGCCTTAACATCGGCTTGTCATGACTGAACACGAGCCCCGCCTAGTGCTTTTAGATAACCAATAATACGTAACTACAAAACCTTCCATAACCTCGGCATAACCATACTGATGGAATCTCATGCGTTTGCTTCACAATCTCACAGACAGCGTAGCGTTATCGCATTTCCTTGACAACGTACGTTAGCAACTGCACGTCATGGTATACCAACCGCCTTCCAGGTCAACGCTGGCTCTCTCTCTTTAACATCCGCCCACATTTGACCACTCGTCATCAGAGCGGGCGGGGCGCCCAGACTATGCCCGCTTTCTATTTTCTCTCTTTTCCAGTAGACGCTATTCACCTCTCGCACTGATTGAACATACCGGGCCAGGCTTGAGAGGTACATAAGACACCCGTGAACCCGGCCCCATTATCGTCGGAGTTCCGTAGCAGCAACAATAGGTTGATAGGAGGGTCCTGAGCTGATACGCAGTAAGTCAATCTAGAGGCACTACCACGCCGCGACAGATCGGGTAAGACCTTTCCTTTTCAGCAACTATCATTGGCCAATGCGCCACTTTCTCCTTTTCTCTCCTAAGAGCCAGCACCCCTGCCGGATACTCATGGGGCATTCGCAGCAACTCACTAGCGTGAGAACCAAGTTAATTTTCTTTCTTCTCACCATCTTGTACCCGATATTATCGCCACTCACCTTACCGCATATATCGGTTTTTTCACTGTAAATACTTCACCCCGCCGTTAGTTCCGCAATCCACAGGGACGGTACGGTCATCAAAACTTGACGTGATGATGCATAATTTGCTAACTCTCTTCCCTGTATGTTTGTATTGTCTTGTATGTTTTTATGTGCAGTAATGCTTTGAGAGGGAAGCCCCCTCTCACACATAATGCACCTTAGCGCGTGCAACACATTTCGATCTAGGACACAATTAATAGCTTAGTTACCAACTTCACACATCACCAAGGTCCTGAGGAAAGCCAGTTTACATAATAAGGCCTGGCTGAAACATGTAGACCACTCACTGGATGCAGGAGTGCCCTAAATACCACTCCACCTACATCCAACGCCTTGTTTTTTATTACTGCCAGAGGCCCAAACATTAAAGTAAAACCTTCGGGATTGGGACCACTGGACAGTTTTTTAACCTATCACTTTTCACGTCACCTACACTGCACACTCAGTAACACACCTGCTCCGCTGTAACACAGGCGTTGTAGCACACCCGGGACACATTCAGTGTCATCGGGTGGGCCCGATGATGAAGCATGCCACCAACTAGGTTGGTGGGTGAGGACTTTATAAAAAGAAATAAGACTTTTCTTTAAATACAAACATCATCAAACATACACATTTGTGACCCTTACCACGTCTAGGTAGACTAGTTCTTCTTGATTGGATACATTACCCCAGGGGATCAGGACTAGTACTCTTATCCTCTCTCTCATTTTTGATACATTATAAGAGGTTTATCTTGCCAGGTCAAAGTGCCAGTGTTAAACTGCACATACAGGCTCTGCAATGGCAGGCCTGAGACATGGTTAGAAGGCTTCTTAAGTGGGTGGCACAATGAATGCTGCATGCCCACTAGTAGCATTTAATTTACAAGCCCTTGGCACATGTAGTGCACTTTAGTATGGACTTATAAGTAAATGAAATATGCCAATTTGGGTTAAGCCAATATTACCATGTTTAGGGGCGAGAGCACAAGCACGTTAGCAGTGGTAAAGTGGACAGAGGCCTAAAACCAGCAAAAACAAGGTCAGAAAATGGAAGGAGTCAGGCAAAAATTCCGGGGAAGACCACCCTAAGGCTATCAGGTCCAACACCCGCCCCCTTGACTCCCTAATAAGCACACTGTTTAGTATTGAAAGATAATACTACTTACAGTGCTGTGGTGGCTGAGCAGATCACAAATAGGCCCAGGGCGCGATTTTAAAAAACACAAACGGATTTATTTGGACATAATGTGTAATGTCAATCAGTTTGGGTCACCCTAAATAACCCAGTACCCTACCTGAACTGAGGCTCCCTGTGCCTAGCTATTCCCTTCACCTACTGGGTAACACAAATTAGGGACACTCCCTTCTTGACATGTTTCACTGACATCTGAAACCGCTGCCATTATTACAATGGAGATGCCGCTGAGCTACTGCTGTCCCCTGGGAAGTGGGTGACCCCTGGCCTATGCTGCTGTGCCCTCTTCCGCCCCTGCACCCACCACCAAAACATGCAGGTTTGGACTTTGGATTATGTATGTCCAATAGCGAAAACAATCAACAGCCTAATAGCTAGGCAAAAATTCAAGCGTCATTAATAGAGACCAATGCTCGGTTCAAAGCTGAAACACAATTAGCTGGAATTTTCTTTGTAAAAAACAATTTAGGTGCTAAAAAAAACCTCACACACCAGCACCTGGATCCAGCAAAAACTATTTCTAACAGGTGAACTTGAATTTCATCTGGGGAGAAGAGTCCACTTCTTCTTGGTTTGCACCCACTGCCTGAGTCGTGGAGTTGATGAGTCTGTCCCACTCCATCAACATTACAAGGTTATTTAAAGTCCAACTTGTCATCTGACTGCTGCCCCACAAACAGCAGCAGAGAGAGCTGAGCAGCCCGGCTGGAAGGACACGAGCAGCAGGGAGAAGGAAGAGAGGGGGAACCACACAGCAGAAGCAAAGTATGAATATCAGGATGGAGTTCCTTGTACCTTCGGATTTGTGTGCATGAGGTATTTTTAGCACATAAGATTGCACCACATCATCATAAATATGGTGATCGTTTACCTAAAGGGAAACCACGTGATCTGAGAAGGGCAACAATGGGTGTATGTGACCAACAGTCACACATTTGGAAAGGAGTGATTTAAACACAGCAGAGCGCTGTTTTAGGGAGCACTCTCATTGGTATGATGCACATCTCTTTTTTGGGAGTATTTCAGTGTTATTAACTTTCTTTATTTCAATTCGGACCCCATCAAATGTGCATGCTCCAAATTTAACATGTATGTTATATTTATGAAATTCATCAATCATGACAGCAATCAAACTCTATTCACCGGTCCTAGAATTAGGCGCACCCGGATGGGCGGTCGCTCCTTCGCTCTTGTAGCGCCAAAGCTATGGAAGGCGCTCCCGGAATCTCTGCCATGCTGCACCTCTCTGCTCACCTTTCGGAAGGAGCTGAAAACCTGGTTATTCTGAGCTGCTCTATGCTGCCTTGCCCACTGCTTAGCGCTGGGAAACCCTCCAGGTAGCCATGCGCTCTACAAGATCTAAATAATAATAATAAAACATATCTGGAGTGTGGTAGACCTGAACTATTCCTAATGCTGAGCCGGGTCTGGTGGCTCAGTGGACTAATGCGTCCATTGCAGGGGCCTGTGTTCGACCTCATGGTCACAGGTTCAAATCCCGGCGGGTCCACTCAGCCTTTCATCCATCTGAGGTTGATAAAATGAGTACCATTGAGTTGGGTAACAATGAACATCTGTTATTCAGCGCCAAGAGACCTCTGGGTGAACGTGCGCTTTACAAATACACATGTTATGTTATGTTAATGCTGGCACAAGCTGCTGTTTTGCCCGAAATGAGATTACTGGGGCACTCTTAATGTGGCTCTAAGGACTTTAGCACGACTGCCTTGGAGGGGTATGCACGATTTATAGCATTAATTAAAATCCTACTCCTTGGGGTTTGAGATTTATCAGGTTAAAAAACGGTACCTATTCTAAGTTTTTGGGGAACAACATGCAGATTTTTCAGCATGACAAAGTAACTACCATATTATTTTCCTCTGTTACAAATCTGGCAGGTTCGTATGGAGCTGTGTGGCTTTGACGTGCTTCTGGCAGGGGGTAACGTCCTGTCTTGGGGAGGGTCTTTCCTGGGTCGTCCCATTAGATCTTAAATTACTTTTGTTTCATAGTTCTGAGGGAATAAGTGGTAACCGATATAAAAGACATGTATTATTATTGGGGCTCAGGTTAGCGAAAAGGGATATCGCCAGACTATGAAGAGCCACCGCATCGCCCTCGGTGGCAGCCTGGAAAAGAGGGATGGACCACTGCATGGGGCTAGAAGTTGTAGTGTTTTGGGCGCGAGGATGCCCACAAAAATACTCAAAGATCTGGCAACGGTGGGCTGATTACAGGGGTCTTGTCCTGGCCCGTTTCCACCATGGAGTCCCAACTTGACGCTGAAATACACCAATTTGTTACCAGGTCTTGAGAATTTGCTGGGGGGTGGTCCTGTGCTGTATTTAAATGATAATGTTATTGTCGAACTGTCGGGTCGGAGGGGGAATGTCGGAGACCAACTGTGCAAGTTGTAATGTTTCCATTGTTTATGGGAATTTGTTTTATATTTTTTTATTTTTGTATGAAGGCCATATTGGCCTGGATATTGTTTCAAAACCCAATAAAATCTGCTGTGAAAAAAAAAATCCAACAGGTTTAGCCTGCCAAAATGTAGCAAAAGGTGCAGACTCTATAGCACACAGTAATTATGGGGTATTTTTAATCTCTACATCACTCGGAATTCCGACCCCTGTACAAACTCCTGTGTGCACAGGGGTCAGGAAACTGTGATGTAGATGGAATAGAACTTTCTATAACATCTGTTGCAACCTGTTAATTTGGTTTGGCAGTAACCTACAAGTATCAGACATCTCCATAACAATGTGCCAAAAGGCCCCTAAGCCAGGGGTTTAGGTCCGACCTTGGTACATATTGGTGTGGTGTCCAGCTGAAGAAAATGTTTTTCATTAAACCACCTTTATTGTGGCTTGTTTGACACACTCTGTAGGAAGCTGGGTTTCTGTTGCAGTAACCCCCCCACTTTTTTGCCAGACTACTGATGCACTTTGACTTGATGTGCCCTGGGTCCCTGCCAATCAGGTTCTCAGGGCCTGTGTTCTTTCCCAAAAACTGTACCTTGTACCCCCAATTGGCACCTCTCTGGCCACATGTCAGTCCCTTGTAAAAGGTACCATGGGTACCAAGGGCACTGTGGCTAGGGAAGGTCTCTAAGGCCTGCAGCACTTATTGTGCCACCCGTAGCGGCCCTGTACTCTTTACACACACACACTGCCATTGCAGGCTGCGTGTTTTGGTGCAGAACAAAGTGAAGAGTCGACATGGCACACATCCCTGTGAGCCATGCCTACAACCCACTGCCCTGGCATAGGTCAGCCACCCCTCTAGCTGGGTGCACTATACCACTGGTGAGGGTACAGGTGCATGAGCCGTGTACCCCTACAGTGTCTAAGCCAATTCTTAGACATTGTAAGTGCAGTAATGCCATTAAGGGTATATGGTGCTGGGAGTTTGTCATTACGAACTCCACAGCACCATAATGGCTTTACTGAAAACTGGGAAGTTTGGTATCAAAATTCTCAGCACATTAAATTTAATGATAAATGCACTCAGAGGGCATCTTAGAGATGCTCCATGAAAAACGACCAGCCTCTGGTGGGTTCCCTGACTGGTACACATCAGCCTGCCACCACGAGACATGTTTCTAGACCCCTAGGGTGGGAGCCTTCGCTCCATGAGCCCAGAAACAAAGCCTTTCCTGGGCGAGGTGTTCACACCTCCCCCAGGCCAGGAAGAGCAATCTGTGGCAGGGGAGCTTCAAAGGCCTTGCAGCCTTTGTAATGCGACCCCCCAGCCTCTCCTGCTATCAGGAGCAGACCCCCTTCCTGTCTCCTCTCCTTTTCGGCGGGAAGACAGGCGGGAAAAATTAGCCAGCCCAGAAGGTGTGCCCACCTCTGCCAACCCCACCCCTCTGGTGGGGGAGGCGAGGTGAGGCCAAATCTTCAGTGCACGCCATCTTGCAGATGGCAGGCACTCCCCAATCAGGATTAGGGATTGTGCTCACTCCCCCACATGCGGTGAGCACACCAAGGGTATAGTTACCCTACGGTCAGTAGGCCATTGGCTACTGACCTACCCTAAGGTCAGTAGGCCATTGGCTACTGACCTCGAGACCCCTAAAACGCCCCCTAAATACAGTATTTAGGGGGCAGCCCTGAACCAAGAACTCAGACAAGAAACTACAATGAGAAAAGAAGAAGAAGGACCGAACAGCCCTGCCGAAGCTAAGAAGAGAAGGACACCCACTGACTTGGCTTCAGCCCCACTGGCCTGTCCCCACCTCGAACCTGCAGAAGCAAAACTCCGGTGTGTCCTGCAGCCAGCAACCTCAAGAACCCGAGGACCTGCCCTGCCTTCCAAAGAAAAGACTTTGTTCCCCGTGAACTCCGGATTTGTTCACCAACAGACTCCAGCGAAATCCGCGAGTCTGCACCACTCTTCACCCGTCGCCCACGGCCCGAGTACGAGTGGCCCAACACCACGAGGATGTCTCTCCGGTGATCCAGAACCGAGATCCAGTGATCCCTGACCTGCCTCAAGCCTCCAGCCGACGCCTGCAGCCTCAAACCGGAAGGTCTCCCAACTGCGACAAGGAGCTGGTAAGAAGATCCAACCCTAAAAGGCACCCCTGCACCCGATGCCCCACAGCCTTATGCGGCCCAACCGACGGTGCCTAACCAACCCCCAGCATCCCAACTTACCTCTCCAAGTGGTGGTCGCACCCAGAAGACCTTCGTCCCCGAGCCTGCAGTGTGTTTGCAAACCGGAGACTCCCCATTGAAAGCTACAGGGTGCCCAACGCCAAAACAGCACTCTGCACCCAACCGCCCCAGTGCCGCTGAGGGTGCTCAAGCCCCCATTTGCCCTGAGCTTAAGTCCAGGAGCTTTGCTCCCACAACCCAGTGGCCTGCTCGTCAGCAGCCACCAACCGGAGGCCCCCTATCACCCATTGGATAACATTGGACCTCAGCACTCTGCACCCTGCCGCCCTAGTGCCGCTGAGGGTGTAACAAGAGTGCATCCTTGACCCTGGGGGACCCCTGAGTCTAACCCCAGAATACCAACTCCCACAACAAAGTACTTACCTCTGAACCGATAACACTATTTTCTCCCATAGAATACCATTGACTGTTTTTCTATGAAAAAATTTCTAAGTGTGGTGTTGGAAAATCTATAAAAGTCTCTAGAACTGTAACTAAATAACCAAAACAATTTTACTTACCTGTTTACAGGAAATGTCCCAGTGCAGTATCCAGGTATACTACACTGTGTAAGAAAAGTCATTTGTAAAGTAATTTACTTGACATCCTATTGAAAAGCCAATACAAAGTATATGTACAATATTTCAAAGCATTGCATTACCAGTAATTCTACTGTAATCAAACCAAAGTATCTATACAATTGCAATTCAAACTGTATTATTACTGCAAAGTATAACTCACTTACCTGTGCCAGGCTTGCTTTGTTCTAGGAAATAAAATAACTAAAAGAATATTTTTATACAAACAAAATTGGTCTGAGTTCAGTCTTTGAGTGTGTGACAATCATTTGCTGATTGAGTGTGTACAACAAATGCTTAACCCTACCCTCTGATAAAGCCTTACTGCTCACCCACACTACCACAAAAAGAGATTAAGGTGCTATCTACTTTTACCTCTGCCTACCTTTGGGGTTCCACTGGACTCTGTGCACACTATACCTCACTTTGGTATAGTATATACAGAGCCAGCTTCCTACACACTCTGACTGGTGGCCTCGTAGGAATAATTTTTTGGAAAGATGTAGCACATGATACTGTGTTGAAATGATATTACATGGTTCTTCCATGTTAGAAGAGATAAGCCTATAAACAAATTTAGATTATATTTCCGAAAATAGCAAAATTAGCGTGCACAATGTCAGGTCTGTACACGGATGCCATTTTTTAAAAATATCTACAGACTGATGCAAGCTGGAATTTTTTTTCTCAAGATAAATAAATAGCTTCCACCCAAGATCATCCAAGATCATCTTCTTCGTAGGTAGTTGGTAAAATTTGGGTAGCTGGCATAAATAGATGCTGTCGTGTTGTGGCTTCACGCCATACACTTTGCAACCCTCCATTCCCTATCAACTTGTTCCACATCACTGTTTTATCACATAGTTTGTTAACCGTATGCACCTTTCATTTTCCCTTGTTGTGTATATTTATTTATTTATCTTCAAGTTCACTCCTATGTTCTGCTGTCATATTTAACCAGCTCTCATATCATTCCAAGAGCCTGAGCCGTATTTGAACAATTTACGATTCTTTCGTTAAGTGATTCTCATGTGGGAAAACACGGATGTACCAACTCCTCCCTCCATGTCAGTAATTCCATACGTGTATGGAGAAAGTAATTTTCCTCACAATATTCACACATTTAGACAATAATTGATAAAGGATATAAATGAGGGGCATCTGCAAAAAAAAAAGTGGGCTGCCCAGTTTGTTCACTTTGAGGTTTTCCTAGACCTTACTGAGGTTTGGAAACCCCTGGGTTTCTTCCGGTACAGCCTTAGCTGAGAGCCTTGACCCGGAAGTCCATCTGCCACAGCACCGCGGGGACACAGTGACAGTCACCACACTGTACTAAAGATACAGTGATCGTCCCTGGTGGGGACTGCCAAGCAAGGCAGGGAAAACAAGCACTGGACCTGACATAGAGAAAACGCCAAGGCGTATTTGCCATTGTTTTTGTGTAACATACTCACACTTTTGGGAAAATAAAAAAATTGAGAGGATAAATTGAGTAGACAGTTTATAATGTTGCCTGCATCCAGACACGATATTGCAATATTATGTAATATGTAATATACATTAATATAATGAGTGAAATATATGCTGCATTGCTTGCATTTGACTTTAATGTACTCTGTGATTTTTTTATAGTGAGTGCAGCCCATCAACCAAACTACCTCCCTATCAGACTTCTTAAAATTGAGCTTTTCAAGAGTTTGCCTAGATCCACTCCTTCGGGAAGCGTGATCAAAGAATGCAGGTTGACTGTCTTCACCTCATCCTGCTGGTCTCAAATCACTGTTTGCTGTATGTTGTTTAGTAGTATTTGACATCGCTACAAAATGCTACAAAGTTATTGAAGAATGACAGCCAGTGATTTGCAAAGCAACTAAACAAATGGAACCATATTTTTTCCCTTCATTGTTAATGTTCTGCATTTTTCCATTTTAAATAAAGAGGTACAATTGTCTGCTGGCACAGTGGACTAATGCATGTACCCTAGGGATCTGTGTTTGACTTCATGGTTAAAGGTTCAGCCCCTGGCAAGTTCACTCAGCCTTTCATTCTTCAAAGTTTAATAAATTGAGTGCCATTGAGTTGGGTAACAGCAAACATCTGTTATTCAGCTCCAACATATTCCAAGTGGTGAACATGCACTTTGCAATTGCATGTTATGTTAAAGACATAGATTGCACTCCTAAACTTGTATCAGAAATCATGTAACTATTGCTCTTTTTATTCTTACTTTCTTCTATAATGTATAATGATGCACCAATTCCAAATACAGGTTTTAAAAATTAAAACCTTGCCACTGCTGTACATCAAAAATATTGTATTTCTGTTGTGCATATCATAGAGTATGTAGGCCAGCAAGTGAGCCAGGAATCATATCTACCAGGGCTTCTTGGAAACCTAATAGACATGCATACATGTGGTCCAGCTACTTACCAGGCTGCAAAAGAGTGAACGATGGAAGAGATAAAGAGGAAGCGAGAGATAGGAGAGGTTGAGGGCAGGGATAAAAAACAAGAGAAAAAGAGAACAATAGGGAGAGGCAAAGTCCAAAAAGAGACAGTGAGATGAGAAAATAGAGAGACAAGGAGATTGAAAGAAAAAGATAGAAAGACAGAGAGAGATAGAAAGATGAAGAGGTAGGTAAAGACAGGAGAGCGAAAAAACATGGAAAGGCAGAAAGAAGATGAGGTGGAGAGATACACCAGAAGAGACATGAAACAGCAGAGCCAGACAAAAAACTGGAAGAGAAAGTGAGCTAAAGAAAGCGAGAGAGTGAAAGGAAGAGGAAAAGAAAGACATGTGGACAGAGATGAAGATTGGGAGAGACAGATAAAGGTGGAGTAAGATAAGGGGGAGGGAGCAATACGGGAGACCTAATAGACAGAGATGACAAGAAAAAGAAAGAAAGTTGATAAAGATGAGGACAGAGACAGATGTGAGAGGCAAAGAGAAACAGAATGTGAGACCTGCAGAGACAAAAAGTGAGAGAGGGAGAGTCAACGAAATAGACAAAGAAGGGGAGGGAGAGATAACGGAGAGATTGAGGAAGAAACAAGAAGAGACATTTGTTTCCATCTTTATCTAGTTATTCTACTATCTATAATCTATCTACCTATCTTTATTTGTTAATATATGTCTGTATCTCTATATTTGTCTATATCTGTTTCTGTGTCAGCGCCTGTATCTATATCGAGCTATCTATCTGTCTATCCATTTATCCATCACTATCTGTCTACCTATGTATATGAGCCTTTTCATCATAGTAATAGCCCCCAAACAACTCTCCAAGCTTTACCATTGTCAAGGCCACTAGATTTATGTGGCAAGGTTATCTAAATTATGAAGCAAAAAAGGTGAATTATGCTGCACATTTTTGGCAGAATTATTTTCACGCTTTGAGCTAAAACAATTCTTGTGAAATATGCAAGTCGGGAAAGTATGTAGCAAATTAGGTGCCAAAAATTGTAAATGTATTATTATATTGTAAAAGCTGCAGCCACAGAATCGCAAAACTCCACTGGCCCTTCCAATTGTCTTATTAAGTCTTAATTCATGAACTGTAACACTTAACATTTTGATTCCAATCAGTGCTTGCTGTTATATGCACTTTGAATCAAACAGATATTTCAAACTAACTCCCCAAAATACATAAGGGGTAACATGAGCAATATGGTCCTTTTTTACCATTGCAGGGTTCTGATAACATTTACAAGCCACTCGGCCTTCAACATTGTGGTTTATGATGTCACCAGAACCCCTCATTACCAATACTGTCCCATATTACATGTTTACCCCATATATATGCAAAAAAGGAAGCAGGTAACTCAGGGTAGTTCCCACGTTTAGATGGAGAGCAGCTCCTTTGTATGGAGCACCCTTCAAAACCCCTGACACTCTGGATCTGCTCACCTCAAATGTCTGTTTTCTAACAGTTTTTAAGCATAGGAATAGCATAGTGCCATCCACAACAAGCTAAAAAGTGACAAAGCCTTTTGCCATTTTTACAGCAAAGTCTTTAAGCATAGGAGTAGCTAGTGTCATCCATGCCAATATAAAAATGACAAAATCCTTTTACCGCTCCAGGCACACATTTACAGCTTTGGATTGGTAAAATACCATCCAAGCCAACCTGAAATTAATAAATGCAACCCCTTACATGCGTTTCGCTCTTATTAGAGCTATTCACTTCCCCCTTTCTCTGTCTCTCTAAGTCTTTCTAAAACATCATCTGCCGTAGTATCTGTGTTCTGGGCATAATTTGCCCTCAGACCCCACACCTACGATAACTGTAGTCTTGGTCTAACACAACTCAGGAGAAAAGATACAGTGAGTTGGTGACTGACTCCCATGTTTCAAATAATCTGCTTCCATCCTCATCCAGTGCATCGACTACAGTCTGGATTCAGTGACCAGTGCTCAGTCTTAGTGTTTAGGGCCCAAACAGGAGAGTATTTCTCCAGTCTTTAGAGGACACCTCTACCATATTGTGTTTCAGTCTGGTGACTAAACCACCCTTTTCCTTTTGTAGTACAAATCTGGAGTGTTGTTTAAAGTTATAAGGGCCACATTATTTTTTTGTCCATTTCCAAAGATTACCTCTGTCGCGTTTTGTCTCTGGACCATCTGAAGTATTGTTTCACGAGCCTGAAAGGATGCTTGGCACGATGGATGGATGGTGACAACAGACAATTCGGAATGATATTGTGTGTGGTGAATTAATGTTAAATTAATGGATGCTTAATCGTGGGTCATGATTTGATGGATTGTGGACAGCCATCTGGTATGCATTATGGGCCATCAGTGAGAGAGCATTGCCTCTCAGCACATACTCCATGATGCACAAAGCTCTCTCTGCTCATTGTGACTATACAGATATCACTTTGTTTTGGTATTACTATTTGCTTACTGTATCTTCTAGCGCTCTGAAGCAACCGCAACGTGACATGTTAGAGCTATGTAAAACAACTAATCAAAATAAAATGGTTATGCCCTATGAAGGAGCAGAGTACTGGGTTTTAGCAGAACTAGCTGTACACTATGGCACATGAAAATGCCTGTGACCATGTAGTGTAGCTCCTATTTCCCTAATAGGCTCTGCGCATTGGAATAATATATCCTATAGGTTTGACATAGGACTACGGTCAGTATGTCCCTATCGAGTATATTAAACTTAATTACTTGTGCCAGCTAGCTCAGAGGCCACTAGAAACTCCTTGACAACAAGAAGGGAGTAGTTTCTGGCAGCCGCAAAACATGACCACTATGTTTCCCTTTTAGAATGAGAACGTGTCCCAGAGTCGTGGAAACAATAGATAACTATTTCACTCAGCTCAATCGTGCATGCTTAGTTTTCCTCAGATTTACACAGAAAGAATAGACGGGCGTTTTCAATAAAAGATTTATTGAACAGTCTTGTTTCTGGTGTAAGTATAATGTGCTGCTACGATCACAAGACAGTATGCGAGATAAATAATGTACAGGGTGAGCAGTAGAAATAAATAATACTGCGATAGCATTATCATTTAGTACAGATGCTGTTACATAAATAACACAGACTAAAAATGTGAGTACTCATACGATGCGTTGCTAAGCTAGTTCTACCCCAATGTACCTAACCTAACCTAGGTGTAGGGAGAGGTATGAAGTAGGTGAAGTATTCCTTACTATGGTATACTAAGAGTATGTTAAGCCTAGTATGCCTAGTATGCCAAGAGTCCCTCTAGGTTCTTATCAGCTCCATACCTGAAGAATGAAAGAGGTTGGAATCTCTTTGCCAGACTCGAACTCCAACACCCCGCAAGGAAGTCAGATCACTGGAAGCGGGACTCTCTGCATGCAGGGATGACAGCGTCTTCTCAGTGCGTCAGGCCGGGATACGGGCTCCTCTGAAGTCGAGGTCTCCTCTGGTTTACAGGGGCTAGGGAAGGTATATTTATACCTGAGAGTACCTTAGGAATGTTAGCATTGACGTGAATTGGACAGCGAAAGATGTCATGGATGAACCCCTAAGGAATAATGGTTCATGCATAATATATGAGGCCTTGAAGAAATCAATAGTCCTGGGCTAGGGAAACTCCCGCAGCCTAAGGGTCTGTTCTTCATGAACTCGTTGTGACGTTAGGGTGGACGGATGTCAGAGACCATGCCTGTATTTGGAGTGCACGGTTTAGTGCCTAAATAAGGCCTGGGATTTTATGCCTATATAAGGGCAGGGCGAATTGTGCCTATATAAGGACATGATATTGGAAAGCCCGTTATGGACACCCTAAGAGGAATTCAACACCCACTCCACTTTCGTGTATACGATAATACATAAATGCTAAACATTTAAAATGCTAAACATTAAAATGGAGTACCGCATATTTCTAAAATATTTCATAAAACCATTTAAAAAAGGCATTTAAAAAACTCATTAGAAATGCAAAAGGTACTGTACATTCGAAGCATTGCTTATCATTTCAGGCATAAAGTTCGAAAATAAATGCAATTGGAATGAAATAAGCAGTAATATTTACATGTGACAGAAAATGATCGATAAGTTGTTCAAAAATCAAAGTCATTTCATGTCATGAAAATTAATTAACTGTTAGACACATAAGATGACTAAATGTCTGTGGAAGGGCCGCCAAGTCTGTACTATAAGGCTAGTTTTACCTTAAGCAGATTGAAGTACCATTTTCGTTCGAAAAATGGGAAAAAGTTCAATTTTTGGTAGAGTTCCAAGTATTTGTAAAATGAAGGCCAAATTGTTGCTGTATTTCTGGAACACTGTATGCTGAATCAGAGTCAGTTTACGGGTCTGGTGTAAACATGAGATCATCTATTTCTATAGACAAAACATCATCCACTGTAGTTGGTGTGAGTTGGAACACCTCGTGAAGCAGGTTAATCGCACAGAGATGTGAAGCATTGCTTTCAATTGTCGCAATGTTCGCGTCCGTTGTTACCTGTGTGCCTGTAGTTCTTTCTCGTACCTCAGCAGCAGCCGGAAGCGTCTGTGAGATCTCAATGAATGCTGTCATCAGGATAGGAAGCCGCTGGGGACAACACATAGCATGGGCCGTTATCTGGTCCAGCAGAGTATCGACGTCCGTTGGTGCATCCGATGGAAATGTTAGACAGGTGTCCAACACGCATTCTACACCGCATAGCAGGCATCGTAGAACAGGTAAGATGCAATCTTGCCAGATTGGTCTAAATGACAGGAACCACGTGGTATTAAGGTCCCGTAGACGATTTATGCCCAAAAGCTGTACTATTTGCTCATGGCACTTTCGTTCAAGGAGAGCTTTCTCCATGTCGCTCGGAGTGATGTCGGCGAATTGGCTGGCCATAGCGCAACAGCAGGAAGAGAAATAGGATTCCGGCAACAAGTGCTAGAATTAATGGTATGCCACCAAACACCGAATGTGCAAAGTTCGGGATGATTCCGAGTATTGCCTGAAAAGGTGCCAACAGACCGGAGCAGATGCCCTTAAATACATGTACAAGTCCAGTTGTATCAGACATGTTGAAAATTCTTCCTATCATTTCTACGAAATGTATAGGGCAGTTTGTACGTATTAAAGTCTGTATCTCAGCCGAAGTCCTTGCAATTTGCAGATCATAGGTTTCTTTGGCCGAGGTCAAAGGCACTGTTTGTTGTAAAAGCATGGCTTTCATTCTGCTTAAAGTATCAAATCTTATAAAAGAGACGTTCAGCGAAGGCCATAGAGGCGACTCCCTGACTGTGTCTATTGGGGCAAACAATACTTGCATACAGCAAGTGACCCTGGAGTTGACCGTTACTAGATATGGGATGCCTGGCAGCATGCCACAGCAACTCTGATCATTCAACATGAGGTAACTCCCATTAGAAAGTTGTCCAAACGTTGGATTAATCACAGCAGCTGGTGTACCCTGCTGATGGCAAGACAAATTTGCCACAGAACCATTACAAGCCCCGTGCAAGGAAATGTCCTGACATACAAGTGAACCGCTTAGTGCACGTTTACAGTTTTTACCTCTCAAAAACACTTCACGATCCCCGCTCCAACATCTATATGTATACGGCAAAGCCCAAGATGTCTTAATGTATTCCTTACCCAACCTTTCATATTTGCCTGCTTGCATTTGTCTGAGGCAATACTGAAACTGAAAAGTAGTCACAGGTAGTGTGATTTTGCCATGAATAAGCCATTCTGTAGCTGGTTTTTCTGCCACTGTGAAGGTAACTTTTCCAGTTTTTCAATGCTCAGCACTGTATACTTTGCTCCTCTTTGTGCCATTTCGATCTGTTTATCAGTTAGATTGTATTCTGCAAACAGAGCAGTTGTGTTGATGAAACGCCAAGGCACATGGCCCGCTCGCAATGATTGCAGCGTCTAGCTTAATAACATAATAGAACGTAATTGAGATTGGCCTTGTTGTAACATCGCCAAATCTTGTTCTAGTATGTCGATAGCAGAGGATACAATGCCGTCCAGTGAATAAATTCTGGAGGACAAAGTTGTTAACCCATTGTCGACCACAGAGAGTGTTTTCTCTAAATTAATACGATCAAGTTCACGTATTCGTTCTGCGGCCTCTATCTGTGATACTTTCCATGCTTCATTGTAGGCAGCATAAATGCCGGCATATATGAAACGTTTTTGACGCGGTTTTCTTGGTCCAAGCAAGAAATCCCTAAGGTCTGCGTCTTTTGCAAGTAAGGATAAGTGTTGTTTCACATCCTGTAGTGTAGATGTATGCAGCCAATCGAGGCATAATTTCCCTACACTGTATGTTGTTACTACCCCCGGATGTTGTCTTTGGACGTATCTTGGGTCTGGCCTATGAATGGTAAAACCCTGAGTTTTATTCAGGAATCTTTCCTGACAGTTATTCGTGTCTGTGGGCCAGATCAACCATTTTTTCCAATCAGGATTAGATCTGTTGAGTTGTAGTATATTGTCAACTGTCACCACTGCCTGTGTTTCGTTATTTTTTGCAGGAGTCGGTACAGAAGGTGTGTTCATCTCTTTGATCTTGGCTAACCCAAGACAAGATGTTTGTTGGATTGTTTCATTCAAAAACATCATTTGTTCAGGGATGATGCAGGCTCTAAATAAAGCTTCTATCCCCTGCACTTGCCATTCTTTAGTACCCCACAAAGTTTTTGTGTCTATTGTGTCTTTCCAAAAGTCGAAACCCTGTCTAGACAGTTGGGCATTAAATAATGCAGAATAAATCTGTTTTGTATTCGTTAACATAATTTTCATACCTGTCTTGTTTACATTTTTATAGTAAAACATTTCTGGATCAAATGTATTGTAGCAAATGTTTTTGAACTACCTTTAGGTGGTGTAGGACAATGTTCCCATTGGTTAAACATAAACACATTTCTTGGATATGCAGATTTATGCAAATAATGATGACCATAGTGGTTATAACAATACAGTTGTTCATAGTCTGATGAACCCTCTAAATATTCATTTTTAGAAAATACAGCAGATTTTTCTAGGTCAAACATAATGTCAGTCACAGTCTCAAAGTCCCAATCATCAGAATAGGTACTGGACGAGATTAGATCACTTAGTGAAATTTTAAACATATGTGGAATGTTCAATTCTTCCGTCGGACCGAATATATCAAAATCTGTTTTGTCCCACACTATACCGTCGTGTATAGGAACAGCTGTGATGTTCACTGATGACAAGTCTCTTGCTTCACGATGAGAAGATTTATGAGGTTTCAAAAGTACGTTTACGTCTTTGTTTTCAGTGTTCGCATGGATGTATCTGCCACTAATAAGCACGCTCACAGTTGTAACCAAAGCTAGCCAGAGCGGGAAAACAAAAAGTCCAGATATAATCCAGAGTTCAATCCATGGAGAAACCAAATAAGTCTTTTTCAGAGAGTGAAGAAAGTCTTGTATTTGCTGCTTGAATTTGAATGATGCTGGCGTCGTTTCAGGTTCACTTGGATCTTCTGAGAACGTATCAAAGTTTATGAAATAGCCAGAAGCACTTCTATCAATTGTTGGAATTGCATCAGGATTTGTAGAAATCACTGGAACCAGTTCATCACGTGCCACATTGGTGTAGACAGGTGTATTTGGACGAACTGTTACTTGTTCTTCAAGAGGGATGATTTCCATAGCATTGTTGCTTAGTCCTTCATCTGTTTCTGCTGAATTCTCGATTGTTATCAGTCTTTCAGTATGAACCTCTTGGATAGAGAGGAGTGCGTTTGCTACTAGGTCGGAGTCCACGAGGCCTACTATTTAGTATTGGCCACATACTGTGGTTTGATGAGGTCGATGGACACAAATCTTTTCTCCTTTCTTCCAGCAAGGGGCGGCAGTAGTACTGTTCTTGTTCCTTGAACTGCAAGGACAGGTACTGGTTGTCTGTAAGAAGGTCCAAATTCCTTCTTGTCCGCAATTTTTTCTCTGACTAGATCCCCAACTTTTGGAATCCAGACAGGCCTTGCTGGGACAGCCGGTTGATCCCCAGTGGTGGTTGGCTGTAGGAACACGTTGCTTTGTTTCGTTCTTAATTTGTTTAAGTCCTGTAAAACAGCCAAACGATCTTTGATATCAAAGGGTTTATTTTCCACCACTGTGCCTACGTTTTCTAAGTCTGGCACCCACATTCTTGTCCCAAATAGGACCTCATATGGAGTGACCCCCCCTAGAGAACTTCTTGGCAGGTTGTTCAAAGCACGTTGAACTCCACTAAGGTGTTTGACCCACCCGTCACCCGAGCCTAATACCCTAGCTGTTATAGACTGCTTTATGTCCCGGTTTTTCCTTTCCACAACCGAATTTCCCTCAGGATGGAATGGAGAGGATTACTGCAATGCAACGCCCAGACTGGCCATGGCGTCTTTGTAAGCCCGAGAGCTAAACGCAGGTCCCTGGTCAGAATGTAACGTGCCTATTGCGTATATGCCGATAAAGACTCGCAAATCTTTTATAACAGTTCGAGCGTCAGCTGAGCGCTGAGGCCATAACCATAGGAACCTAGATTCAGTATTTGTGGGAATGCCTTTGTCCAGTAGGACGCAGGTGCATAGAAAGTCTAATGCTGTCTAACAATGGTGTCTGCACTGGGTTGCCGCATTCGCAGCATGGTGTCTGGTGGCTCTCTCGCTGTAATTTACAGTCTAAGCAGTTGTTGATGAATATGTGAATTTCTGTATTCATTCCAGGCCACCAGTACATCTCTTTTAATGTCAAAATTGTTTTAGAGATCCCTTGATGTGACAGACCTTCCCCCAAATGTGTTTCATAAATCAAGGCTGCTCTACGTTCCAAGTTTGGAATGACCCTATCCCCCACTCCAGGGATTCGAGCAAAAGGAACGTTGTTCGCATCAATTACATAGGAGTACTTGAGTGGAAACTTTTTTGGTAACGCTGCACTGCTGCCTTTGCTTGAAGCATTGACAGCCAACATTATCTCACCGTCTATTTTTGTTTTTGAACGAGTGATCGCAGCTACGGAAGCCGTTTGCACAGCCCCCTTTGCGGCTTCGTCAGCCAATGAATTCCCTGCAACGTGAACGCCATCACGTTGATGACTCAGTGTGTGGATCACGTGAGCCTTTGGTAGTTCGTTTTTCAACTGAACTACTTGTTCCCAAAGCATTTTGTGCTTTATTGTGCCACCTTTCGCATCTTTAAAACCGTTTTCAAGCCAGTTTTGTATATATTCATTATACGACTGCACACAGTAAAAAGAATCGCACACTATTAGTGTGGGGAATTCGCGATCTGTAGTTTCAAGTGCCAGTTTGAATGCTTGTAGTTCAGCTCGCTGAGCAGTACAATCTCCTAGAGACTGCGTTTTTGTGACCATAGGTCTGAAGATGCCATCTCGCATGCGACCTTTAACGATAGCACACACTGCACTGTAAGCTTGCTTACTCCCGATTGCGGGTTGTGCGGATCCGTCAGTGTAAATTATAAATTCATACTGATCGAGAGGCAGAATTTCAGTAGGCAGGGGACATTCATGTTCATACTGCAGGAATGCTTGTGTTTTTAAATCTGGATCAAAAACGTATTCAACATCTGTTGCAGCAAGAGAATTAACCCATTGTATCCATCTTGGATGTAATGCTTTAGCATTTGGAATGCTTGCTTTTGTAACCGCTTCTAAAGCAGGTATTGGGGTTACGACAATAATGCTTTTCCCTTGGGCTAAGGCTCTTTCTTTTGCTACAGCGGTTTGAACTGCTGTTAGAATTTTTTCAGTTGAACTGAAGCGCATTTCCGCTTGTGTGTACAAGTGTGATTTGTACGCTATTGGGATTTTCTCACCCTCATTGAAAGTCAAGTAGGTGAATCCGCATTGACCCGAAATTATTCGGATCACCAAATTGCGTTCACTTACGCGTGTTTGTAAGTGATTTGTTGCTAACATGTTAGCTTGTAGTGAACGCAAGATTTCTGTGTGTTCTTGTGTCCAGTTTCTGATCGAAAAATCAGGTTTGATTAATGCGTAGAGAGGTTTAACCCTTTCTGCGTAGTTTAGAATGTATGTTCTTCCAAAATGTAAGAAACCCAGGATGGATTGTAAGTTTTTTAGCGTTTTTGGAGGTTGGAGCAGCGCACACTTTTCTAAAAAGTTAGCTGCCAAGCTCTTGCCTTCACTTGAAAGCTCATATCCTAGAAATAGGACATTGAGATGGGCAATTCTAGACTTCTTAAAGTTGAATTTGTAGCCCTCAGAGGCGAAACCCAATATAATGGTGCTCACCCTGTTCAAGTGTTTGTCCAGGTCATCGTCTGTCAGATAAATATCATCGACATAGGACAATGCCTCATTGTCATAAATTTGTAGTAACTCCATTACCCTCGCTGAGAATAAACCTGGGCTATTCTTGAACCCTTGTGGGAGTCGACAAAAGTGACGCTGGGTCCCCATTATGGAGAATGCTGTTAAGTACCTGCTTTCAGGTGCTATGTTTTGACAAAAGAAACCATTTGAGATATCTAATGTGGTTTTATATTTTTTACGCACAATGTTATTCATTAATGCTGTGCTATGTGCATTTTGCACTGCAAAAGTTTTAGAACAAGTGTTTAGGTGTCTGTAATCCAAAACTAGACGATATGTATTGTCTGGTTTGGAGACAGGAAACAAAGGATTGTTCATTGAGGAGGTGCATGTTTCAATCACCCCTTGATATTCAAGTTGATCTAAGATCTCCCTGACCTGTTTTTTTAGCTTCTTGCATTATTGGGTACTGCCTTTGTGCAGTAGGTTCATGTTTCAGATGTATTTTATGGTGAGGTGAGTCCTCATCCCATCCTACATGATTTTTATATAATGCTGGGGCCTGGGCCACTGCCCATTTCCTGGCATATGTATATTGTAAGTGAATTGGAATATGGTTGGAGAAGGCAGGCATAATAATGTCCTCGCCATGTGGGCACTCCCTGACAAATTGTGGTGGCCAGTCTTTTTCTGCTAGAAGTATGTCATAGCCCTTTGATAGTCTTTCCCAAAAAAGTGCTTTCACCTGTCTAGGTTTGTCTCCCTCCATCCGGAGTGTTATTTCAAATAACCTTTGTGGAGTACTAACCCTGGTATCTACAGTCTCTACTTTAATGTATTCATTCAAGTCCACTATCTCCAGAAGTTCCTTCACGTTCTGGCGAACTATTGTGACTTCTGCTGCACTGTCCAGCATGGTCTGAGCCCATTCTCCGTTCTTGAGTTGTGTTCTCAGTATTCTCGGCATGTCTGATCTTCAGACCTGCTACTTTCTTTTTGGAGAATTGAGGTTTTGCTTTAGTTTTTGGAGCGTGTTTGTCGTCTTTCGATTTCACGCGTTCTTCTCTGTGTTCCGTCCGTCCTCTTCTTTCCGAAGTCTGTGATGAGATCTGAAAGGGACGAGAGGAACGTGTATCAGTATCATGATACCTATCAGGTTTTCTCAAATTATCCCTATTCCTGAGGTTATACCTCCTTTCAGAGGGCTCCTTTTGAGGAGACCTACCTCGGGATTGAGAACGCTTCTCATTTGAATTTTATTAGTTTCCCACTTCTTTTTAGAAGATGTAGGAGTTTGTTTAATTGAGTCCTTTTCTGGACTTTCAGATAGCTTCGGCTTCACTGGTCTTCCACCCAAACTATCTCTGCCTAATTCTGCATAGGATTGTTCTATTATTCTGGGTAGCTCAGTTTGATGTTCTGTAACATCGAATTCCCTCAATTTTTGGCGGATCGCAACTGCTGCTGCCTCTCCTTTAATATTAGATAATATTATTGTTGAGACCTGCTCGAAATTTTTCAGTAATTTCATACCTAAATTTAGAGCAGGCTCTGCCCCGTATTCGTTTTGAATTTGTTTTAGGACATCAGGTATTACCGCAATTGACGGAATGCCATGTGTTTTAGTATAGATGGCAGCAAAGACTGAGCCCCAAGTGGTGCAGTCTTCCAGTTGTGGTGTGATCCCCATTGGTAAACTGATTGTTAGGATTCTGTGTTTCTCATACGGGCTAGTATTTGGAAATACTGCTTCGATTTGAGTAATTTTTTGAGCTATCCAAAATGGAATTTGCTCATGTTTTGTGGGCATTTTACCCATGACTGAGTTGAGAGTCTGTGGTGTAATTTTTAGAGTAGTCCCCTGATGAGGGGTCTGATTTTGAATAGTGAATGGTGGTTGGACTGTAAGAGTCCGCATGACATATTGGACCAATTGTCTGTAAATTTTTATTAACTCTTTTATTTGAGTATGTAGTTCCTCATCTGTCATTATATCCAGTTCAGGATGAGGTGTTTAGCCGGCTAAAATCGGCCATGTTGCTCCTGGTCTACCTAGTGGACCAAGCCTGGTAATGTTTTTGTGATGTTTTAGGGCGCCTTTAAACCAGAGCTGATGCTCTTGGTATGTTAGTGGAATTTCTATATCCTCGAAAGGAATGTATTCCTCTGGTAGATCATCTTCTTTGTAGAAGTGAAATGTCTGTGATATTGGATTGCATTCAGGAAGTATTACCCATGAATAGAATACCTCTGTCTGAAAGGATTCATGTGCCTCTATCACGAAAACTGCTCTACCGCCTCTTGGTGGTAGGCCATGTTTTATAAGTTTTAGAGTTATGGCTCTTCTTAAGTTTTGAGGGATGTCTATAACACCCTCCTCGGTGTCATTTAAACCCGTAAGGTTAAAAACTGCTGCTTGGGCTTGATCAGCCGCAGCTCCACCGTTTTCGGTGTTATTGTCTCCGTCAGGCATTTTTTTTTTTTTTGAAAAATGTAGAACAAGTTTCAAGGAAACAAAGATAAGATGCACAATATTTTGGAACACTGTATCCTTCAACGTTGAGCAAACCAAACAGCTAATATATAGGGTACTTCCCTATGTCGCCTTGGTGGATACTAAACCCTGCCCACTCCAGACGTCTTTTGGAGTATATGGGTCGGGGTCTCTGAGAGAAAAAGCACGGCTGAGTTACTCAGTATCTAACGTTGAATTACCGCCTTATCAAACCGTTGGGCGCCATGTAGTGTAGCTCCTATTTGCCTAATAGGCTCTGCGCATTGGAATAATATATCCTATAGGTTTGACATAGGACTAAGGTCAGTATGTCCCTATCGAGTATATTAAACTTAATTACTTGTGCCAGCTAGCTCAGAGGCCACTAGAAACTCCTTGACAACAAGAAGGGAGTAGTTTCTGGCAGCCGCAAAACATGACCACTATGTTTCCCTTTTAGAATCAGAACGTGTCCCAGAGTCGTGGAAACAATAGATAACTATTTCACTCAGCTCAATCGTGCATGCTTAGTTTTCCTCAGATTTACACAGAAAGAATAGACGGGCGTTTTCAATAAAAGATTTATTGAACAGTCTTGTTTCTGGTGTAAGTATAATGTGCTGTTACGATCACAAGACAGTATGCGAGATAAATAATGTACAGGGTGAGCAGTAGAAATAAATAATACTGCGATAGCATTATCTTTTAGTACAGATGCTGTTACATAAATAACACAGACTAAAAATGCGAGTACTCATAAGATGCGTTGCTAAGCTAGTTCTACCCCAATGTACCTAACCTAACCTAGGTGTAGGACGAGGTATGAAGTAGGTGAAGTATTCCTTACTATGGTATACTAGGAGTATGTTTTAAGCCTAGTATGCCTAGTATGCCAAGAGTCCCTCTAGGTTCTTATCAGCTCCATACCTGAAGAATGAGAGAGGTTGGAATCTCTTTGCCAGACTCGAACTCCAACACCCCGCAAGGGAAGTCAGATCACTGGAAGCGGGACTCTCTGCGTGCAGGGATGACAGCGTCTTCTCAGTGCGTAAGGCCGGGATACGGGCTCCTCTGAAGTCGAGGTCTCCTCTGGTTTACAGGGGCTAGGGAAGGTATATTTATACCTGAGAGTACCTTAGGAATGTTAGCATTGACGTGAATTGGACAGCGAAAGACGTCATGGATAAACCCCTAAGGAATAATGGTTCATGCATAATATATGAGGCCTTGAAGAAATCAATAGTCCTGGGCTAGGGAAACTCCTGCAGCCTAAGGGTCTGTTCTTCATGAACTCGTTGTGACGTTAGGGTGGACGGATGTCAGAGACCATGCCTGTATTTGGAGTGCACGGTTTAGTGCCTAAATAAGGCCTGGGATTGTATGCCTATATAAGGGCAGGGCGAATTGTGCCTATATAAAGGACATGATATTGGAAAGCCCGTTATGGACACCCTAAGAGGAATACAACAACCAGATGTCGCAGATTTGCTTGGATAGTCCTTTTTAGGTCTCGCCTAGCGTTGCAGCGCATGCGCTGCTCACTCTGCGAGATCTATTGTCGTCGGGTTTCTGTCGGGTTTCCTTCGGAAGTGGGGTGGAAGCTCCACCCATGCTTTTGATTGGCACGCGTCATAAACGCTCGCTTTTCATTGCAAGTCAGGCTTGTTTGTTCCCTCCCTGTCTCCCTTTTGCCTCGCCCACCTGGACTGGAGATTTTGCACGGCGTACGTAGCTGCAACTTTCAACAGAAGCAGTCAACAAAGCCGATTTGCTTTTAGGCGGCCACTAGCATGAAGCGGATGCACCGGCCATCTTAGAATAACCAGTGTTCGTACGGCGCCTATTGAAGGGCAGAGAACGATCTCTCGTTTTGGTCGTTTTTGTAATTGTTTATTGTTATTACGTTCAACACATTCTAGACTGCGTTGTAGAATTTTGAATACTGATTTGCTGGCAGACAATATGGTAGATGTTTTAATCAAGAAACTCGTAATAGAGATACATAATATTCGTGTTTTTCTTCTATTACAAAAAAATGTCGCGTTTTACGTTATATTGGTGGTAAACGTGTGTCTGCGAAGGAGAAATCTTTTGGTTTTAAGAGGGCCGAGTTGTTCGCATAGCGAAATGTAGTCTCTTTTCTCTCTCTATCAGAGGCAGGTGTGTGTGTGCTGGTAGGTGGCACCGACGCCTCTCTCATGTTCCCGGTTCTGTGAGTCTCTGGAATTGAGCGGTATGGAGTCGCTTTACCGAATCCCATTTGCGGTGCTGGAATGCCCCAACATCAAGCTCAAAAAGCCGTCCTGGTTACATATGCCCTCTGCCAAGACAGTATACGCTCTGGTGGTCGTGTCCTACTTCCTCATCACTGGGGGTGAGTGCTGCGCGAAACATTGTTCTGTTTAACCAAGACATAAAACACCTAGTCCACTTGTCAGGCGAGTGCTAAACAGGGAAATAATAGACTCTCTCTTTGCATATATGAACGAGCTGTAAGCCACAGCACAGAGGGCTACATCTCTGTACATTGGGTAACTTTTTGCATGTTTTATGTAGCGCGAAATGGCATATGTAGATAACGTGATTTGTCCGGAAGCCCAGGGGTTTGAGCCGAAGCTGGGACACAAACTTTTAGCTCTAAAGTACGTATTTATCGAGTTTGTCAGCGTTCTCGAGTAGGAGTGAGGGATTCATGCCTGAGCCAGCCTCAGTTAGCTTTTACCTGCAAGAAATAAAATGTACAGGTTAGTTTGTTTTTAAAGATCCAAAATGGGCTCGCTGTGACAAAGTTCCTTCAGCCCACAGGAAAGCTGCGCTCCGTTACATTTATGAAATGTTTAATAATTGCATTTTCATCAAGTTAGCTGCAGGAGGTAATGATCCTTTAGATTTTGGAAATGGCGACTGTGTACATCGAAGCGGGTTCAAATAGGAGGCATCGTTCCGTGTTTTTATTAGTTTCAGATAGGAGGCATCGTTCCATGTTTTTATTAGTTTCAGATAGGAGGCATCATTCCGTGTTTTTATTAGTTTCAGATAGGAGGCATCGTTCCGTGTTTTTATTAGTTTGCCCATCACGTAGTAAGGAAGGTCACGTGATAACGGCTTGAACCCCTCATATTAGCAGAGTGATCTACAACGCGACTGAGAGTGCCTGCCGTGTAGTTGAAGGATGTTCTCCCCTCTCCCTCGGGTATCCTCTTAATCTGGGCCTTCAACAGTTTTCTCAAAAGCAGCCCGATTCCCAGACCTGCCTATGGCTGCAGTAGAGGGTCACTACTTCAACATACTCAAACATTTTCCCTTGGGTGGGCCAAGAGGTATGGTCTGTGGTTTGACCCAGGGCCGCATTGATGCCAGCAGGGTGGGGGTGAAGGGGTGTTAGTTATTCCTCAAGTTGTGACCTTTATTTTTATTGGGAGGTGGTTACAGTAGTTATTTTGTGGAAGCAGCCAGTGGAAAATGTTTCATTTGCTTTCGCAAAACAAAAGTAATATGGGTTATGTAAATATTCTACTTCCTGCACAACTCTGTTTGTACTGAATGTTGGCCTACTAAAGGTATTATTTTGGCTCAGGATCGGCTGAAATTTTTGGTGTTTGGCTTCACTCAATGCTCTTTTACTTACCTATCAGAAGATGAATAACTAAAACTAATGTTCACCGGCCGTTGATTTATATTAAAGAAAAATACCCTCAATTATTCAATTCAGACGTTTGAGTTTAACAAATTGAAAGCAAGTGGTTACTTGTTGAACATTTATTGGATGTCGTTATTATGTAACGAAGACAGTTGTTGACAGTAAGAAAGACAAACATTGCAGCACATTTATGATTTGTTTAATCATGAATTGCTTTTATCACATTTTATTATTTTAAGTTGTAGAACTCCTTTGTCTGCAGCGCCTACTGAATAGATAAGAGTGACTATTAACAAAATAATTATTTTTGAAAAAAGCACAGTTGTAAAGTTCGCAATTTCATTTAAAAAGAACAAAAACTTCTGCTGTTGTCAATCACAAAAACTACACATATTTCCACTCCACTCCAAACCATATAATTACACTCCACACAACACAATTCAACTCCATATAATTTCACTACACGTAATTACACTCCAACCTACATTTCACACAACATATTTACACTGCACATATATCCACTCGAATTCCAAAACACATAATTACACTCTACAAAAGAAAGTCAACTTTGCAACATGCCACATAATTCCACACCATAACATACTATTCCACACCATGGCACATAGTACCACTACAAACCATGCCATATAATTCCACACAACACGATTCAATGCCACACTGTTCTGCACCACACAACATAATTACACTCCACATAATACCACTCAGCTCCACATAATTACACTACACATAATTACACTCTACTCAATACAACATAAATAGACCTCACATAAATGCACTCTATGCCACATACCAGCAATCCACATAAATGCACTCCACACCATAACACATAAATCCAATATGCATAATTACACTCAATGCCACACAATTCAACTCCACACATTTGCAAAACACACCACATAATTCTACACAAACCACATATTTCAAATGCACAACCCGATTCCACAACACACCACATACATCCAAAACACATCACAAATGTATGCGTCATCCCACAACTAATAATTCCAATACAACCCAAATAATTCCACGCCAAACCACAAACATCCACTACACTCCAAACCAAAACACATAGGTAAAAAACATTGTCATTTACAACGCCAAAAGCTCTAACTCTTGCAAATGCTAGACCTATTGCATTGCAAATGCTTGTTTCCAATTACATCTGTCCTAGTATCCTGACATTTTTCACTAAATGGTTTTGTGAGGTCTGAGGAGCACAAACTTGATGTGTCTCACACATCTATCAGGCCTGATCTCATATTCAGCAAGGTGCGAAGACAGTTATCCCTCTACCGCAGCCCTACCTAGTTTCCCAGATCTATGTGTGACAAGCTGCTCCAGTCTAGGTTTTTTCTTTGCATTCTGGTACTTTTAGTCTTGATGATCCTATCATAAACCGAGGGCTAGAAGTCCCAGAATGAAAAGGCAAAAACTGGTGTGGAGCGCCTAGTCACACTGGACCCGGCAAACCTGACAGCTATGGTACGAGCAGAGATGCTTCCTTTTGTTACCATTGCTGCAAAAGAAGGGGTAAAAGCTGAGCCTGTCCAACATTTGTGTCTATGCCTTTTTAAGTAATCCCATTGCAATGATGTTTTTGTTTCATGCTATGTTTACAGCTTTCATTGCTATTTTGTAAAGTGGAGTGTCTAATTTGTATTGTCTTCGATGCACTACTAAGATGGCCGACATCGGGGCTCTTCAAGACTGGAGAATTGTAGGAACAAACCAAATCCGAAACAGGTGTTTATTTTAGTTGGGTTGTATGCAAGACACCTACATAGAACTTGGTATACAAATTGTTTTGTTTTATATTAGGCTCACTTGATTAGTTTTTGTTTGTGGCCTTCGTTAACTTTTTTGCAGATTGGAATGTCTATTTCTCTTTGTATTCTGTGCCGCTTTAAGAAGGCGGACGTTTAGGCTCTCTGCGAATACTCATATGCGTTTGACGTAACGTATGGACAATCTCGCGATGATTTCTTGCGACTATTTAATTGCTGCTTGGACGAATTCTGGGTTTCGATATTGCCGAATACACCAGGATTTTGGCGGTCCAGTTTGAATCAAACCGCAGAGGTATGATTCTGGAATACTGGAAAACTGTTGTTTTTGTGCAAATGTGCTTTCGGCTCTTGAATTATGCAATATATTTAAGAGGATGATATGGTGTATCCTTTTAATTATTCTTGAGTATGTAAAGAATTTTGTAAATTGTGATGTTATCCTGCTCCCTACTTTGGCCTCCTACTTCGAGTAACAATGCTGACATTGTCTTTAATAGTTTACTAGCAGGCTTGGTCGATTTGTGTGGGGCAGGCCTCCGTGAGAAGAATTTTGGCAGCATTGCGCCAGATGCTATTGTGAGTCTCACCTTTCTGGTATTAACTGTATAACTATTCTCTAATCTTCTCCTAGAAAAGTCTGAAAGCTATCTTAACTACTTTACTATGGTATTTGAAACATAGCCCTTGTGGGTTTCTTTGGTTTTTACCTATTTGCCCTTTTTGAAATAGATATGTATGGAAGTATAACTTCTCACTTGGTTATTTTTTTGTCGGTTTTGTTTATACAGGCTATTCTTTCTAAATTATTGGCTACCACGGCCTGTGTCTCTAAAGTTACCTGGGGATAATTATTGTCTTGAGACATACTTGGAGTCTCTCTCTTCCGACCGCTGCCTAGTATGGTACTATAATGGTAAGCTGTCTTTCAGTGGTTGGATAAAGTACGAGAGGCCAGCGTTTGACAATTTTGGAGCGTGCTAAACAGTTTACGCATTTCCCTTCTCACAGATACACTGCTATGACTGAAAACCTAGGACTCTTTCTAACTGGACTAGGATTCTTTTCCCGTTTGGCCAAAATAACATTTGGTAAGTGGTATTGGTCTTGTACTAGCAGGAACTAACATTTTCGAACAATTTTAATTGTGTGTGAAATTCTGAAGTCACGTATTCAGGTTCTATTTGAGGAAAATTAATAAATATCAACTAACTCACGCATTTGATTGATGATTAATGAGGGGAGACTCAATATGTCTCATTATCGTTAGTTGGTCACCAAAAATGTTGTGCATAAAATAAGCTGTGTCTTTTATGTCTTTTGTTTTATGTATATTTGCTTTTTCTCCTTGTCCACTGTACATTCTTGTTTATCTACATTCAATAGATGAAATTCTCAGTGTAGTATATTTAGATATACTGTTACATGTAATGTTCAGTATTGTTTTAATCTTTGAATTGATGTACTGTCATTTTGTTATATACAATGTTGTGCTTTTAAACATTGTATGTATGTGATTATAAATCTGTTTGTCAATATGGTTTGTAAGTCTTTGTTTTGTATGTCTTTTTAACAGCCCTGAAGAAGTCCCTACGTGCTGGGACGAAACACGTTGGCTGTACTTGTGAGTCCTTACTGCGAAATGACCATTAAAAGAAAGAATATAATAAACATACAAGTCACTTTGATGTCTTATATTGTTTTTTTTTTTCTCTAACATACTGTCTTTCTGATGGTTTCATTGACATTGAACAAGATGTGACTTAAGAGATCTAGTTTGTCCTATTGATCATTTACTACTAGATGATAGTGCTCCTTCCGCTATTTATTTTGTGATACGTTTACAGAGTGTTAGATCGCTGGTGAAAATGACTAAATGTGAGCACACGGAAAGCCAGCTCTGATATTATACTATCCCAGGCTCAGTAGATCTCCTTACCCCAGGTTCAATTACAACCTCCTATGTCTGTGCTGAAATGAGCAAATTTAAAGCAGAGCCCAACATTTCCATTTAATTCTTCTATTTTATTGCCACAAAAACAATAGCAATGTCTCTGGAGCTGTGTAATACCAAAGTGCTGTCAGTGACTCATCTTTCTATTCCTATGCTAACACATACTGCCTGTCTTGGTTTTAAGAACATGGTGATCCTACATTTAGCAGAAATTAAATGTGGCCTAGCCCCTCTGAGAAAGTCAAAAACAAGATTGTGGGAGGCAAACTCACCATACTTGTGCAACTTCTCCCTCACCAAGTGCGCAGGCATGATCCAGTAAGCGATTAATTTGAGCCAGTGGTTGTAGATTGGGCTCTCCAGCACCATGTTTGGTGACTGCCACTTATTTTTCCTCAACAGATTTCAATACAGGGCAAAAGAAAGAAAAACACAAAAGTGCGAAAGAAGGATGAGAAGAAAGATGGAGGAACAGTAACAAAGGAAGGAAACAGGGATAAAAAGAACTGACAAGAGTGAGATAGAAAGGTAGGGAGTGTCCGCTGGAGGCATAAGATACAATCAAGACTACGCAGCCTTTCTTATTAAGCACTCCAACCTTTGATAATGCCGGCTGTGGGCTTCAGAGCAAAACTTTGGGGTCCGGAACTTATTCGTTTAGATCAAAGAATTTATTTTGCTATACTTGTATATCTGTACACACCACATATTAGCTTCTGAGCACTTTGAAAATGGCACCAGTTTAGAAAACAGCAGAGTAAGCCATGGTGGGGCTGGACTTTGACAACCAAGTCAGTGACACTACATGCCGCTTCTGGTTGTAGTGGTGAGAAAATAGATGTGGGCAAGCCACTGAAAGTTTAAGCTAAATTTGTGCTGGATGACCTTTATTGTAGCTTCTGCCAGCTACCCATGCTCTAAGCCAGTCATCAAGAATTAAAGTCAAAGTATTAGCCTTTACTGTAAATCTTGTGAGATAAACAAATTCCTATCTAGTGGCTAATGTGAAACTACTCAACATGTGATCAATCTACGCTTCATCAGGTGACCAAATTAAGTGATTCTAGGCCAAGTCTTTGTTTCACCATGCCAAATTTTTCTTTATTATCACATATCAGAACACCTTTAAATATGTGAGCTCAGGATGTGTGCTGTACAAAAAGCTACTATGTTTGATTGAATAGACTGTAATGCTGCTCCACACACAATAAGAATATAGGGCACACTTGACAACTGACTTACCTCCTAGAGTTAACTAATGGTATTTTCATCTGGGCATGGAGCAGGAATGTTTTTACGCTGAAGTTTTAAAACTGTCAGTTTTCTTAAATGTCCTTCAATCCAGTGATATAATCTGATATTTTATGGGGAATCTCTTCCGCTGTCCAGAATTAAGAATGAAAGTTAAAGCATTAACCATTGTTGTAAAACAGATATATGAGAGAAAGAGATTTCCATCTAGCTTCTAAACTGTACAATGTAAAACTATGAAACCTGAGATCAATCCCAGCTTTCCCGCTTGGCCAAACTGTGCGATTATAGGTAAATATTTTATTTCCCCATGCCGCCTTATTCTTCATTATTGCATATGAGAACACCTTTAAAAATGTGAGCTCAGGTTGTGCGCTGCACAAAAACCTCTTGTGTTAGATTTAATAGACCATAATTTTGCTCCACTTATAATATTATAGGGCACACATGGCAATTAACTTGCCGCTTATAATTCACTAATGGCATTGTTGTGTTGGAGGGAGCAAAAATGTTTTTAAGTTGAAGTTTAAAACGTTTTTCTAAATGCTTCTCAATTAAATTATATAATCTGACATTTTAAAGTAAAACGCTTCTGGTTTCAGAAATTATTATTAAGTAGCAAAGCCAAATTGTTAACCTTTGATGAAAAACAGTAGTGAAAGACGTTCCCATCTAGTGACTAACTTCAATTGCAAAATGTGAAAATATAAACCATGGGACCAATCCCAGCTTCCCACTAAATAAATTGTGTGATTCTAAGCAAAGGTTTTATTTCCTTGTACTTTCTTTTTTACATTATTGCACCTGAGAACACCTTTAAATATGAGAGTTTAGGGTGTGTGCTCTACAAAAACGTCACATGTTTGATTTAATAGGCTATGATGTTCATCCACATAAAATTATAATCTAGGGTACACATGACAATTGACTTGCTGGTTTGTGTTCTCTAATTGCGTTGCCTAAGCGGGGCGCAGGAATTTTTCAGGTTTGAAGTTTAAAACCATAAATTTTAATAAATTCCTCTCATTGCAGTGATATAATCTGATAATTTAAAGCTAAGACAGTTGTGCTTTCAGCATGTTTAAGAGATGCATGTTTTTGAAATTTGAAGATAATTTATCATATTTTTACATTGCTGCAGATATTTTCATGGCTCTCTTCTGCTAATTTATTGGCTCGCCACCTTTTATGAGAAAGCGGTTCTATCTCATTTTATGCGTTCTTGACTTACTTGAAGAGCAGCAGACGACATTTGCTCACCAACAGTTTGTAGTATCCTAGTTTACTGTTCATGTTTATGTATGCCATTTTCCACCACATGCTCAGCCAGTGGAATGTTACTGTGATGATGTATTACGGAATGTTGGGAGTCTGTGAAGAAAAGCCACAGTTGAGAATGGGCTGAGCAGCATGCCGGCTGCCCCTGGTGGGGCTAGTTCAGGACCTGTACTGGACTGATCTATCTCATCTACATATCTTGTAACCATCTTCAATAAATCATCCTGAACTACATCAACCTGTCTGGACTTGATTACTACAAATTTATGGCGACGATCTGGAGACTTACCTA
Organism: Calotriton arnoldi; assembly: GCA_963921515.1. Lineage (NCBI taxonomy): Eukaryota > Metazoa > Chordata > Amphibia > Caudata > Salamandridae > Calotriton > Calotriton arnoldi. The sequence goes on along the minus strand of CAWUFW010008802.1, from coordinate 456,508 downwards.
CGTGCTCAACAAAAGAAGTCAATGTTCAAGAAGTCAAGATTTTCAAAGTGCAACAAGAAAATACAAACTACGTATGGAACAATGACTCTGGCACCCTGAGCCCCACCAGTGACCACTACACCGGTCGCCCACAACCTGCACGTGCCAGATCCCACTTCACACATTGCCTGGTGAGCTATCTAATGCTTGTGCTTGACAGCCACGTTTTATTCTATGTTGGACGTGCGTGGACTTTGCCTTTCTTCCTCACCTCGCTGCGTTTCCTGTGTGTCAACTAGTGAGAGAAGTGAAAGGCTCGCAATCCAGCCTATGGAGGACCGCATCGGATTGGGTGTCCCTGTTTCTGTGTCTCATTGGAGTAACATGCGTGAGCAGTTCATGCACTTCATGTCGGGAGTGCTTACATGTCCCTGTCGTGTGAAGATTTGCCAGCGCTGTTTGTGTGTTCTTATGTATCACCTGTGTCCCTCACACAGGACAGCCCCAGCGCAGGCGTGTTGTGCTCAAAAATGTCGCACCTGTTGGACTTTCAGTAACAACAATTGTGTGCTATTTCTAGTAAGAAAATACTCTTGGTTTCACAGTTTGACTGGTGAAGGTTTTTGTTTTTATGCCAAGCATGTTGACATTTTCATGGACTTTATTTACAACCTTTCAAGCTCCACTTCACACAGCTTTAGGCGATTCTCTGCTTCAGAGACTTTTTCGTCTGTCAGCGTTTGATAAGAGGAAAAGTCTCCTGTGTGTTATTTGATACACGCGTTTTGTGATTTCAGCCCAGTTATGTCAGCATGAGCAAGATATTTGGTGAGATCATTTTTAGGTCTCGCCTAGCGATGCAGCGCAAAGCGCTGCTCGCTATGCGAGATCTATTGTTGCCGTCTTTTGCTCCGATGCGGGACAGGAGATGTGCATGCGCATGGTGCGAGCAGGAGTTGTAATAGCGCCGCAAGCCGTACGCGTGCACATCAACTGTCTGTGCCAAAACTTAAACAGACAGGAGATGTGCACGCGTACGGCTCGCAGCGTTATCACAACGCCTGCTCGCACCATATGCGTGCACATCTCCTGTCCAGGCAGCCGATGCGCACGCTCACGGCGTGTCTTCAGCTTGTTTCAGACGTAACTTCCCGCTGGTTCTGAGGAGTCGAAATGGCTGCGCCCTGTGAGTCGGATCTGCAATCGGATCCCGCTCCGCCGCCACTGAAGATTCCGAAGCGCGAGGCTATGTCCCCTACTTCACCTGGGCTGAGCGATGGACGCCCATCGTTGTCGGCGCCTTCTACCCCAAGCCATTCGTCGCCTCTAGAGGGATGCGCCGGTGGTCCGGGCCTTGCCTCGTCGCCCTCAGTCTCCTTTTCCACGTCGGCCGCTTGTCGCGGCATGTCCTGGACCCCAGCAGAAACTAACGCGCTTATAGCCGTATGGGGCAACGAGCGATTGGTGGAGGCGCACTGCCAGCAACTGGAGGGCTCAGGCACCCTATTTGCCAGCTGTTTCTAGTAAGTGCACTCCTTGTTTGATTTTGAAACTGTGCTCCAAATAGGAAAGTTCAGATTTGATTTTTTGTGTTTCCACCCTATCTAACAGAAAGGAACTCCAGCATTTAAAAAACTGTTCACACTGAGGTCACTCAAACTGCGAGCTCTCCTTCTATAGCTCTTGCGTGTTGTCCCGCGTTTTGCTGTTTCCCTCTCCATCCTCAGAGAGCTTCACACTGGGCGTAGTTATGTTTTCACATATTATTTCTCCCTCCTGTCACTACCCTCCTCTAACTCTGCCTCATGTTACTGTCCTCTCTCCTTTCACTTCCCATGTCCCCTCTCCAATTACTGCTCATCTCTCCGTTATACAACATGTCTCTGCCACTGCCCATCCTGCCGTTGGCATTGCCCTAAATTCTGTAATCATACACTGTCCACCCTCTTCTGTCACTGCCTCACTACAGTATATAATCGCCTTTCTATTGTCATTCCATTTCCTCCTGTCACTGCTTATCTTTGTCTCCTATAACCAGGGCCAATGGAATTATGCAATTATGTGGCTGCAGCAATTTTCGCATAATTATAGATTTGCCGCATTCGCCACATAATCCATCATCTGCTGCAGCTGCAGATTTTGACAAAAATGTTTTTGTTTCCAGCTCAAACTGTTCAAAAGTTACTAAAATGCTGCTTGCTTACAGCAGTTTTAATATCTTAGAGTTTCTTGTTGCTCAAATAGGTGTAATTTCTATGATTTATATATGTTTCCCTTGTCTATATTGCTTGATTTTGCTTGTAAGATAGTGTCACTCATAATCTTTTATGCATGCCCATTTAAAGTTGGTGCTATATAAAAATGCACAAATTCTACTTGCCACAGCTGTAGGGGCAGTGGTTGTGTAGGACGGGACAGTGTACTTCAGCTGTATCCACGCATATAAATTACAAGACATTTAAAGGAGCACTTGTTGTAGGTTTAGTGACCTACCTAATCCAGTGAGATATTTCACTGAGCAGTTCAAAGCCGCAGCAGACATCACAAAATAATTCTACTATGTCTGTTGTTGGTGGTTGTTAGAGGTTGCGGACTGGGGAAACAGGACTATGTGTTTTTCTCTGCCCCTTTATATCTAGTGCTTCACAGACCGTGCATATATGTGTGCATTAATTGCTTATCCTATAAAATACTATTTATGTATGGACGACATATTTTCAAAAGGGACATTTTTGCATTACATTTGTTTAAGGTGTTTCTAATACAACATATGTTTTTAAGTTTGAAAAGCAGAAGCATCAATTGCTGATCAGAGATCGAGTATTTTTGGTATTTACACGAGTATTTACACGAGTTTGAGCTATTGGTATTGTAAATGCCAATGCGTTTTATTTATGTTTCTTTTTTAAAAACATGGATAAAAGGCATTGTCATTTACAACGCCAGAGTTTAAGCTATTGGCATTGTAAATGCCAATGCGTTTTATTTATGTTTCTTTTTTAAAAACATGGATAAAAGGCATTGTCATTTACAATGCCAGAGTTTAACCTATTGGCATTGTAAATGACAATGCCATTTATTTATCTGTTTTCAAAACCAACACATGGATGAAGGGTTTGTCATTTACAATGCCAATGGCTCAAACTTTTGCAAATGCGAGACCTATTGCATTGCAAATGCTTGTTATGTATTTAGTTGTCCCTGGCAACCCAATAACATTTGGCTGTTTATCTGCAGCGTTTGAATTTTGAAAAGTTATACGCGTGAGTTCTTCAGCACACGCAGCTCACCTGCATCTCTTCACTAATCATCTTTGCTTCTACGTCATTCAGGGCTGTTTCTGGTCGCTTTCATGCACGGACGCACTTTGAGCCATCCGGCTCAGCGTCATGTTTCGTGCCGCCATCTTGTAGTTGGCAGCTTTCTCTTCAGTTCTTACTGTGGTTCCTGTTCGAGTATGCCATTCACGTTTGGTTAATTAAGGTTTTCAGTTTCATGTCAATTTCAGTTTCTCGCCAGCTTTGCGGAGCATCATGAGTAACTCTCGACGTGGGATTCTTCACCTGGGCATCTTTCCTGCCTGCCGTTTTCTGTTTTTGTAAGAACATGCTCTTCCTCCACAGTTCTTGGTGTTATCCACGAGTCGACGTTCCAGAGAATATCTATACTGGAGGAACTGTACAAAAGAACTTTGATCTTGTTATGAGGGTTTGTTTAAGCTTCTATGAAACATGACTGTCATCTTCATGCTGTTTCTGTTTATATTCGTTCCAGTCATCTTATGCCGCTTTTCCCACAATTGCTGGCTACGTTGTTACACAGTGCCAAATAGCGTGGAACATTTTGACATGTCTTTCCATATCTGCTAGTCAGATCCTGTTTATGCAATTCAGCATATATGCCTATTCTCTGCTTGGCTATTAGCTCACATCTTACATTCTCTACACTGTACAATGGTTTGCGATTAGCCACATTAGCCACATTTATATTTCTGTGTTCAAGAATCTCATTTATTTTAGTCTGCTCCTGACTATGTTCTCTTAGTGTGTTCGTTCGAATAATGCTGTGTGCCATATGGATAGAGTAACACGTACACTTTGTTTTAACGGTCAGCAATTGACATGTTAATGTTAAAAGTAATTTAAGCCTGTTTTATAGTGTTTGCGTTTTACCACATGCATTTGTGTTTTGGCTTGTAGTACATTTCATTAAGCCACTGTTTTCTACACTATTTCCTTCATAGGATTGTATGATGGATTTTGTACGTACGTACATGGACTCTAGGTACATACCGTTAAGAGTTCATTATTTTTGTTTACATGCGCATTCTACATTTTTCTTTGCTACATAAGTATAGCAATGGGTTCTTGTCCCATTTGTTTACGTACGTACTTGGACCCTAGGTACACACGGTCAAGAGTCCATTATTTCTGTTACATACATGCTATCTGTTTTTTTTTAGTCTTCCCTACACTGGGATCGCAATGGGTTTCAGTCCATTTGCTAGCAATGGGTCCTAGTCCCATTTGCTCACTATACACTTGCCTTCATGGGCTACTTACGGTTCCCAGGGAATCTATGCGTAGGTGTTAGTCTTATTGCATTAGTTAACCTTTTCTATTCTTAGGGACTGTTTATGGGTTCCTACTCATTTACTTTTTTTATCTATTTCTTACTTACTTTTCGTTTTTAGAATAGGTCAGTGGTTTTTGCCCCATAGTTCTCACTTGGGTCGTATGGGTTTTAGTCTCATTACTACACTGCACTGTGTTTCTTAAATGACGTTGTTTTTACAAGGACTATCATTTATCGGGTTTTAGTCCCGTCCGTATTGTTTTGACCACTTTTCTTCTTGGTAGGGGTTGGTCTTGGGTTATAGTCCTCCCTTTTACACTTACGTTGGTTACGTCTTTACTCATTTAGAGTGTCTCATGGGTTCCAGTCCCATGTGACCCAACCAGGGGTGTGGAATTTAATAAAATATCTACTTGCCCATGGGGCAGGTTGCTTCATAAATCTACTTGTCCTGAAACAAAATCCACTTGTCCCTTTGGTGCCATGTAGTGCGACGACAAATTATGGCAGCAATCTCATTATATGAGAGCTCCGATATAGCCTCTCTGATTATGCCAGGGCTCATACCATAGTAGTGTTTGAATACTTGCAAATCCCTTATGTTGCCACGTTTCCGCAGATCTACATACTGGGGCTGAAGGTAGTGGTAAGCAATAGTTCCAGGGTTAGAATGCCCTTTTGAGTCTGTGCAAACCTACTAACTTGCTTTTTTTTAAGGGTTTTCAACAATTCTTCTCTAATCTCTTCCCATACTGAGAAATGTTGGCAATTTACTCGTGACAATGGCAGACGTAAACCTTCTCCAGAGTTGGGAAAAAAGTGGTTGGAGGGAAAGTGAACTTGCAAACACTCAGATTTTTGCATGAGCATATCTACACATGCATATTTGCTCATGCTAAAATGCAGTTCACATATTTTCTTGGAGTACTATTTCTTATCCTAGTCCTGTAATTTCTTGGGAATTCACGAAAGCCGTATAGCTGCACTTAATGCAAGGACATATTCCATGGGGTGCACTTTTGAGACTTTCTTTAATAATTGGGCCCCTAATTTGGTCTGGCGTTGACCGTGAGCTTTTGAGTTTATTAAAATTCTGTCTCTCTCCCTGTATTGTCTGTCTTCACTGTGAGTGACAGCGTTCTGCTCTTTCTCAAGGAGCATATCAGCACACAAAGTAGTTTTGTTCGGTGCCAGTAACTACTTTTGCTAATGTTTGTTATAATGGTGAGGGCCCGGCAGCTCCCACACTAATATGGTTTTACAAAAACCATGCCAAAATAAGTCACACATTGACAAAACTAAAAAGCTGACCACCAATTTCAGACCTACTGGCTTTGCCAATGCTTGTTTATTTTTGTTTCCCATAATCTTATTGAAACTGGATACACTGATTTTCCATTATGAATATTTTTGGGAAATACTAGCATGCATCAAAACGTTACTAAATGATGCTGCAAAGAAATGGTACCTAAAATTTTACAGTGGTTTAGCGAAATGTTTTTTTCCTGCTTTAATTTTTTTATGAACATTTTATTTTGAAAGCAAAGAATCATCAATCTTGCTTTCAAGCTTCTGCAAATATTTGCATCAAATCAGAGAGCATTCTGGGAGCATTATACATAGCCTCATATAGCTAAACTTTTAAAACGTGTGTACACATTTTTATACTGGAACCACTGTCAGTAGTGCAGTCAGAGCTTACAACATTTACTTACAGCGCTCACCCTAATAATAAAGGCTTTCAATTAATGTACCATAAATACAAGTTTGAACAGCATTAACATATGGACAATAATATTACCTTAACTGCAGACAGTGCCCTTCCCTGATCCATAATGTGGTACTGCAAACTGGCAGCCAAAGGGTTTGTGCTGCAGGGGGTTGAGCCTACATGTCCCAAGGACAAAATACACATGAAAACTTGTTGCCCTTGACCATAAACAATATGTCCTGGGCGTCGGGCTATAGGAATTCCACATCCCTGCCCAACGTTATGTATTTTATTCTTATTACATTGTCAATTTCGCAATGCAATGTTATGTTTATATTTTATACTATGTTAAATTTATAACAGGGAAGTATGAGTGATCTAATTGTATTTTCATCTCATCTTCTCTGTTTTCTCGCTTTTTCTGTTCTCCTCGTGATGTCTTTTCTCTTTGTCATCCGTGGATTCTTCTTTCTTGTTGTTAGTTTTTCTTTCTTCTTTGTCTTTCTCTTATCGTAGTGCGTCTTTTGGGTTCTTTCTCCTCTTCTGGTTGCTTGTCCTTAATCACTTTGTGTCTGTCTGGATGTAGTCCAGTGTTTTGTTGTGTTGTGCTATGCTTTGCCTCCTCGCATGTCTGCCTGGCCAGTAGGTTTGTTTTGGGGGTAGTGATTGGTGCTTTCGTCTATTCTTTTTCTCGTTGTTTTCTTTCGCTGTGTCTTTTCATCATTTTCTGTTTTATTTATAGAAGGGGGGATGGGTTGCATTTATCTGTTTCTTCATTTGTCGCTTCCTCTTTTTCTACTGCATTTATCTGTTTCTTCATATGTCGCTTCCTCTTTTTCTACTCCCACCTATTCTTTCTGTTCTCTCCTTCTTGTTCTCTTCTTTGCATCGTTAATTCCTATTTTCCTTTTCTCATTTATGGTTCTCCCTTTTTGGTTTTCATCTTATTTGTTTTTGTTATAGAAGAAAGGGGGATATGCAGTATCCTAGTTTACTGTTCATGTATGCCATTTTCCACCACATGCTCAGCCAGTGGAATGTTACTGTGATGATGTATTACGGAATGTTGGGAGTCTGTGAAGAAAAGCCACAGTTGAGAATGGGCTGAGCAGCATGCTGGCTGCTCCTGGTGGGGCTAGTTCAGGACCTGTACTGGACTTATCTATCTCATCTACATATCTTGTAACCATCTTCAATAAATCATCCTGAACTACATCAACCTGTCTGGACTTGATTACTACACAGTTGTACAGTACTGAGGACCTAGACGCAGATTCTTTGTTCGGCTGGAGTGTCCTCGCCACCCCACCCGTAGCTGCCCTGGTCACTGGAGCTCCAAGCAATACCATGCAGGTGCAGAGCGGAGTGCTGTAATTACTACTATGCCAGGTCCTGTACCACTTAAGGGGTTCAGGCCCAGGCTGCTCCGCAGCTCTATGCCAGCAGAAAGCAATGCAGGGATGGCACATGCTGTACGGAAAGGGGGCTCTGGCACTGACAGGCTGGTGGAAGGTGGTGTGCTGCAAATGTGGGCCAGGCCACAGGTGCATTAAAAAGCAGCACCGACTTTGGGTCTTCCAGGGAAGCTTACGGAACCTGTTCCTGAGCTCTGCAGCACACGTGTACAGGCGTTGCATCTCCAGGATGATGATATCATTGCAGGCTTGCAGAGGCGAGCAAGGGTCAGGAAGGGCACGCCCCACAGCCCCTCCTCTGCCTCTCGTCAGTTTTTATTCCATTCTTGGCCCAAAGGGAATTATGCGTGGTTGCACTGACCTTCCTCCACTGTCGGAGGCCAGTTCCCACCAAGCCTAAGAGCAATCTAAGAACAGGTCCCAAACGAAGATAAAAATCATAATGTGACAAACAAAGGAAAAGCAAGAACAAAGCCTGTATTTTTAGGGGTCCACAGAAAAAAATAGGCTGGCCCGGCTCGCCGTAGCTAGTAACAGGGCGTTAGTAGGATGGGAAAACACACACACATATATCTGCAACACATAAATTACTGTCACTTTAAAATGCCATTAGTTAGTTCCACACAAACCTCTTAAGCAGGGGCGCCCAGATGCCTATCTTACTGACACTGGAAAGTGTGACCTGCCGGTTACACTTACACATAGCTTTTGCAGTTGATTTAAACTGAAATAGAATCTTACTGGAATTAGAACATGTAACCTATTGGTTACACAGACCCACACACACATAACTCTGCAGAAAGCATATTTATCCGACAAGCCATGATCCTCTGACCCGAGGGTTACAAATATATCTCTGGGGCATATGCTCAACAACTTGCACTAGGTTAAAGAAATCTACCCATTTATCTACAGATTCCAAAATTTTCTCAACCGTTTTCAACTAATTGACCTATCAGCTTAATCCGCTTAGTATATGTTCCGAGGGCTAGATATCAATGCACAGAGCAGATGTGAGAGTTGGTGCACTGTATGAGCTCTACTGTTGCCTTAGTGATTAGATGGGGCATCTGTGCATTTTGGAGGTCAGATTATATGCACAATCTAGGCTCTGAGGATGTTTCATTTCTGGGATTTCACTTAGAAGGCCCAAATCAAACAGATGATTTGACTATTTATTGGATTTAAATTATGATATGGATGTAGGGTCATCATTGCAATGCACCCATGGCATCACTGATGACTCCCATGCTGCAGCCCGCAACTGGTGGCATGAAGCAGAAGGTAGGGGGCAGGCTAGCACCTTCTCAGACTCAGACTCCAGAAGACCTCATATTAGAGCAAATGCGATCGGACTCACTCTTGCAATGTTTCATAGCTTTCTGCAACTGGACCAGCAGCTAGCGCCTTCTCAGACTCCATAAGGCCTCATAGCAGAGCAAATGCGATCGGACTCACTCCTGCAATGTTATATATCTTTCTGCAACTGGACCAGCATCCAGCGCCTTCTGAGGCTCAGACTCCAGAAGACCTCATAGCAGAGCAAATGCGATCGGACTAACTCCTGCAATGTTTCATATCTTTCTGCAACTGGATCAGCAGCTTACTGGTCTCTGTATACATCACAATAATACGCAAGAAAAGATTCCTACTTAATTGCTCAAGTTCTGATGCTCATTCACCTGCACATAGATGAAAATATCAAGCCTGTGGTTCAACACTTCAAAGGAATACCTTTCAACATTCAAAAGCAAACAGAAGTACAAATCAACAACCTTCTTCAGCAGGACATCACTTAACCTGAGACGTGGCTGAACCCATGGGTGTCCCCTGCGGTGCCTGTTCCCAAAAGACAACCTGCAGTACATAGAAAGCGACACTAAGCTCCCAGAATCGAAGACATAATTCACCCCCTCAATGCTCCTAAGATTTCTCCAAGATTGACTTAAACAATGGATGCTGTCAGCTTGAGTTCTCAAGAGATATCACCATGAATCAGATACAACTGGATGATTTGTGGCTTATTGTCTGCAGCTGAGGCGTTTCAGGAGGAGATGCACAAAGTGATTCAGGTACTCATAATACCCTGAACAATAGCAAGGACACTTTAGTTTTGACAGTTCACAGTAAGACCAATGTGAAGCGCTCATTGATGTTTTCAAGGTCCTTGCTACTGCTAATCTTATAACCAAGCCAGAAAAATGCAGTCTGCAGCATTCCTAGACGAAACTCTGTCAAGACATTTTCTCTTGTGTAGGCAGTAAACTTGGCCCAGATAGTGCGGACCCCACTTCACTTCTCCTTTCTTTGATGCATGGCATAACCAGATGCTTTGCTATGTACATTTGAGATTTTGACACTGTCAGTGCTTCCCTGAGGGACTAGACCAGTAAGAAACATGATATCTGGTAGTACTGTTAAGAACAAAACACAATCATGAACATTCTGCGCCATCTTGTCTGATGAAAGTTCCTACGTGCACATAAACTACAGTCATTCTGATTTACCACAGCCATTTTGTACTCTGTTGGTCACCTTCATTTCACCCTGTCCTCTAGCAGCCTTCTGACTCTCTGACCAAACCTGATATGTGTGCTGGGGGCTATAAACTATTTCCACGACAAACATCAACATCACCTGCTGCCTCAAACTCGTCTTTCCTCTCATCCCTGCACAAACGGGTTACAAATACCAAACAGACTCTTGCAAACATGGTTTATTGCACTACACACAGCAAGACTGGTTTTTTGCCAACAATGGGACCTGTTCTTATCAACAGAACGGACTCTTAGATCTGGCCGGTCTCACTCGTTTTTAGACCCTGAAGCAAGGTCCAGCTGCAATTAAATTGTCTGTTTTTGACCTGGGTGGGAGGAGAGTTAATGTTGGGCTTGTGTAACCATGTTGATAAAACAATGTCAGGCTTGTGTGACAACCTGCCCGGGGCGGAGACTCCAAGCTTGTAACCATGATAAAAGAAACAAATACATTGTGTAAAACTGTATAAAAGGAAGAGTCAGAAGCATTGCCAGTAGAACACCTCCCTGAAGACATCCTGGTGTCAGCAGTTGACGTGGTCTCCTCTAAGAGTAATAAACCTTTTTCTTGCCTTCCAGCTTCCAGCGCCTGCCTCGTTATTTTAGATAGTGAATCCAAAGTGGATTAAAGGTGACTTTGCGCCGGGCAGCATTGGGGATCCCAGGAGACTCGCTGCTTTTCACAAATTGGCGACCCAACTGGGGGCCCATCAGAGACACGTGGGTCCAGTAGAGAGGTCCTAACGACGGAGTGAACGACTAAATGATTGGAGTGCACCTGCCTGAAAGAGACCCTCGTCTGGCTGCCAATCGACTGAACTTCACCGGTTCCGAACGGACCTCTCTCGAGTGACCTGCGGTCCTGACTGGGGCCTTACAGGAACGCCGCATTGATTGTTGGAGTGAGAGGACAACCAGGCGCTGGAAGGGGAATATGAAGAACTGTCCATACGGTCCGGGTAAGGTCGTGAGAAAACATGACTTAAATTGATTGATTGATAGAAATACTAGTATTCCTTTTTGAGTTATTTGAGACATTCCCTGCTTGCAAACAACGTAGAATAGGAATATTCTCTCTTTGCAGACAGCGAAGGACAGGTAGTGCAGACTTTTGTCTAACATTAATTGAGATATTCATTTTGACCGCTAAATACGTCATGCCTGTTTTCTCTAGATTGTTTGATTGTTTTGGACCGGACCGTTTGTTAGAGGTCAGTCATCCGGCACCGCCGGAAGGCACCCCTAACAAGGACATGTACGTAAAATATGGATTAGCCACCGTAGCTTATAGCAAACTATGGCATAAGTACACTAGGAAGGACCGGGTAAATCAGTGGCCACTGACGGGATCTTTCGATCCCGCTAAAATAGAAACGTTAGAATTAGCTCTCCACAAAAAGAAAGCTAGACCAGCCATGTTTGATAGTTTTGGTTTATGGCGAAAAGAAGCAGCTCAACGAAAGAAAAGAGACGAAGCTAGACTAGATAAAGAAACGCGAAAATCAGCTTACCAAGCCTGTAAAAAGTTAGAAGAAGAACTAAAAGAAAAGGAAATCGATAAAAAGGAACAGGAATCAAAAATATCTGGTCAATGCCCTGTTAGAACGCCCTTAACTCTTTACCCCGAGTTACCAGCAAAACAGGGGGTAGATGATGATTTATTGTTAGGTCCCCCAATGATATACATGCCACCCCCTTATGCCCCTACTCATCCCGTAGTACAACGCCAGGACCCCCAAAGTATAGCTGGAGATGGCACGATCGCCTCAGTCTCCACCACCTCTGCTCCCACCGAGCCACCCACACCAAATGCCTCATCAAAGGAGGCAGTAGTAGAGGTAGGAACCAAGGAAATAGGAGCGCCCAGGGTCCCGCGATTAAGTAAAAATGAGCGAGCAGGCATTGATAAAATAGTTAAAACCCTCATAGATAGGAAAGAAACAGAAGAACACGTAACAGACATATGCGACTCCTATGTTGAAAACCGCAAACGATACTTTATTGTACGTCTCTGTTACCACACCCTTACTGCATATGAAGAGAAGTACCAAGACGTAGGGCCCGAGCGATTAGTGGCTCTCTACAGGAAGGTAGACATCGGAGATTAAGGCGACAACGATGTTGCAGAACTATTTTCATCCACACTAGAAGTATTGCGTCACCTCATAGAACAAGGACAGATAGATAGGGACAGGACAACTAAGGGAGCAGGACCCCCAGTGGAAAAAACAGATAGCATGATGCCAATAAAAGAAGCTGCCCCTTACTGGGTACCTCCTAGAGGACAAGGGACTAATGACGATATAAACCATCAAGACGCTAGAGGAAGGGTGGTCTACAATTGGGTGTATCAGCCATGGGACAGACAGGACATCCTGACCTTCCGTAAATCTTTGCCGGATTTACGAAAGAACCCCACCGCCTTTACGCCGAGCTAGGTACCGCTCTGGGATCAACAATAATGACACTTGCCGACATAGACTTGTTCTTCGGGTTATGTTTGCCAGCAGATGTGTGGAAACAGGTTAAGAAAGTAAACCATACCGAACTGTTTGGTCATACCTGGGAACAACTCGACACACTAGATAAACAGCGGAACCCTGGTCAAAAACCAGTTAAAGCAATATTAGACCTCCCTGACAAAATAGTGCAGAAAGTGAAAACGCTGATCCCAGAGAAAAAGATAGACTGGTCCATAGTAACCGCATGCTGCCAGAAACCACAAGAGGACGTCTCAGAGTACTTCTCCAGATTTGAAACTGTGTTCTCTGATTACAGTGGACAAGACATGTCCACCGCAACCGGACACCACTTATTTGTGCAGAACTACGTCAAAGGATTACTGCCAGATGTATCCCAGAAACTACAAGCCAGCGAAAGTAGTTGGGCAGCATCTAAACCGACGGCCATTCTCCAAATGGCCCAGTATTACGAGCATCAGAGAAACGAAAATGACAGGGCTACAGAAAGGAAAAAGAAGGACTTGAAGGAAAGGGTAATGATAGCACAACTCCAGGGGGCGAATACAGGAGGGGAGCAATATAGGGGAGGAAACCAGCAGAATACCCCTAGAGTACAGCCACCTAGGAACAATCCATCTACATCATATGTAGGACGCCAAGACCTAGGACAGGATCAATGTGCATTTTGCAAAAAATATGGACACTGGAAATCCCAATGCCCGGCTTTGTTAGGAGCTGCTAGGGGCAGAGGGGTGAGGGAAATAGCAAGTGGACAGAGAGGAAGAGGACGTGGGAGAGGGTACGCTAGTGAAGCAAGCGAGGAAAGGCCAGGAAGAGTGAACGCATTTGACCATCCCAGACAGAATCAGTACCAACAGACAGATTATGACAATATGTACGACTTTGCATAGGACAGCCAGGGGCAAGGGAGGGATCCAGTCGAGCTCTGCGTTGATCAGCAAGGCCCTTATGTTACCGCTGAGGTCCTGGGCACAAGGTCGCCATTTTTGGTAGACACAGGAGCAACACGTAGTGCACTATCCAAACGACTGATTCCAAGGGCACCCTTGTCAGGCTCACATGTGACCTCAATAGGATTTGACGGTACGCCCTCCACCAACCCTTTGTCCCGACCCATCCCTTTTAATCTTGACAGCAATGGCGTCGAAACGACATTCCTCCTCTCATCTAACACCCCAGACGCCATTATGGGCCTCGACCTTTTGAAACACTTCCATGCGACTATCAGATGCTCACCAGACGGAGTGCGTGTCATCCTGTATGACAACCCCCAACGCCATAGAGAGAACCCTTTTCAGCACATGTTTTCCATCTCTGAGACTGACACATCCCTACTGGACACTTTCCCATCACACTTATGGGCTAGGGCTGATTCAGACGTAGGACGAATGATGATTGACCCAGTACACGTAACAATACGACAGGACGCAACCCTACCGAAGGTACCGCAGTACAAAATATCGCCAGAGGGTGAGAAAGCACTAACAGAGATCATACACTCTTTGGTAGAGGCAGGGGTGGTAGAGGAAGTAGTGAGCAACATTTGTAACAGTCCCATACTACCGATTGTAAAGAGACAGGGAGAGGGAGATGGGAAAGCCTACCGCTTCATCATTGACCTGCGGGAGGTAAACAAAATCGTAGTACCACAATACCCAGTAGTTTCCGACATCACGACAATTTTGACTTTAATCCCCTCCACTGCCACCACCTTCACTGTGATCGACCTCAAGAACGCCTTCTTTTCCATACCTATACACGAGGACAGCCGCTATCTTTTTGGATTTACCCTAAATTCCCGTTCGTATAGATTTTGTAGAGCACCTCAGGGGTACACTAAGAGCCCAAGTATCTATAGCCAGGCGCTTAAAAGACAGTTGGACGCCATACAATTGCCAGATGGAGTGGCACTAATACAATATGTAGACGACATCCTTCTAGCAGCAGACACCATACCAATAGCCGTCACAGCCACCATCAAACTACTCCATTTCCTTGCTGAGAATGGTCACAAGGTCTCCCGAAAGAAACTGCAGTTCTGTAAATCACAAGTGACCTATTTGGGTCACCTTTTATCAAAAGAAGGGAGAAAACTCACGCCTGACAGGATCCAGACAATTCTAGACACCCCTGTCCCCAAAAATCAGAAGCAAGTCCGCTCTTTGATAGGCCTCACCTCGTTTTGCAGACAGTGGTTACCGAACTTTAGCCTCATTGTCAAACCCCTTCTCTCCCTCCTAGCTAAGGACATCTCCTCACCTCTCCCTGGACCCCCGAATGCCAGACAGCCTTTAAAGAACTACGCAATACCCTTTGCTCAGCACCAGTCCTAGGAACCCCAGATTACTCCAAACCATTCTTCCTCTACACACATGAAAGGGAGGGATGTGCATTGTCTGTCCTAACACAATCAATTGGTCACAAACAACGCCCTTGTGCATATTTTTCTGCCACCCTCGATCCAGTAGCCAGAGCACTGCCAGCGTGCCTGCGCGCTGTGGCAGCTGCAGCGGTATCAATACGCCAGAGCGAAGGAATAGTGCTCTCCAATCCAGTCACTGTTTTAGTACCCCATGCAGTCGACACACTACTGAACCAGACCAAAACCGAACACTTGACTAGCGCCCGACTGACAGGATATGAGTTGACCCTGCTAGCACCGCACATTACCCTAAAGCGATGCACCACCCTCAATCCAGCCACACTGTTACCCCTACCCGAGAACGATTCTAACGTGGCTCCACTACACGACTGTGTGACACTAACCGATGAACAAACAAAAAGTAGAGTAGACCTCAGAGACACCGCCTTTCTAGAGCCAGATGGAGAACTATGGGTGGATGGTTCGTGCATCAAACTCCCCGACGGCACCACCTCAGCTGCATATGCTGTCACCACAGCCCAAACCATTCTAGAAACAGCCCGTATTGCCCAACGTTCCGCCCAGGCAGCAGAACTCATTGCCCTCACACGAGCATGTATTTTAGCAGCTGGCACGACAGTTAACATATACACCGACAGCCAATACGCCTTCGGGGTGGTTCACCATTTCGGGATTCTATGGAAAGAAAGAGGGTTCCTGACTTCACACGGTACACCCATCCTGCATGGAGATTTAGTCTCCGCCTTGACGGAAGCAGTCCTCCTCCCCAAAAAGCTAGCAGTGATAAAATGCCAAGCACATAGGAAAGTGACAGATCTCATTGGACAGGGAAATGCGCTAGCAGACGTTACTGCCCGAGCCACAGCAGAAGACAGAACCATGACACGAATGTATGTGACCAGGTCACAAGCTGAACAATGGACTGATGCTAGGACCACTGTAAGGGACATACAGACTACAGGCACACAAGACGAATTGACCGAGTGGGAAAAGGTGGGACTAAAAGACGAGGAAAATTGCTGGAGAACTAAAGACGGAAATAAATGGCTGTTACCCAATGCCTACCTCATCCCCATATTGACCATGGCACATTTACCAGCACACATAGGCTCCACCCCCATGATTGAACTAATCACAAGAGTATGGCATAATGTCAAGATAACAGAATCTGCAAAGCGCCTAGTACAACAATGTATAGTATGCCTACAACACAACCCAGGGAAAGGGACAGTAGTACCACGGGGAGGGTTTGGAGTCCCTGATCACCCCTTTGAAGTCCTTCAAATGGATTACATCCAACTAGAGAGATGCCATGGTCTAAAATATGTCCTGGTGGTTGTGTGCGCTTTTAGCAAATGGGTGGAGGCATATCCCACCCGCGACAATACTGCCATAGCCACTGCAAAAGTATTGTTGAAAGAATTCTTCCCCCGGTACGGCCTTTGCAGAATTTTATGGAGCGACAACGGCCCACACTTCGTAGCCGAAGTGATACAGAACATACTGAAAGGGTTGGGGGTAAAACAAAAATTCCATGCCGTCTTCCACCCCCAATCAGCGGGCCTGGTAGAGAGACACAATGCAACATTGAAACTAAAGCTAGCCAAAATAGTTGCCACAACCGGGTTGAAATGGTCCGACGCCCTTCCATTGGCATTGCTATCAATGCGCTCCACCCCGACCAAACACAGACTGACCCCGTATGAAGTGGTCTTCGGCAGGCCTATGAACATTAGGGCGGCACCAAGACCCACCTCCATTAACGATGTCCCGAACATATTAATGTCAGACTATCTGCATAAATTGACAAACGAGCTAACAATTATCCACCAACAGGTGCAGCAAGCCTTGCCTGACATATCCAGGGGCCCAGGACATGTGATAAAGCCTGGGGACTTCATCCTAGTTCGCAACTTCCAAAGAACGAAGAATCTGGAGCCCAGGTGGACGGGCCCCTGGCAAGTCTTGATCACCACTCGAACTGCCCTCCGAGTGGAAGGAAAAAAAATTGGCTGCACGCCCACCACTGCAAGAAAGTCCCTCCAACGCTGGCAACCTGTGAAGAGGTGGAGGTGCAAGAGGAAGTACTCGCAAAAGACCGACCAGCTCTGAGTTGCTACCCACAAGAAGACACCCTCCAACTGTCTGAATTTCCCGACCCCACGGTGCCATCCAAGGAAGGGTACAACCTAAGATCGACGACAAGGGGGGAGCTCCAACAACCAGGCCACTAACTGAGTCAGAGTCTCAGATCGGTAGCACAGCCAAACGACGCTACCAGGAAAAACACCAGACAAAAGTCTGTGGTCCTAACAGTTGGTGAGCTCCTCGAAGATGATGGAAGAAACGGAACACCTGCAAAGCCACCGCAAAGACATCAAGACTTTTGAACTGCACAGTACAAAGACAATTGCACTTGTAGCTGCATTTCTCACCTGCCTCCTGCTAATGGTCACACTCTGGATCATTGGATTGGTTGCATGGTTGGTGACAATGTTCTGTATGCAGGTTGCATGGTTGGTGACCTGCATACAGAACATTGTCACCAACCATGCAACCAATCACAAAGAAAGAACACTACCTGGTATCACTACCACCACATCTCCGAGAACGACGCAAAGAATTCTGGAATAATTCTTTCGTACAGATGCTGCACCAGCACAATCTTGCCACCAATGCCACTAACTGTTGGGTCTGTGGGCTGCTACCACATGCCACTGAACATTCCATCCCTTTCATCCCTTCTCCCTTTTCTGTTCATGTATCTTGCCTTGCCTGGATGATGCTCCTACAAGAAAGTTACAAAGACAATGCCACTTCCGATGGGACAATCGCTTAGTTCTACAACGAGTTCTGGCTAAACCAAACAGGAAGAACAGCAGCTCCCTTTTGCCCTCACACCTCCAATACGACATTCCCAATGAATGTCCCCTCCAAAGAACGAGTGGAAATACAAGTGTTCAATAATCCTGTCAGAGCCACATTTTCCTACCTGAAGAAAAGAACTGCTGCAACACTGACTGTGGCCCTATCTGTGGTGAACGTCTCTGGCCTTGTATGCATTGAAGGCCGTGGGACTAAGAATGTGGGTCACAGCACTTGTAACATTGTAAGGACTTTGAACACTGCCAATCCTCCAGCATTTGTTGCATCACCCAATATGTACTTTGTCTGTGGAACCAAAGCCTACACCTGGCTCCCAAGAAACTGGGGGGCACGTGCTACATCGCCTTTGTTTTGCCACCGACCTACACAGGCCCTGCAGAGCATCATCGAGAAAAGCGTTCTAAAGACACTGATCAAGCAGACTCTGCCGCATCACAGTTCGTTGACGCAGCAAAAGGGCTCGTCCCGCTATGGGGTCCGATGGCAAACAGCCGAGCCATCAGACATCTGTCTCAAGCGGTAGAAACCGCCCTGAACGTCACAGCTGGCATCCTCACCAACAACACTGCCGAGCTTCAAGCGGTCCGTCTGGTGACCCTACAAAACCGCATGGTCCTGGACGTGGTACTAGCGGATCGTGGAGGAGCATGTCGCATCATTGGTGCCAGTTGCTGCATATACATCCCTGATAATTCACCCTCTGTCTATGAAGCAATTGAACATCTCCACAGACTGTCTTCAGAAATTCATCAAGGATCAGAGACTTGGACAATTGGAAGTTGGCTTTGGGGCATCTTAAAGGACTGGGGTTGGAAAATATCAATGTTTCTCTTGGTCCCAGTATTGGCAATATGTGGTTGCTGTTTGGGTGTACACTGTATACCACCTTTGTGTTCTCTTTGCATAAGTGCCTTGCACCCTAAGACTATGGACACTCAGTTAACAAAAATGAGAGTAATGTATGAACAAGAAATACAGGACATTATGGAGATCGAAATAGACTGACAAGATGGCTAGTTATGTTCAAAGGGGCGACTGTTAAGAACAAAACACAATCATGAACATTCTGCGCCATCTTGTCTGATGAAAGTTCCTACGTGCACATAAACTACAGTCATTCTGATTTACCACAGCCATTTTGTACTCTGTTGGTCACCTTCATTTCACCCTGTCCTCTAGCAGCCTTCTGACTCTCTGACCAAACCTGATATGTGTGCTGGGGGCTATAAACTATTTCCACGACAAACATCAACATCACCTGCTGCCTCAAACTCGTCTTTCCTCTCATCCCTGCACAAACGGGTTACAAATACCAAACAGACTCTTGCAAACATGGTTTATTGCACTACACACAGCAAGACTGGTTTTTTGCCAACAATGGGACCTGTTCTTATCAACAGAACGGACTCTTAGATCTGGCCGGTCTCACTCGTTTTTAGACCCTGAAGCAAGGTCCAGCTGCAATTAAATTGTCTGTTTTTGACCTGGGTGGGAGGAGAGTTAATGTTGGGCTTGTGTAACCATGTTGATAAAACAATGTCAGGCTTGTGTGACAACCTGCCCGGGGCGGAGACTCCAAGCTTGTAACCATGATAAAAGAAACAAATACATTGTGTAAAACTGTATAAAAGGAAGAGTCAGAAGCATTGCCAGTAGAACACCTCCCTGAAGACATCCTGGTGTCAGCAGTTGACGTGGTCTCCTCTAAGAGTAATAAACCTTTTTCTTGCCTTCCAGCTTCCAGCGCCTGCCTCGTTATTTTAGATAGTGAATCCAAAGTGGATTAAAGGTGACTTTGCGCCGGGCAGCATTGGGGATCCCAGGAGACTCGCTGCTTTTCACAGTACTGTCATAACAATTTGGACACCATCAAGCACTGTATTGCTGAGTAGCAACATGGACTTATTTGACTCGTCTCTGCAATCCATTGTTTTTGTCGATGCCGGCCAAGTTAAATTTAGTGCATTTTAGCTCAATGTCAAAGAAACACTCAGCCACTTATGACAGTCACTGTTTATGCCAGTTACAGCCTTCCTAAACTGGAACTGGCATACTCTCAGGTTAAGAGTCTCTTGCTATGGTCTGGGCTGCAAAACTATTTGTTTCTGTATAGTAAATATTTCACAGTTGGTACTTACCACTAAGCCCTTGCCACTGTTTTTGACAAAACCAAAGGGAAAATGATGCTGTGCATCAATATGTGAGGTTTTTACCTCCAGAACTATTGTTTCTGTGCCATGCACAAATCTGGGGGAGAACTGAATCCATCTGACTTCTTCTCCTGCCTTCTTTGGCCTAGCTTCTCCCTTTGCAGGGGAATATCTTTACTCTGCGGCCCAGCAGGCGCACCCAGTGGAACTGAAAGTGAAGAACATAATTTGTGCTGTCACTGGACTCACTGCTTCCCAAAGAAAGAGTAATAAGGGTGAACAGAAAGGGTCACCTTCAGGAACTGAAATCCTTAAAAAATACTTTAAAGCAAACTTGCTCAGAAACAATTAGGCCTCATTCTAAGAGGAACTCACTTAATAATTCCCAAGTCACTGAGGAAACACATTATTGCGCTTGAACACAAGGGTTATAGAGGGATTGGAGCCACTTGTAGACTGATTCACTGGTAGTGTGGTTCTCTTTTCTAACTCTCGGGTGAAACAAACGCTTGGTAACTGACATATTTGTCAACCATATTCAAACACAGTCCTCCTGAACCTCACCTTTCTCATCATCTTAATGATTTCTGGCCGACAGAGGATGGGTCTATTCTTGTATAGGTAGATTCCGTACGAGATCTGAAAGTACAACCAGACTTCACCCTCTCATTAGTAGACCGTGCAAAGAAAACATCTAATTTCTCCTTTGCTCTTATGAGAGCTTTATGTAAAATCCTTCCACTTTCTCCAAACAGCTGGCATTCCTACATCATCCATAGTACCATCATAAGCTAGCTTGATTATTGTAATGCCCTTTTCATTGCTGCACCTGAGAAGACAATAAAGTGTCTGTCACAAATTCAAGCTGCAGCTGCCAAACTGGTCCAATATCCGCTTTGCTCTTATTAGAGCTTAACGTAAAATCCTTCCAATTTCTCTGACCAGCTGGCACTCCTGCATCATCCAAAGTACCATCATCGTAAGCCAGATTAATTATTGTAATGCCCTTTTCATCGGCGCACCTGAGAAGACAATAAAGTGTCTGTCACAAATTCAAGCTGCAGCTGCTAAACTGGTGCTTGGACAGAAATGGAGTTCCTCCTCCTCTACGACCCTTGACTACTTGCACTGGTTGCCAGTGAAAAAGAGAATTTCTTTTAAAGTAGCATGCTTGATGCACAAGACCAGCAGCAGGCACCTTGCATCCTGGCAGATAGGATTACTCTGTATCAACCAGGCAGATTACTCCGCTCAGCCTCAGTGCCTAAACTCCAGATTCCTAGATAAAAGAAAGCGAGATCCGGAGGCAGAGCCTACTCAATTCAGGGACTCAAACTGTGGAATAGTGTACCAACACACATTTGACTGACTCAGGACCAGTTATCTTTTAGGAAACTCCTGAAAATGTGGATTTACAGGCAGTACTTTCCCCTCTGGAAGGTCAGGATTATGTCCCGCAGCTCCAGGATACCCGTGGGGTTGCAGTTGTGCTTAACAAATGTTTTATAATAATATGGGAGAAGTAGTCATTGATTTCTTTGGTTCCATTCCCTCATGACGGAAACTGTAGTCATGGATGGGTACTCCAGATTTGTGTCTATGCCTCTGCCAAGCATAGCTGTTGACATCATGATACCCGCTGTAAATTGCATATTCTCAACATATTGCCTTCTTGTTGTTGTCAGATCAGACAATGGCCCCACATTCATTGGAAAAGTGTTCCATGATTTAGCCTAATACACCGCTTTCAAAAACGACAAGGTAACGTTTTTATGGACTCAAACAAATGGCATAGTGGTGTGCTTAAACTGAAAATACAGAGATACTCCTCACACGGTAGCACCAGAAAGCCCCACTCTGAGCTGCTGTTTGGAAGGAATATAAGGATCAGAATTAAACTGAATTCCACATATCTGCTCAAGGCCATATATTTAGGTCAGGTTTTTTTGACAATACTCACTTCCTGTGTTGAGCCTATTTCTAAGCTTTCCAAATATTTCCATTTAACAATAGACCTGACAACCCAAGAATATTTTTCACCATGGGAGAGTACCGGGGGAAAGGGAAATGGAAATGGGCAAAACGATGGCGATTGAAGCTTTGGGCCCCCTGCTCTGCCTAAAAATCCTCAGCTACCCTCTCCTAAGCAATAAGGAACTCATCTGGTAGCTGCCTCCCATGTCCTGGGGAGGATTTAATAGGAGTCCAGCTGTGCAGTGTGTTCACATCTGTATACATGCCATTTAAGAACAGGACAGTGGGAGGTTTTTTTAAAGAAAATCGGGGGAATGTATTTTCCCCATTGACCTCTATTGACGAAGAGGCGATTTTAGACAGAAGAATCGTTGCTTTTGATTGATAAATAGGCTTAGTAGTCCCTGAGCACTATTTTCTTTAATGATCTTCCAGTAGTCCACCCATGATGTGCTTTCCTACAAGGCAGCATGGCGCCCACTTTTATATTTTTAATAGTAATAGCTGCGGGTCCACTTTAACTATAGCGGCTGTGCTTATTTACTAATTTAATTTGCAGCGCGGTCCTCTTTAAGTGTAGCGGACGCACTTTTTTATTTATTTAATTTTCTAGCGGCCGTGCTACAGAACCTTTAGTTTTAATTTTGGGAGGGTGGTGGGGTATTTCACTTTAATGTTGGCTGTGCCCCTTTCTTTAGATGCTGCTCACTATAACCTGAATACTGCAAGCAGCGATTAAAGAAAGGGGCGCGCAGCCATTAAAGTGGACTCGCATTTGCGAGAGTTTGAGCTATTGGCATTATAAATAAGAATTACTTTTATATGTGCGTTGGGTTTAAAAACATAAATTAAAGGCATTGTCATTTACAATGCCAATAACTTAAACTCACGAAATGCGAGACCTATTGCATTGAAAATGCTTGTTACTTACAACAACCCCTTCAAGACTCCTTCCATCGGGTACTTTGGCATATATGCATCTGAGCCAGAAACCCCCTGCTATGCAAGGGTTTCTAGCTCTTTGTGCCTCTTCACTCTGTGGCCGTGTTATGAACCATGAAACCATGTGTCATACAGTGGCACCTTATGAGTTGGCAGCTGTGACGGGAAAAAGACAGAAGTTGGATTTGCAACCTTTAGAAAACATCTGAGGCAGTACTTGGTTACTGGGCATTATCCGTAGTGGAAATGATTATTAACCAATGGTGATTCGGGCCATAAACCTATTCCATTCAAATTGCGTTTATATAGCGCTTACTAACCCTGACGAATCGTTGTTAAACCACTTTGCAAAACATGTATCTCCAAAGGTGTCAAAAACAGCACAACGCTAACTACAAGAGCTGGTAAACGAACTCGAATATACTAAAACAGAGTAATCCCACTAGATAAGGTCAATATCCAGCCCATAAATGTCGATTAAACTAATTTGGATACTGCCGCTGGGGATAAACGGTCAGTTAATTCCATAAAAAGTGTTGTATTCTCTTGTAGAATGATCGAAGTAGAAAACGCACATAAAATATGCCGCAGATTCTTACTAACATGTGCCACTTAACAATCTATGTATGCTTTTAAAATAAAGTTACATTAAAAAAAAAAACACGATGGCTGAAATCTTCTGACTTTTGTTTACTGCCCTTTAACACCTTCTTTTATTTCGTTGACCAGAGGTGCCTCCCACAGCTGAAAGCATAAACTTCTAAAATCACAATCACTGACATAGAAGACGGACCAGGAATGCCAACATTGTGACGTTGCGTGCGTCGTGCGTCACCTTCACGCGCCGAAAGAAGGGCGGGGCCATAGCCGCGGATGGTGATAGTGGTTGGTGCAGGACTGGAAAAAGGGGTTGCCATCCACAGCTTCAACCGACGTGATTTTGCGCCTGCGCGGCAAAGGGACCGCGAGCCGCGCCCCGAGAACGTACCAGCGGCGCGAGCCACCGCCGCGCGGACTGGGGCCCTGCGCCCTTCAGGAAGACAATGTTCCGAAACGAGGTGAGCGCATGCGCGCAGCCGTTCATCTCCCGCGAGGGCGGGAAAGAAGGGGGGTGTGGCGTGTCTCTACGGCAACGACAGGGCTTAGATTGGAGGTATAGGGAAGTGCTGTGCAATAGTAGGATTTTAAGGATTGACCATGGAGTGACTAAAAGAAGTAAAACAATATGAGGAAGAAGCGGAAGTGTATAAAAGTTTTTTGTGTGCACCTTTGTAACATTTTCATGACTGTGTGACATCTGTAGTTACGCTTATTACTATTGAAAGGAAGCAGTTGTGCACCCATGTCCCCCTTTCCCTCCTTGCAGAGATCGCTGGCTTCTTCTTAGCAATTACGTCTGCAAAGACTCTTGTATTATTCAATCCCGTGGCATTTACTCTGTGCAAAACATAAACTGTTTATCTTCTCTCACTTTGCTTAACGTCTGATAAAGGTGTTCTTAATCACTCCTTCAGAAGCATTTGACACATGCTGTGCCATTTTCTTTCTTTTTTTCTTTATTTATAGTTTTTAAGTGTGGATGGAAACCAAGTACTTTCCTAACTTCTGAAATATACTTTGAAATGTGTGTACAGTTCATTTACAAGCTATTTAAATGTTGAATGTTAGGAAAAAAATTACAGCCTACACACCGTTGTCAGACAGTTAACTTTACTTTTCTTTCTCGGACTGCAAACCTAGAGGATTTTGTAAACACCAATCTCCAGGATAAAATAAGCAATTTGTAAGAAGACAAGCTGACATTTGACCTCGGTCTTTCAACACCGCAAATGTGACAAGATATAAACAAGAATTAAAGGTATCTTTATTGCGCATTCACTTACAGATCACCTGTTCTTTGTCAGGAGTCTCTCGCCAGACCAAACCAGCAGGCCCTTTAAAGTAGCTCCACCGTGTAAAATCTGACGCGTCATAGCGAGTGAGCAAGTAGAATTCTCGTGGCCTGGTATTGATGGTTATGGTTAAAGTACTCCTAGATTGTCCGTTATAGGAGGACTAATGCAGTCTGAAGTGGCATTATATCTTCTTGATATCGCTTATCCTGTGAACTACTGTAGAAAAAAGTTGAACACTGCATGGTATAAGCAACTTGGAGACTAGAGTGGTGCCCTGCTTTGGAATGTGGCTACTACGCAAACAAGACAGATGGTGTTTGTTTTAGTTCTTCGTGTAGCGTGTCAAGACCCTTGGCTCAGGGTGGAACAGTGATTTACAGAGTGGCATAGAAATTACTGTGAACAAGCAAAAATTAGGTCATAAAAATAAAAGTTTCAGTATGGGTGTCAATCAAGCCATTTGGCAAACCATTACTTTGCAGGCCTCAAGGTCAGGGTACGTTCTTGATGAATAAGAGGCATATTCAGTGCATTAAGTTTACCGCTAGGATTGGGTGTTGTAAACGACCCAACCAAAGAAATACATTTGAAAAAAATGGCACAGTTTTACAGAAAGAAGAATCTCAGGCGGGGTTTCTAAGGCCAGATAATGTCGAATTGGAGGTCATTTTGTGCAGACCATTTAGCCTCCACCTCCAATCAGCTTATTGTTAATATTTCTGCACCTCCTGTGCTTTCCTTAGTTTCTGTTCATCACTGACAAAGAAGAGAGTGCATTTTTACTCCAGTTGCAATCTTCTTCCATCTTGTTGTTAAATTCCAGCGACTCTACTTGGAGTTAGTATGGATTGCTATTGACAGCAAATAACCTTGTAGAAGAGGTCATAGCACGTACATGTTACTCACTACAAACCCACACACAATGTCCAGCCCCCACCTCTCCTCTGTCTACCGCCACGACTTGGGTAAGGGCTTCTGAAGAGTATTGGTTGTCATAAGCATCTTGGCAGTATTTCTAGGTGAAATATATAAATACTGTGACTAAACGTTCGAGAAGGTCGACATCTTCATACAAAACCTAATGTTAATGGTATCAGGAATGAACAGCCTGTATATATTGGTTGAGAGTTACCGAGCATGCATATTTTTAATAAATTCTTATGGCAGTTCGGCCTTGAACTTTTTGTAATAATACATTTTCAGTATTTAATAATTACTCCGAGGGTTTTTTTCATCAATTTATTTCTTTGTTGTTTTTAAAAAAAAATATTTCTTTATTGACATTTTGATAAACTATAGACATCAGTTCATTCATAACTCTCAACACTGCCTCCTGTCTAAGGGAGACCATAAGGATAATACTGGTCTATTATTTTGCTCACTACACTACCTCAGTTTGGACCCAGCCATATGCAGATCAGTCTTGACCCCCCTCCTGCTTTGCTGCTTGTTCTAAAATGTATGCATGTATTATTGCCTGCTTTTGCTCTCCCATTGCTTTTGGTGGTGCTTTTTATTATAATTGCTTGCTTGTGTTCTCCCATTGCTTTTTAGGTCTCGCCTACGCAGCGCGCATGCGCTCCATAGGAGGAGACCTTTAGAAATCGATTCCGTTTTTCAGGCAAAAACGTGCACGCATTGCATTGCTTTGAATGGCAACGCGTGCACGTTTGGCGATTCCCTTGCGGGCGCGAGCTTTGGCACCATCTGTTTCTAATTAACTTGGAAACAGATGGTGCCTGCTCACGCACGCAAGCTGAAACAGGCTGCCTGTGTCTCCCCTGCATCTGTCTGTCTCTTGTATTCCTTATAAATCTACCCCTCTGTTTCTCTACACCACTCTCGCTCCTTTCTATTTCTCTCTTTCCGTCCGTCTCTACTTCTCTCTCTGTCTTTCCCCTCTCGCTCCCTCTGCCTGTCTCTGTCTCCCCCGCCTCTCACTTTCACCAGAACTCGCCCGCCCGCGTCACCCTGTGCGGCTTCCTTGTGGTGTGCTCGATCCCGGCCCTGCCTGCTTCCTTGACTGTACTAGCGGAGGCATAGGTAGGGCACAGTTGAGAAGTATTTTCCGCAAAATCAGCACAGGCAAAGATTGAGGAATGCTGCGTGTAACTGCGAGTGACCGCTACCTTCTATTTAAATTTTATGATTTGCCAAAGTATCTGTGTGAAGTGAAGTAACCAGGTTCCCTCGCTGGCACGAATCTCAACATAATTCTCGGTTCGTGAATGTGTAATCCACGCGAACAAGAGCACGGATGATGCGGCCTCCCGGGGCCGGGGTGTTGTGAATACAGGAGCAGACTGTTTTAATGCCTTTAAGACTGAGCCAAAAACCCACTTGGCGCTTTGATCTAATGAACTTTCAATGAGTGATAAGCGCTGCTGTGCCTCCCCGAGACTCTGCTCTGATGCTTTTAGAAACACTGAGGGCCATTTGCCACTCAGAATAGGGCGCGAACAGAAGCCAACCGATTATCAGAGGGGCAGAGTCTTATTAAATTATCAGCAGCCGGCTCCAGGCTGCGACAGCTTGACGGCGACATCTCTGGCGGGGGTCTGAATGGATTCCCGAGACCCGGAAGTTCACAGGCTCTCTGACGGAGTCTGCATTTTCTACTCAGAGCCAGGCCAGCGGGGCTCTCTGATGAGCCTGGTGTGCTGGCATTTTGATGTGATGACTTACACGGCTACACACACCTCCCATTTTTTTCTCATTTGTGATGACATGATTTCTTAAAATGAAGCCAGCTAATACATATTGGCAAAACGATTTATTACATTTGAACATGTCATAGTACTTCATTCACATATTCTTACCAGGTTGAATTACATCACAACAAAAGTATGCTGTGTGTGCATTGGGAACTGTTGCCTATAAATTCTAATAGAGGAACTGTAACCCACAGAGGTGCCTTACCAGATATCGATGTAATAATCTCTGTGGGTTCATACTCGTAATGAGAGCACTTTTGGCCAGCTCTGCTTTTCTTCCCTCTGAGGTGTATAAAATGAGTTCTGCAGAGTCGTAAACTGCAGCTGTATGTCTGTGTGTGCTTGGGTGTGTGTCTGTGTGTGCGTGCTCTTGTGTGCTTTAGTGTGTCTCTGTGTTTGTGCATGTGCTTGAGTGTGTGTGTGTGCTTGTGTGTGCTTGTCTGCTTAAGTGTGTCTGTGTGTGTCCTTCAGTGAGTGGGCTTGTGTGTGTGTGTCTGTGCTTCAGTTTGTCTGTGTGTGTGCGCGTGCTTGAGTGTGTGTCAGGGCATGTGCTTAAATGTGTGAGTATGTTTGAGTGTGTGGTGTGATTGTGTGTGCTTGTGTACTTTAGTGAGTGTCTGTTTGTGCTTCGATCGTATTTCATGTGGGTCTGGCTAATGGTGCAGTATCACAAAATATCAAGAAACGATTGAGCCATATGTATGACAAGCCAAGAAGATATCACCCCCCACCCCCTAAAAACAAGCATTGGCATAGCCAATAGGTCTCGCCTTTGGGACCTTATAAGTGTTTAGTTATGCAGCACAATATCCGTGGTGCAACAACATCAACTGTTGCATGGCTAAACACTTATAAGGTCCCAAACGCGAGACCTATTGGCTATGCCAATGCTTGTTGGTGATTCTTTTAGCAAATGGCTGCCCCCTGAATAATATTTCATCCGTACAGCTTCTAATATGGCGGCGTGCAGTATGCTTCCGTCTCATTCCGGTGATGTATCCACAGCATCATGGCAGCCTCCACGTGCATAGCTGCGTGGGCACAGCGGCGCCTCTTTTGCTACGAGTCCTGGCGCAATGTCTGGTAGCTAAAGGCCGGGCATGCGAGCTGCCAATGCCGCATGGGGCAGAACCAACTCCGGTGCTTATGTCTGTGGTTACACAAAGGAGTAACGACGCATCAGCTGCAGGTGCTTGGGTGCTGCTTCTGGCTAGGGATAACTTGCCATCTGGCCACGCAGTGCTGAAACGCATGGAAATTAACAAAGCCAATAGCTCTTGCGTTGCTGAGACCTGTTGGCTTTGCCAATGCTCCTGCTTCCTTTTTTTTTTTTTTTTTTTTTAAACTCCCATCCACCCTTACCAATTTGTTCTTTCACTGTGAGATCATTTGTGTTGGTTCACCTTAAGTTCCTTATTGGCTTGTAGTGCGAGACCAAACTCCGTGGATACCTTGGACTCTACTTTAAGAATACTTGATGGCTCATGCATATGACCGTAGATTTGTGGGAGAGTTGCTCCCCACCTTTTTAGGGTGACTGCTAGATAAGCGTGATTTTATACATGGTATCTTTGGGTGAGCTTTCTTCGGTAGGCTATTGTTTTTTAGGTCTCGCCTGGCGTTGCAGCGCGCATGCGCTGCTCGCTCTGCGAGGGCTTCTTGGAATCAATACGGTTTTAGAAGTTCGCTTTCGGCTCCGCCCGTAATTTCCATTGGTGTGCGTCATTTGGCGTCACCAATTATGCTAAACGGGGTGTAATGATTGTTCCGGAGGCTTTTTAATCCCTCCTGGTTACCACCCTGTCCACTTTTGGCCCAGCCCACCTGGACTGGATGTTTTACTCGCGGCGTGCCACTAAGCACTTTTTCCCTAGCCTCGCACTCTGCATTTTATAATTCTTCAGTCTCGTTTGATTATACCTTGTTTTTGTATGCAGGTTCTGGGGTAGTCTTGTCCTCGCCCTGCACTCTGCATTCTCGAATACTGCTCATTGGCTACAGCAGGTAGTGTTGTGTTATACTCGTTTTGTGGCTGCTCTCTCTACGACCCTGCAATCTGTATTCTGAATTCCTGTCCTTTGGCTAGCCTGTGCGAGATTTACTCATGCACGTTCCGGGGCGCGCCTTCCCGCCCCGCCTTGTGTTGTTGCTTCTCAGTCCCTCGGAAGTGGCCGCAGATGGCGCACAGCTGTTGGTGGCGGTTTCCTGCACAGCCACGAACGAGATGGCAGCTTGAATACAGGTGCTTCCTCTCTGTCAAAACCCACAAGTACATTCCTTCTTCTACCCTACCCCCGGCGCTCCATTTTTTAGGTCTCGCCTATGCAGCGCGCATGCGCTGCATAAGCAAAAGACCTTTAGCAATCGCTTCGGTTTTCAGCCAAAAACGTGCACGCGTTCCATTGCCTTCAATGGCAACGCGTGCACGTTTGGCGATTCCCTTGCGGGAGCGAGCATCTGGCGCCACATGTTATCAATTATCGCGCCTTGCTGCTCGCTCCCGCAAGGGAATCGCGCAGGTCCCCTCGCTGCCGCGCGCACACGCTTGTGCTTTGCATCTGTTCATGTTCTCGGCAAACGTGTGCAGCTGATGTTTGCAGTGTTACTGCTTTCCCCCCCCCCCCCTCCACCATTTCTGTATGCTGTCCCCTTTGCACCACCCCCTACCGAGTCCTTATTAGTCTTTGTTTTGTTTTCATGGTTGAGCTTCTTTAGTAGGATATGACTTTTTGAGCATCTTTTGAAAGGAGTTCTGCTTTTATTTTATTAGAATTAGAGGTGTTCGGGCCAAGCTGGACAGCCGTACAGCGCCCGGGACACAGACAGCTGCAAGGCCTTTGTGATGCAAAGAGACGGGCCGTAAATAGATTCTTCCACAAGTTTAGTGTAACCATCGTCGAGGGCCACATGGCCTTTAAGTGCACCACTTGCGCGTCACCTCAGTCACTGCCTTCCAAGCACCCTTGCTCTGGGCTAGGTGCTAGGTCCCACCCACCGCCGTCGCTGCAGAGTGCCACTTCTATGTCCAGGCCGACTGATCTTCTACTTCTATGTGATAATCTCTGTGAGCTCATACTCGTAATGAGGGTACTTTTGGCCAGATACGCTTTACTTCCCTCTGAGGTGTATAAAATGAGTTTTGCAGAGTTTTAAACTGAAAGTGTATGTCGGTGTGTGTCTGTGTGTGCGCGCGTGTCCTTGTGTGCTTGAGTGTGTCTGTGTCTGCGTGTGTGCTTGGGTGTGTGTCTGTGCGTACTTGTCTGTGTGTGTTTGTGTGCTGATTAGCAACATTTTTAGGCGCTAAACAAAAACAACAAATACGGAATAAACCGGGCTGCAAGAAGGAACCTTCTAATGTGTAGAATCCAAGACTGGAGGCAGCGGACAGTATGCAGTATGATTCTGTTCAAGGCTCACATTATTGTGTCATTCCGCCACATAATGGTTGGTGGCATGGTGAATTCATCTTGAAAAAAGTTCTTTCGGTAGTCGATTGTGAGCGGAGTCTGTATGTCTCGTGACATTGACCGCAAGCTTAAGTTGCCCAGCGAGATTTCTGGCATCGACAGAGGATCTATTGTCCTCCATTGGGCTTTGAATATTCTCGCCATTGGAATAGAAATCAATCTTCAACCATCGAAAACAAAGTTAAACTGTGGGTTTATCAGTTCAGAGAGGAAAACCATACCTTGGATCTAAATGCGGGGTGTCGGATTCAGGGGTCTTTTGGCGCTTGCTGTGCTCCAGTCACCAAACAGCGATACAGGGCGGAGAGAATATCCGACTTCAGACCGTGCTGTATATGTGCGGTTTACATGTTTTCACTTCTTGCCCATGAACAGAAACCACATTTTAATCTTTGCCTGAAGTGTCGTCCGGTGTATTTGCACTTGATGTGTAACTTGTCACTCGAGTAATCACACAGACACACTGTGCGAGACTAGAGCTGTTTTATGCCAGGACATCAAGGCAAGCTCTGGTGATGCTCTGGTCCAACACACCTCTGAATGCCGTTCATGTGCACGCATCACTAACCCTTCTACATTGGTCGGCCATGTTGCAGTAAAGATGCATGTTCTCTACTAAACTGTTGTCTTGTGTTGTCAGTAGCACTTATTGCATAGCTTCACTCCTGTGGTTCTACGGTCTTAATGCAAGTCCTTGCTCTTTTTGGTGTTAATTCTTAGTGGAGCTATGTGGCCTTCTTTCTAGATGTCCTCTTTTTATTGTTTTCTAGTGGTGACATCTGAGGCTATTAGTAGTTACTTCACAAGTCTTACTTTGCTTCTTACAGCTTCACTTATGAGTAAGATGGCCCCTGGAGTGGCAGCTTTACCGACTCAGTTCACTCCACCCCAAGTGATACATTTTTTCCCATCATATTAATTTTTTGCATGACCTCGTCTTGGACAACAAGCAGCACCTGCTGAAAGTGATTTGTTTTACTCTCCTTGTTTCACCATGCCCTTTATCTTTTATTGTTGCCTAATTGGCATTGCTTAGGCCTTTTTATTATTTATTAGGCAATACATTGTGCAATCCAAAAATACAAAAGTTTGTTATATGATCAGCATTGTACGAGAGATGCAATAGAATCAAAAACATACTTCCTATCACTTTTATAAAATATGTAGATAAAGAAGACTCTGTGTCAAGAATGGGAGTATGGGCACGGTCTTCAATTCTATGTCATGTGAAGTGATGCCCGCACTCTTTATTTAACCCCCATCTAAAGGGATGACCCAACCATATCCCATACATGCCAACCGACCGGATTCAGACGGGAGACTCTTGATTTTAGATGCCGAAAATGGATTTATATTAGATCCATCACTCCTAAAATCATGTCTGCTGCAGTATAAATCTCCCTCTTTGCTGTTGTAAAATGTTGGCATGTAAAGTGCCACCTTAGCCAAGAACACTCCGGCTAAATATGATAACCTGTCTTTAGGATCCACCTCTGAAGTTGGCTGCCCTTACCTTAAAGTCCTATCCAGGGCTGGCTTTTGGCATGGGCTAACTTTAACAAGGGCCGGGGCGCTTAGATTAGAAGGACGCACACATAGCTTACCTGCGAGCTGTCTTGGATAATGCTTTCTTTCTAGGCTGCTGGGTCAGTTCATTACCTCTAGGCAGTCCATAAAATTGTGTGTTCTTTATTTTTCTTAGCTTCTCTCCGATTCCCTTTCTCCCACTCCCTTCCCTATCTCATCCCTTCCCATGGACTCCTACCCCCAGTTTATCAACCGAATGCATGAGAGGAAAAGGGGTAAATGTGTATTCACAGGCTGGGCATTGCTCCAGGGTATTCAGCCAGGACGGGACGTGAGCACAAAAGGGCCTCTGATGGGGAAGGATGGAGGACATGTCCCCAATATTAGACTGACCTGCTGCAGCAACCTTCCATTCTCTTGCACCTGTTTCACTGCATGCTTGTTCCTCTATGCCTCCAATCTTTGTCCCCAAACTTGCTTAATTTCTCCTCCTGTGGCACAGTTTCACCTACAGATATGGCTTTGCATATCCCCCTTCCCTTTGTCCTGACCCTGCATAACCCCTGGGTTTGACTCTTAACCCTGATTATCCTGGCGTCACCCAATTTCTCGCTAACCCCCAGCCCAAAAATCCTGCCTACTTTTGTAAAACCAAACCCAACCCAGGTTACTCTAAGCCTGCTGTAGTCTATTCACCTGCCCCTGCACGACCTTGCCTAAATCCTCCTCCCCCCCCCCCCTTAAAAAAACAATCCCAGTTCCGGTCTTGTCTTTCCTGGGCCCTACCTCACACCATCTATTTGTGCCTTACTTTGGTCTGGTTTCATTGACAATTCATCTATGGCCTGAACTCATACACTTTACTTCCTCCCCTGTTTTCTTTCTGAAGACTGCTTAGATTTTAAGTTGACCCATGTCTGACGCTGTGCTTCTTCCAGTTCTGTTATTTGTAGCAACAAGAGTAAGCCATGTCTGTTCACTTTTCTTCTTATAAAATTGGCCCTACTGGTCCCAGCATGCTGTGTGTTGTTGGAGTGTGTCTGCATGCGAGTGGGGGGGATAAAGTGCTGCATGGGTAAACACTCTAAAGGCGAGACCTGTTGGCTATGCCAATGCTTGTTTATTAATTGTTTTTACTTTAATTCAGAGCTCGGCGTTATATAAAAACCTCTACGTCCTCTTTAGGCACTTAAACTGCCTACAAAAACCCCTCCTCTTCGGGTGTAACCCTGCCTCTCTCCCTCTGTTACACAGACCCACCATGTGTGTAATCAGCACGGCCGTGCACCTCACACCTCCTTTCCTTCCTCTATGTGTAACCCCCCCCCACCCTTTACACGGGTTCTCTTTCTATCTATCTCACAGACCACCCCCGTGTCTGTGTAACACAGACCTACCGCTATCTATGTGTAACATACACGGTGTGTGGTCTCGGGTCTCACGCTGCCTTCGTGTCTCACAACCCCTGTGCCTCCGTAACCAGCCGTCTGTCTCCCTCTCTCTCTGTCCCGGCTCACCGACCCCTCTTCCATAGATTGATCGTAATATAAACAACGTCATTGTATGTCTCTCACATATCCCCGTTCTGTAAGCCACTCTCTCACCCATGTCTGTATAAGCAGCGGTGGGTCTCTCTATGCCTCACAAACCTCCACGTCCCTAACATCTCGCACCCACCATCCCTGAGTCTGTCTTACAAATATCGTATATCCGTATGTCTGCATAAACCCCTCACTCTGACTCCTTCGTCACATTCTGTGTAACATAAGCAGTCTGTGCCCCCCTGAGTGAGAGGGGCTGTCTCTTGTCTTATAAATATCCTGTCCGTATGTCTGCTTGAACCCTCAACCCCCCCAATCCCCCCGTCTCCTTTCTCTCTCAGGCTCCTTCTTTACACTCGGTGTAACACAGGCAGTCTCGTCCCCGCCTTGAGTAAGAGAGGCTGTCTCTTATCTCACTAATATCCTGTTCGTAAGTCTGCTGAAAACCACTCTCTGCCTCTCGCAGAGTCATTGTTTACACTCTGAGTGACGCAGTCTGTATCTACCCCTTGAGTGCGAGAGGGTGCTGTCTGCAGCTTGTGCTGCAGGCTTGGGGCAGCACTGATTGCACATGTGTGCAGTCTGTGGCTTGTACGGTAGGCTCTGGGTAGCACTAATTGCGCACGTCTACTGTCTGCAGCTTGTGCAGCAGGGTCTGGGAAGCACTGATTGCACATGTGTGCAGTCTGTGGCTTGTGCGGCAGGCTCTGGGTAGCACTGATGGCACACGTCTGTAGCTTGTGCAGCAGGGTCTGGGAAGCACTGATTGCACATGTGTGCTGTCTACAGCTTGTGTTGCAGGCTTCGGGAAGCACTGATTGCGCATGTGTTACTTTGCAAAGCGCTCTTCTAGACCTCCTCTGAAGTGCTCTTCATGCTTACTCGTTCTCTCCCGGCTCCATCGTGTTGCGCATTATTTAATGCTCAACATGTGAGGTGTTCTAGTGTGGGTGGATAGGGCTCGTGCTCGTTTTTGTGTAGAGTGTAAACACTGAGTGGCTGTGTGTTTTGAGCCTGCGTTTGTCAATTAATGCGTGTGGTGTGGTTGTGGGATGTCCGTGCGTGTTTTGTATAGACTGCGTATGCTGAGTGGCTCTGTGTGTCTGTATTAAGGCCGGTCTGGGGAAGTGCCAGTAACACACTTTTGTTGGAAGAACCAATAAAGAACTCTGCGAAAAAGAACTATTATTTCAAACACTGCACAGCTCTACAACTAAATCTGAAACCGGGAACTTCACTACACACCACATACACTCCATAACACATGGATAAAAGACATTGTCATTTACAACGCCATTTACAACGCCAATAGATCTAAATTAAGCAAATGCAAGACCTATTGCATTTCCAATGCTTGTTTAATGCAGTTTTCTAAATACGTCGTGGCTTAGATAGTAGGTGAGCCATCTGAAGTATTGGTAAGATCTTACTGACCATGAAGAGTTAAAGGTTCACTGCTTTGATCATTGTTTATATTTGTATATTTACATTCTTGATTCATTTTTCATGTCTATTAAAACAGTCTTCATTAATATGTAAAACTCTATTACGGTAGTATAGCACATTTTAAGTATATTCAGCACTCTGTATCAGAGTTAGAGCAGATCAACAATTTCAACTGTGAATACTCAAGATTTCCCCCTTACTACTTCTCATCAGTTTTTCACCATTGACCTCTATTCTTTTCCCACTTCCTCCGCCTGTATTGTGGTCCGTGTATATATCAGTCCTGTATGGATACATACCTGATCCTAAACTTGATAGCTTAGGTGTTTACTAGTCTAAGTTTGTTGTACTCCATTCAGGTAAGATATATTTTCTCTCTCTCTCTCCCCTCTCTCTCCCCTCTCTCCCCTCTCTCTCCCTTCTCTTCCTCTCTTTGCTCCCCACTCTTTGCTCCCCACTCTTTGCTCCCCACTCTTTGCTCCCCACTCTTTGCTCCCCACTCTTTGCTCCCCACTCTTTGCTCCCCTCTCTCCTCGGTTCTTACTTGGAACACTGCTGGGGTGCAGAATAAGCTAGCCGATGCTTGTTGGATTAAAATGCTAGCTACTGGGTATCAATCAATCAATCACGGCATTTATAGAGCGCGCTACTCACCCGGGAGGGTCTCAAGGCGCTGGGGGAGGGGGTAAGTTACTGCTCGAACAGCCAGGTCTTGAGCTGCTTCCTGAAGGAGAGATGGTCCTGGGTTCGCCGAAGGTGAGTGGGGAGGGAGTTCCAGGTCTTGGCTGCCAGGTAGGAGAAGGATCTTCCTCCGGCGGTGGTTCTGCGGATGCGTGGTACGGTGGCGAGGGCGTGGCTGGTTGATCGTAGCTGGCGTGTGGGCGTGTAGAAGGTCATGCGGTCGTTGAGGTACTTTGGGCCCAGGTCGTGGAGGGCCTTGTGTGCGTGGGTGAGGAGTCTGAACGTGATTCTCTTGCTGACGGGGAGCCAGTGCAGGTCTTTCAGGTGCACGGTGATGTGGCTGTGTCGGGGGATGTCCAGGATGAGTCGTGCGGAGGCGTTCTGGATGCGCTGGAGTCTCTTTTGAAGTTTGGCTGTGGTTCCGGCGTAGAGGGTGTTCCCATAGTCCAGTCGGCTGGTGACGAGTGCCTGGGTGACGGTCTTCCTGGTTTCAGTGGGGATCCATCTGAAGATCTTGCGGAGCATGCGCAGGGTGTTGAAGCATGAAGATGAGACGGCGTTGACTTGTCTGGTCATCGACAGGGAGGAGTCCAGGATGAAGCCCAGGTTGCGTGCGTGGTCCGTTGGCTTGGGCGCGGTGCCCAGGGCCGGGGGCCACCAGGAGTCGTCCCAGGCGGAGGGTGATGAGCCCAGGATGAGGACTTCCGTCTTATCTGAGTTCAGTTTAAGGCGGCTGTTCCTCATCCAGTCGGCGACGTCTCTCATCCCGTCGTGTAGGTTGGCTCTGGCGGTGGTGGGGTCGTTGGTGAGGGAGAGGATCAGCTGGGTGTCGTCGGCGTAGGAGATGTTGAGGTTGTGTCGGCGTGCGATGGCTGCGAGGGGGCTCATGTAGACGTTGAAGAGGGTTGGGCTGAGTGAGGATCCTTGTGGAACGCCGCAGATGACTTC
This sequence comes from Calotriton arnoldi, assembly GCA_963921515.1. NCBI lineage: Eukaryota > Metazoa > Chordata > Amphibia > Caudata > Salamandridae > Calotriton > Calotriton arnoldi. The sequence continues at coordinate 419,254 of CAWUFW010008802.1, read as the reverse complement.
GGTGGCTTCGGATCTGAACGGGGGAGGCGGACTCTCTGGGTTCTTCCGGCGAGGAACGAGATGATCCATTCCAGTGCTTTCTCTCGGATTCCGATGTTGCTGAGGCGCTTCACTAGGGTGCGGTGGCAGACGGTGTCGAACGCCGCAGAGAGGTCCAAGAGGATGAGGGCAGCTGTTTCCCCGTTGTCGGTTAGGGTTCTGATGTCGTCGGTGGCTGCGATAAGGGCGGTCTCGGTGCTGTGGTTGGCCCGAAACCCGGACTGCGAGGGGTCGAGGGATCCATTCGTCTCGAGGAAGGCGGCAAGCTGTCTGTTGACGGTCTTCTCGATGACTTTGGCCGGAAACGGAAGGAGCGAGATGGGACGGTAGTTCTTGAGGTCGGTGGGGTCCGCCGTTGGTTTCTTCAGGAGGGCGGTAAGCTCGGCGTGCTTCCAGCTCTCCGGGAAGGTGGCGGTGTGGAAGGAGGAGTTGATGATGTCCCGGAGATGGGGTGCGATGGTGGCGTCGGCTTTGTTGAAGACGTGGTGTGGGCAGGGGTCGGTTGGTGATCCGGAGTGGATGGAGTTCATCGTGCGGGTGGTGTCTTCGGTGCTGATCGGGGTCCAGTTGCAGAGGGTGGTGGTGGCGGGCGTTGGTTCGGCGGTAGGGTGCGTTGTTTGTGCGTCGAAGCTGTTGTGTATGTCGGTGATCTTGCGGTGGAAGAACGCGGAGAGTGAGTTGCAGAGGTCTTGCGAGGGGGTGATGTCGTTGTTTCCGGCGCTGGGGTTGGAGAACTCTTTGACGATGCTGAAAAGTTCCTTGCTGTCATGGGCGTTGTTGTCCAGTCGTTCTTTGAGTGCCGACTTCTTGGTGGCACGGATCAGCTGGTGGTGTTTGCGGGTGGCGTGCTTGAGGGCGGTCCTGTTGTCTGTGGTCTGGTCGAGTCGCCAGGTTTTCTCGAGAGTGCGGCAGTTCTTCTTGGATTCCTTGAGTTCGTTGGTGAACCAAGGGGTTTTCTTGCTTCCGGGTCTGCTGGGAGGGTTTTTTAGTGGTGCGAGGTCGTCGGCGCAGGCGGTCAGCCACTTGGCGAGGTTGCTGGCTGCTTCGTTTGGGTCCGTTGTGTTGGTGGGTGTGTTCTGGCTGAGGGAGGCGGTGAGCTGCTCGGCGGTGATCTTGCTCCTGCTCCGGCGGGGAGCCTGTTGCGGGTGGTGGTGGGTCGCAGTCTTTCTGAAGCTGAAGTGGACGCAGCTGTGGTCGGTCCAGTGGAGTCCGGTGGCGTGGCTGAAGGAGATGTGCTTGCTGGACGAGAAGACGGGGTCAAGCGTGTGGCCGGCGTAGTGGGTGGGCGTGTTCACCAGTTGCTTGAGTCCGAGGTTGGCGAGGTTGTCCAGCAGGGCGGTGGTGTTTCTGTCGTTGTTGTTCTCCAGGTGGAAGTTGAGGTCCCCTAGGAGGATGTAGTCGGCTGAGGGCATGGCGTGCGGGCTGATGAAGTCTGCGATGTCTTCGCTGAATAGTGTGCGTGGTCCCGGGGGTCTGTAGATGAGGGTGCCTCGGAGGGTGGTCTTGGGGTCAGTGTGTATCTGGAAGTGTAGGTGTTCGGCGGCGGAGAAGGTCTCGTCGGAGTTAGTCGAGATGCGGATGGTGTTCTTGTGTACGATGGCGATGCCTCCTCCCGTCTGGTTGACGCGGTCCTTCCGGGTGATCTTGTATCCATCCGGGATGGCTATGGCGATGTCGGGCGCTGAGGAGGCGTTCATCCAGGTCTCGGTGAGGAAGGCGATGTCCGGTGCTGTTGCGTCGAGCAGGTCCCAGAGTTCCACGGCGTGCCTGTGGACGGAGCGGGTGTTCAGCAGGATGCATTTCAGGTGGTTGCTGCTGTTGCTCGACTTGGCGGAGGTGGTGCACGTCCGGGGGCAGGTGAATCGGCAGGCTTGGCAGGCGAAGGGTCCGTGGGTGCGTCTCGGTGAGGCTCGGTAGCAGGCAGGGTTCCGGCCGGCATTGAGTGCGGTGAGTGTGGCGGCGTCGTAGGTCCGTCGAGTAGTGTTGCGTTGGTGGGTTCCAGGGGTTCTGGCGCTAGTCGCGGACGGGCGCAGACGGGCTTGCCTTAGGCGCGCCTTAGGCGCGCCAGCGGCGCGGCCGTGCAGCGGCCGCCATTTATGGGGAGGTGGGAGGGAGGAGCAGCTGGGAGGCGGGAGGCAGGGGCAGCGAATGGGCAGTCAGGGGGCGGGGCCGCAGGGAACGCAGCGGCGGGAGTGGCGAGAGGCAGCGGGGGCACAGAAAGGAAAAACAGGGGGACAGCAGACAAAATCACGGGCACAACAACAGTGGGGCAGCGAGGGGCACAGAAAGGAAAAACAGGGGGACAGCAGACAAAATCACGGGCACAACAACAGTGGGGCAGCGAGGGGCACAGAAAGGAAAAACAGGGGAGAGCAGGCAAAATCACGGGCACAACAACAGTGGGGCAGCGAGGGGCACAGAAAGGAAAAACAGGGGGACAGCAGACAAAATCACGGGCACAACAACAGTGGGGCAGCGAGGGGCACAGAAAGGAAAAACAGGGGGAGAGCAGGCAAAATCACGGGCACAACAACAGTGGGGCAGCGAGGGGCACAGAAAGGAAAAACAGGGGGACAGCAGACAAAATCACGGGCACAACAACAGTGGGGCAGCGAGGGGCACAGAAAGGAAAAACAGGGGGACAGCAGACAAAATCACGGGCACAACAACAGTGGGGCAGCGAGGGGCACAGAAAGGAAAAACAGGGGGAGAGCAGGCAAAATCACGGGCACAACAACAGTGGGGCAGCGAGGGGCACAGAAAGGAAAAACAGGGGGACAGCAGACAAAATCACGGGCACAACAACAGTGGGGCAGCGAGGGGCACAGAAAGGAAAAACAGGGGAGAGCAGGCAAAATCACGGGCACAACAACAGTGGGGCAGCGAGGGGCACAGAAAGGAAAAACAGGGGGACAGCAGACAAAATCACGGGCACAACAACAGTGGGGCAGCGAGGGGCACAGAAAGGAAAAACAGGGGGACAGCAGACAAAATCACGGGCACAACAACAGTGGGGCAGCGAGGGGCACAGAAAGGAAAAACAGGGGGACAGCAGACAAAATCACGGGCACAACAACAGTGGGGCAGCGAGGGGTACAGAAAGGAAAAACAGGGGGACAGCAGACAAAATCACGGGCACAACAACAGTGGGGCAGCGAGGGGCACAGAAAGGAAAAACGGGGAGAGCAGGCAAAATCACGGGCACAACAACAGTGGGGCAGCGAGGGGCACAGAAAGGAAAAACAGGGGGAGAGCAGACAAAATCACGGGCACAACAACAGTGGGGCAGCGAGGGGCACAGAAAGGAAAAACAGGGGGAGAGCAGACAAAATCACGGGCACAACAACAGTGGGGCAGCGAGGGGCACAGAAAGGAAAAACAGGGGGAGAGCAGACAAAATCACGGGCACAACAACAGTGGGGCAGCGAGGGGCACAGAAAGGAAAAGCAGGGGGAGAGCAGACAAAATCACGGGCACAACAACAGTGGGGCAGCGAGGGGCACAGAAAGGAAAAACAGGGGGAGAGCAGACAAAAACGGGCACCGGGGCCACAAGCGGAGGGCGATCTTACCTACAGGAGCAGCGGGCAGACAACACAGGCGGAGCTGTGTGGTGGGGGAGCGACCTACCTGGCAAGGTCAAGGGTCGCTCTCCTCACCGTGCACCGGCCGCCATTTATGGGGAGGTGGGAGGGAGGAGCAGCTGGGAGGCGGGAGGCAGGGGCAGCGAATGGGCAGTCAGGGGGCGGGGCCGCAGGGAACGCAGCGGCGGGAGTGGCGAGAGGCAGCGGGGGCACAGAAAGGAAAAACAGGGGGACAGCAGACAAAATCACGGGCACAACAACAGTGGGGCAGCGAGGGGCACAGAAAGGAAAAACAGGGGGACAGCAGACAAAATCACGGGCACAACAACAGTGGGGCAGCGAGGGGCACAGAAAGGAAAAACAGGGGGAGAGCAGGCAAAATCACGGGCACAACAACAGTGGGGCAGCGAGGGGCACAGAAAGGAAAAACAGGGGGAGAGCAGGCAAAATCACGGGCACAACAACAGTGGGGCAGCGAGGGGCACAGAAAGGAAAAACAGGGGGACAGCAGACAAAATCACGGGCACAACAACAGTGGGGCAGCGAGGGGCACAGAAAGGAAAAACGGGGAGAGCAGGCAAAATCACGGGCACAACAACAGTGGGGCAGCGAGGGGCACAGAAAGGAAAAACGGGGACAGCAGACAAAATCACGGGCACAACAACAGTGGGGCAGCGAGGGGCACAGAAAGGAAAAACAGGGGGACAGCAGACAAAATCACGGGCACAACAACAGTGGGGCAGCGAGGGGCACAGAAAGGAAAAACAGGGGGACAGCAGACAAAATCACGGGCACAACAACAGTGGGGCAGCGAGGGGCACAGAAAGGAAAAACAGGGGGACAGCAGACAAAATCACGGGCACAACAACAGTGGGGCAGCGAGGGGCACAGAAAGGAAAAACAGGGGAGAGCAGGCAAAATCACGGGCACAACAACAGTGGGGCAGCGAGGGGCACAGAAAGGAAAAACAGGGGGACAGCAGACAAAATCACGGGCACAACAACAGTGGGGCAGCGAGGGGCACATAAAGGAAAAACAGGGGGACAGCAGACAAAATCACGGGCACAACAACAGTGGGGCAGCGAGGGGCACAGAAAGGAAAAACAGGGGAGAGCAGGCAAAATCACGGGCACAACAACAGTGGGGCAGCGAGGGGCACAGAAAGGAAAAACAGGGGGAGAGCAGACAAAATCACGGGCACAACAACAGTGGGGCAGCGAGGGGCACAGAAAGGAAAAACAGGGGGAGAGCAGACAAAATCACGGGCACAACAACAGTGGGGCAGCGAGGGGCACAAAGGAAAAACAGGGGGAGAGCAGACAAAATCACGGGCACAACAACAGTGGGGCAGCGAGGGGCACAGAAAGGAAAAACAGGGGGAGAGCAGACAAAAACGGGCACCGGGGCCACAAGCGGAGGGCGATCTTACCTACAGGAGCAGCGGGCAGACAACACAGGCGGAGCTGTGTGGTGGGGGAGCGACCTACCTGGCAACTCTTTTAACCTTTAGAAACAAAAAATGCGGACTCCAGGTCATAAATTTTTATAACACTGCTATACCTAGGACTGAAGTAGATGCTGTTTCTAGGTAAACATTTTTTATTGATGATTTCTTTCAATTGACATCCTTATTTACTGTGATAATGCTATTAGGAGATTTTAATCTGCATCTTTGTTTGTCCTGTCAAATCAATTATTCATTTGAGAATGCAAATCCAGGCATTGATCAGGGGCACCTTCTTCACATACAGCAAGGGGAGAATGTTAATAGTCTTATTGCCGAATATAATCTGGTCAATTTAATGGACCAAATATTAGAGGGCTCAACTAAGAGGATTCCCACGTTCAAGGGGAGAGGTCTCAGCACAACCATAGATTGTATCTTTGTTTATTTTTAGCCCTTGTAGATTTCAAGGTTATGTGGGACAACCTGAGTGACCACAATCCTTTATCCGCCACCTTTTTGTGGGACAAAAAGCCCAATGATGTGGCCTATTCCTACAAGGAACCAGTACTCTTTGTTGATCTGGGCCGACAAGTGCTGTGGGCTTCAGTTGTCCCTTCCCATTTTTTTTTCTCAAATCTGGTCACCTCCTGTAGAGCCGATCTCTTTTCATATCTAACTGAGGATGCCTCGGCTCATTGTATCATGTTGTCCATCTCAAATATTTGCAGGTTTATTAAATCAGCTTTGATTAAACCATGTGTCCTTTCAACTCCTCGACCAGTTAGATGGATCGACAAAACGTGCTTGAAGGCACACCAGGATCTGTTGAAATCCCTGCATGAAACACCTCGGTGTCAGGAAAAGGTGAAGAGAGCCAGGGCGGTTTATCGTAGGTCTTGCAAGGAACGTAAGATCCAGTTGAAAGATGAGGCCTGGGACAATTTACTTACCACTAGCATGTTGAGGGATAGTGCTGCCTTCTGGTGAGTGGTTAATCTCCCTTATTTGAAAGTGACCAACTTTCTATCCAAGCATCCACTATTACTTCACAAGCCTGGGTTGAGCACTTTAAGGCTATTTACAGCCAAGAGGAAAAGGCCATCCTGCCAGATGGTAACAGTGAGGATTATACTATTTTATTTCAATTGACTGAGGTGACCTCAGCGATTACTAATCTTCCCTCTAACAAGGCCCCAGGGCCTGACGAAGTTCCTAGGGATCTTTTCAGATCCTCTGTCGATTTCTGGGCTCCTTTTATTATTGAATGCAGCTGGTAGAGGTTCCCTTCCACCGACTTGTCACCAATCCGTTATAGTCCTAATTTTTAGGTCGATCCTAGCAGCAGCGCGCATGTGCTGCTCGCTCTGCGAGACTGCTGTAGTAGAGTACGTGAGAGAAGCCGCACCCACTCTCCTCTCATATCTTTCATTGGCTTGTGTCATTGTCTTTCGTAAATGCTGCCTTCGGATTCGTTAATAGGCCTGTTAGTCCCTCCTGTACGGCCTTGTCTTCATTTGTAACCTCCCATGGCTACTGGCCCCTTTACTTCGGTTGTTACACAGGACCTGTTATTTAGTCTGTAAGCACTATTTACTTTATTAAGTTTCTCTTACTGCAGGCCGGACATGCGCTGCTTCCGCTGAAACCGCTTGTGTTTTTTTAAGCAGCACGGGCGCCCGCTTTCAATCACTTTAACCCAGCATTATCTTGTGTCTGTTTCAACCCCCTCCCCAAGTAAAATGGTTTTAGAAATGATTAGCAAATTAAGTAATGTGAATTCCAGGTAGCACATAATCGTGTGCTAATGGGCTGAAGCTGACAACGGCACATCTGTGTTACATGTCATCTGCACTAAGCCACCTGATGGGTTGTTTTCAAAAGCCTGTTTTATTAACACCACCACCACCAATACCAATACAACCAGCAATACTACTACCACCACCAATATCATCACCACCACCAGTATCATCACCACCACCAGTATCATCACCACCACCAGTATCATCACCATCACCAGTATCATCACCACCACCAGTATCATCACCACCACCATCAATACCTCCTCCACCACCAATACCTCCTCCACCACCAATACCACCACCACCAGCAATACCAATACAACCAGCAATACCACCACCAATAGTATCATCATCACCACCACCAGTATCATCACCACCACCAGTATCATCACCACCACCAATACTACTACTACCAATACAACCAATACTGCCACCACCAGCACCAATACCACCAGCACCAATACCACCACCACAATATCACCAATACCAGTACCACCAGCACCAATGCCACCACCTCAGTGCCTCTCGCTCACTAGTAATAGCAGGGGCACTGTACCAGGCTGGAGCTACAGCCGAGACCATCCCTCCTTCCCTCCATGCCTGCCATAAAGCACAGCCCGCCCTGCACCAGGAGGTGAAGCCAGGGCCCTACTACAGCTGGAGTGTTTTTTATTAGGCCAAAGATAGCAATGACGTTGCGCAATGCCACACTGCACACTCAAATTACGGAGAGGGCAGGAAATAGCCCTCCCCCACTCTTCCTCCTGAGCTGCGACAGTGTAATCCTAGAGCGAAAGGTGTTGGAGCGCTTTGTTAGTGTTTATAGCTCGGATCATATGTAACTCCCACTTCACACTTTGTGTCTGTGCAATTTACAGCACTTACACATCTTCCTCACTGCACTATTTATCACTACTTTGAAGACGTCGCAGGCCGGTCTCTTCCTCTGATATTTACAATCTAACAAGCAGTCGAGCAGGCCCTTTATTGCAATGCAATGGGTCTCGCATTTGTGGGAATTTAATCTATTAGTATTGTAAATGACAATGCCTTTTATTTATGTTTTGAAACCCAAAACATAAATAAAAGGCATTGTCATTTACAATGCCAATAGCTCAAACTCGCGTGAATGCGAGACCTCTATTGCATTGCAAATGCTTGTTAAAAAGGGGAGCAGGTCAGATCCGGCCTGTTCTTGACCCATATCCCTTATTGATTCAGAGGTGAAAATCATGGGCCGGATCATGTTGGAGCGACGATCAAACTGGGCAGAGGAGCAAAATATCCTCTCCGTCCTGCAATATGGGTTCAGTTCAAGACGGGGCACTGTCCAGCAACATTTTAATCTCCATCTGCTGATTTGCAAGTACACCAAGGCCAAGAGGGGGGCAATCCATCTGGCCTTCAATGCCCTTAGCTCAGCCTTCGATAGAGTTAACCGCTCCAAGCTGTGGTCCATGATGGCTCATATGGACATAAAGCCGAACCTAGTATACTTTTTGCGCGATTTGCACAGGGACCTCTCTGCATTTATCAGATATGGCCCCAATGGTGAATGCATGCCGCACTTTAAATTAAAGTGAGGGATTCGCTAAGGTTGCATACTTGCGCCATTCTTATTTATTTTTTATATTAATCAATTAGAATTAGTTCTTACTGACTCTCACCTGGATGCCTCTATGACTGGCGGCTACTCGATCCCAGCTCTTCTTTATGCAGACAACACAGTATTAACTGCTCGGACTGCTAGAGGTAACAGAAACTTTTAGATTTATTTATTGATTTTATGAACAGCCTTGACCTGTCCACTAATTTCTCTTAATCGCACGTGATGAAGTTTGGCCCGCCTAAGACAAGACAATGAACTTCATAGTGGATGGCCACCACATAAGCCAGGTTGATAAGTTTCGTTATTTGGGTGTTCAATTAAACTCTGGTCTCAGCTGGCATCCTTTAATAAATCATCTCGTGGTGGCTTTCAACAGGGCAATGTTTAGTATAGTGCATCCCAATAGCTAGCTATGGGTGCCGTATTTGGGGCTATGGACCAGTTACTCCAATTCAAGTGGCGGGAAACACATTTCTTAGGGGTCCCACAAAGTACACCTTTTGAGGTTGTTCATGAAGAGTTGGGCATGGGCCATGTGATCGATTTTCTCCGGCTCTGCCCCCCTGTTTCTTTGGCTTTCAGTCGGTCCAAGGAGGAGCTAGGCATCAACAGATTGATCATGCAAGATTGCATGAATCTGGATAACTCTTCTCTGATCCTGTGGCTGACTTATGTTTCCTCCACAAAGAAAAGTTTAGGGAGACCAGAACTCTATCATGATCCAAGTAGCATTGTTCAAACTGATAAAAGATGGGTCAAAGAAGCGTTTAGAGATAAGATGGCAGCAGATCGTGAGGCTTCAGCACTGAACAAGCTTTGAGCACGTCATGCACTTTTAGTGAAAACGAAGTGGCTTGGAGCCATACCTTACCTTGCACATGCCCCGTCACCCACGACGATTGCTGACATTCTTTAGGCTTAATTTATTCCCGCGGCTTGTGCCCTTTAATCATGGTTGCTTTAATGACTCAAGGCTGCCCGTGTGTGATTGCGATAATGTTTCCATTAATGATAACTTGCATATAGTCATGGTCTGCCCAAAATACAACTATTTGTGTTTTAAATATATACTTCCACTCTTGAAGACCATGAATTTTAGCCAAGTGAGACCTCCATTATTTTTCCTTCAGTTTTTAACCACCCCCACAGTGTGCTATTTTTTTATCCCGCTTTCTGTCTGGCGTTTTGAAATCATTCTAATTGTATTTCATCTGATTCATATTTTTATGAAATGTATTGTATTGTGCTTGACTGTTATGATTTTATTTCTTAAAATCGAATAAAGAAGATTGATTGGTTTTTGTCTCTCTCTCTCTGTCGCTCTGTCTGTCGCTCTCTGTCTGTCTCATATACTTCCCACTCACCTTTAATATCCTGTATTTTTAAGTCCTGTTGCTTGATCAAGATTTGCAATTGAGGATTTCACAGTTTTGCATATTAGGTTTGAGTTTCTACTAAGCAGTGTACAGTTGATTTTCTCAAAAATATACCCATATGTCTTCAAATTGTTGTAACCAGACATTTAATTTGTAGATTGCTTTCTCATACGTGGCCATGTTGTATATATCTTTCATTCATTTTTAGGTCTCGCCTAGCGTTGCAGCGCGCATGCGCTGCTCGCTCTGCGAGGCATCTTGTAATAGAGGAGATTTCAGAAGTGGAGTTTAAGCCCTGCCCATCATTCTTATTGGCTTGCGTCATCGTTCATGCTAAACGCTGGCTTTCGATTGTAAATTAGGCTTCTTACTCCCTCCTTGTTACCGCCCTGTCTCCTTCTGGGACGGCCCATCCGGACTGGATCTTTTGCTTGCGGCGTTACACGGTGTCCTTTAATTACTGGGTAAGCACTTTTTTTTACCATTCGTGTAACGGCCGTTTAACATCGCGGCAGTTTCAACACTAATAAGGAGACGGAGAGGTAGGCTTTTTTATTATCGTGTGAATGTGCGTTTTTTTTTTTTTTGGTATCTGCATCCCACCTAGCGTTGCTTGTTAAATTTTGTTTTTTCTTACATTATTTTTTTTATAAAGCGCATATTGCAGCCGCGCAACTTTATTATCGCGCGCGCCGCCAAAATGCTTTTCTTTTTTTTATTTTTTTTTATTTTTAGTTTCAATGAAAAAACAGTACATAAATTCAATGTCGCATTGTAAGACACTCAATTAGCCGCAACTCATCACTTCCCCATAGACTACTAATTGAAAATAAGAAAGGCAGCAGCATACAAAATCAGTACATCAGTTGAGCAGCATCACATCAAGTTTAGGCAGCCCGTTATTCCCCCCCACAACACAGGATAGCGTAACTCCGTGCACAGTCTATTCTCAAGTGTGCTAGAGGCTATTTGCAAACCCCAGGGTCTAGCCAGCTCATGCAATGTTGTAGGTCTTATCATTTTCGCCAGTACAAGCCTCAAATATACAATCAAACAGATTCATCAACATTCCCTGCACTATGCACCGAGTTGGCATTCCCCTCGCCACCTGTGTTCCTATAAGCACTGTACAGGGCCCAGAAGTTCTTGGGGCGGTTTCGAGGGGGGGGAGGTCGCTATAATCCTCTGCTTGGCTGCAACAGTATAACATGTCCCTCGCCCAGAGTGTAATTGAGGGAAGCGGTCCCCGCATCCAGCTGATGGCAACTCTGCTTCTAGCCATTAACAATCCCATGTCCACCAACCTACGGATCCCCTTCGGTAGTAATTTAGAATAGCCCAGCAGTGCCAGAGCCGGTTCCGGCTCTATGTCCTGCCCAATTATCGCTGCTAGCTCTGAGAAGACATTTTCCCAAAATTTTGCAATGCCAGGGCACCGCCACGATAAGTGTAAAAAATCAGCTATGTGCTCCATACATCGCTCACATTTGGGGTCGTCTCCAAGACCATATCGATGCAGTCTTTCCGGGGTATAATACACTCTGTTTAAATACTTAAAGTGAGTCAGTCGGTGTCGTCCATTAAGGGAGACCCGCTTAGTGGTAGCACAGCAATATGTCCACATCTCGTCGTCAATGTCTCTTTGTAAGTCTCTTTGCCATGCTAGGCGGGCTTTAGTGAAAAAGTTTTTCCTATATTACTGCGCTAGGTTGTATATTTTAGATACAAGCCTCGTTGGCTCTTTAGCTTTAATAATGAGCGTAAGGGTGTCTAGCTCCGGAGGTTCCTCCATGTCTCTTCCCAAAAGTTGCCCTAGCGCATGCCGTATCCTATGGAATTGGAAACGTGTGAGGGGGGTGGGCGCAGAATCTTCTCTTTCCAGACTATCCCAGCTCCTCGCTGCGCCGTCAACAAAGAGGTCACCCACAGCCTGGACTCCCATGCAGCGAAGCGCACGTACCACACCCGCCTCTCTGTACGGAGGCAGCCATTGGCCCCAGTCCAAAGGGGCCAAGGGCGAATACATGAGAGCCCCAGACTGAAGTTTATGGAGATGGTGCCATGCATGAGCTGTCGCATTGATGGAATCCAATACACAAGTCCGTCGGTCCGGGGGAGAAAAAAGCATTGTGGGCGGGGGGAGGTTACCGCCCTCTCAATGCACAGATGTGGTGTATCGGGTGGGCCATGTATCCAGTGATACGCGTGCGCGCACTGTGCCGCCCTGTAATACAGATTAAAATCAGGTGCGCCCAGCCCTCCCATATGGTAAGGCAGTGTGAGAATTTGCCATGCAACTCTGGGTTGGTTACCCGCCCATACCAACTTGACCATAAGAGACGTGAGTCTTGCGAAAAACACCTCCGGGAGAACCATTGGGATATTGGTAAAAAGAAAGAGAAAGCGAGGGAGTACCACCATTTTCATTATAGAAATCCTGCCCAGTAGAGACAGTGGAAGCTTTATCCAGCTCTCAACGTAGTCTTCCAATTTGCTAAACAGAACCCCATAATTCTCACTGAAAAGCACGTCTGCGTCAGTATGAATTTGGATACCCAAATATCTAACCGGGTCCGTCGACCATTGTAGCAGGTAGTCAGGGGTGAACCGAGTCGTGGCAGGGGTGAGGGGGAAAATAACCGATTTAGGCCAGTTAACGTACAGTCCGGAGATCCCGCCAAACCTCACTATCTCGCGAAGGACAGAGGAGAGGTTGCGTTCAGGGTCGCGGACATATAAGAGGGTATCGTCAGAGTAAGTCGAGACTATGATTTCGTAGCTTGGGATGCGAATGCCCTTGTATCGGTGGTATTCGTGAAGCGCACAGGACAAGGGTTCCGCCACCAAGGCATAGAGGATCGGGGAGAGTGGACACCCCTGTCTCGTTCCTCTAGTAATGCAAATAGGGTTAGTTACCAGATCACCAAGTTTGATTCTGGCAGTTGGCTTATAATACAGGACGCCTAGCAACTGTAAGTAAACCTCGCCTAGTCCCATTCTCGACAACACCTGCCTCATAAAGGGCCATTCGACGGAGTCGAAAGCCTTTTCCATATCGAGAAAGACTGCGACTGCCGGAACGTCGGGTTTGGTATGTTGGAGCGTCCCAAACACCGTGCGTAGATTATAAGTAAGGTTGTGGCCCGGGACGAACCCTGCCTGTTCAGGGGCTATAAGCTGCGGGGCCAAGGGCAGCAATCTGTTCGCCAATATCTTTGCAAAGATTTTGGTGTCTACGTTGAGTAGAGAGAGTGGGCGGTACGACGTGCACTCTTCTGGGGGTTTGTTCGGCTTTAAAATGGCAACAATTAAAGCTTCTCTCATTGAGGGAGGCATCGTGCCGGTAGTACACATATCATCAAATAGAGCAGACAAATGTGGTAAGAGTAAATCTATATACGTCTTATAAAAGGCGACTGTCAGGCCGTCTGCGCCTGGGGCACCACTAGGTTTCATGGTCGTTAACGCCAGAGTGATTTCCTCTCTCTAGAGGGCGCATCAAGAACTCACGGTGAGTGTTAGTAAGCCAGGGTAGCTTGATATGAGACCAATAATCCAATATGTCTTCCTCCATACCCGAACTATGAGAGGAATATAGAGTTGAGTAAAACTGTCGGAATCTCTCAGCTATATCTGCATGGTCCGTAAGTGACGTTCCCTCTGCAGATTTAATGTCGGATATAACCGCGCAGTTCCGCCGCTTAAGCAGGCGAGCTAGCACCCCCCCGGGCGCTCGCCCTCTCCATAAGAGCGAGCCATTGCATATTTACCAAGGTGTTTAACCTCGGCGTCCGCCGTATCGTGATATTCCTCTATCTTGGCTTTAAACTCTCGCATAAGGTCCTCATTCTGTCCCTCTAGTAAGCGTGGCTCCAAGCCAGCCAGAGCTTTTTCCAGATCGGCAAGCTTCTTGCGTAATGCTTTAAGGACTCCGGAGTGTTTGGAAATGGCAACACCCCGTATATATACCTTAAATGCCTCCCATACTATTTGAAAACTCTGAACCGAACCAACATTTTTTTCAAAGTATAATTCTATCGCTTCAGCTAGCTCCTTTTTGAATAGAGGATCCAATAAGGAATACGGTGGGAACCTCCATGTAAACGGGGGGATCGTTTTCTTGGGGGCCTCGATGAGTAATAATATCGGGGAGTGGTCAGAAAGAGTGCGGGGTAGGACTTCGCACCCCTGTACATGATAATACAATGAGCACGAGGCCAACCAGTAATCAATGCGTGTATGCAAGTCATGAAACGCCGAGTAGTGCGTAAACCCTCCCTGGTCAGGCGTCTTCCGCCTCCATACGTCTTGTAAGCCCTCCTGCGTCATAATCTCCATAAGTGTTTTAGCGGAGGCTCTAAGTCGCCTGTCCGGCCCACCCGAGCGGTCGCGGGTGGGGTCCAGAACTAGGTTAAAGTCACCACCCCAGAGTTGCTGTTCTATGCCACAGCCGGCAACCCTGTTGTTCAGTGTTATATAAAAGTCGGGTTTGTCGTAGTTTGGACCGTACACATTAGTAATCAGTATGTCTAGTCCGAGTCCGTGACAGCTGGACACAACATATCGACCTTCAGTATCAGTTATTAATGATTCAAGGGAGAGGGATGATCTAAGCCTAATCCAGGTGATAACACCCCGGGCATGCGTTGTGAATCCTGCAGCATGGATGGAGCCGTGCAGGCCCCTAGCGCGGAGCATGGGGCTGTCTAGGGGGAGGTGCGTCTCCTGGAGCAATGCAATGTCTATTTTGTGTCGGGACAGATACGTTAAAACTTTCCGCAGTTTTCTATGGTTATTAAGGCCCCGTACGTTCCACGTGAGGGCTCGTATTGTCAGCTGCGCAGATGTGCTAGATAGCGAGCCGCGTGATGAGTCAGAAGAAGGTGCTGTCAAGTTATTTGAGTCTGCTATTAGGTCGGTCAGAGTGTACAGAAAGCGTGAGTGCAGCGCAGCGTCGACAACAAATAACAAACCAAACAATACCCCCTCCCATCCACACCCCCCCGCCCCACACGCGAGGCATACCCCAACAGCGCCTATGCGATTAGCTACCCGCCCCCCCCAACTAATGGCAGGAAGAAAAGAAAACATCGGCAATGCATTGCAAAACCCATGGGGGTCAACTTCCCTCCCCCACCCTGTTAACAAAAATTCCCCAAGTGTGTGTAACACGTGTGGGCGGAGGTAGCACGTGCCTCCGCAGTACTGGAGAGCGTGCTAGTAAAGTTCTATCAGTCCTCTTCTCCGCGTACCACCATTATGCTTAGAAGTAATCATGACACAGATAGAAATACGCCAGACCCTCCCGGTCACCACATTTCGGCGCTGTGAAAGTGCCAGAAGTCGTTCAATTAACAGCATTTAGCCCCGTCCTCCAACAAGCCCCAAATACAAAACTCAACATAGGCATACAGTGCAACATCAGGCAAGAAGAGACATTGCAGTTTATCCGACAACAATAGCAATTCAAAGGAGCCCCACCACAATAACTATATAGGAATTGTGCTTATCTGCACGAATGGGAGACCATAACGTTCAGTCTTGGTCGCTAAGGGGCCCGGACTCCGCCCCTTCCATGGAACATCGTTCTGGATTGCGTTGCTTGTCCTTGGACCAGTCCTTCAGTGCCTTCTGTAGGGACTTGGGGTCAGTGAATATTCTGGACTGTCCCTGACGGTTCACACAGAGTCTGGCTGGATACAGCATAGCGTAATCGATTCCCTGGTCTCTAAGCTGCTTCTTCAAGGGAGCGAACTGTTTACGGGCTTCCTGGACTTGCAGCGTGAAGTCCGGGAACAGTGAGACCGTGGAGCCCTCATATTGTAGGGGATGCATATTCCTGGCTACCTTCAGAGCCGCATCCCGGTCGCGATAGTTAAGCAGCTTAGCAATGATGGGTCTCGGTGGAGCGCCCGGGGGAGGGCGCGGACCCAAAGACCGGTGGGCTCTCTCCACAACGAACATCTGGGAAAAGGTCTCCTTACCAAGCAAGGTGATCAGCATGTGTTCTATGAAGTTTTCCATATTGCCAGTCGGGGTGGATTCTGGCAGCCCGTAATCCGCAGGTTACAGCGCCGAGACCGCGCCTCCAGGTCTTCCGTTTTGTCTTGGAGGATTTGCATCACTTTCCCCAATTGTGTATGCTCCGCATCCAGCGTTGTCTGGGCCTCCTCCACTTCTGTAACTCGGCGCTCCGACATATCCAGTCGTTCCGCATGCTTGTCCAGCCGCTCCGACATCCTGTCCATGCGATAGGAGAGGGAGTCTATTTTGGAACCGAGAGCCGCAAGGCTGCCATGCAAACCCTTTTCCATTGCGACTAGCAAGGAACGGATGTCGCAGTCCGCCTGCTCCTGTGGAGGGACCTGCACAGTATCAGCGTCATCTGCGGGGGTATCACGTCCCCTAGGCTTCCGTAGGTCAAAGGATATTTTCGGCTGTGTTCTGTCTACTTTGCCCATTGCTGCGATGAAGATAGCACTGTGCCAATCCCCGTCCCAAGATCAGTAGGGGGTACAGCACCGCTATTTCCCAGGACTCCAGCCCGGTAGTGCCAACAGTGACTAGGGGGACCGACCAACAGTCAAACTGCGCAGGTGCAAGCTCGCGACAGGGGCGTCCAGCACACAGTTCCAATATACACGATGATGACAAAAATGCAGTGGTCCCCGCAGACACAAAGAAGAATTGGAGGGCCTGTTAGCGGCTTCCTGCCGCATATAGCACACGGAGACCTCCGGGCATGCTGCAGTGTCCAGAATAGTGCTCCAGCACCCGGGCAGATTCAGAGAGGGGGGGGGGCAGGACGTCGATAGACTACCTCGTTGAGCTTCTCCTTGTGCGTAGATCAGCTGGCCGGTGTTCTCGCAGTCTATCCCTCAGGCTATTAGCGGCACCCTCAGACACATCTATCCAGCCCCCCTGCCGGATCACAGGAGCCGCCTCCGTTGCAGACTCGGCGCTGTTTCCCGCGCCCGGGCGACATGGATCTCACCTCTCTATGCAGGGCGCATGGACACGCCTGACACGATCCGCCGGCAATGTTGTACGGGCGCAGACCGGCAGCGGAGCTCTCAAGCTGGGCCTCCAAGATGGCGGCGTGTGCCTTTCCCCCAGGTATGACCTCAGATCTCTCAGGTCCCAAGCAGCGGTGTCACCAGCAATCACAGGCGGCCTTCAGACTGCGCCGCGCCACCACTGCACCACCGGCGTCGTGCAGAATCAATGGGCTGCGCGCGGCGTCCCAGCCCCCGCACACCTCCGACTCCACCACTCCGACCGCCGGCACCGCAGCTGACGCAGTCGGCCTCAGCAATCCGCTGCCCGCCCCGCTGGGACGTGCACCCAGCCCATCGGGCAATCCGGGGCGACGACAGCGGCGTCCAGCACTCCCGCCGTTAATGAATATCAGCCCCCGCAGCAGGAGCGTTACGAGGTGGGTTTCCAGACCGCCTCTGGGCTCCAGGCAGCGTCCGCGTCAGCGCCCCACGCAAGCCCGGTGAGCTGTCCGGCCCTCGATGTCGGGGAGTCCGGGGTCTCTAACCTCACCGTCTAGGCAGTCCAAGAGGTCGGAATCGGATCTCAGTGATCCGCGGCTCTGGCGCAATCCGCTGCTATTTCTACTGAGCTCAGTACACACTTCTAATGTCGGATAGATGATGTATTAGGCGGTGGTAACGCGGAGCTTCTCGTTTAGGCAGCCATCTTAGCCGCGCGCTAGCTCCGCCCCCAAATGCTTTTCTTTTTAAATGTATTTTGTTTTTATAAAGTGCGGCACGCCAAGCTTAGTATTCATAGCGGCCGCACACCTATCTCCCGCTTTGGCGTTAGCCACGCTCTTCCCTTCTGCCACGGCTGATACAGAGGCGGGGACAGTGAGACATACAAACTTCCCCAGCTGCCTGTTCTACCATTCGCAACGGCCCGATAGGGACGCATGATTCGCTCCCAGCAACCATGTGACCATTGTTTACAAGGTTGCTGGGAGCGATGCCGCCGACATTGAGTGAAAGCGTGGAGGGCTGCAGGGGGCATGAGCAGCTGCTAAGCGTGCTGCTAGAGGGAGCCGCGGGGCAGGGACGGCACACGGACGCATCGGCAGCCAGGCCAGCTCCGGGGTGCCAGTGCTCCGCGTTTCAACATGATTTATAATTGTTATACTTATTTTTTGTGCAGTTTCTATTCCTCAATTACCCTTCTTTATTACAATTGAAATGTAGCCTTTGTTGTTGGCCAGGATTTTTGTGACCTATTACTGCTTGCTGTAGCTGTTTTTAAACGCCTGCCTCTAAGCGGCAGTTTCTCCTCGTACAGTGAAGGTTTTGCACTGCCCATGCATCCTCTTCCCTAAGGCTGAAGAAGGGTGCTCTGTGATGACTCACTCTTTTATGCACTGGTAAGCCTCTCCAGCATGTAAAATTTCCTGCTGGGGCTACCCACTAATTCAGTTTTTCTTTTAACACATTCTTGTTTGCTTTTCCTTATACCTGGGTCTCATACACACCTAAGTGGATGTGCCCCTGGTCTCACTCCTTCGCCTTGGGATTCCAAATGTGTTTAACTCTCTTTCAAACTAGATTGAGCCCTTGGAGCATCCATTTATTCTTTCTTATTGTTTTCCATTAATTGTTTCTTCAGGCCTTGCCAGTCAATGATTTACTCCGATTTATTGCCTGAATCGGTAAGCTGTGGATAGTCTGATATAATTGGAATTTATCTGTCTGTGGGTCTTTATTACCCTATCAAATTTGCTTACCCAGATACCCCATCAGCTTCGCAAATTGGCTATGGTATTCCTTTATTCCATACTTGAGGAGGTACGCTTCATAACTGGACCCAACTCCAATAGTTCCCACACCCCCTGAATACTTTCACTCATGCCTTCTTTCTCATTCTATAGGGTTGCTAATTTTAAAATGTTGTTGGCACCATCCTGATGATGATCCCCTATAAATCATAATGTTGGGATCGACACATCAACGTCTTAATTTGGACTGTTTTAACTTCCACCTGTTTATTTCATCTGGAGGCATAGAACTGAATTGGGAATCCATTATATGCCCTTGTAGTCACTTTAACTGCCACTGCTATTTTAAATGGGCTAAACTTATATTGCAATTGCACTATTTCTTGCACATTTGACTCCCGCCATGACTGTGACTGAGTGACACTTCATAGATCATATGGGCCAAACTTGTTTCACCCTGAATAATTAAACAGCTTGCTACTTATGATACCCAACAGAACCAATGTACTCCTCCGTGAATATATACTCATACCCAGATTCCCAAGATTGTTGCATTAGCCCTTTCATATTTTTTCCAGAGGGGGCGGCACTGACAATCGCATCTTACACTATGTCGACAACGTGCTTCGCCTGCCCTGGTAACCAAGGTGGACCTAGCAAAGCTTCATGGAAATTCTGGATCTTTCCACAGAGGCGATAGGAGTCTTGTTCATTTGGGGCAAATACATCATTGTTCCCATGCTGAAGGGTGACCCTAGCTACTCCTTGGTAATTAAAATTGATGGTCCAAATAGATATTTTTAAATATCTGGCTGTGAATTCCACACCATATCCTCAGTGATGTTGGGAATATAATATGCCCCCCCTTGTAGAGACTGTATAAAAAAAAAAAAAAAAAAAAGCAGAAATTTGATACTATTCCCCTTACAGTCCTTGGTACGGCGCTTTAATCTAAATGACCATGCGCACAAGAATAAACTACACACTCCAGAATTATCTGGAACATGATGCTGCATTTATTTGCATTCTGGGAGTGTGAGGAGGGCCTGTCTGGAATATTCTTTCCCTCAAACTGTAAAGCGCTCTGATATCCTTCGGGATCAAGTTCGCGCTATATAAAACTTTATAAATAAATAAATGGTATGGATCTTAAACCCAATGGCGGGTATAATATCCCTGAGGTGGGGTTTCAAACAGGGTTACACGAGATGCCTGCCTGTCTTACGCTTTTTGTCTTTAACCCCTTCGCTGCTAGGCCTTCCCCCCTTCCCCCGTGCTAAGCCTTTTTTGGCTATTTGGGGTAGTGCGCGCTAAGGCCCCTGTAACTTTTTGACCACATAAGGTACCCACGCCAAATTTGCGTCCTTTTCTTCCAACATCATGGGGATTGTAAAGGTACCCAGGGTTTGTGGATTCCCCTGGAGGGGTCCCAGAAATTAGCCAAAATACAGCTAATTTTATTTTTTATTTTTTGCAAAAATGGGAAAAAAGGGCTGCAAATGAAAGCGTCTGGGTTTTTCCTGCAAATGGTATCAAAAAGGGTTTGTGGGGCTGAAATCACCATTTTCCCAGCTTTTAGGGAATGACAGACTTTTGTCAGAAAACCAACATTTTGTACACAGTTTTGGCATTTTTCTGGGACATAGCCTATTTTAGCTATTTTATGTGCTTTCAACCTCCTTCCAGTTAATGGTAGAAATGGGTATGAAAGCAATAATGGATCCTGGAAAGCTATACATTTTAGAAAAGTAGACAAAATTCTGAATTCAGCAAGGGGTCATTTGTGTAGATCCATCAAGGTTTCTTTATAGAAACTAACAGTTAAATTTAGGAAAAATTGAAAATTTGTTGAAAAAAACAGCCTTTTGTGTCAACGTTTTCACCTGTAACTTCTTCTAATTATGACAGCTCTTTGAAAGCAATATACCGTTACATCCGCTGGACCTTACTGGTTGTGGGTATATATAGGACTTGTAGGTTCACCAAGAACCCGACGAAACCAGAGTCAAAAACTGAGCTGCAATTTGCACTGGCTTTTTATTATGTCCCGGGTATATAGCAATTATTGTGGGAAAATGTATACATGGAAAAATCGATATGAAAGACACCTATGTATTTCTGAAATGGGAACAAAATATAGAGTTTAGAAACAGTAGATATTTGCACATTTCCGAAATTGGGAATACTCATACAAGCATGAGAATTATCGGTCATTTTTTAAAATTACTTCTTTTTTACACAATGTCTTTCATTTGGAAGGCAGAATGCATCGAAAGTCAATAGGTAATAACAGTTGCTTTACAAATCTGAATTACCCTAAGTCTCCCGATAAAAATGGTACCTCACTTGTGTGGGTAGGCATAGTGCCCACGACAGGAAATGGCTCAAAACCCAACGTGAACACACCACATTTTCACAAGGAAAAATTACCCTTTTTTGCAAAGGGCCTAGCTGTAGTTTTTGAACCCTAGCTCTGCCGGCACCTAGGGAAACCTAGCAAACCTATACATTTTTGAAAACTAGACACCCAGGGAATCCAGGATGGGGTGACTTGACTGGCTCCCACCAGGTTCTGTTACCCAGAATCCCTTGCAAACCTAAAAGATTGATTAAAAAAACACATTTTCCTCACATTTCTGTGGTGTAAAGTTCTGGAATTTGCGTGGATCCACAAATTTCCACCCACCCTGCGTTCCCCAAAGTCTTCCGAGAAAAATGGTACCTCACTTGCGTGGGTAGGCCTAGTGCCCGTGACAGGAAACGGCGCAAAACGCAACATGGACACACCTCAATTTTGCAGTGAAAAATGACCCATAGCTCTGCCGGCACCTAGGGAAACCTAGCAAACCTATACATTTTTTAAAACTAGACACCCAGGGGAATCCAGGATGGGGTGACTTGACTGCCTCCCACCAGGTTCTGTTACCCAGAATCTCTTGCAAACCTAAAGAATTTGCAAAAAAACCACATTTTCCCCACATTTCTGTGGTGGAAAGTTCTGGAATCTGCGTGGACCCACAAATTTACACCCAGCCCGCGTTCCCAAAGTCTTCCGAGAAAAATGGTGCCTCACTTGTGTGGGAGGCCCAAGTACCCGCGACAGGCAAGGGCCCAAAACATTTTTGGATAGGCAATTTTGATGTTGCCTCACTACGTTTTGGGCCCTTGCCTGTGGCGGGTACTTGGGCCTCCCACACAAGTGAGGCACCATTTTCTTCGGGAGACCCGGGGGAACGCTGGGTGGTAGGAAATTTGTGTGAGCCCGGTGATGCCACAACTTTCCCACACAAAAATGTGTGAAAAAAGTGATTTTTTTTCGGCTAAAATTGAGGTTTGCAGGGGAATCTGGGTAAGGAAACGTTGGGGGATCCACGCAAGCCATACCTCCCTGGAAGCCCCCGGGTGTCTAGTTTTCAGAAATGTGTGGGTTTGGTAGGTTTCCCTAGATGGCCGCCGAGCACGGGGACAAAAACCCAGGTGACCCCCCTTGCAAAACCAGGTCGTTTTGAGATAATTAGTTGTTTATTTCTGCAGCGTGAACATTTTGGCACACTATTGCAAGGACAATGTGACAGACATTTTGAGGTTTGCAGGACATTGTGGATAAAATAACTTGTTGGGATTCACAAGAGAGACATCACCATGTACTCCCGTGGGTTTACGACAATATCTACAGTTGGTAGATTATTCTTAGATGGAATGTACACCTTGGCAGAGAGACTAAAAAGACAAAGATTCCTGCACAGCCATCTATTCCTCAAACACACACACATACTGGTTGGATTTGGCACGAGGCGAGTGATGGTTCAGTATATAAAATTTTATTAACTAGAGATTTCACAAAAATGAAATGCACTGTCAATGATTAAATGGACAAAAAACTGAACCAGTGACTCGCAGCTCGTGAGCTGTAAAGCCACGGCAAGGCACCAACCGCTTTACATGCCATTCACACACCTTTCATACGTGATACACACAAGACCATTCACACCACCAGGCACGAAACCAACACATTACAACATTCACAAAAAGGGACAAGGTACACCCTGCTTCAGAAAGACAAATATTACTGCACAGCCATCTAATCCTCAAGCACACACACATACTGGTTGGATTTGGCACGAGGGTGAGTGATGGTTCAGTATATACAATTGTATTAGCAAGTCATTTCACAAAAATGAAATTCACTGTTAATAATTGAAAGGACGAGAAACTGAACCAGTGACTCGCAGCTCGTGAGCTGTAAAGCCACGACAAGGCACCAACCTCTTTACAGGCCATTCATACACCTTTCATATGTGTGACACATACAAAACCATTCACACCGCCAGCCGAGGGCCCAGCACATTACAACACTCACACCAGCAGACAGCGCCATTCAAGGGCCCATCACTTTCACACGCCCACATTCCTGACACAGCAACCACACAAGCTGATGGATTGCGTGGAGTGGCGCTCAGCTAGCAGTGTGTGTAGTGACCAGCAGCAAGTCACTACTCACACACCGCCAGCCAAGCACCAGTCCACGCACACCGCCAGCCAAGCGCCAGTCCACGCACACCGCCAGCCAAGCGCCAGTCCACGCACACCGCCAGCCAAGCACCAGTTCACGCACACCGCCAGCCAAGCGCCAGTCCACGCACACCGCCAGCCTACACACTGCCATCACATTTAGGATTTTTTTATACAAAAAAGAAAACACAAACAAATTGCAAATAGATACAAATCTACTAACACAAAATCTGAAACTAAATACATTGCACTAATGCCAACCTTGAAACAGAATAAAAATTTTTAAACAATACAGACCAGGCAGTTCACTTTACCACTCATGGATGCTCCCAAAAATTCTTTTGTGTGTGATACGCTCTAAAACAAGCAGGCACACACAGCCCAGGGTTAGAAGGACACTCGGGGCAGTACATACAAGTCTCCTTCCGCGTACCACTTCGCCAACAGACTCTACATCTCCTAGTGGGAAAGTCTTTCGAGGGTGTGGGAGAAATGTAATAAGGAAAGTGGCGATCTTTCAATCGAGCCACATCCTCCACCACTCCAACTCTAGGAACACTTGCCTGTTCCACAACAACAAGGCTGCCTATCACAGACTGCTGAAACTGAACAAAAGTCAACTTTGACGCAGGAGAACACTCCTTGAACACAATAAAAGCATTGAAAGTTGCTAAGTTGAAGAGATGGATGGCCAACTTCTTATACCAAACGTAAGCCTTACGAATAGCAGTGTAAGGTTCCAACCTCTGATCTACTCTGTCAACACCACCCATGTGCTTATTGTAGTCTAAAATGCACACAGGTTTGCGCACTTCAGCAATCTGACCCCAAACAGCCACAGGTGAAGTACTCTCATCATGGATGGTAGTCAGCATGTACACATCCCTCCTGTCCACAAATTTCACAGCTAGTAGTTCATCACTACGCAAGGAACTGCACTGTCCCCTCTGAAGTTTTTTGCAAACAAGCTCTTTTGGATAACCTTTACGGTTAGAGCGGATTGTGCCACAAGCAAAAGTGTCCACTTTGAACAATTCCTTAAACAATTGCACAGCAGTGTAGAAGTTATCAAGGTACAAATGGTGGCCTCTGTTAAACAGTCCTCTAGCAAGATCCCACACAATTTTCTCTGAAACTCCAAAAGTGGACGGACAACCAGGAGGGGGGTCAATAGTGGAATCCCTACCAGTGTACACACGGAAATTAAAAACTTATCCTGTCCTACTCTCAGACAACATATACAGCTTAATTCCATAGCGTGCCCTCTTGCTAGGGATGTACTGCCTAAAAACCAAACGGCCCTTGAACAAGACTAAAGACTCATCAATAGATATTTCTTTCCCTGGAGTATAGATCTCTGAAAATCGATCTACAAAGTGATCAAGAACAGGCCGAATCTTAAAAAGACGGTCACACTCGGGGTGATCTCGTGGCAACGCCAAAGAATTATCAACAAAATGCAGCATCCGTAGCAAAAGTAATTACCGATCACGAGTCATAACTGCAGGAAATATGGCCGTTGCCATCAAGGGACTGGTAGACCAATATGAAGCCATGGACGGCTTCCTTATCAAACCCATCAATAAAGTCAAACCCAAAAACTTCATCTCTTCCAGATTTGTGGGAGTCCACCGGGTAGCTCTAGAGTGGGGCCTAAGTTTGTCACTGTTGTCCCTCAAAAACTGTTCAGCATACAAATTAGTCTGCTCAACAATCTCACCCAAAAATACATCATCCATAAACAACTGAAAAAACTGTATAGGCAAAACATTTTCACAATCCACTCTACACCCTGAATCACCACTAAAGGCAGGCAACACCGGCTGCACCATGTTTGGATCAACCCAGAGTCCAGCACTTCCAGTAGGAAGCCTAGCAGCCTCAGGCTGCAATCCAGATGCCTCTTGCACCATCGGTACAGCAGTATCCTCCTCTAAAACAGGCACTTCATCCGCACTGAGTAGCTTCATCCACACCAAGAGTAGCTTCATCTGCACTGAGAGTACCTTCATCATCCGATGATTCCATGTGGAGAGAAAACTCACTGCCTGAATCTTCCCCTCCCTCCTCTCCCTCAAACGCACTGTCAGTCTCATAATCCTGCTCAGAGGAAGATTCAAGAAGCATACCAACCACCTGCTGAGCAGACATTCTACGGCTAGCCATAATGCTTACTAATAAAGGTAACTTGTCAAACAAGTCAACAACAACAAACACTTTGTAAAATAAGTAATAAACAAAATGCACCTTTATCAGAAATACCTATATACTCCAAAACGATACCACTCACTTGCCAGAAGCAGCTAAACTCACCACCACCTACTCTGCACAGACACAGTATGGATCAACAATATCCCACTAAAAAGAAAGAGAAAAGAAAATTACACATAAGACAATGCAAAACACATCGCAAAGAATTTCATGCTCAAAACACTAACTAAATATGCTGCCATTATGACACCACTTACAAAAAAATTCATTCATACATGACAATACTCATTTGGAGTAAATACAACAAAAATGTTTTTCTTACCAAAAAAATGCAACTACGCAAAACTGCAGAACAACCACTGTCGAAACCGCAAACCGGAATCAAAAGCTTTACACTAGAATAAAAAGGAGAAAAAAAACATTACAATCACATATGCAAATAATGCACCAGTCCACACACAATCCACCAGCCAAGCTAAGGGGTAGGTGGGCCTAAGAGTATAAATAAAATATTCACCCCCGTAAAAGGGGAGCAACCCTTGCCCTTGAGGCCACTCCCCAACACAAGAATTTAAAAAAAACCCTGGTATCTAGTGGCTTCTGGGCAGATGGGCCTAAAAACATACTGCTATTCTGCCACCCAAAGAGGGCAGAAATGGCCACAATCATCCTCCCATAAAGGGAGCGACCCTTGTCCAAGGGGCCGCTCCCAACATAAAAACCCTGGTGGCCCTACAAAAAGCAAATCAGCCGATCTGCCCCTCAGGGTGGCAGAAACGGCCAAATTAATGCTCCCCAAAGGGGAGCAACCCTTGCCCAAGGGGCCACTCCCCACAAACAAATCCCTGGTGGTCTAGTGGGCCCAATTTTAAAAAAACATGGCGAGATCTGCCCACCAGACACAGCCACAAACATTGCCCCCAAAGGAGAGCGACCCTTGACCAAGAGGTCACTCTCCACAAATAAATCCCTGGTGGTCTAGTGGGCCTAATTTTAAAAAAACATGGCGAGATCTGCCCACCAGACACAGCCACAAACATTGCCCCCAAAGGAGAGCGACCCTTGCCCAAGGGGTCACTCTCCACAAATAAATCCCTGGTGGTCTAGTGGGCACTATATCAAAAAAAATTGGGAGATCTGCCCCCTCCCCCCCCCCATGGGGGCAGACAGCCACAAGCAAACCAATATTGCCCCCAAAGGGAGTGACCCTTGCCCAAGGGGCCACTCCCCACACAAAACGGACTCTTGGTCCAATGGGCCAATTTTTTTTTTACATTATGCAAAAATCTGCCCCCCAGGGGGGGCAGACAAAGTTATTTTATTATGCCCCCAATAAGGGGAGCGACCCTTGCCTAAGGGGCCACTCCCCTCACGCAGTATTGCCTTTTAGATTTAAAAAAAAAAAAATCCCTGGCGCTAGTGGGCATTCCTGCTGCACGATCGTGCAGGAGGAATGCACAAAAGAGGCATCGGGGGGGAAAGGAAAACCCTTTCCTTTCCCCCGATGCCTCTTTTCTTTGAATCCCCCCTTCTCCAGAGCCAAAACTCACCTGTTTCTTCCCCGACGCGCTGAAAGCAAATGGCTTCCAGCGCGTCTGGGAAGAAAGGGAAAACTCCCATGACGTGTACGGGGGCGTGGGGGGGAGGCAGGGGAAGGGCTTCCCCTGCCTTCCCCGGTAAAAAAAACCCAGATCGGCGTCCCACAGCGGGAGCGCCAGCGCTTCCCCCGTGGGTGGGTGCCATGACGAGCTGGACTCGTCATGAGCACACGCCCACTGTGTGCCATGACGAGTCCAGCTCTTCATGAGCACCGAAGGGGTTAAATAACCACTCCACTGCACAAAAAAAAAACATAAATAAAAAACATTGCCATTTACAATGCCAATAGCTCCAACTTCGACAAATGCGAGACCTATTGCATTGCAAATGCTTGTTTAATATGCTGGCAAGGTTGCAATCTTCGAGACTCTTAATATGTCTCCCTGTGCTACTTCAACTGCTGTGGACAACCATCTCTTCACATGAAAGGGTAGCATTGCTATCAAAGCATGTTTGCGATTCCTGAATAGCTTGTAATATGTGCTGTAAATAGGGTGCTGATCTCTACTTCGTCTGCCGATGCCTTGAGAGCCTTCATAGGCAGTTTGTCCTCTGTTAACACAGCTTTAGCATATCTGTCTTTCTTACCCTGTTGTGAGACCATGTAGTCCTTATACTTCATCATGCTGGAAACACTGCACTATGTCTGCCTGGTGCCTCTCCCCATAGCCCCCATAAGCGTGACCTGGGTGCATTTCTGAGATCTAGAGCTTGATGAAGTACATCCACCAACTTGGGCAGCCAGCTTCCCAGCTTTTTTTTGTAATAGGTGGACCTCTAGTTTTTCAATTTTGATATGAGCTTTTTTGAAGCTTTGTCGTAGAAGGCTTGCAAATGTGGGCTCTCAGAGTTAAAGCACCTGGGTTGTGGAATTCTGCCAGAATTTTGTTTAGTTTGTTCGATGAGCAGTTTGCATCCAGCATGTGTGGAGGAGTGTTGTGTGCATAGTTCAGATTGCTGCTTCGTTGTTCCTGATACAGTGATGTAGTAAAATGTTGCCTTTCTCATCCTCTGACTTCATTTGCTTTGTAACATGCTTAGTTATGTTTTGATCTTGTTGATCTTGTCATTGTTCCATGTGATCCTTTTCTTGAGGCTAGATATTTTCAATTTCTTTAATAGTATATAGATGTTCAAGGCTGCGGGTAGCGAGCTGTGGGATTCGGACACATCCTGTGGCAGTTTGTCAATAGGAGGTATTTTTCTCCTTTTGCTGTAGGCTGGAAGGTTGAACCTGAAAAGAAGGTACGTTGGTGGTTACTAAGGTTTAGGTGATACAGCATGCTGGTTCATAATGTATATTATTTCTAAGGACTGTAGTATGCAGTACTTGTTTGATGTAAAACTCAGGACTGCTATCCACCCTTTCACACCTTAATATGCAGGTGCGATTGAGCAAAGAATCCGAACAGTGAATTGAAACAAGGTGATTAGTCACGGCTAATAACTGGGTGCCTCTAACAGGGATCCAGCAGCACTGAGGGACCCGATGGTAGGCTAAGGGAGTACCTCCAAGATCCTCTGAGCTGCTCCCGAGCAAAGCGCGAGAACGGGTGA
Organism: Calotriton arnoldi; assembly: GCA_963921515.1. Lineage (NCBI taxonomy): Eukaryota > Metazoa > Chordata > Amphibia > Caudata > Salamandridae > Calotriton > Calotriton arnoldi. Next base: position 390,776 of record CAWUFW010008802.1, on the reverse strand, counting down.
GTGCTTCCTCTCCCCCTCCCGCCTCTTCACTGCGTCCTGAGCAGACACACATGGGAGGCTTATCCCTGAAGGAGCCGCTAGCTAGCGGGTCACGAGAACGGGTGGGTGCTTCCTCTCCCCTCCCTGCCTCTTTGCGGTATCTTGCGGGTGCACATGAGGGGGGCTCTTTGCAGGAGAGGAGCCTGTGAGCTCCGATCCTGGCTTCTGCCTCGGATTTTTATTGAAAAGAGGAACAGGATTAAAAAGACTTTTGTAATTAAAAACTACTGGGTTGACTCTCCCAGTTGCCTGAGTATTGCGACCATCAGATTTCGACCAACCATTTTATTTTGCCAACACAAAGTTAGTCCGAAAACTCACAGAAGATGGTGCCCCCTGCTGCCTGAATTGAAAAAGAATACATTCTTCCCGAGAAACAAAAAGAGGACCTCTACAAGTATTAATACAAAAAACCTGCAAAACTGGCGGCCATCTTTAAAAGGCACATTCGACATTGGCATACCTTATCTCTTAAACCACTACGATTGACCTAGACACCTTTGGAATGAGCTCCTGATCAGAAGAATACTCTATTCTCCACAACTCAAATTTACCACCAACAAAGGTTTATCACAAATAATCTGACCTCTACAACTTACGTATTTCTTCACTACCTTACAACTTTAGACGATTGTTCAGAAGCACCACTCACAAACTTTCACACCCCCAGGAGGTACCTTCCAGCAATAAACCATGGACAAAAACCTGGAACCATCGGGCCATAATGCCTTTTCTATTACCCCCCAACCTCTCCAAAAACCTCAAACACCAATTACTCAAAAACTCATCCAGAAACTCTTATTTCAGACCCTTAGTTTTGTACCAGCAAGGGAACTCTAACTAATGACCCTTATATTTCATACAAAAAGGAGAGCCTAATGGAGAAATATCTTACTCTCCATGGTAAGCATCACAGGCACTAGAAAAACACCTCGCGGACTTAGAATATCTGTCTCTCACTCTTCCTTCTGCAGGGCAGGGCAAATGCTACCAAATCTATATACAATAATGGGATTATACTAATACAGGCCTCAAATGAAATTATAACCTTAATTGACAAGATCTTCCCTATTCTAAAAAGGGGATTTACAACAAGCTCAATCTTCCCACTCAAAATTGCCCTAACGTTCTTGATGAAACACTCCCATCCTCTTTAACACACATGGCTACTCCAATCTCAATTAGCCCACTTCCGGTCACAAGCGATTACCTCCCCACCCTCGCTACCACCACTCTCACTCCAGAACCATCTTCTCAATCAGAGCTTGAGCACCTTCCTAGGAATAGTCGATCCAACTTATTGTTCACCCTCACCCCCCCCAATACCATAACTAGTTTAGACCCCGACCTCATTGAACTTTTTCCCCTTCACACACCCCTTCTTACTTCCCCGGGGCATGCCAACGAGGGCCCTCCAAGCACTCTCACATCGCTCCCCCATACATGGAACAACCGTGTCCACAAACCCATATCCCTTCACCATATCAACCTTAGGTCATCCAGATCCACTGACCATCTCACAACCACCCTCTCTACACCCCCCCCTCACATCCAATTATCCTCATGCATATCCTCAATAAAAATTTCCAGTTGCAAATACATGCCAGGCCCCCATTAACGACCCCTACTCTCAGTATGGCACCACTTATTACTTCACCCCGCTCCCGGACCTCCCTACGCAACCCACAGCTACCCGTAAACTTGATTATTGGGAAATTGGATTCAATGAGATCGATCATGGCTTAAACCATCTTAAGGATGATCTCCAAAGACTTGCGTCCATTACATCTGATTTTCGGCTCTCTCATAGTTCAAATAGCACCATGATAACCAGAACTGATTCCCATACAGATATCCCCCCCCCCCACTCCATGTCCCACACATATCCAGTCTTGGATCGAAAACTATACCATCCCCCAATGATGCTTCTCGCCCAAAGAGATCAAATTAAGATCTATTGAACAGTGAGATCCATGAACTCCTCCTCTCTTATCAGACCGAAAAGAATATTAATAAGACTGGATGGAATCAAATCCAAACCATCCAAGTGAACCCGTTCAGAGAACCGAGCTACAATCACAAAGTAATAAACAATGAGAACCTCAAACGCGTCAATATATCACAGATGGCCTCTCATCATCCTAATAATCAGCTGAAGTGCATGCTCCTCAATTGCAGATCGGCAAATGAACACGCGGCCGATATGTACGACCTCCTCCTCTCACATAAGTTTGATATAGTTATCCTCACGGAAACGCCTTCTATCACCCTCCGGGCGATAACTCCCTGTTCATCGAGCAAATCATGGAAATCATCACTAGGAATGATAATCTTCAAGTGCCCCAGATCTTCCTGGGAGACTTTAACCTACACTGGAACGACCTGAACGACCAGTCAGTGAATCGCCTAAAGTCATTCCTATTAAACCATGAGTTGTCCCAAATTTGTGACAGGCCAACTCACAACAAAGGTGAGACTTTGGACCTTCTAATCTCAAAGACGGACAACATCTTCTTGGAGTCCATTGGCCCCTGTGACTGGACAGACCATTATCGCATCACCTTCCTCATCAATTTAAAGGCGATCCCAAAGAAAAGGCAACTGAAGAAAATAAAACATTGGAAAAGGAATCTTCGTAATATAAACCACAAAGAACTAACTACCCTTTGCAATAATACCTTGATTCCACAGACCAACATGGATGAGGTCAATGACCTCAGACTTCTACAATACTTCCATATTAGAAGTCATGGACTCGATCGCTCCATCTCCCCTTCAACAAAAAAAGATATCCAATAAAAACTCAAAGCTCTGGTTCAACGACTACTTGAACACCGAAAGACGCAATCTAAGAATAGCAGAAAGAGCTTGGAGATCTTCCCCATCCTTGGAACTTCAATAATGCTTAAGACCAACGAGGAACACATTCAACAGAAGAATAAGACAAGTGAAAGCTAATTTCTTTAGAGCACAGCTTGAACAAGCCAGAAATAGGCCCAAAAAACAGTTCAAAATATCAAAATAGTGAAGCAACAATCCTGCAACACATCAAACCCGTTAGATTCCGGATCCAGCACCCTCCCAAATTGCGAAGAACTGGCTGCCTTCTTCAAGGAAAAAAACACAAAGATAGAGAATGAACTACAACTAGCGAAGGAACTACTACCGGCTACCTCATTCAGTTCATCGTACACCTCCCAGCATACTGAAGGAAGTGAACCATCCAGGCACCACTCCAAAAACAATGCCTCTTGGCACACCTTCTCTCCAATCAACAAACGTGACATGTACAACATTGTTGAATCTTTAAACCCATCTAATCACTTCACTGACCCTCTACCTCCGCTCATATTCAAAGAGATCAAAGTTTTTGTATTCTCCCTCTATGGACCAAGATAGCAAACGCCTCACTTCGTCAAGGCACTATCCCTGATTGCCTAAAAGTAGGACAAGTAACCCCCACTTAAAAAAAACCGAAGGCAGACTGCTCTGACCCTTATAACTTCCGACCCATCTCCAACATCCCTACTCATGCAAAGCCCTGAGAAAAATGTGTCCAGAGCCAACTCTGCAATCACATAGACCACTATCAACTCCTTGATCAACACCAATCAGGTTTCCGTCAAGATCGCAGTACTGAATCTGCACTTACTCATATCGTGGATGACAAACTAAAAATGCTGGATCGAAATGAACCATGCCTTCTGATACTGCTTGATTTATCGGCTGCCTTTGACACGGTCAAACATGATAGTCTACTGAAACTACTGGAACAAAGGATGGGCTTATCAGGGGTTGTATTACAATGGTTCTCCTCATTCCTCCAAAACAGATCCCAGAGAGTCCAAATGAACCAATGTCTGTCTAAGCCCCACACGATCACTCTTGGCGTTCCTCAAGGATCGGCTCTCTCACCCATTCTCTTCAACTTATTCCTGGAAGCACTGACAAACCACTTAAAATCTGCTAACATCTATTACTATATGTATGCTGATGACACTCGGCTGTATCTCAAAATCGCCTCCCCAGAGCACATTATACACCTCAATTCCATCTTACGAAATACACATCTCTGGCTCACGGATAACCATCTCAAACTCAACACTGCTAAAACCGAATTTCTTCTCATCTCTCCGCCGAATAACATCCCCAAGATTGATCTTTAGTTGAAACATCTTACAGCCCTCAAATGCTCTCCTCACATCATAGACTCCGCTAGCTCCTTGGGTAATACATTAGACAAACGTCTGAATATGCAGGATCACATAAGCGTAGCCACCAAAGGAGCAAACTGCCAACTGAGCATTCTGCGGAAACTTAAACCCTATCTTCCTCACGAAGACCTAAAACAAGCAGTCCAAGCTCTTGTACTGCCCAGACTGGATTATGGTAGTGCCACACTATGTGGCTTACCTCGATACAAACTGGGCCCTCTAAGAGCCTCCCTCAACACTGCAGCCAGACTTGTCCTTGGAACAAAAAGAAACACACACATCTCCCGGGACCAAAAATCCTTAAACTGGCTACCGTATGAAGCAAGAATCCAACTGAAAATTGCATGCATGACACATAAAGCGCTACATTTTAATACCCCCAGATATCTGGCTTAAAAGCTAGAAAAATCAGGAGACTGCAGACCATCGCGAAGCGCACACACCCTGCTTCTGAAACCCCAACGAACCTACAAAAAGAAAACCGGCGCCAGAGCATTCTCGGTTGTTGCACCTAAGATATGGAACTCTCTACCACCGGATGTTTGCCTGATCTCCTCTACCGTCTCCTTCAAAAAAGAAGCAAAATCTTTTCTGTTGACTAAGTTTTTACCCCAAGACAATATATCTGTGCCTATGAAAATGTATTCATACTAACCTCTCTACGATGATAGACCATCTTATTACTGACTATAATGGAGATCAAGCTCTTTATTCTATTTTATTTTCTTATATGTTTGTCTCTCGCGCATGTGTCTTTTGTTTACCAGTCCAATTGATACCCTACTTCTCGTCATGTTAAGCGCTCTGATACCCACTTTGGTCATGTTCGCGCTATACAAAACTTTATAAATAAAAAAAATAAATATAAAACGGGTGTGAGAGTGTAGGCTTGAAGAAGGAAAGTCAAAAGTCAAAGAGCAGAGTTGCTTCACCCCTATTAATGAAAGCGTTTTGATTGACCACCACAATGAACACCTTTTAGTTGGTTAACAGCTATTATTTCATCACTAAGTTACCCTTCTGGGTGAAGGTGCGCTTTATAAATGTAACTCTGTTACGTTAATTATGTCCTGAAGAGTTAAAGCTATGAAGAGAACCACTTACATCATCTTGCTAGGCATCGTGGTGCTAAGCAGGTAGTGCTCTATCATATCCGAAGACACACACCAAGATGCGTTTAGTGCTGTAGGCAGGCTTTATCTTGGCTCCTCTCTGCCTTTGTTGAACTGCTGCCTGCACCTTTTATATGCTGCGTCATTATTCTCAAATCGCTTACAGCCACTCCAATTTTTTAGTGTAAACATGGATTACCATTTACCTTTCTTCTCCTCTGCTGTTGGGGAATGTTAAAATCGTAATCATTTTCTATGGCTAGAATACCACAAATCCTCTCTTAACAATAGTTATCTACGGATGAGTATTCTAAAAGATACACACTGTGGAGTTGAACAAGCTTTCAGTCCTGTACATAAGATCAGTATCGTAAAAGACAGGGCATTATAGCATTTGATACGTGTTTAACATTGCTTGCTTTATTTTTTTATATTTAATTTTTTTTAAAGTAGTGTTCGTCTCTAACAGGCTAATATGTTCATGGCCTAAACTATGTACTTACCCTACTGGTAGTTTTAAGCAGAAATCTGAAAGTATATTTTTTGGTAAGGAAGTTGTGCATTGCAACAAAAAACTTTGTTTCTAGCTCAGGCAGTTCAAAGGGTATTAAATATGCCACAGAAAGATGCACAGCTGCACCAGGCACTGGTCGCACCTTTCAGCTGTTGATTGTGATTGGTGTATTCGACCATTGGGAGAGCTGATAATTTTGCCCTGATATTCGTACCTTGGCCAGCTGATTGACTGTCTTTTCTCTGCAGGAGTCAACTGAGATTTTTTTTTTTTTTTTTTATAGACCCATTTTATTGGTTTTTGAAAGATGAAGACCTCAACAAAAAGAAAAGTAAATGCTCAACAGTCACACCACAACGCCCCACCCCCCAAGTCCCCATTGAATCACCAAGGAGCACAACCCTGGGAGGACGGAGCCTCTGGCAAATTGGTCAGACCTTAATACTCCCACCGTTTTCCCCAGATCTAACAAAACAATTGTGGACAACCCCAGGCAATGTAGATCGGCTCTTCTTGTTAGGCACACCAGTCCACGTCGGATCTCCACTCAGCCAATGCTGTGGGATGTTGAGACTTCCACTTACGCTCTATGTCTCTCTTGGCAACCATTGCTGCCAGACCCACGAGTGTTTGGTCCCCAGGGCAACCCCCAAACTCATCCAGGAGGCCCAACATGTCCAGCTTTGTTGTCTGTTCAACAGGTCTATCCAGTACCCTAGACAAGGATTGGCCAATCTGCCTCCAGTAATTCATGACACATGGGCACTGCCATACCATATGAAAGAAATCGGCCTTTGGGGAGGAGCAAGGGGTGCATTTAGGTTCGGGCGAATGCATGCATGCCAAAACCGCTCTAGCTTCATATAGGTTGTAAATAAATAATGCAGTTGTAGCATCCGCAGGTGTGCTGAAATAGCTATTACAGGGCTCGAAAAATCATAAAAATTGCACTAGACCTGCAGGTCTAGTAACGTGAAACATCTACTCGACCTAACTGACATGCACTTGACCTCTGACTCTGAAAGCTGAGCAAATGTGACAAGTTAACAAGATTTAAAAGCATTTTTATTGCTCATTCACTTTGTTAGCAATAAAGATGCCTTTAAATCTTGCTATCTTGTCACATTTGCTCTGCTTTCAGAGGCAGAGGTCAAGTGTCAGTTTGTCTTCCTACTCACCAGAAAGGGCGAGTAAGACCTAAAAATAGCTCGTCCTTATTGAATCTGACTCGCAAATGCGAGCAGGCGAGTGGATTTTTCGAGCCCTGTATTACATGAGCGACCATGCATGTCTCCCACCACTCATTGACTTCCAGGCTACCCACCTACTGCTCCCACTACCGCCAGAGATTCACAAGTGTCTCCGAAGCTTAAAGACCAGGGATTGGTAAATCTGGGAGATTCCCCCATGGTCCAGGCTACCTTCAGCAATTTTGCCTCTAGGAGACTGAACTCTGGCAAATCAGTAAGGTGTGGTTGATGCTGCAGGAGCTCGTGCCGACGCTGCAAATATTTGTGAAACTGCATGCAAGAGAGAGTCTAAAGTGGGTTTGTAGGTCTTGAAATGAGTGCATATGTGAGCCCCGCCAGACGTCTCCAAGTTTCGTGACCCCAATCAGATCCCAGTACCAGAAGTCCTTGTGCAATATAACCCAGCCAATGGCCCATCCAAAGAGGAGTCTGTTGGATTAGTTTCTTGTCCCAGCCCGTGAATCTAGTAGCTCCCACTGTACAACAAAGACATCCTTGTAATCTTAGGAATATGGGATGGGCCAGCCATAAAGGAAATGCTTAACATGCATAGCCTGAGGCGGGTAAGTTCTAGCTGGTAGGCCAGATCACTCCATCCTCCAGTTATTAATAACTAGGAGCTGGGATGCCCAGTAGAATAATCGGACGTCAACCGCCCCAAGCCTCCATCATATAATAAACGGCGACTGTTAGAAATTGGGTTTCTGGTTGGCAGAGGTATGCATCATGTCCAAGCAGGAACCACAGTCCTAGTCCGGGTAAGTAAGATGCACACTAAAAGTTAGCCTGTGCTCATTCTCTGATAGCTTGACACAGAACAGTCAGGCTAACTTAAGAGGCAAAGCGTAAAGTATTTTTGCAACACAACTCACAGTAACACATTGAAAACGTAGGCGAAGCGCCGAGAGGCATTGGTCCGAAAAAGTGATGCGCCGGGTTTTTCCACACAGTTGAGAGGATGCGTTGATTTCTCCACACTGCAGTTGCGGCGATTCGTGGTTGGCAAGCGTTGGGCTCTAAAGGTGATGCTTTGGTATTGCGAGCTATGTGCCGATTCTACTCCCGCAATAGGGTTGATGCGCCGGTTCTGCTGCACGCAGACTGGAGATGCGTTGAGTTCTTTGGTGCAAGTATCTGGGTCCACTTCCAGTGAACCAGACACAGGATCATCAGTAGAGACTTCGATAGCCCTGAGTCTCAAGCAACAGGAGGCAAGCCAAGAAGCCCTTGGCGAAAACTTCAGTTGCAAGGCACAGTCTACCTTTCACTCTGCACAGCAAAAAAGCAGGTGTTCCAGATCAGTAGTCCAGCAGAGTGTCGGTCCTTAATGCAGCACAGCAGTCCTTCTGACAGAGTTCAGTTACAGATCCAGAAGTGTCTGATTTGGTGGGGTCAGAGAATACAGTTGTACCTTTGAAGTGGAGGTGACTTCAAAGAAGGGTCTTTGAAGGGCACTGAAGCCCTTTCTTCCCAGCCCTGGCTCCAGACTACCTGTGGAGGGGTAAGCAGTCCTTTGTATGGGGACAGAGCATTGCCTATTCAGGTGTCAGTCCCTCCCTCTCTTCCTGCCTAGGAAGAGCCATCAAAATGCAGCTGGGCACTCATACTCACCTAACCTTCCTGTGTTTGTGGCGGTGTAGAGGGAATGATCAAAGTGTAGTTGTCAGCCACCCCAGTTCGTGTATTGGAGACAGGCTGCAGGCACACAGAGCTTTTAGAGCAGAGAAATGGAAACTTTCTAAAAGTGGCATTTATTAAGTAGTAATGTTAAATCTAACTTTGCCTGTAAAGAGGATGCATCATTACCATTCCAAAGATATATATTATGATACACATACTATTTTCTAATCAGGAATTACAGTTTAAAAGTGTATGAAGGAATTCCCAATGTTAACCTATGAGAGGAGTAGACCTCATAGTAGTGAAAAACGAATTTAGGTGTATTTCACTACCAGGGCATGCAAAACGTAAAAGCACATGCCCTACTTCTTGCTTACACAGCACCCTGCCGTATGGGCTACCTAGGGCCTAACTTAGGGGTGACTTATGTGTAATAAAAGGGGAGTTTAGGGCTTGAAAACGGGTTTTAAATGCCAGGTCGAAGTGGCAGTAAATCTTAGAAGTAATTTAAATATGCCAATTGGGAATAAGCCAATGTTACCATTTTTATAGAAGAGAGCACATGCACATTAGCACTGGTTAGCAGAGGTAAAGTGCTCCGCTTCCTAAAGCCAACAAAAACTAGGTCAGAAAAAGAGGAGGAAGGCCAAACGTTTGGGGTTCTTTCAGAGAGGGCCATTTTCCAACAGCAACTTTTATCAAGTGCTATGCGTGAAGTAGACCCTTCCAAAGAAAGGCCAGGAGCATCGCTGCCACCCGGGTAAACCAGGTGCTGGGGATGTGGAGCGGGAAGTTCTGCAAGTCATAAAGGAAGCAAGAAATTATCATTTTTATGAGTGCAGTTTTATCCATTGTATTGAGGGGGGAGAGTTTTTTAGGTGCATAAGCTGGCTTTAGTCCCCTGTAAGAAGGGGGTAAGATTGAGACTGCATGGGAATTCTGGTACCGTGGCTATGTGCACCCCGAAATATTTAAAGCTGAGTCGACGAAATGGGATAGCTGAATGCCAGGTGATCACAGCAGTCCCACGTAAAGTAATTAATAGTTATCTGCTGCTGTTCACCCAGAGTCCTGCGTCCTACTCAAACAGGTGCAGAATATCCAGGGCTCGAGGGGTGTATGTCGGGTTTTGTGGGGGGGGGGTGATTCTTCAAGGAAAAGGAGAATATGATCCGCATATAATGCAGTCTTATCCTCTGTCTTGCCCCAGCTCCACCCCTGTGTCTAGGCATCACACCGAATGGTCCCAGCCAAGGGTTTTATGGCCAGTGCAAAAAGGAGTGGGGGGAGAGCACACACCTGTCTAGTCCCACGCTGAATGGGAAACATACTGGACAGCACCCCATAAATGAGGACCTGCGCTGAAGACTCTGTATATAGGAGTCTAACAAAGTTGTAGAAGTTCAAGCCAAAGTTCATGCCATGTAATACTGAATTTAGATAGGCCCAGTCCTCCATGTCAAACGTCTTCTTGAAGTCCAGCAGTGCTGCAGAGTCACCAATGTCATGGGCCTGGGTTTGACTCCCTTTCTGTCCTACTCCAGCAAGGAGCTGTTAGATTTGCCGGCCTGGGACTTGTAGAGCCTGCCGGTATCAAGGTATTTCTATTGAGGCGGCTCCTACCTATGGGGAACCTCGCTGTTCTTTCCTTAATAAACATTCCCCCGTTTTCAAACCTGCCACCTCTTCTATTAATGACATAGGGAAATTTCCCCACAATCCCAAGTCGGGGTGAAAAAGCATGTTATGCAACATTAGATCCCTGCCTAAACACTCCATTGAGATATGGGATCTTCTCTCCTCTGTGCAGCCAGATTTTAGGTTCTTGACTGAAACATGGCTAAAGCCCCATTCTACTCCTGCCATCACGCTAGCCCTGCCTGAAGGCTATAGGATCATAAGAATGGACAGACAGCCAAAGGTGGGGGGTGGGATAGCTATAATACACAAGGACAGCATTAAAGTCACCCCTCTGGAACAGCGTTGCAATGATAATATTGAAATTTTGGTTTTTCGTATAGACCTTTCTTCGCAATTTAGCTGGAAGGGGGCCTTAGTCTACCGGCCATCGGGTCCTTTAGTTGAATTCTCACTGCAACTCACTGAACTAATAGCTCCCCATATAATCTCGACCAACAATTTTTTTTATTGTTGGGAGATTTCAACGTTCACAGTGAATGTACTTCTAATACTGACGCTTATGGCAGACCTCACTCTTCTGGGCCTATCTAAGCTCAACGAAAGCCCAACACACACTGGATATTATTTTTTCTAATTCCTCCAGTATTTTGTGTGAACCCCCCCAGCCGCTGACATGGTCAGATCATGCGTCAATAGAATTCTTCATTCAAGGTCCTAGGGAGATGAAAGGCCCCAACCCTGTCACTCATTACACTCGTAGGCAATGGCAGAAAATCACCCCGGAACGCTTCCAAGCCTCCTTTTCGGTGCCTTGGGACGCTGCACCTGATAATATAGAGGATGCTCTTGCTAAATATAATTCTGCTGTCACCCGCGCTATCGACCAACTCGCACCATTGAAGTCACTTCCCAACTCCTCTAAGCGTCCCCAGACTGCTTGGTTTTCCCCTCCGAGCTCAAAAACAACTATGCAGAAAACACGAAAGACGCTGGCGTAATACCCATGATGAGAGGGATAAAGATAGATTCATTGTTATTCTCTCTGGCTACCATAAAAACATAAAGGCCGCACGGAAAGCTCACATTGCATCTCAGTTAGCCCAGGCTGGAAACGCCCCCAAAACCCTCTACCGAATCCTTCAGTCCTTCACCAACCCTAAGGCTTGTGATAATCTAGGGGCCCCCTCACAATCTCGTTGCAATGATATCGCACAATATTTTTCGCAGAAAATAGAGCTAATCTACGATAAAATTGTCTAGTCAGGGAGCCAGTCTCCGGTTGTCATGGCTTTTGACCAGCCAGAACAAGCAAACCCCCAGTTGAAAGAGAGTTTCCCCCCTGTGACCTCGGTAGATGTAGAAACACTGCTTTGTACCGTAAAATCTGGCTCCCCCCTAGATACTATCCCGGCCAAAGTCGTAGCCTCCTTGTCTAGTCAACTGTCTCCTTCCATAGAGCTTCTTCTCCATCTCTCTTTGAGGGAGGGTCATGTTCCTCTGGAATGGAAAGCAGCTCAGGTTATGCCTATCCGGAAGAACACCAAGGCTCCTCTGACGGATCTTTCCAATCTCCGTCCCATCTCGCTACTCCCTCTCCTGAGCAAATTATTAGAGAAGCACATTAACAAACATCTGTCCAACCATGTCGAGCTCACCGGTAGTTTAGATCATTCCCAGTCAGGCTTTAGGCCCAAATACAGCACAGAATCAGCCCTGCTAGCGGTCACAGATGACATCAGGATGACCTTAGACAGGGGTCAATCTACGATTCTGGTGCTGTTGGACCTTTCTGCCGCGTTCGACACGGTCTCGCATCATATATTGCTCAGGAGACTGGAGGAGATTGGACTTAGAGACTCTGCCCTCCAGTGGATGACGAGTTTTTTATCTTCTTGTTCCCAGACCATCAATCTTGGCCCTTATTGTTCGGCGTCTATGAAACTGACCAAGGGAGTACCTCAGGGCTCCTGTCTGAGCCCCACCTTGTTTAATATCTATGTTGCTCCCTTGGCCAACCTCCTTAGGACCTGTGCTTTCACTCCCATTTCTTACGCTGACGATACGCAGCTGCTATTTTCTTTTGACAAATTCACTCCATCTGTGCAGTCGGCCTTCTCCTCTGGTATGAGGGCTATCTCCAATTGGATGAGATGTAATTTCCTCCAATTTAATGTTGGGAAGACTGAGATCTTGCTCTTTGGAGATGCTCCGTTATTGTGGACCCGAATGGTGGCCGGTGGACCTCGGCGCTCCCCCTGCCCCCAAGTCCCTTGTTAAGAACCTAGGCATTCGCCTGGACCAGGCTCTCACTTTTTTAAGGAGCACGCTGCTCAGACAGCGGGCTCCTGCTTTCATACGCTGGGTTTACTACGTCGAGTCTTTCCCTTGCTTCCTGACTCAACTCGGAAGACTCTGACACAGGCACTCGTACTGAGCCGCCTGGACTACTGCAATGGCCTCTTGGTCTCGGCCAATGAGTCCTCGCTCTGTAGATTGCAGGTGGTCCAAAACACCGCGGCGAGACTAGTCCTTAATGCACACCCTAGGACTGCCTCCCGGCCTCTTCTTCGTCAGCTTCACTGGCTTCCATTACGCGAGCGGGTTAAGTTTAAAGTTTGCTGTACTGTTCATAAAGCCATGTATAATCTCGGCCCCGCCTATCTTACAGAGAAATTCATGCCCTCTAGGTCCCTTCGCTCTGGATCTAAATCCCTTCTTGTGGTCCCCCGAGTTAGGAAAGCCAGGCTGGGCGGGAAGGCACTCTCCCACCTTGGCCCTCTTTACTGGAATCAGCACTCCTTGCACTTAAGACAATGCCCCGACCACCTTCAATTCAGAAAGCACCTTAATACCATCCTTTTCTGCTACTGATTTTGTTCTTGCTTCTTAGCTTTTCTGTTGCCTGTCCGAAGCGCAGAGATACCCCTTCGGGGGTCGATTCAGGCGCTATAGAAATAAATAAATAAATAAATAATGCATTATGAACATACCTGATGCAGTGCCTAGTGCCTTGATTGCGATACAAAAGGGGATGATGGACGGAACGTTTGAGCCAATCAAACACTCACCCCCAGTCAACTGATCTGGGTTTAATCCATCATCATTCTTTAGCTCACTCCACCACCCCAGTTCAGACATGGCCATATGCAAATCAGTCTGACCATGTGCCTCATGGGAACAGTCCAGCCCGAACTGCCAAGCCATGTCTTCCCTGGACCGGAAACAAGAATCCTAGACCGGTTTCTGGCATTTCAGCCGTCATCAGCCAGGCTTGCTTGAATCCAGTGGCAAAGTGAGCAAGGGACCCACGTCTGGGCATACCATATGCATATGGCCATGTCTGAACTGGGGTGGTGGAGTGAGCTAAAGAATGATGATGGATTAAACCCAGATCAGTTGACTGGGGGTGAGTGTTTGATTGGCTCAAACGTTCCGTCCATCATCCCCTTTTGTATCGCTTTGGTCGCCCTTAGTTGGCGGGGGTATGCCCAGACGTGGGTCCCTTGCTCACTTTGCCACTGGATTCAAGCAAGCCTGGCTGATGACGGCTGAAATGCCAGAAACCGGTCCTAGGATGCTTGTTTCCGGTCCAGGGAAGACATGGCTTGGCAGTTCGGGCTGGACTGTTCCCATGAGGCACAGGGTCAGACTGATTTGCATATGGCCATGTCTGAACTGGGGTGGTGGAGTGAGCTAAAGAATGATGATGGATTAAACCCAGATCAGTTGACTGGGGGTGAGTGTTTGATTGGCTCAAACGTTCCGTCCATCATCCCCTTTTGTATCGCTTTAGTGCCTTGATTGGGCATAAATCTACACTGGTCTAGATGTACCAGGGTGCCCAGAACCCGCTCCAGCCTATTCGCTAGCATCTTGGTAGATATTGTAATATCGGTATTGATCAGAGAGTTGTGGCGGTAGGAGGCGCAGCAGTCCCTGTTTGGGAAGGGCTGCAATGGTCGTCCAGTCGAGATCGGGTGGGAAGGATCCTTTTTGCCCCGCTTCCTTGTATATTCCAAGTAATTGTGGGGCAACGATGTCCCAGAGCTTACAGTAATACTATAGAGGGAACCTGTCTGGACCAGGGGTCTTCCCTGGATTCAGATCATGTATTGCCGCAGTTATTTCTTCCTCAATAAGACTAGAGTCAAGATCTGTACATTGGGACTGTGTAAGGTTTGGAAGGGGAACTTCAGCCAGCAGAAGATGGATGAGTTCCTGATCAGGCCTCTTCCTGTGGGCGTATAACTGCTCGTAATAGTCCGCGTTAATCGGCATTTAATACTCGCCGCGAGGGGAACGGCTTTGCTGCCAATTTCACCGCCGTGAGGGGAACGGCTTTGCTGCCAATTTCACCGCCGTGAGGGGAACGGCTTTGCTGCCAATTTCACCGCCGTGAGGGGAACGGCTTTGCTGTCAATTTCACCGCCGTGAGGGGAACGGCTTTGCTGCCAATTTCACCGCCGTGAGGGGAACGGCACTGCAATTACCTACATCGGACTACACGCCCCAGCAGCCCCTGGCCGGCGTGAGTATCCAGCGTCATCTCTGCGCCTGCACCCTGCTTAAAAACGCTGCTGCCCTCCCGCAGCGCGGGACGCGTTAATCGGCATTTAATACTCGCCGCGAGGGGAACGGCTTTGCTGCCAATTTCACCGCCGTGAGGGGAACGGCTTTGCTGCCAATTTCACCGCCATGAGGGGAACGGCTTTGCTGCCAATTTCACCGCCGTGAGGGGAACGGCTTTGCTGCCAATTTCACCGCCGTGAGGGGAACGGCTTTGCTGCCAATTTCACCGCCGTGAGGGGAACGGCACTGCAATTACCTACATCGGACTACACGCCCCAGCAGCCCCTGGCCGGCGCGAGTATCCAGCGGCATCTCTGCGCCTGCACCCTGCTTAAAAACGCAGCTGCCCTCCCGCAGCGCGGGACGCGTTAATCGGCATTTAATACTCGCCGCGAGGGGAACGGCTTTGCTGCCAATTTCACCGCCGTGAGGGGAACGGCTTTGCTGCCAATTTCACCGCCGTGAGGGGAACGGCTTTGCTGTCAATTTCACCGCCGTGAGGGGAACGGCTTTGCTGTCAATTTCACCGCCGTGAGGGGAACGGCTTTGCTGCCAATTTCACCGCCGTGAGGGGAACGGCTTTGCTGTCAATTTCACCGCCGTGAGGGGAACGGCTTTGCTGTCAATTTCTCCGCAGTGAGGGGAACGGCTTTGCTGCCAATTTCACCGCCGTGAGGGGAACGGCACTGCAATTACCTACATCGGACTACACGCCCCAGCAGCCCCTGGCCGGCGCGAGTATCCAGCGTCATCTCTGCGCCTGCACCCTGCTTAAAAACGCTGCTGCCCTCCCGCAGCGCGGGGCGCGCGCGGGCAAAGCCCGGGCCAAGGGCGGGCCCGTTTTTGCCCGTCATCGCCAGGAAGAGGCAGGGCAGGGCCACCCCTCTTACTTGTAAGGGCCCTGGTCTTCGTCCTTTACTAGACGTGGCTGAGAGGTACTGTGAGATTCTCCATTCACTGCCCTTGCATTTCCAGTTGATATTTCCCCTCACAGAGATATTTGGAACTGGTACGTTCCGTGGTCAAGTCGACTGGGTATAACATTGATAACTTTCTTTCATTCTAGCGTGGGCTGATTGGACCCTCTGGGACTTGCCATATATCTAAAACCAGGACATTGTATGACGCATTTTATTGACAGTAACTCGTTTATATGCCCTTTTGCTGCTAAATACATTAAGCACATCGCACTTTTGTCCTTTGGGGCTAGGCCTTGTTAGCCATAGCACTTTGCACTTTTTGGTCTATGTTTACATGTCCTTCTGCTCTCAATTATATTAAGCACATTGCACTTTTGTCCTTAGGGGCAAGGCTTTGTTTGGCTTTTGACTAACTCTGAATCCCAGTGGATTGGTTATTTGTTAACCCGACTTTTGGGTTTGTATTTACTTGGTCTCCTTTTTGTGTTATTGTATGATTGCTTCTCCTTTTGTTTTGGATATGGGGAAGCGTGGCTGTGCACCCAAAAAAAATCCTTCGGTGTTAATACCGGCCCCACTCCCCCAAACTTCAATTGATAGGATGCTTCAGAGAGCTATTGGGGTAGTCTCGACTGAAATTGAGCTTACAGAGAGGCGACTATCCTTAACCCCAGACATCTTTCTTCAATCCTCTGAGCCACCTATTTCTGTACAATCCAGTCCGGGTTCCACCCTTACCTCGTTAAAATCTCTACCTGGACCAAGCGAGACTTTGTTATCACTCTTACAACACTCCCCAGCAAAACCAAGAACCCGCAAAGGTAGAACAAATACTACTTTACCTAAAGCCGTGAGGCGAAAAATGGGCAATGGGACAGGATCAAACAAAAAGGCCAGTGCAGAAATTAGTCTCAGCGAGGGAGAATCCGTCCGATTGGGAAGAGTGGTAGAATCTCCGTCAAATTCTTATAAACATCCTGATTGCCCTTTATGGGTGAGGAACCTGATAGTGGAGTTAGAGGTACAGATGAGAGCCATTGTTAAAGAAGAATTAGAGAACCATCTTGGGAACAGATTTAGTGACCAGATGTCTGCCCCGTGTGTACTGGGCAACCCTCTGGCTAACATCTTGCCGGCACCAGTGGAGAAGAAAGACTGTAGTTCACAGACGGACAAAGTAGGGCAACCTCCACTAGCTAGAGGTGGTACTTCCACTATTCCATCACGCCTAGCCCCTATGAGTGCTGTCAAGTTAGGGGCTCCTAGCGTTGTTCAGGAGGGTAATGTTTATTCTCCTGGTAAGGAACTCGGTACATACCGAGCTCAAATAAGGAGGGACATTCCTAGCACCAGGGGCCCTAGTACGCAGAGTGGGAGTTTCCATATTGACCAGTCGATGGATAGGGAAGTGCCTATCTCAGCAGATAATGTGAATACAGGTCCAGTTCCCCTGGCCCTGCCATTAATCGATCTACCTCCAGCCTCACTCCCTTATGTTACAGTTTTAACTGGTGTACCTGAATTAAAAACTGGAAAGAAAGAAACACAGCTGGAGTTGAGAAACAAGTGCCTTTTTTGGCTTACCAGGTATGGACAGTTCCCTTATGATAGGGCCGGTGAGATACTTCTAGTTAGGAGAGTGGGGTGGGTTGGTAAGAACCCCAAGACAATCAAAGGAGACTGTATAGTTATTAATTATAGTAATCCCCGGACAGTTCGAATTTTGGCTGATCAGTCTCCCAGCTTTTATGCACCGCCTACAGGGATCCAATTACACACCTTGGCCTTTTTTTATTCTTGTAACTATCCATCTCCATGGACCCCAGGCACTAGAGCTCCAACACACTGGTTACAACCCCATCTCACATTTGGCCAACTCTCCAGAATACAGTATAATGTTCCAGTAACAAATAGGTTTGGGGCCCTTGAAGAGGTAGATTGACTTTCGACTCCATCTGATCCCTCTTTTACCCAGGGGCTAGGGGGGACTAAAAGTGAGCCTAATCCGAAAAAAAATTGGGTTGCAGCCCCTAAATGCCTATGGTGAACTTTTTTATGAATCTCACCTGGGACTCCAAGGTTCTGTAGGTGCTATTTCAGTTGTATCAAATAATCAAGCCCCTCTTACCTCTGAATTTATAATTGCACCTATGGGCAGGAATAGATCTTTAGTGGATGTGGGAGTACCAGATCCTGAGATCGAGCCAGACATCACACAAATATCGAACCCTTTTGGTCCTATTGTGCGTGATGCCACCTTGAACTTGGGCTTCCAGCTGAGGGTGCTGTCGTGGAACATTGCCGGTATCAAAAATAAACTTCAAAATCCTGATTGGATACAATTTGTACAAAATCATGATGTGTGTATGTTTCAGGAGACTTGGGCTAGAGAGGACTCTGTCATGAGGGGCTTTGCAACTTTTAATGTGCTAGCAACTATGGGAGGCAGAGGGAGACCATCGGGAGGGTTAGGCACGTGGGTCGCTACACATCTGGACTGTACTGTTGAACAGCTGAACACCTTCTCAGATGATATCCAGTGCACCCTTCTTACTTTTAATGCTAGGATTAAAATTGCATTTATTAACATCTATTCCCGTCCGGTAACCTTTGCCCAGGAATCCCAGACCATAGATATGCTTGCCACATTCATTGAGCTAGTTCCCCCGAATACTAGAATGGTGATAGGAGGTGATTTTAATTGCCAGTTTGAACCCCTAGCCCTCCCTACTGACTCTTCCTTCACTACCGAGGACTCCCTTTGGCTAACTCCAGAACCGCAGATTCCTCTGGTAAGAGCTTGGACCCCCTTGGTATTACAGATTAATGCAGTCACACTAATTCATGCACTGAGGGCATGTAATGGTCGTAGTAAGTCAGACCAACCAGGAAAACCTACTTTTAATAGACCAGGGCAAGCATCTCTATTGGCCTATATTCTGGTGGAAGCAAGTATATGGCATTGGGTAGTTGACTTCGCTGTCTGGCCAAGACATGACAGCGATCACAACGCTCTGGTACTCGATCTTAAGCTCCCGGCACCTTATAGTCCACCAATTACTAGCCCCCTCTCTGGTACCAATCTATCCTTACACAATAACAGAAGGAGAATTAGGTGGGAAACCCTGAAACAGTCCCCAGGCAAAGCTGCTGCCCTGTATTCCCTAATTATTCCACCTTTATTGGCAATGGAGAAGGCCGCACAGATTCCCATCTCTCCTGGTACTATCGCTCAATTTACGGCTATCCATGCGGACTTGACCACTAGCCTGACCAACATTTTTAATCCTCTGATACATTCTCAAGGCAAGAGGATACCTAAATCCACTTGGTTTAACAACTCCTGCCGAATGGCAAAGGGTGTGCCCTCATTGATGCCATAAAATTAAAAGACAGATCACTGATAAAAACTAGGAGGGCCCTGTACAGTGATAGTCTAAAGTTAGCCAAAACGGAGTGGGAGTCTGAAAGATGGGATGCAATTAAACAGGCTCTCACTAATAGAGACATGAGGGCGTTTTGGACCTTGGTTCGAACAGTAAGTTCCTCAGAGAGCTCACCTATTGAGCCGAACATTGCTGCTGACGCTTGGAAACTTCATTTCCAATCGTTGTATTCTACACAGGACATTATAGAGTCCATAGGGGGAATTGTGCCAACTGTTGTGGGGGTTCCCCTCGAAGATGATGTAGGGTTTACTCTGACTGAAGTGCTGAGTGCAATTGGGAAGCTTCCCCATGGAAAGGCCCCTGGATTAGATAAGATTCCCGGGGATCTTTTTCGGGATCAGCCCAATATTTGGGGTCCTTATTTATGTGTAATATTTAATGCCATATTAAATGGCATGAAAATCCCGGATTCTTGGTTAGGGGCAGAAATCTTCCCAGTATACAAGAAGGGCTCTCCCCTCCTGCCCACTAATTACAGGCCAATAAGCCTGATTGCTGTAACTCAGAAGTTGTTTGCCAGGATTGTCTTGGAGCGCCTTCAGTCCTGGGTGGACGAGCAGGAGATTCTGAGTGCGTACCAGGCAGGCTTTCGTAAAAATATTTCTACCATTGACCAAATCTTTAGGCTCCAATTATTATATTGGAAGACGGTGACTATAGAGGGTGGGAGCCTCTATTTGATCTTCGTTGATTTAAAAACAGCCTTTGATTTGGTGCCTCGTGTCAAACTTTGGGCAGTTTCAGAGCAACTGGGCATTCCGCCCTATTTGCTATCTTTGATCAAGCGTTTGCACACTGGAAATTTTGCCCAGGTGAGATATGGGAAATCTGGGGAATTGACCCCACGCTTCCCAGTGAATAGGGGTGTAAGGCAGGGGTGTGTTCTGGCCCCCACACTGTTCTGTCTTTTTATTAATGCCCTGGTGGACCAATTAAATGAGGTAGTCAACATTGATGCCCCAAAGCTCGCCCGTGGCAAGGTGCCAGCAATGATGTTTGCGGATGACACCTTGTTACTATCTAAATCGCCCATGGGCATCCAAAGGACCCTTGACATCTTCTCTTTATTTTGCAAAAAGAGGGGCTTAGAGATTTACACACTAAAAACCAAGTACATGGTATTTAATCCTAGTAAAACATCTCGCCATAATCCTACCTTAAATGGTATCCAGCTAGAGAGGGTAGCTGTCTTTGACTATCTGGGTGTTACGCTGACGGAAACCTTTGGGTGGGGCCCACAGCAAAACAAGGCAGGTCTAAGGTTAGCACAGATGGCCGGGGGAATAGCAAAATTATACAGGAACTCAACATCTAGACAACCGGGTCCGTTGACTGAGATATATAAAGTTCAAATTAGGAGTGCTATAATGTATGGGGCAGAACTATGGGGACACCTCCCAGTAGGTGGACTGGTTAAAACCGAGAACAAGTTTGAGACAGCTATTGGGCCTACCACAAAGCACTCCTCTTATCCCCCTTCGTATGGACCTCGGGATTAGACCCATAGATGAGGAGATCGGACTGCGACCCTTGACTTTCTGGCGTAGACTATGGGCGACTCCCGAGCTAATAGCCTACCAGTCGGAACTCAAGGCGATTTTGGGGCTCCCAGGGGTGGGAAAACTATCTTGGTTCGCATACATAAAAGACCTGTGCATTAGACTAGGCCGGCCAAACCTATGGACCCACCCTGAGGAAGTGTCCCCGACAATATCACGGCTTGATCTAGTCAAAACTTACAGACAGTTTAGACTGGCTGAAATTCAAGGGAGTATAAAATCAGGCCGTTTAACCTCGGACTTCCTCAATTTTAAAGATCATTATTTATTTGAGGTCTTCCTTGATGAAGTTCATCCGTTTATGGCAAAGAAACTCTATGTCCAGTTTAGATTGGGCTGCTTGCCGGTCCATGCATTTATAAATAAATGGTCAAAAACTTCCCCTATTGGATGTCCTGCCTGCAATTGCCAAGAAGAGACACCTATTCATGTTTTCTTCTTTTGTCCAGGATACAATATACCAAGGCGGTATTGGCTCTTGCCAATATGCAGGAACCGGGGGTATAGACAGTCACAGGAGGCCTTTAGAGTTTTGAGAACTGATACTCATCCCCCGATTGTTTTTGCTGTGTCCCGTTTTCTTAATTCTATGTGGCATAGGCGCCGCAAGTTTTTAACCTCCCCTCCCACATGATAAATGTTCCTTTCCCATTTCCTACTGTTTTGATCTTACTAATATATGAAATCTTTGTTTAATTCGCATTTTTAAATTTTAATATTTTTTTAATTGCTATGAAATTTGTTCAGTTTACTGTATATGGTTATACTCTGTAATGTTTATTGATGTTTTTATTGCTCAAATTCAGTGATGTATGTATTTTATCTTTTGCTTTTGTGGTCTACCAAGATCGAAATAAAGCTTGGAAATGGAATAGTCCGCAAAGGCTCCTGCTATCTCATTTGGGGTGTGCAACGGTCAACCTGATGAGTCTGTAATGGAAGGGACCACCTTAGAACTTGCGTCTCTGGCGGCAACCCAGTAAAGGAGCTTACCACTTTTGTCACTATGCTCATACACCCGCCAGATAGATTCTTGCCAGCATTGGTGAGCCTCCTGAAACGCATGTTGCTGCTGTGAAGCCCTGTTGAGCTTGAGTTGATGACTGAGGGATTCAGTCACATCCGCAGCCATCCTAGTCTCCAATCGAGGTGTATGGGGTTTGAGCTCGGTTTGAGCTCTGCCATCCAGCAGAACTTGTCTCTCTCAGCTTGCTTAAGATAAGTTATAGCCACCCCCCTTGTTTGCCGCCCACAAGGTGCCTGCACTACAGACCGATCCCTCGTTAATCTCAAAGTAGGAGCGAAGCTCTGCAGACAAATGGTTTAGAAATCATTCATCTGTAAGGAACCAGGCATTAAGTTGCCAAATGGGTCGTCAATAAAGTACTGGCGTCTCCAAGCGGAGCACAAGCGGAGAGTGATCAGATATCCCTCGGGGAAGAATGTTGTCGGCTGTTGTGCGTGCCACATTTGTGCCAGAGAGGAATAGGCATGCAATGCGGCATAGGGTTTTTGTAAATGCGGATGTATGCATATATGCCCTCTCCCTCAAGTGCCACACCCGCTAAATCTCACACAGTCCTAGGTAATCCACCCAGGAAATGAGGGCCGCAGACACTTCCCTGTGGTGTCACATGTGGGGGCCCGGGACTTCTAAATCTGGGTGCAAGGTGGCATTGAAATCTTCCCTAAAGAGTATTATCCGGAGTGGCAGGTCGATGATCTGCTCTGTAAGTTCGCCTAGGGTTTGTTTGTGCAGCTGAGGGGAAATCTAGACACTTAAGATATTGTATGGTCTCTCTCTTCCAGGGTCCCTACCACCCCAAAATAGCGGCCCTGTGGGTCGTGGACAATCTGTGTCACTACCAGTGGAAGGTGCTTGTGGATTAGAACAGCCACCCCTCTGGAGCCCCTACCAAAGCCCGAGTGAGAGACTGTTGTTGCGCAATCTACGTAAGAACGGGCTAATGGAGCCTAATAAGTGAGTTTCCTGCAGCAATGCAATCGCCCGGCTGGTGGTGTTTAAGAAACGTAAGAACCGCAGTGCATTTGATACGGTCTAAGAAGCCATTGACATTCCAGGAGATATATTTGGACACAGTTGAGAGGCAACAAAACAGAGTGCCCATGAAATAATTAGGACATAGAACACCAAGAGGCAATAAGACAAGTAGGTCCTTTGCTTGTTTTTGTTACTCTTTAATCAATTTCTTCTTTACGGAATACACATAAGCGCAGCCAACGTGTTTCGCCTTGTTACAGGCTTCCTCA
This sequence comes from Calotriton arnoldi, assembly GCA_963921515.1. Lineage (NCBI taxonomy): Eukaryota > Metazoa > Chordata > Amphibia > Caudata > Salamandridae > Calotriton > Calotriton arnoldi. The sequence continues at coordinate 367,618 of CAWUFW010008802.1, read as the reverse complement.
GGGCCAAACCATGTATTGGTTCACTTTCGACGGTTCTAAACAGACACGGCGTAGCAATTGACGATCAGGTGTTGAAGAAGGCTCTTGTAGCAGCTGTAAACTCAAAATCGCTGTAGGTCGCAGGAGGACTTCAGAACAAGCTTCAAAATTTGCGAGTTAGGTGAGGACATCCGTACTATACACACCGAACTCCAGCTGTCGGAACACAAATTGCTGAACACGGCCCAACTTGGATGGATGTCGTTACCTAACTGGAGTCTACGGCAGTTCCAAGTGTGCGCAGAGGCGGAAAGAGATGTCCCTGGACCCTTTCTGTAAGTTATATGGTGGGGAGGGGGGGGCATAGCGTCTGAGGGCCCGTCTTTCCGCTGCCCATTCATAAGTCTGCTCCGGGGTTTCTAAAAAGCAAGATTGGAAGCCATGAATCACCTTCAGCTTTGCAGGAAAAAATAACATGTATTGCAGGGATATTGCTTTCAGTTTTAGCTTGACGACATCAATTTTACGCTATTTCTGAATGGATTTTGTGTAGTCCTGAAAAATCATAATATGGATCGATTGAAAGTGGAGCTTTCTATGAGTACGTGCCTGTCGATGGATGGCGTTCCTGTCATGGAAGTTTAGAATTTTGGCAATGACGGGGCGTGGAGGTGCACTAGGCGGAGGCTGCTGCGCAAGGGCCCGGTGTGACCGCCCCACCATGAACCATGGCCACAGAGACCCCCTCCGGGACCCACAATCCCCAATTCTCAATGAAGGTCTCCGTATGTGGGGTCTCAACCCCCACCAGGAACCCAACGAACCGCAGATTACTGCGTCTAGAGCGTTTTTCTACATCCTCCACTCTGGCCCCTAGGGTGCAGGTAGTAGAGATCAGCGCTGTTTCCTTCGCCTTGAGGTCCACTGTATCAACTTGAATGGTTGAGACTCTACCTTCCACCTCGTGACCCTCCTAAGCACATTGCGGAGGTCCCGGTGAAGGAGTCCAATATCTGCCCCAACCTCGCTGATTTTCGTTTCAAGCTCTGAACCCTGGAGCGACAACGACTGCTCCGCGCCCCCTGTGTCTAGTGACCTCTGGAGGGTGTGGCCTATGCTAGCCCCCTGGCCCGCTTGCCTTGAGGACCCTGTAGAGGCAGCATGATCAGCCTGGGGGGGGATGCACCATCACACCCAGGGGAGAACGGAGGAAAGGTATTGGCATAGGATCACACCAAGAAGCTCTCCGGCTGCTGCTCGCCAGTGGGCACAGCAGACTCCAGGCCTGCTTGCCTGCACTGATGAGACCGCTCCTCTGACGGCCCAAAGAACTATCCCCCTGCCTTCTTCTGCGCCACGGGGGGGGCAATCTTAAAGTCCAACGGATCCTCTAGCATCCACGGCCCCTTCAGCAACCCCAATCAGGTCCAGGCAGTCCCAGAGAGCCGTTCTCCGTTCAGGACCCCAAGCGGGTGGCAGGACGGCACGCTGGCATCCAGCCAGTCGAGCCTGTCGGCAGGGGCCCCTCACCATAGACACTGCAAGCAGTGCCCCACGCTCCTCCAGGGCTCGTCTGTCCTGCTCCCTGGACATGAGGGACCACCAGGGAAAACTGCCCCCTAGGTGGTCCTGAGCCCCTCTGCCTACCACTCCGCTCTGTCTCCGTGCCTCACCCAGTCATGCAGGCGCTGTCCGCAACCACCCAAAAGCCCCAGCGCTTCAGACGAGGCCCTGCCGCTACCTCCAGATGGCGACCATGTTGCATCTCTGGGTGGACAGCTCGTACTCCATATTTTAACCAAGTTTGTCCAAATTTATTCCAATGTATAGTCAATTTTTCACCATCACGTCAGAGACACAAAATTTCTATGTTTTATGCGTCTTCAAAGACTATACATTGGAATAAATTTGGACAAACTTGGTTAAAATATGGAGTACGAGTGAATATTTTCGACATATGTGCATACAGCTGTGCATCTCCTTTGCGACACGGACAAACCGTGCCACACATACTCATGAATTACGTCAGGCGCTTGTTTTGGGACGGAGCGCGTCGGAGTTTTGCACGCTAAACTACAAAAAGAGAATTAAGTTGGAGCAATCAAAAGATAAGGGTGTGCTTCAGGTTCAATCCATTGAAGCATCTCTGGGTGGGCCATCTCTTCCTGCAGGTGCTCCGTGCCGGTCGGCAGCTCGGTGATACCAACACCCCAACAGCAATATGGGCATTCCAGCGGCTCCTGTAAGTGGCCCGCTAGCGTTCTGTGGGCTCAGGCTTCAGGATGCAGGTGGATGATGGAGGTCTGGGCGTGTCGTTAAGATGCGTCTGCTATCTTGGCTGCTCCAGGTCTTGCATTTGTACCTTCTGATCTAAAGTAGAAAGAATGATTCCTTCACCATTAATGTTAAATCGTGTCCACATCTTAGGTGCTGTTCTAATAGACGTAGTCATTACACACAGACCCTTATTCTTTACAAGAATTCCCAAACAAGTTTCTTGTTATCAAATTTAAACAAGTAATGTCCCTCTAGTAGTCTCAGGTATGGTACTTTGCCTTAAAGTGGTATAAACAAGAGGTTTAGGCATTTAATATTCAGTGGGAAGAAAGACGAAGTGGCGCTAATGCATTTACTAGGCACCAAAGCAGGAGAGAGGATCTATTGCTCGCCAAACCCTGGGACTTACTCCCACCTATTGGTCCATGCGGAATCAAGGGGCGTAATGCAGGGTGAAGGCGGGATCCAAATTTAAATTAACAAGCAAAAGGGAAACCAAGATTCTCTTTGGAAGAGCTGGAATTAGTGATGAACGACAGCAGTCCAAAACGCAACAACATGACACACTTTAAATAACTTCACAAAACCTGACTTTAGCTGCCTGAAGAAAAAAGTTAAGTAAATGCTTATGATACTGGTGAATGTTGCAGTGATTTTGGAAAGAAGGGCTTCTGTACACACACATCTGAAAATGTATAAACATTCCCCTTTTTAGGTCTCGCCTAGGCGAGATCTATTGTTGCCGACTTGCTTGCGAAGGGGGACAGGACATGCGCACGTGTATGGCAAGTCCTGGACAGGAGATGTGCACGCGTATGGTGCGAGCAGGAGTTGTAATAACGCCGCAAGCCGTACGCGTGCACATCGACTGTCTGTGCCGAAGCTTAACAGACAGGAGATGTGCACCCGTACGTCTTGCGGCGTTATCACAACTCTTGCTCGCACCATACGCGTGCACATGTCCTGTCCAGGCGCGGCGCCCTTTGCTGCATGTATATCAGCCGGCCGGTGGGCACGTACAGCATGCCTCCCGCTCAACCCCACTCACCGGCTCTTGTGGGGACTCTGCGCTGCTCCCCGGCTGGTCTCCTCAATGGCAGGGGGGACTCGCCTCTTCACCCGGTCACTGGCGCAGTAACACGCGGGGCTCCGTCTTGCTCACAGGAGCCCCGCCTGAAATCCTGCTCCGGCCGCACGATGCGGCATTCACGAAGGCGGGGTGGGCTCCCGCCGGACTTCCCTCTGCGGGGTGGGCTCCCGCCTCGCTTCTCCTACACTCGGGCTTCAACACGCGGGGCTCCCTCAGCTCACGGGAGCCCCGGACACTTCCGGCCGCGCGCTCCATGCCCCGCCCATGTCCCAGGCAAGGTTGCCTGACTTCCGGGTCGCGCTGAGAGCGGGCCGGAGAAGGCTCACCCAGCTGAAGTCACTTACCCAAGTCACTGGAGGATCCGGCGGAGCCCGGTGTCCGCCGCCATGGACTCTCAGAAGGTGAGGCTTCAGCACAGCCCCACACCGGGGCTGTCACAGTGTGCGCCTGAAGGGCGTGTCTAGTGTTCCTGTCTTAAGTGGTCCCCAGGATTTGAGAGATGCTGATGTTGTATTGCCCCACTCCTGTTTCTCCCCTGAGGGGCAAATGCGCCGCCCTGGGCTACCAGAGTTAGGAGTCACCCCTACCCCCAGCCCGTTACTGCTCAGCCACCGTCAAGCAGTGTAAAAGAATGCACAACCTAACGGTTTCACTAACAGACATGCATACAGCCCATTTGTATTTTGTGCAACACTTGAAAATAAAATGCACGTGATTCACACGAGACAGAATTAGTGAACAGCACGGTCTGCACATTTTGTTTTCAGTATCCCCTAGGCAAGTATAATGAATTGCTTTTAAACACGTGCATGTACCACCGCCTCGGACTGAACTCAGTCCCCAGTACATTTAAATTCTAGTATCCTCGACTTGAGGGACAGGCTGAAAAGCTTGCACTTGGGCTCTCTTTGGACCCCGCCTCGTCCCCTCACACGCCCTGTCCCTTGTTCCCATGTCCTCTGTTGCTTCTGGGGAGCGGGTAAGGAGTGAACTGAGACAGCAGCTGCTCTTTGGTGCTGCCTCTGGCCCAGAGCTCTGAAGCTATCCCGTTTGTACCTTATGATGCTGCACCCGATCCTTTCTTGCTGAAAACTCTAGCATGAGAGCAGGTGCATAGTTATCCCGGGCGCCCAAGGATGTCTAGAGTGCGCTGATGTGCAATGTCGGTGAATTAATTGCTATTGTGCTTCTCTGAAAGCCACACCTAACCTGCACAAGGACTCTTACACTAGCTGATCCAAGACGAGCAGAGGGAATGCACTTTATTATTTTATTTGTGTACGGGTTGAAGTCCCGGGGATGAGCGGGAGTCGTGGCACTGACCAGCTTTACAGCATAGCCACTGGATTGATTAGGGTTAAAAAGTAAACCGGTACTTTTGTGCTGTAACAGTGGCTCCTGCTTTTTTTGTGATGACTCGTGTCCGGTGCGAGGAGCTTCAGTCCTGATTAATCTGTTGAATTATGGTGTTCCCAGTACATTTATTGATTTATAGCAAGTTTCCTGTAGCCATGTGTTTCCTTTCGGGTACTTCAGAGTGCCTAATAACTAATAATATACAGTTAAATAAAAGAGACGGGCAACAAGAGAGGTTGGGCTCCAATTGGAGCAGTGGAGCCCCTATCTAGTATTTTTCGAACAAGACCCTTAATCTGAGAAAGCAAGCTTGAATTCTTCAGCCTGTGGGAGTGTCCTTTCATTCATTAATTTTCTTAGGCTAATTCTTTTGTGTTTTTCATAAGACAAAATAAAGTACCATAGAGCAATAGCAGTGAGATCCAAATATTTCACTCCCCCCCACAGACTGCAACTTTGTATAATATGCCTCCACTGTGGATTTAAAAACTGTAATACAATAGTACTAAAATAAAAACTTAAAATATCATAAAGCGAACCAAAAATACCAACATCCAGTGAAGTACTTACATCTTATGGGGATGAACTTGGTGTTTTTAGGCAGATTTGAGACAATCAAGGTTTAGAATTTTGAAAGGCTGCATAGTGATACTTGCTGATTTCAAAAGTGCAGGCGGGTGTTTACAAAAATTCGTAAAATATGACAAAAGTACAGGTACAAAATCCAGACACATTCACACATTGAAACAAACAGTATCTCTGTAGTTTTTATATAACATGATGGCAGAACAGAAATATTCTCTACCACAGTGTATATTGTACATAACTAGTTACTTTAAAGATGTCAAATACCTTTTTAGCCGACTTTGGCAACGTTAAAGTACTTTTATGTGGAAAAGGTTGAGGAAAACATTAGTGGCTGACAAATCATAAACACCTGGGATTTTTCCTTTAAGAGTATGAGGCGAATGCTTAAAGCAGACCTCAGTGATTGCTTGCCAGTTGTAAAAAAAAAAAAAGACACCTCTAAAATAGAATGTGAAGAGAGGACTTTATTCCCCTTTTGGCACCAGCACCTAAGTAATCCCCGCCCACAACCTTTTAAAATCCTCCAAAGTGGTGTTTGTCCACTGTATTGGTGTTGGTAATGCTTCTGACATCTTTAGTGGGGAGCAAGTGACTGATAAACAGGTGCGACCTGTAGAATGGGAGATTTTGAGCAAGTCCTTGATCACCTCTTAATTTTTGGCAGTGCTAAAGGTTGTCACTGAAGGAGAGGTACGATAACTGGCATGCCTAGTGAAGCTGGATGGCTTTATCTGGCCCTGCTAGGGATTTCATGTGGATACTTAGTGGTGGGCCTGTGAAGCAAAGCATTGTGTGAAGGTAATTTGCTTGCACTGTAGGCAGGTTAGATATGCTTGCAGCAATAATCTGCCCTCTTTTTCTACATGTACAATGTCTTTTGGGGACTCAGCTGATAAATTCTTGTCATAAGGTAAATGCTTTGCAAATAAATGCAAAATGCTGCAAATTCAAATGAAAACCTAAAGGGTTATTTTAGATATTTTAAATTAATAGCCCAAGGTCTAGAGAAGCTGCTGTACGTGTCAGTGCTGGTCTCTGTTAACTATTTCCGTGCATCTTTCTTTAGGATCTCTTTAACAAGAATTTGCAATGCAATAGGTCTCGCATTTACGTAAGTTTGAGCTATTGGCATTGTAAATTACTGCCTTTTTTTAATTATTTGGTTCTTAAAACCTAAATAAAAGGCATTGCCATTTACAATGCCAATAGATTAAACTCGCGTAAATGCGAGACCTATTGCATTGCAAATGCTTGTTCCTCTTGGCTTAAAGTGCGTTAGCTTGGACACTGAAAGAACCAGGAGTGATCTTATGAGGCTTGATGATCTTATGATATTTGTGAATACACAAAGTAGGTGTAAAAGTTAAATTCAGACATGCTTCAACGCATAGGTTTCGGAAAGGGCACTTAAAGGAGACCGCTATCATAGAAGCATGCAGGCAAAGTCGTTTATATTTGGAGAAGCATTACCTAAGACTTCACTTCCAGTTCCACCACATAGAATCTTCTACCATTAGCTAACATGTCATAACAGCGGCAAAGAAGTTAAATAGTAGACTGAGGCACACTGGGAACACAGTTGTTCTTCTAGAATAATAGAACAGTGGTAACACTTTTGATGGCAATAAAAAAGGTTTGGAAGGAAATCTTTGACACAGCAAGAGAACATGGTATTAGGGGTCACGGAGTAAATGTTTCACAGTGTAATGTGGATTTTTATCTACAGTCCGGTAATTGTCAAGGTCTCTCTTAAATTTGATGGTATGTCTTCTTGAATGTTGAGTATGAGATCTTGTTGTTTGAAAAGACTGGCAAGAACTGCTGGCTCTCTTTTATGCGCTGCCACTGATATCTCCGCCGTACTGCACTTCTTGCCAACCTGAAAGCTTCCTGGCGAGTTGCTTGTTCTAACACCTCGGGTTCTGCACTGTTCCTGTGGAAGGGAACTGTCAAGCGTGCTGGAGGAGAGGCGCGTAGTGCACTTTGTTGCTGTACACGCCATGCTCCTAAGGGAAGGAAGGGCGCTGGCTGGCTCTCTGCCACACTGATCACTTCAGGGATATAGTCCAGGCTTGTACCATCCCGCAGGAGAGGTGATGGCTAAGACATGCCAGTTCTAGGCTCTACATTGCTCCTAAGGCGCCGGAACTGGGACTTCTGTGTAGGGCAGTAAGTAATACTTTCAGAAACTACAGGCACTTCTGCATTCCTGTAACTACCGTTGTGGGACAGTAACACTCCTCAGGAGGACTGCATGCGAGTCAGTGCCTCGTCAGGCCTGAAAGCGCCATACAAAATGCAATTAAATAGCATAAAATACAAAATGCTGTTGAATAGCCTAAAATTCAAGATTTTTTAATGAGGCTGCCCTTTTACTTACCAGAATGCTGCATTTATTACGAGGCAGGACAACGCACACCCTCTTCTTACTCTTCCGTTCACCTAACATGCTAAAAGGGATTCAGAAAACAGGCATCATTCAAAGGGCTGCGGACCCCCTCAAAAGGCAGCTAAGCTGTACGGGAATGGACCGTGCCATCCACCCCACCCCTCCTGCGTTTGACCTCAAGCTCCCTCCACCAGGAATGGCGTGTGCTGCCAGTGCCAAACTTCTGGTGCAATTGCTGGTAACTTAAAGTGATAGCCATATGTTTGCAACAAAAGATTTTATATAACGAGCATTTGCAATGCAATAGGTCTCGCATTTACGTGAGTTTCGTAAATGCGACACCTATTTGCATTACAAATGCTAGTTTGTAAAAATGCCCATGCGGAGCTTTAACTTTAATATCGGCCGCGTTCCTTTCTTTAGACGAGCCATGTCTAAAGCAAGGGACGTGGCCGCCATTAAAGTGAAAGCACGGTATGGGACGCTTTTAAAACAAGCATTTGCAATGCAATAGGTCTCGCATTTGTTAGAGTTAGAGCTATTGGCTTTGTAAATGACAATGTCTTTTACCTATTCGTTTTGGTTGGAGTGCAGTGGCCTTTGGGATGTTATAAGTGTTTAGCGATACCAGGAGGCCGTGTGGGGGGGGCTACTGTTGTGCTAGTTATTTACAGACCTCTGCCTGGTGAGGAGTGAGGACCCCCCCTGTTTACTGTCTTCAGCTTGGGGACGGAGGAGAAGGGCAGACATATGTGAAAGGAAGATGGGGAGCTAGCATGAAGAGAGAGTTCGGTGGGGTCAGGGGGCGAAGAGAGGGTTAGGGGGTGAAGAAAGGGTTGGGTGAGGAGATGGTAGAACAGAAAAGGGAGAACACGGAATGAGCAGAAAGGTGGGACACGGATACAACCATTGTGGTGAGAAAGAAAAAAAATACAGTCTGAACTCTTGCTCACTGAAAAGATCGCTTTATATACGTGCCCGTGGGAGCTCCAGGGTGGTAAGTGCACCAGTTGCCAAGGGTGCTCCAGTTTTGCCGGCTGCTGGGGGTTCTCCGAGGTAGCTCCTGCTCCAGAGTGTGAAGTTGCTTCAGGGTGCACTGCTTCTTCAAGGGGCTAGGATTCTGGGATTTGTATTTCCTTCATGTTGGGTGGGTGCTAGGGGAGGAAGAGGCATAACTTCTGCAAGTATATAGAGTGGGTGCAAACAGAGGGACACATAGAGAGGGTCAGGGGAGCAAAGGCAGACCGAAGGATAGAAATACAGGTGGCATAAAGCAAGACAAACAAGGTGGTGTGGAAATCAAGAAAGGGAGACAAACGAGCAAAAAGCGTTACAGGCAGTGGTACGGAGGGAGGCCACAAAATCAAGATCAAAGGAAAGAGACGGACTGCGTCACAGAGTCAGATAAAGGAACAAAGAGAAGAAGCGGGCGCATTTGCTGCAGGGAGGGAGAGGGCAGTGACACACTAGCCGATAAGAGGAATGTCAGAGTCAGAAAATAGGAACGACTGATATGGAATAAATGGAGTATAAACCACTAGTGAGGATAGTGCAGAAACGAAGCTACACCATCGTTCTTGGCTAAAATTGAATACTATTGGCACCTCACCACCTTTTACCAAGACATTTTGTTTGACATAGATACCAACTTTGTTTACGAGCAGGACGCCTCTCCACTCTGTGGCCATTTAAGACTGCTACAAGATCGCGCAGAATCTAACTCAAGGCTGCAAGCCTAGCGTTAGTTCGGCACCATACATATAAATAAATCAGCTGAAAAGTATTTTCTGGCTCCTGTGTGTCTTGCGGCACATAAAGTAGCTTGCTATGAAGAACTAAACAGGGCTAAATGTTTACACTAGTTATAAAAGTACTTTCGCCATGAAGAAAAATAAACGCTTCTCTGTTTATGGCTGTTGCAGATTTCACTGTATGCATTCTCTGTGCACAATTGGATTGTCACCAATGTCTGCTATTGCGGTAATTTTTGGGCCAACTTTTTCTTGCGTGAGTTGCGGTTTGCCATGGAACTCCGTGTTTAAAGCACGCTAAAGTTGCTCTTTATTACATTCTCTCTATCACTCTAGTGGCAACTGGACTGTGGCTTTCCTTAATGTTTTTTCCTTTCAGCCCCAATAAAAGGTTTAAAATAGTTACTCGATAAGCCAGGCGAGGGTTAGAGAATGCGGCTGCCCAATATGGATATTTCCCAGACACCAGAGGAGCCCAATGTATCATGTTACAAAGACTCGGAGTGTGGGGGTGGCGAAGAGAACTGGTCCTTTGTGTGTGAGCAACATTTCCAGAAAGGGTGAACAAACAAGCTTTGAGACAGGGCAACTACAAGCATGGCAGGAGGGAAGGCATCAGTAAGCAATCGTACCCGTACGGGAGGGAAGGGGGCAACATGAGGAAAAACCAGGTTTTTGCCCCACAGAAATGATCCGCGGGAGATCCGTGCGGTGCGCCAGCAAACTTCGCCTCCCCACTTAACAAGCGAGGACTATTAGCTTTGTCAATGGTTGTTAGTTGCCTAAAATAAATAAGCAACAACTGTCGCGGCACCCGCGCTTTACTTTTAATGTTAAAAGTAAAGCGCGGGTGCCGCGATTATAGCAAAAGTAAAGAAATAGAAAAAAAATCTATTTCTTTACTTTTGCTATAATCGCGGCACCCGCGCTTTACTTTTAACATTAGACCTCTATGTGAGTCTGGCAGCATATAACCATGACTTGTTCCTCTGAGACCTTGCCAATTCAAATTTTACGTAAAGTATTGTGGAGACCAGGAAATGACTAGGAGTTGGTAGGGAACAGCACTAGGCAGCATTGATATATTTTAGATAATATATAGTTACAATTTGTAACACAGACAGAATTACACGATGTATGGTCAGTTGCTTATGCCGGGATTAAAACCTAGATCCTTGCAGCACAAGATAAACCCCCAGGCCCCCCATATCTGCTACTGGGAGGGGATGTGGTGCTAACGTCGCAGGTGCCGATTTTCTAACTAGGGAGCCTGTGATTTTGGGCAAATCACTTAAACTTCCTCTGCAAAAAAATTTACCTTGTGTAATGTGAGTGCTGCTCATATAAAGTGCTTAAATTCCTGCAGATCTAGTTTGGTTATATACAACTGCAACAAAAAAAACTAGCATGGTTTTCTGAGTTGAGTGCATTTTGTTTGTAAAGCCCAACGAACTGCAGCAAACGGAAAACATGATTAACCCTAAACCGCCTGACTGTACAGGCACCCACGCTTTACTTTTAACATTAAAAGTGAAGCGCGGGTACCGCGATTATAGCAAAAGTAAGGAAATAGATGTTTTTTTCTATTTCTTTACTTTTGCTATTATCGCGGCACCCACGCTTTACTTTTAATGTTAAAAGTAAAGCGCAGGTGCCACGATTATAGCAAAAGTAAAGAAATAGAAAAAAACATTTATTTCTTTACTTTTGCTACAATCGCGTCACCGGCGCTTTTCTTAAAGGTAAAGCGCCGGTGCCGCGATTGTAGCAAAAGTAAAGAACAAGCAAATGGTGCGCGCAAAAGTGATCGCGAGCAAGGCGGCCAGGAGGAAAGACAGATGGCGGCTGCGCGCGTGCACGCAAGCTTGAGGCCACCAAAAAACCTGTGGTAGCACTGTGAAATCCCGCTTACAAAATGTCTCTCCGAGCAACGCATGCGCTGGCTCAGGCGAGACCTAAAAACAAGCATTTGTTTGTTAAGTTGACACACAAATGCTTTTTTTTGTAAAAGCGCCCCTAGCCGCGCTTCCACTATGATGGCCACACCCCTTTCCTTAGACTCGACTCATTTAAGGAAAGGGGCGCGGCCGACGTTAAAGTGTAAGTGAGGCATGGGGCAATGTAAAAAAAATTATTCAATAGTTTAAAAAAAAAAAAATGCCCCCCGTTTGGCGCGGCAAGTAAAGCAAAGGCATGGCCGCCACTATCAGCGTGGGGTGCCGTGCTTTGTAAAAAAAATAATAAAGCTTTGTGAGAGAGTGTGCCCTCCCTGCAATAGCAGGCATGCGAAAACCATTAAACGAAATAGTGCTCGGAGGCTGTAATTAAAGCCTACCGAGCAACAACGCATGTAAAAGGGGGTGTCCTCATGGGAGGTCACAAATGAAGACAAGGCGGTACTAAGGAGGGACTAACAAGCCTATTTACAAATCAGAAGCCAGCATTTAGGAAGGACAATGACACAAGCCAATGACAAATATGGGCGGAGCATGCCTCGCAGAGCAGCACCTGCGCTGCCCAGGCTCAACCTAAAAAGATTACCTACCGAATATAATTTACACTTACGAACCCAGCCTCCACAGAATGTTTCCTCTGTCACATCCTGGGCCCCTGTGACGCTTGGAAGGAGGAGCTTAGCACAATTTGCGGAGAGGGGCACCGCTGGGGCTGGGAAAGCAGGGAGTGCTCTGAGTGGGGGCTGGTATGTCCGGTGAAGGTGCTTTAAGTGCCCGACGAATGGCTGCTGTGTTGTGTGGGGCCGGAGTTAGGAGACTTTGAAACAGTCCGCTGCGACCATAACTGGTGGACCGTCCCGTTGCCTGCACCCCCAGGAGAACAGTTAATTAAAAAAAAAAAACACAAAAGGAACCGTGCTGAGCAAGGGGGATGGAACAGAGTGCTGAGCCAGGGAAATGCTCGCCACAAAGGAACCTCACTAAGAAAGGGGAATAGAGCAGAGCGCGCTGAGCCAGGGAAACTCTTGTCGCAAAAATGAAACCGCGCTGAGCAAGGGGGAAAGAGCAGAGGAAATGCGGCGGCCATGCAGCAGGTGCCGCGCTGAACCAGAAAAATACTCGTTTGGAAAAAAAAAAAGTTCCTGACCAAAAAATAATCTAGGAAAAAGCAGAAGCCCAGAAGTCCTGGGGCAATACTCCAGGGAGTGAACAACTTGGAAAAAGGAGGTACCAGGAAACCAAATTACCCAATAGCATGCAGGGATTTTTACAAGATAACTGACTAAACCAATCCAAATCAATGGGAGGAGTCAAAAACCACAAAGTACATACAACAGATCATTCTGACAGCGCAAGCACGGTCTAGGCTTGACCTAAAAAGCATGTGTAGTAAAACGCTAAGCGGAATAGAACTTTCAGCTGTTTGCATGCCAATAACTACATGGGTTTTGTAAAACCTTCAGCAGGCCTGTCTCCCTACAAAACATATGTTTACGGTGAATGCTTCTTATAACTTGATTTGATGTTGATGACCTGGAAGACAGTATCATGCTAAATTTAAGCTCCTCGAGTAGTTTAATTTACTCTGTACTGTAACAAACACTGATCTGCTTTTATTTTGTCCAAGGCCATGTTTGTCCCTACTCAGAAAAACGAATGTGAATGTTCAGCATACTAGAGCACCCTGGCTGCCTTCATGTTTTGGTTTGGTTCGCAAGCATGAAAATGGTGCACACAAATGCTGTTGAACTACTCTGCTACTTCTGCTACACTGCCTACGGTGTATTGCCTTGTGCTTGCCGACATGTGTAGGATGTCTGATACCAACTGGTTGTGAAGTATGCTGCCTTGCATACCAGTGTTAGTGATTGATATCAGATCGTGTTTTCAGGGGAAATCAAAAGGGTGGACTTGTATGTACTGGATTCAAGGGCAGAGCTGGAGTTTCGACCTTTAATTATAGGGGATCCTTTTGAATGTAAAGGCTCCTTTGCAGAGGCATACGTTTGTGGTTAATACTCTCACTCTGATTTGTTTGCCCTAAGTTGGCAGGGTATGCCCAGACGTGGGTCCCTTGCTCGCTTTGCCACTGGATTCAAGCTAGCCTGGCTGATGAAGGGTGTTACCCAGAAACCGGTCCCAGGATGCTTGTTTCCGGTTGAGGGAAGACCTGGCTTGGCAGTTCGGGCTGGACTGTTCCCATGAGGCACAGGGTCAAGACTGATTTGCATATAGCTGGGTCTGAACTGAGGTGGCGAAGTGAGCTAAAGAATGATGATGGATTCAACCCAGATCTGTGACTGGGGGTGAGTGTCTGAAAAGTTTCAGCGCTCCGTCCATCATCTGCTTGTGTTTGCTTCGAACGGAGGATCAACCTTCATTTATGACACTATCATTTGTAGAGTGTCTAGTCTGTTTGTTTCTGTCCCTTCCACTTTTTTTGTTGTATCAGTTTTTAAATGATCTTGTATTTATGTATTAAATTTCATACAGAAATGTACATGCATATCTGCCTATATTAAAAGTATGTGTATGTGTGTGTGTTAGTGTGTTACAAAGAACTGTGAAGTTGAGTACCCTGCCAATGTTTCCAGTCAGACTTTCTAGCCATTCTCAGATGTCTGGCCTTTCATTTACAGCTTTAGATACATTGCACTGATTCAGCATCTTATTTTTAGCACCGCACCCACTCTGTCTCGCATGTAATTTGACGGCATAATCTGTGGTTAAACCTCAGAAGGATATACTGTTCTCCAACTAGTTAAAATGGCATGCTATTCTAAAGCACCAGATAATTTGTTAAATACGTATTCATCTGCTTGTGCAGCAAATGATCGAACAGGAATGTTTTCATTTTAACAAAGACTGTACTCAGACTTATGAATTATTGGTAAAATAAAAACGTTGCGTTGGAAAAAAATATTCTGGTTATAGGCAATCTGTTTCCATTTATACAAAAGGCTTAACAAGCAACATCAGTGCTAACTTCTGTCAGACACCAAACAGGCATAGAATGGGTTGCAGCAGTACAAGCTTTACTTAAACTCTTGGCTGATACAGTATGTAGAGCAGCTGAAGAAAAATCTCTTGCCTGCCCCTACTGTGTTACACATTAGCTTCTGTTATGTGGGCACAGTAGATAAGGCAGTACAATCAGCTGTAGTGCAGGTTACAAATCTAAGTGCCAATTCAGAAAGGTATTTATGAGCATGTGTAGTAGTACTGCTTCACATACTCCATAAATGCAATTTACAAAGTGTGGATATAGGCTTTCAGTTCCATCACTGATGTGCAGAGTTCTCTGTCACAAATACATAGAACTCTGCACTAGCAGTTGCATGTTTTAATTGTAGATGTGGCAATAGGAAGTCATTGGAAAATGGGTAATACCGATTCAATTGTGGGAGGAGGAAATGGACAATTAAAGAGTAGCACAGGACGAGACATACAAAAGAGTAAGTGAGTTGCAATTCACAAAAGTTACACCGACATCAGTATTGCTGCCCAAACATGCTCCAACCTATTCCAGCCAATCCTTTGAGTAAATTGCACATGGCCACTCACAATTAGGGCAAAGGACTCACAGTTAAACCAAGGGAAGCAGGAAATAACACTACCAGCATAAATCCTAAAACCTAAAAAATAAATAAAGAAAAGGCATATGTCTATAAACATTACAGACACCCATATAAATCACATTGTACATTTGTTAAACATATTAAAAAATAAATTAAATCACAAACAGTAATAGCTTTAAACATTGACACACATCACACTGTACAAATGTAAGAAAAATATAATAGAGCTGTTCCTGTATAAATGGCAGCCACCTATACAAATCACTTTGTAAAAATAACAGAGACACATACTTGGAAAATTACAAATAGACATACAAGCAGTGAAACACAACTGTAACTGATGTCTGGCTCCTCAGTGTCTTGTAGCACAATGGGGTGGGAGCAGAGACCAGAGTGTGGCTGCATCTATCTGCTTTCCCTTGTGATGATTGTCAGTTTGAAATTATTTTCCTCAAGTGATACTTGTTCCCCTGTTCTTTTTAATTCGTAGTTCTTTATACTGTAAGCAGAGATCTCTGCCTGCACTATATAGAATTACCTTTGTGTGGATATGCGTCAAAAATACTCTAAAAAATCTAACATGGCTGCAATCTGGTAAAACCCCAAACTAAGAATAGATGGCGACCTAATCTTCTGGCAGGACTAGTCACAGAAATGTGTTAATTTTATCAGATCTATACAAGGGCACCTCTCCTAAATCCTTCACCGAACTACAAGCAGAGAAGGAGCTGACCAAAGTTGACATGTAAAAATCTTTAAACTTAAAGTCCAAATATCTAAGCTTTCAATAAAACCAGTTGACCCCTCAGACTATCCCAGCTGCTCAAGAGCGGCCACATAGTGTTAAGCGTATATAAACTTCTTATGTCCAAACCATGTAAGAACCTTACAGTCAACGAGAAGAAGTGGGAAGCAGAACCCAACACCACTTCTATTGAATTTGAATGGGAACGTATACGTATGACTCCCTTTAGGAACAAAGTCTTGCCTACACTCTCTCAAACGAAATTTATGATTATAAAGAGGGCCTACTGGACACCAGCTAAGCTCCACAAGCTGTTTCTCATCCACTCTTCCCATTGCTGGAACTGTGACTCTCACACAGGAGATCTACCACATATGCTATTTCACTGCCCGATTTTGCAATCATTCTGGGATAGGGCCTCGATTATATAACACATACTCTGCATATCACACCAAATAGAGAATTCTCATATATTTTGCTTGGATACCTAGATCCACAAATACAAAACGACAATGAACGGGATTTACTTAGTTTAATGGTCACTCTGGCGTGCAAAATAATCCTAGGTAACTGGAAAACCTTCAAGTTAGTCTCTTTCAAGATGTGGCAGGAGTGGCTAATCTTTTTAAGAGGTGCCGACAAAACTACTCTACAACTTACCCCGTGGCGCCCAGCCCACAGGAAAATGTGGAACGCTATGGACTATTCCTCCTTCATCTTTAAACCTCCATGACAACTTTTAACATTCAATTCACCAAGGGACACATATGAGGACTACCGTATTTTAGCCGAACAGTACACTATAATTACCTCGAATGCACATCTCAGACTCCCCTCAAGTGCATCTTTCCGTCAATAACACGAGCTGTTGGTCTTATTATCATTGTTGTTTTTCTTATTTACTATAATTTATTGGTGGTATAGCAAGATCTAACTTTAAGTAAAATGTCTTATTTACTCTTAAATAGCCACTTGTACTACTGTACCTCTGCATATGCAAATAATTATTTTACGATTTCTATTGCTAACGGGTCTGCCAACACATGTAGGACTCTGTCTTGTTGTTACAATTGTATAGAATGACCGATTCGTGCACTAGTGTCCACCTGCTGTTTATTTCTTTTGTCAATTTGGTTCACCGTCTCCTTATTTCCTTTTGGTTGTATTTCTCTTAAATTCAATAAAAATGATGTGAACAAAGCTACTAGTCACCCTTAATGCAAATACTGCCAAACCAGTGTCGGACTCGGACTGCCTCCATGAAGGAACAAGCATTGGCATAGCCAATAGGTCTCGCTTTTGGGACCTTATAAGTATTTAGTTATGCAGCACAATATCCTTGGTGCAATAACATCAACTGTTGCATGGCTAAAAACTTATAAGGTTCCAAAGGCGAGACCTATTGGCTATGCCAATGCTTGTTTTAATTGTTTGAGAGAATATTTGTGCTGGTCATGTTTATGTGTGTGCGTTTTTTATTTTGCCTAACAGAGTCTTTTTGCAGTAATTTAAACTTCAGCGGGGGGCGGCTCAGGCCCGAGGTACATCTTTTAAGAGTCTTAGCGGGATTGGATCCTGGGCCGGCCATTGTGTCAAGGATCACACGGCTCGACTTAAGTCCGCCGTACAAAAGTAGTGATAAGGAGGTGAACTCGGAGCTGACTGGCGAGATTACAGGCCCTGGAGACGGCGGTATCAGCAGCAAAGCTCCCGCGGGGTCCCAGTCACAGAGAGGGGCTGATCAGACAGCTAAGGTTCAAGAAAGGGAGGCCCATGGAATGGAATGTGAGAGCAGCGCCGAGGAGACGGAGAGCAGAGCGGTGTGTGCTGAAGAACACAAGCAGAGCAGAGTGTGCCCCCGAGCTAGACGGTTCTGAGACAGTGACCGGCATGGCACTGAGGCCTGGAAAGTAACTTCAGTAACGGAGCAGAGAGGCGGAGAAAGCGTGACGTAGACTCGTGGAAGAGAGAGCGGAGGCCCCTTCTAACACTAACGTGACAGCAAAGAGAGGGGGCTGCCGCGTGTCACTGAAGGAGGGGCCACCTCCTGAGTAGGATTAAACTACGTACACTGGGCATGGGGGGAGGGAGTGGGAGAAGGGAGGGGTGTGTGAGAGCAGAGAGAAACCATTAACAGCGCGGCGCTCGTAAAGGGCGCTGTGCTGATTATGTTACAACAAGCCAGGACTATTGTCTTTGTCAATGGCTGTTAGATGCATAAGATAAAAAACAAGCCAGCGAAGGTCTGGTGTAACAAGCACGGAGGAGCGGGGGCGAGCGGCGCGGCAGCCTGCAAAGCAGTCCCAAAACGCTCGTGCGTCGTGGCTGGCCTTTGGATGAGTACGCGCGGCAGACATGTGTTTCCACTTATCGCGCCCGCGTCTGGGCACGATAATTGGAAACACATGTTTGCCGCGCGCATCCATCTCAAAAGGCCAGCCACGACGCACAAACGTTTCTTGGACTGCTTTGAAAACTCACTTACAATAAGTCTTCGCCTCTAAGCAGCGCTTGCGCGCTACTCGAGGCTCGACCTAAAAAGTGTAATTCATGCAACGATTACACGCATCATTACAGTGACTATCTGTCACTCATTTTCACCCATTGGTTATGCAAAGCTACATTTTGTTGCAATATTACTGGGCACATTTCTGGTCTTAGTATCAAGACCAAAATACTTGTCACGTAGGCCGCTCTGTGAGCCCACATTGTAACACCATGTAAAAGAAATGGCATACTAAGGGTGCTATACCAATGTCAGAATCTGCATGACACTTTCACTCTGCATTGTGTTGGCGCCCCTGCTTGAACCATTATCCACTCACTCTGCTGGCCCTTAATCTACATTGATTTTCAGGAACCGATTTCTCATTCTTCCTCCCAGCGGTAAGGCAGTTCCATCCATTCAGCAATGTGGCCATATTACATAGCCACAGAACCAGGTTTGTGTGGTCCAGCTATTTGGTAGCAACTTTTCCCCTGCACAACATAAATTTCCCATCCATGCCTATTGAACTTCAGAGAGAGTTCATCCATCAAAGGCCAAATCATTTATTGTGGCTTGCTGGTGCGCAACATAATTGGAAATATGAGAGCGATGGTGACACAGTGTTTGAAATGAAATTCTGGGCAAACCATCATCTTAGAGCAGCGGCAAACAATTGCATTCCACTTCTTGAAAGAATTGTTGGAGACGCAGAACCGGATGTTCTGTAAAACGTAAAGGACGTTTGGATGCATACTGATTTTAGATAACACCTTCTTACCCGGGAGTGACGGGGCGGCGGTCTCTTTGAGAGCTTCAAATAATTAGACAATCTCGGTCATACAATCGGTTTGTCCATTGTGATCATAAATGCCTTGGTGTTTAAATTCCTGTTGTGTTATCTGCAAGGGACAATATAATAACAGTGATGGAAACCAGTCTGTCACCGAACTGATTTGTTACAAATGATTCGGAAAACTGAATATGTACCATACTCGCTGAAGATGTAGTCTATGAATCATTTGGTCAAGATAGGTGAAACACTGACTAGTGACTCGCTTCACTTCCCCAAAGTTTGAGGTTTGCGAGACAGGGTGAGTTATAAAGAGGTAGCATGCATTCCTTTTCTGTACCCCTCTTTAGGTCGAGCGCAGCGCGCATGCGCTGCTCTAGGAAAACGACCTCTTGGAATCACTCTGGCTTTCCACACGCTCGTGCGTGTGGTTTTTTTTTTGGTTGCTTTTTTTCTATTGGGCTTTGCGTGCGAAGACAGCATGCAATTGGGCAAAGGCGGGTGCATGTCCCACCTTTCCCAGGAAATGTATCCGCCCAGGGCCTACGGCTTGCTGTTACGAGCAGCGGCGCGCAGGGTGCCATCTGTTCGGGTTCATATTTCAAAGGTTGTTTCGACTTTCGCGGGCGCGCTTTTTTTTTTTTGTATCAGAGGCGAGGCATGTTGCATCTCGCATACGGAACTGACTAGCCAGGACTGTGGAAATTCCATCTAACCACTTCCAAATTATCTTTATTAAATCAAGTTGGCTTTATGGTTTATGGGACTTCGAAGCACTTTGTGGTTTGTGGACGGAAAAGACTAATGGATGTATTTTTGGGTTTGATGCCTGATAAACGTGTGGAAAGTGAGTGTGGTTTCAGCGCTCGCGAGCTTCCCACAGGGACCGCGCGCACTCATTGGGCTCCCTTTCCACTGCCAGGTTCCTGTCGGACTTGCCCTGCCGGTGCCTTTCGGTAGCAGGCACCGTGGAAGTGGCAACTTTCGCAGCTGAGGCGGCAAGCAGCGTGCTAATATATGAGTCCCCGGTATGCACAAACACTACAGCGCGAGTGAGGTACAGGAGTCATGTCGTCGAGTGCAAGGTGCGGATGCGCCTGTACATATATATAGGCAGCAGTGTGTATGTGGTACCCGCATGCATGTACGCTGCCGCGCTCCTCTGGCCCCTTTAATCCACGCCTCCGTTCGCGCATGAACAAAAGGGCTGCAATATCAGCAGCATCAAAGGCGGCGCAGCTCTCCTGGCTGCAGAATGCACTTGGAGGGCTGTTCGTTCTACTTGGAATCACAAACGTGCCTTTTTGAAACCTCTCAGATTTAGAGAAGCGCAGCAGACTTGTCTTTTTTTAAACAAGGAATATTGATTTTGTTTGTGCGCCGAGAAGGCCTCCATGACTTGGCGTAGGCGCTCAGAATACCACGGAAGGGCCACAGTGCCCATTTTATTCTGGTGTCCTTGCCTGATGTACAGCAGCATCGTGTCGAGGCTGGCTGTATTATTAAGCTTTGGCCTCTCCCCACCTGAACCTCATTCCCCCCATACGCCCACGCTGATATCATCCATCATGGCTGCCGTTACTTTACCGCTTGCCGTCCTTAGGGATGGCACTGATGAAGCAGAGATGACTCCGCCAGGGTGGCCTGGGACAAACACGCTGAGCTATCACTTTCAGAATGTGGGGAGCATCAGTAAAGGTGTACCTACCCTCCCCTCCGGTGCAACCGCGCATGCGCATTCGCCAGAGATAGAGATGAAAAGCAGAGCTTCGAGCCTGCTGTTTGTTGGGTCCTTTCTGTGATGGCCTATGTTTAAGACGACAGGCCAGTGTGTGTGAGATGTTGCTGCCCGTCTGCGTGAGATGGTGCTTCCCGTCTGCGTGAGATGGTGCTTCCCGTCTGCGTGAGATGGTGCTTCCCGTCTGCGTGAGATGGTGCTTCCCGTCGGGGTGTAACAGTGGTTCCCGTGACCCTTCTGTGTAAGGTGGTGGTCTCTGGTGTGGTTTATTGTGGGTTAAGCATTGTTCTAATGTTGCAGTTTACTTTTCCATGGGTCCAGACAACTGAAGGACCACAGATGAGTGGCTTTTGTTTGCCGTGGGCTTTACAAAAGGATGGTGGGGTATTTGTGGTCATTTTTTTTTTTTACGTGTGTAGGGTCGGCAGGGATGTCCTCTGTACAGTTTCATCCACTTACAAGGTCCCAAAGGCGAGACCTATTGGCTATGCCAATGCATGTTCTTTCGTGGAATGTGCGTGACAATATCCCATTCACCATGAACCTCACCAGTTGACCAGTGTATAGCTAATTCAGCTAATGTAATACATCCTAGTTAATATGGTCCAAAGTACATTACTTCAAAGACCCTAAACAGAAAAGGCTATTTCTGAGAGTTCTGTTGCAGCTACAGCATGTCTGTACTAGAATCGGAGACAGTCTAAGCATATTCCATACAGTTATGAAGACAACAGAAATTCTTTCTCAGTGACCTGTTTGGTATTCATTCTGACGTGTGGGTGTATGAGCCTTTTATTGTCCCACTCGAGCTAGTATCTTTGCAAATAATTAAACAGTGTTATTCAATAGGGATTTAGCAGCATCCGGTGCATTTCTTCTTTGATTTCTCCCCACCCCTTGTGTATGAGAGTCAGTTTGAACTGCCCAGAGCATAGCCAGCATGTGTTTTTTTCAGCTAACTGGTCAACTTTTAAATTCACACTGGCTTGAATCCTTTTGGGCCCAGTGCTTTAACCAACTATAGGTGGATCAGGGCTTCTTTAACTTCATCCTTTCTGTAATGCATTACTTGCCTCCCCACTCAGCCTCATAAGTGTGAGCTCCCTAATAATTTCTTCCATTTGTTTTCACCATCGTTGCAATTTGTCTGGGAATCAGAATATTTTAAAGTGTTCGGTGAAAAATCATCTTTTTTCTGCATGCACATCATGTAACGTTCTCTCTGGATGCACCCTTTACCTCACCCATCTGTTTCCTCCTTTCCTCCTGCTATGTCACTTAGCACTTATTAAATGCAATAATGAAACCGAATGTTATCCTGTGGGAGAGGTAGGTCTCACAGTAATGAAAAACAAATTTGTGGGTTTTCACTACCAAGATATGTAAAACTATGTACCCTGCCTATGGGCTGCTTAGGGCCTATCTCGGGCAGTGACTTGTATGTATTAAAAGGGGAGTTTTAGGCTTGGCAAAGTGGTTATATTGGCAAGTCAAATTGGCAGTTTAAAACTGCAGTTTTACAGAGATACTTAAGTGGGTGGCACAACAAGTCCTGCAGGCCCACTATTAGCATTTGATTTACAGGCCCTGTGTGTATGGTATACCACTTTACTAGGGACAAATAATTAAATATGCCAATCGGGTGTAAGCTAATTTTACCAAGTTTTAGGGAGTGAGCACAAGCACTTTAGCACTGTTTAGCAGTGATAAAGTGCACATAGTCCTAAGGCCAACAAAAACGAATTCAGGAAAATAAGGTAGAAGGCAAAAGCATGGATGTGACCCTGCAGAGAGGGCCAAGTACAATACTTTTAGTCTGAGGGTCCCGGTTAGCAATTCCACTTTTGCAGACCAGCCCTCAACCCTTTCCAGAACTCCAGCCTGGTGAATGTTGTTGCACCTGGAACGCCATTTTGACTGCCTGGAATTGTGTAATTTGTTTGTGTTTTCGCTTCAGGCTTTAAACATATTTACATCAGCATTGATTTTTTTTTTTTTTTTTTTTTAGATCTTCTTCTCAATGGTGCCATCCCTATCTGAAATGTTATTAAAGTCAACCATCCAAATCTTCACTACACATTGACTGCATCAATCTTGCTTTCAAGTGCTTCCTTACACTTTCACCACTGTAGACATGCTTCTGTGTCTCTTCCTTCAGAAATGCATATTTAACAAGCATGCTGTGCTGTTGAGCGCTTTTGCCTCTTTGTTCGGCCATGTAGGTTGGAGCTAAGTAACTAATGTTGACAGCAGCAGACTGTTTGCTTGCAGCCTTTCGAGGAAGAATGGTTGCTGTTCCTTTAATAGGAGGTTAAAGTTATGTTTTTGTTTATTCTAGTCCCTAGAGGACTGTCCCCTGGATGAAGAAGAAACTTTTCAGGTGCTGGGGGAAGAAGATGACGAGATCGATCAGTTTAACGATGACACCTTTGGAGCTGGTGCTATTGGTGAGTGTTGTATACAGTTCCTCTCTTCTTTGGGGCTTGGGCTGTTCATAGAGTACTACAGTACCAATGCTTAGACCTAGAGCTGGACTGGAAGCCAAAAGCTGCATTGGCAAGAATGTTTGAACCAGTCACACACTGCAGGAAGTCTCGACTAGAATGAGGCCATGGGGGCTTTTATGGCTGGGTCACAGCAGCCCGTCCTGCTCTGAGAGCAGCTCCCTAGCTTGCATCCTACAGTTAAAATGCCAGATAGGCATCATGTCTACCCATTGGTGGCACAAA
Organism: Calotriton arnoldi; assembly: GCA_963921515.1. Lineage (NCBI taxonomy): Eukaryota > Metazoa > Chordata > Amphibia > Caudata > Salamandridae > Calotriton > Calotriton arnoldi. Next base: position 344,165 of record CAWUFW010008802.1, on the reverse strand, counting down.
CTAATGTCTGATGCTAAACCTGCTGAAAGAAATGTAATTGATGCTACTTTAGGACTGACAAGAGAGTCAAAAGATTTATCTTGACACATTCACAGGGCTACATAACAAATGAAGAGAAATATAAACACCTACAAAAGGTTATCGTTGCACCTTACAAAAGCGATGTCTGTGCAAACCAACAAAAGTGTGACTATCTACTGTTCATGAATCTGTAGATCTATCTTCACTGAGCCTTTCTCTTTCCACTGGTTATACCCCCTCCGCTTAATCCCCATTCACCAAGTTCTTCCCATGGATCAACAAAGAGTGTGAAGACCCCAAAAAATGTCTGCTAAATGTGTGCTTTAAGTAACCACAAATCTTCAAATAATACCTCCCTCCTCACAGGAGGTGTTTGTGGCCTACCATAAAATCATTATCACACCTCATCTAAAGAAACCAGAGGCAGACTTGAATGCTTTGCCTCCTTGCCAGCAACTGCCAAAATACTGCGTGGCAATAGTATCTTGTTAAAGGCGTTCACTAGACACATGATCAGGTTGCCATAGGTTCTATTTATATTCAGCCTGGACTTTGTAATTGGTCAGACCTAGGAGCAGCAGCATGTTTATCAAGCAGACTCTAAAGGATTCAAACCACTGTTTCCAGACTACTATTGAACTTTTATGCCTCTTGCCATATCTCTCTGCTAAAATAGGCTCTACCTTGGTTTCCAGCTGGCAAGCGGGGCTCCTTTAATTTTTTCAGCAGCCAGAAATGCAACATAGGAGTAACGTAATATGCAGTACAATAAGTCCAAATGTGTAATTCATTACTGGTAGGTAATTGGAAGTTACCAGATGTTTCTATTTGATCTGCTATCAAAAGCTTGGTCTTCCCACCACCATATGCACTTAATTGTGATCTCTCACTATAAACCACCACTGGATTCTTTCATGCTGCCTTCATGCACAAATAACTATACTCTTGGTTTATGCCTAAAAAACAAAATGCCCCCTCTCGTCCACCCTATTTTTACATTGAACCGGCTTCTCATACATCAAACAATAACCTCCACATATCCAGCCTACTTAAAATTACCTGGCATAACAGTTGTTGACCTTGATCCAACATTCAAGATCCCTCAACACAAATCGATTTCCAAGTACATTTTTACACTCTCCTGTCTTCCAGCTAAGCCTATGACCCTTGACACCCCCACACTGATCGCCTGATAGAAAATGGGTTACATGCCGTGGATGCAAGTATAGTCCCCACCAAGCTAGGTTGATGGATCTTCCTCTTTGTAGTGTTAATAGATCCTCATCCCTGGAAGGGATGCCATAGGTTCTACCGCCCCCTCCACGCAGCCATGCGCTGTAGTGACCCAAGACTGGGTAGATTTGCTGTCTACATTTTTTTGAGGAAAAGGTCATTGCAATTCATAATTCCTTTCCGCATCATGAAACTAACAAGGCAAAGAATCTTCAAAACGATACTGAGGACACTCTCCCTTTGTTAGAAGAGTTCTCTATGTTTACCTCAGAGGAAGTGACAACCGCCCTGGCTAAAATTAAATCAGGTTCTACAGTAGACCCGGTTCCACCACGTTTCTTTTCAACCATTGCCCCATTACTTGTTAGAAATCTTACTGACCTATTTAACATGTCACTTGCACAATCGGCAATCCCAGTCGTATGGAAAGTAGCGAGGGTCAGGCCAATTTTTTAAAAAACGACTGCTGATCCCAAGACGCCAAGTAATTGCCGGCCTATATCGTTGCTCCCTTATTTTGGAAAGGTGCTTGAGTCACTGATTAACCAGCAACTTACTGTACATCTAGAGAATCATGGATTACTGGATCCCTCACAGTCCGGCTTTAGGGCTGCACATAGCACCGAAACAGCATTGGTGGAAGTCATGGATAACATCAGACTAGCCCTGGACAACGGGCGGTCAGCCATGCTCATCCTGCTGGATTTGTCAGCCGCCTTTGACACCATCTCCCACAGCATTTTAAAACAACGGCTCTGGGAGGTGGGTGTCAGAGGTAGGGCTTTAAATTGGCTTTGTAATTACCTGACGGACCGGACCACTACTGTTCAGATCGGAAATATGGTCTCTCACAGACGACCAGTAAAGATGGGAGTCCCGCAGGGCTCTGTTTTGAGCCCTCTGCTCTTTAATCTTTGTGGCACCGTTGGCTAGGGTGATCAGATCCTATGGTTTTGATGTAGTGTCGAACGCTGACGACACTCAGCTTCTGATCACCCTAGGTCCTGATCCCATTGATACAAAATTCCGCTTCAAAAACTGTATGATCCATATAGATGACTGGATGAGCGCCAATCATCTACAACTGAACGGGAGCAAGACCGAGGTCATCCTTTTTGGCAGGGCACAGGAAGTTTGGTCGGAGGACTGGTGGCCCCTCAATCTAGGTCCCTGTCCATCGCCAAAAACAGTGGTGCAAAATCTGGGTGTGTTGATTGATAACCAACTATCTATGAAAAGTCACGTAGACCACATAATCAGTACTTGCTATGGAATTATGCGTAGGCTAAGAAAAATCTTCCAATGGATCCCAACTGAATCAAGGAAGCCACGGATTCAAGGCTTGATCATAGGTCGTATTGACTATGGTAATGCCTTGCTGGCCTCAATCAATGAAGAACTCCTTTCCAGGCTACAGGTCCTGCAGAACACAGCGGCCAGACTGGTACTAAACCTCCCTTCCAGGTCTCCATCAGCCCCTAGTCTGAAACATCTCCATTGGCTTCCCATAAGGAAACGTACTAGTTTCAAGATCCTCTGTCTAGTACATAAAACTATGCACGGAAGCGGCCCCAGCTAGTTGGCAAAAAAACGTAGCTGGTACAGGCCAACGAGGATGCTTGGATCTAGCACTAAATCCTTTCTTACTTCATTCAGAGTGCGTACCGCAAAGAATGGCGGGAGATCTTTTTCCTTTCTTGCCCCCACTTTCTGGAACAAACTTCCATCCCATCTGCTCTCTATCACAGAGCCTAATCGATTTTGCAGAGAATTAAAAACATGGATGTTTGATCATTAGTAACATCCTCTTTCTTTCAGCAGGTTCTTGGAGTCGTACGCTAGCGCCATGAGACCCTCGGGTGATATGTGCGCTCAATAAATACACTTGACTTGACATTGATGCTGTGAGACATCTAATCAGGCTGCAAGCAGATCAACTGACAATTACCAGACTGTTATTAAACCAAGGCATGCCTATCTCCTCTATTTACTGAACAGGTACCAAACTCCCTGTCCAAGAAGGCACAATCTTCTTTAAATGTTGTCACGCTTACTGTAAATATTGTCACGCAATGTGGGCGAAACCGGTCCTGGATTGCTTGTGTTCTGGCTCAGGGAGTGCCAGACTTGGCAGTTCAGGCTGCTATGAGTAGCAGGGTCAAGACTGATTTGCATATGGCTGGGTCAATATTTAGGTGACACATTAGGCAAAAGAACGATGGGTTGGAGTGCTACCCGGAGCGATTGCCAGTGGATAGTTATTGCAAGCAACGTTCCATCACCTTTTGTGTGTTTCGCTTAAGCCTCCTACCAGCATGTATTCAAAGTATTATAAATCTCCAGAGAGACTATGGAACTTGACTACAGTCAACTACCTGAATGCTATTTAACTTACAACTGGCAGTGACTGCATAGGCACCCCACACACCCTTGGAAGCCACAAGCAACTGCAAGTGGCATTTGATCCTGTCACCGGTTTCTGTTTTGTTACCCATTATCAAACAACCAGGTATGCAGATGGCACATGGTCATAAAAAGAAACAAAGTAGTTAGTGTGAAATCAGCCACCTAGGGTTACATAAGAGTCAATCTAACCAACTTGCCCCCTTGCAATTGCACACAGATGACCAATTCAGGTCACATGGTAAGCTGGCAAAAGCATCTACGATACTGCTCACTAATACCCTTTATAAATACTAGCTGCTAAATCACTAATCGGCCAATCCATGCACAGTAGGCACTACGAAATAGTGAACGTATGCCTTGAGTATGCTACATTGGATGCATCTAGGAGGGATAGATTTATTTATGGCACTCATTGGCATACAACTGTTGCTTGAATATGAATTTACCTTGAAAAAACAAAAGACGAGGCGTTTGGTAAAACAGGACAGTTGGTTTAATCAAACTCTTTGGCCGGTAGAACAGTTACAGAAGCGGGTTTGAGGACTGTCTTAAAGTAAAATCTATTTGAACGCATTTTTATACTCTTCTCTGGGTTTCATAAAGTAATTCTGACGATCCTTCATAGGTCTCACCTAAGCAGCGCTTGCTCAGTCTTTGCGAGACATGCTGTATTCAGGATATGTGATTCATTCTCCTCTGATCTTGACTGTACCTAACGGAAGCTGAATGAATCTCTGCTTCTCCCTCCCTCCTTTTGATTAAACGAGTATTCAGGATATGGGCATGACGCTCCGCCCACTTTCCGCCCATATTTTTAATTGGCTACTGTCACTGTCCTTTGTAAATGGCTTTTCATTAGTCAATAGGCTTAGTAGTCCCTCCTTAGTACCATCTTTTCCCTTCTTGTACCCACACATGAGGACACCCCCTGTTATATGTGTTGTTACTCTGTATGCTTTAATTACAGCCTCGGAGCACTATTTTCTTAAATGGCTTTCTCCTGCCCGCTGTTGCAGGCAGAACACGCTCTCCTGTAACGCTTTTTTTTAATTACCCAGCGCGGCACGATACAGCTGCAATAATGGCGACCGCACTTTTCTTTTGTTGGTTGCCGAACGCGGCCGCATGGCTTTTTTTCCCCCTGTTTCTTTACTTTTCTTACAATGGCGACACGCCCCGCTTTAGCTAAAAAAAGATGCATCCCCACACCTTTTTTTCAATTTCTTTACTTTTGAAGTAATCGTGGCATCTGCCCTTTAGCTTAAGATGTTTAAAGCTAAAGTGCGGTGCCGCCATTGTAACAAAAGTAAATAAATAGAAAAATAAAATATGCGGCCGCCATTTTTTCCTATTTGTTTGCTTTTGTTACAAGCGTGGCACTCATGCTTTAGCTTTAAACATTTTAAGCTAAAGCGCGGATGGCGCAATTGCTTCAAAAGTAAAGAAATAGATTTTTTTTTTGTCTATTTCTTTTGAAGCAATTGCAGCACCCGTGCTTTAGCTTAAGATGTTTAAAGCTAAAGCGCGGGTGCTGCAATTGATTTGCAGTGCAATAAGGTCCCTGATAACAAATGCAGATGGGCCTCGACCTTGGGTGGACACAATGGGGGACAGTGGGTAATGTGTCCAGATGTCCTGCATGAGGGGCGTGTGATCACTGTGTGTGCTGTGTCCTGATTGGCTGTGTGTTCCTAACTTCATGTGGCATCTGACTTTATGGTGTTTTGGGAACGTGTGCACCCCTCCGGCCATGTGTGCTTTATTTGGATCAATCTCCCTGGACCATGGTGGTGTCGCTGCGCTTATCTCGAGGTTTGACCTGAGTTTGCTGTTCGCGCGTTTGTCTGCCGGCTACGTGCCACACCACCAGTGACCTATCAATCGGTGACCTTGGGCCTGATTCTCAGAGCCTGCCTGACCACGTATTTCTGAGTTAGTATTAATGGACAGTTTCGTTGGGCGAATTTGATAAGTGATGCGATTTTGTTCGTGTATGCGAGTACATCAATGTGCATGTTGACATTGAGTTTATCAGTATTAACATTAGCACATCCAATCACATCGTCCATCTACACTCTTACAAGTACCCCTTGGATCCTTACTAACAGCATCACATTCCTCCCGCATACGTTAACCTTCAGTCATGAACCCTCACGATCCGTGCAGGCACCTTCCAATAACTAGTGTGAAAATACCTGCAGGCTCTAGTCTGCAGCCATTCAAGCTAGGTATGACCAGACCTACTCTTTTGTATTTGGTTATTCTACCTCCCATTGGAACCTACTCTCATATCTCCCTGTGCTTCCTCTCTTCAGTTTTATAGTTATTATTCCGTTCTGTTGTTGTTCCTTCTTTGATGGTATGTTGAATATAAAGTGCCTAAATACCCCAGCTACTAGTGCGCAATACAAACCTGTTAAATAATGCATATATCAGCCAGCAACCAAACCGACATGGCAGAAAAAGCGTTGAGACCGAACTAGCATTAGGGTGACACTATGAAAATAACAAGTAATATTTCATGCATGTTGTAGGAAAGTTGGTTTCTGTTGCAGTAACCCCCCAATTTTTTGCCAGATTTCTGATGCACTTTGACTTGATGTGCCCTGGCTCCCTCCCTATTAGGTTCCCAGGGCCTGTGTTCTTTCCCAAAACTGTACATTTGTTCCCTCAATTGGTACCCCTGTGGCCACATGTAAGTCCCTTGTAAAATGTACCAAGGGCACTGTGACCAGGGAAGGCCTCTAAGGGCTGCAGCACATATTGTGCCACCCTTAGAGGCACTGTACCTTAACACACACACACACTGCCATTTCAGGCTGCGTGTTTTGGTGCAGAGAAAAGTGAAGAGTTGACATGGCACACATACCTGTGTGCCATGCCTGCAACCCACTGCCTATGGTATAGGTAAATCACCCCTCTAGCTGGGTGGCACTATACCACTGGTGCGGGTACAGTTGCATGAGCACTGTACCCCAATAGTGTCGAAGTCCATTCTTCGACATTGTAAGTGCAGCAAAGCCAAAAAGAGTATATGGTCTCGGAGTTTGTCATTACGAACTCCACAGCACCAAAGTAGCTTTACTGAATTCTGGGAAGTTTGGTAGCAAACGTCTCAGCATAATAAACCCACACTGATGCCAGTTTGGGATTTATTATACAACGCAGTCAGAGGGCATCTTAGAGATGCCCCCTGAAAACCAACAAGCCTCTGGTGGGTTCCCTGACTGTTAAACACCAGCCTGCCACCATGAGACCAGTTTCTGGACCCCTGGGGTGGGAGCCTTCGCTCCCTGGGCCCAGAAAGAAAGCTTTTCCTGGGCGGAGGTAATCATTCTTCCCACAGGTCAGGAAGAGCCATCTATGGCAGGGGAGCTTCAAAGGCCTTGCCGCCTTTGCAACGCGACCCCCAGCCTCTCCTGCTGTCAGGAGCAGGCCCCCTTCCTGTCTCACCCCCTTTTCGGCGGGAAGACAGGCGGTAAAAATTAGAACAGCCCAGAAGGTGTTCCCACCTCTGCCAACCCCACCCCTCAGGTGGGGGAGGCGAGGTGAAGCCCACTCTTCGTTGCCCGCCATCGTGCAGATGGCAGGCACTCTCCAATTGGGATTAGGGCTTGCGCCCACTTCCCCACGTGGGGTGAGCACCCCAAGGGTGTAGTCACCCTAAGACGGAGGTCTTCAAACTTTTTTGCTCTGAGCCCCCCCCTAAGCAAAATGTTTTGAAGTTGGGCCCCCTCCAAAACTATATGGCAAAGATTTTGGGAGGGATGATCACAGGGGGCAGGGATCATGTCTTCATTTCAGGATTGCTTTTCTGTAGCTAGTAATCCACACTAAATGTGGGGCTTATAAAAATGCAACAGCATCAAACAAGAATAGAATTGACCAAAACCACTACTGCCTTGGTGTTGTGGGTCTCAATGCACTCCATCTGCCGCACTAATGATGGCTGTAGCCCTGAGAAGCAGGCAATCTCCTCTTCTTTCACTCCTTCCCCACCATATCTGACTGTCACTTCAATCTCGAAACAAGCCCGGTCGCTTTCTGAAAGAAAATGAGCTACTGCATGCTTCCCACCTTTTTTGCTTCAAGGGCACCATCTGTCCTAATGCTAGCTAGGAAAATGAGCCCCCATGCACCCTTTTTTATTGTAAAACATTCAAACTTGTGATGCAGTGGACCCCTGGGCAAAAGTGTCACTGCACCTGTTTCACTAATGATAGGTACAGACGTTTGTTAACAACCTAGGCTCCCATCTCACACCATCTCTCTCCCTCCCATCTCTCTGCATCCCTCTCATCTCTCTGATGTCCAAATCAAGGTGTCTCCTCTGCACTAATTGTTCCTCTCCCTTAGGTTCATTGCTCCAAGACTTTGAAGAAGCACTGGCACAGCAAGTAAGCCCTGGCTCTCTAATGCAACTGCTGCCCACTCAACAGGGACATTACTTCTAGGCCAGATGCCCAAACAGGCATTCTGCCACTTTGTGTAAAAAACAGCAACAACAAAGCACATTTACCCCTCCCACCTCCCCTGTTGCTTGGGCCCTGTTCTGTGTGCAACAATAGTGACTTGAGCCCTAATGCTAGTAAGCAAAATGCACCCCATGTTCTTTTTAATAGTACGACTGCCATAACTGGGTTTCAGTACCCACTCTCAACGGGTAGGAGGGGGGGGGGGGTTGCTGTGCTGTGAAACAGATAGAGAACTAAAGAAGAAGCATGCCTTCTCACCAAGGTGCCTGCTACCTGAAAGAAATGGAAATGTGTGCAGTGGTTAATCGCCAAATATAAAGGCTGCTTTGCAGTCAGTGTAGCTTTTTATTAAAGGAGTCAATCAGCTACATGATGACAAACATTTATACTTTTTGAGAGGTAATGTTTGTGTCCATTAAAAGGAGTGCACATTTTGTAATGGACACATATAAATATATTTACATTAGATATAGTTTGAATGCTTATCACTGAAATGTGTTTTTTTTAAAGAACTTGTTTTTCCTTAAACATTATTTTGCAGCAGCCTGTTTTATACAGTGTAATACAATTTTAAAATAATGGCCTTCATAGTGCTTTCTGTCACGGACTGGGACCTCGTAGCGCTATAAACAAATCCCTATTCATTGCACCAATCGGGATGTAATTCTGTGACTCTGTCTGGTCACACACAAGCCCATCTGCAGTGATCACAATTGCCAACTGAGGTTTCATAAGGTAAAATAGCATTTTTCCCCTTGATTAGTTTTACTTGCATTTATTTTTTATTTGAGGTGTTTGCGGGTTTTTATATGCAGTTACCCAAAGATTAACGAAAAACAATAAAATGCAGAATTTTTAGCCATGTCTTGGAACAAGGGCGCAACTAGACTCCGAGTTCGAGGGAGGCTAATACTTTGATCAATGGCGGCATTACCATTTTCAGAACCTGAGTCACAATGGCTAGTTGAGGCTTCCTTTACCATTGTGGTATGCTACATAAGCTGGACAGCATCATAACACACGGATTGTTGAAGCTGTATTTAGTAGTACTACATGGTAACCCTGAATTCTAGCTTCCAGTGTGTATTCATGCTTTGATATTCTTGGCAAGTACCACAGCCTCATCAGAACAACTAATTTTTGGAAAGATGTTGGTGCTAACAGCACGTGATAAAGCACAGAAACTGAGCAAAAAGTATGATTATCAATGATGCATCTACAGCACAAAGATTAGAATTATCCAACGGTATCAGCTGCTACAGCTGTCTGGACATTTGTTATCCCTGGTAGTGTCTTTGGCATTGCTGCTTTTGGGGTTCAAGGCAGATGCTGGATCAGAAACTAAACATGGCTCTGAAAGTCCTGCACTGATCAATCAGAAGGAGGTCTGAGAGGCATAAGGTGCGTCAGATGATCAACCATGTATTGCCATTCATGGTTAAAGGGCATGAAATGTCAGGTTCATTTTGGTACTTTAATTGTTTGAAGTCCGTGACAACACAATACCAACACCCAAGCATGCATCGCATATATGTACATTAGTAGAAGGGGAGTAATAAATAGTAGTGATTTCTAAAAATAGTAACAGTGCAAGAATAGGAAATTCTACAGCCTGAAATCTGTTGAATTTCAACCCAATGCTCGCTCCCCCTCCCCCTCCCCACCCCCACCCCTTCTCCCTAACCCTCACCCTCCCTCTCTCTTACCCTCTCTCTCTTACCCTCTCTCTCTTACCCTCTCTCTCTTACCCTCTCCCTCTTACCCTCTCCCTCTTACCCTCTCCCTCTTACCCTCTCCCTCTTACCCTCTCCCTCTTACCCTCTCTCTCCCTCTTTTACCCTCTCTCTCCCTCTCTTACCCTCTCTCTCCCTCTCTTACCCTCTCTAACTTTCTTGTGGTCTTGCATTTCCTCTAGATTTTTGATGCTCTCCTGGATTGCTCTTTCTAGAAACTTTTTCAGTCTTTCTCTTTCTCATTCTCTTGTTCTCTTTCACCCCTCATCCTTCTGAGTTCCTCCTCTGCTCATCATCCTGCAACCACATAGCACTTCCTCTCCCTTTTCAATTCCGACTTATCCATAGGCCTATTCTGCCTTCTTTCTTTAGATCCACCAGTCTTTCCTCCTCCAACTCTTCTCATCCCATCACTATCAACATTCTTAGCAACTTCTTCACTTTTCCTTCCTCCACCACAGTCCCTTGTACTCCTCTCCTCTCTTACTTTTCTCCACCCCGCTTACCCATTGCAAAATTATTTTGCTCTCTTCATCAAATTCTCCCTCAGACCTCGTGGGCCTTCGACAAAAAAATCCTAGGAGAAGGTTTCTCCCAGGTGAGCTGCAAGTGATATTTGCATAGAACAGACGTCTCACAAAGGTAGTATTTTGGACAGGCCAACTTGAGTGGATGCATGTTGCCAGATGGGCCACCATGCCGCCTGTCAGCAGTTGGGTCTAAAATCAAAGGTAGTAGTACAGCCGCAATATTATGTGGTACATTACCCCACTCCACCTTCCAAACATGAAATGTTACTTTAAAGGCAGTCGCAGCATTGCACCTTCCAAAAGACACACTAAACAGGCAGAGTATAAGTACCATTTATGCATGTTTTTCTCCCACACAAAACATATACATCATTGGCAATAGCAATAGACACTTACCTCAAAGACAAAGCAAGTACAGCATGGGCAGCAGAAAGAGGAACCTAGGGCCCCCGCTGACACCAACATTGGATGAAGGCTGGTGAGAGGGGCAGGGTTATGCCATGAGGATCATCCCTGCATTAAAGTCTGTGTTTGAAGATAGGGTTAGTGCAGAAGTCTGCTTCGAGGTCCCCAGCAATATATGCCGAAGAGGAGAGTAGGGGTTGATGCCAGCTCAGATTGTTGGGTCAGTGGTCTCCTACTGATGCCTCTGTCATCTCCCAGAACTCCTCTGTCTTCCCTAAGTGTTGATCTGCAAACCAGCCAGCCCATTACACTTTTTTTTCCGGGACACTAGGAGACCATCCGCCACCTGAGAGGTGTGGTGGTAAATCCCATCAGAGGAAAACAAAAGAAGGCTGTAAGATGGCAGATAGTCAAGCTGGTAAAGGCAGTCAGGGTGTGAAGGTTATCAGGCCCAGAGAAAGCAACAAGGTAGGAGCTAAAACACCCAGCCCATAGCAGATGGTAAATACTCTACAATCAGCACAGATTTCTCACTAGGTGTTAGGAGTGGAACAGAGGCCAGAATATGTAAAGGGCCAGGATGTCACGATAGTCCCACATGCACCATGAATACCAGGGTACAAACTCAAGCAAAATCCATGGAACCCTTCTTTTACATTTAACAAATATAATGTTGTGTTCTACGAAGTGATTGCTACAGCAGATTTTGAAAAAAGTAGAAAAGTACTGTGTGGAATGTTTGAGTTATTCTTAACCAGTGGTGATTATTCAGGACCCCTTTCCAGTGCATGATTGTTTTGCCCACCATACCACCCCAGACAGAAACGAGCAAATTAGCCTTGGCCCTGCTTCAATAGGAATAGTCCTGCTGAGACTGAGAGCCAGAGCCCTCAGAACAAGAGCACAAGCAGCCCTAAACCTGTTTTGCCCATGTCAATCGGGTGATTGAGTCCTATGATGGAGTGAGCACAGGACCCAAGTCTAGGCTCTTACAGCGTGGCGCTGAAGAAAGCACAAAAGGAATGGATGAAAAGCTTGAATTACTCTCTACCACTGGTAACAGCTTGAGGCTGCATTCCAGTCCATCATTTTTGCTCGCCTTGCCATCTCTGACAGGAACCAGCCATGCTCCAATTTTTGCATCACTGTGAATAACATGTTCTAACCTTAACTCAGTGATATCCACTTTATCAGCCTGTGAAAGGTTGCACAGCCCTGCTTGAATTCCAAATCTCTTCAGGTTGCTCATAGATATCTGAAGATGGCACAAAAATGGCATATATACCTACCTACATGCACCCAGCTGTATATAATGAGCAGTAAGCAGGTTTATATATGGAAGGTTTCTTTTTTTATTTGATGTCGAAACGTAATCTTTCTTTTGTGCATTTTACTTCTAATAAGTGCTGCGCAATATCACTAGCTTAACAGCACCAAGAAATAAAAGAAACTCGATTAAGATGTACGTTATAATTCAATACACTGGTCTAAATGTATGGACACTTCTGCGGAAAGCAAATTTGTTTTGGCATAGCACAGCCTTTTAACCGCCATGTGATGGGTATTTATTGTGGCTCGCATGTTGAAGTGGAAGTGTTGCTGGATACTCCAGCTTCTACTTGTTGATGGGTGTGGGGTGTGATAATGGCATTTTTGACCCCTGCCGATTTCCAGCAATCCACATTAAATATGGTAGGTCATTGTTTTTTGTTATGGCATTGAAACAATCATCTATATAATATGAGACAAGAAGGCAGCAGCGATTTTGGAAAGTAATAAAATCACCTAGTGGCTTGTCTGGACTCTAAACCGTCATGGTAGGGAACACTTTAGATGTAACTGAAGGTCAAGCCAGTAGCCTCAGCCCTGACTGCCCAGGCCACAGAACTTGACGGGTGGGGGGGGGGGGGGATGTTGCACGCCTATCTTGGACCCTGAATTCACACTCGCGGACCATGCTCCATGTCACTCGGAATTACTGTCCTGGCCCGTTTTTATGGGCTTTAACTGCTGCATGTAAATGAAGACAACCTAGAAAGGCGCCTTTTGCTCTTCCAAGCTGTCTTCATTTACATGTAATTGCAGACCCATTTGCTCCCCCCTGGGAACATTTCCACGCCCCCCCCAGGGGGGGCGCGTCCCACAGTTTGAAGACCTTTGCCCTAAGGTCAGTAGCCCATTGGCTACTACCTCGAGACCCCTAAAACGCCCTTAAAATACAGTATTTAGGGAACAGCCCTGAACCCAGAAGGCAGATTCCTGCAACCTACGAAGAAGGACTGAAGAAGTCGCACAGCAGAGGAGACTACAGAGAAGAACTGACTTGGCCCCAGCCCAACCTGGCACATCTGCAGTTTCCGGAGATCCTGTGCCAAAAGTCGACTTGTCCTGCAGCCAGCGACCTCCAAAACCCCTGGGAGGACTGACTGCCTTCAACAAAGACTGGATCACCTGAGAACAGCAGCTCTGTTCCAAAGAAACTCCAAAGAAAGACTGAGCCTGCTGAAGATGAAGAAACTTGACGCCTGGAACCACTACTGCACCCGTCGCCTTCGGCCCCAGTCCAAGTGGCCCACTGTTCCCAGCGAGGTCCCCCAGCTCTCCAGAGTCCGAGTCCACTGTGGGTTGACCCATCCAGGAACCTCCAACGTCGCCTGCAGCCTCTGCTCGGAGACCGCCCCCCAACCGCTAGTGGCCCAGTAAGGTGAAATCCGACCTCAAAAGGCACCTCTGCATCCGGCCACTCTGGAGAAGAGGACCTGAGGTGCACCTACGTTCCCGAGCCCTCCAACATACCTGCCCTGCTGTTGGTTCCTCCCAGAAGACTTCCTGAACTGAGCCTGCAGCCAAAAATCCCAAACCGGCAACCTCCATAGGATTGCATCGGGCTCCCGACCCCTCCTAAGCACCCGGCCGCTGGTGGTGTGGACTTGGTGCTGACCTAGGACCCCCTTTGCCCTGACCTTAACCCTAGGAGCTTGGCTTCTGAAACCGAGTGGCATGCCCATGAGCAGCCCCAACCGAGGTGCCCCATTGGCTAACATTGGCATACTGCACCCGGCCGCCCTAGTGCCGCTGATGGTGCAAATTGAGTGCCTACCTGGACCTTGGGTAACCTGGGTCCTAACCCCCAAAACTCCCACTTGTAAGACGTTTACTTACCTGTGAAACTGATAACCATTTTTCTCCCATAGGAACCCATGTTATAAGATTTTGGGCCTGAAATGTTCTAAGTGTTGAACTGATGTTTGTATGGAGAAAAGAGAACTAAACTGCAAAGTATTAAAATTCTTACTTACCGTGTATTGTAAGAACCCTAAGTGTGGTATCTAGGCATACCACCCCAGTACTCAAAGTAATCCAAAAGTAACTAAAAAGTATTCTGAAAGTACTTGCGGTGTAATTCAAACTGCATTTTGAAGTGATACAAATCTGTAATAACTGCAAATCCATCCTCAATTGCATTTCTGTGTAAAAGTTTACAATTGAAAGTCTATTTTACCTACCTGTACCAAGTTCTGCTTGGTTCTAGAAATAAAATACAAGTATACCTTTTTATACTTACCCAGTTGGCTTGGATTCAGAATCTGAATGTGTGTATCAGTCTTGATTGAGTGAATACAATAAATGTTTAACACATCCTCTTGATAAGCCTAACTGCTTGCCCACGCTACCACAAAGAGAGCTGTTAGTACTTACATAATTTAGCCTCTGCTATAGCTCTGGGGACTCCCTGGAATCTGTGCACACTATACCTCATGTTGGTATAGTATATATAGAGCCAGTGTCCTACACCTGTCACTCCAGGTTGAGGCCTGTAGATGTGTTGAATTGGTCTTGGCTAGTATTAGCAAAAGTATCTTTACATTCTCTAGATGAGAACGAGAAATGCACCCATATCCTCCTTGATCTCTCTGAAATTTGCAACGCTCTGGACCATGACATTGCAGAGAAGGTTCAAATGAGCTTTGGTGTCCGGATTTGCACTGTAGTGCATCTGTTTTGCTTTGCAATTGGTTTTCAGCTGCAGCCAGCCAATGTGGATTAAGTAATTGGAATTCTCATCAGGCCTGGTGAAATGCAGAATATCACATCCTGTACTGCCTGCACTTTCAAATCTGCATATGCCTTTGGCAGTAGCTGCGGGATATCCAAATAATTGCTGGTGACACCAAAAATCCTTTTCCTTCGTTCACCAATTTGATTTAGCAGTCGAGGGCATCGTCTTGCTGCTTTCCATAATATATAAAATCCTCCCTTCGCTCCAAACAACCAGAAGATGGAGTAGACAAGAGCCCTGGAGGTTGAATGCTTAGGCTATTGCTAGATCATTTATACAGGTCTGTAAGGAGATCTAATTGGCAGACAGAAAAGGATTGTGGATATATAGAACAAGCTCCACCGGCTCCTAGTGGATGCAAGATCATGCCCAGAGTCCTCTGCACAATACATATAGCCTTTTAGGGCAAAGGAGCAGGATTCCTGCAAAAAATGACAACTGCTTACCTGAATATTAATCATGAAATCAGCATGATATAACACTAGTGTTCATGCAAAACAAGCAGGAAGAACCTTACTTTTAATACCTGAAAAACGCTTGCAGATTATTTTTAGTTTATGAACAATCTACAAAAACAAAATTGTTGAGAATTAATAGTATATTCTTTCATATAATGATTGTCATCAAAATGCATACTAGATAGTTAAACCTCTCTCGGTTTTAATCTGGTCCTGAGTTCTGTGTTGATTGGGAGGTGAAAATCGTATATGTAGAGAAGCTGGCTGTATATATGATTTTTTTTTTGTAAACAAATTTTATTATATCACTATAGGACAAATAAACCAGCCCATAGGGCGTCATGGCGAAACATAATGTCCATCTCGACATTCAATACTTTTGAACACTGGGAATACATGATGAACCCTCAGTATCTGTTGGCAGTCCACCTGTTGAGGAAATAAGGGTCTGCGGACCCGAACCCAGTGCCCACCCCCATCTCTGTATACTGCAGTGTCCACCAGTAAACTCCGTCAGCCCTAAATCCCACCTAATAACCCTGTGCAAATAACACCTAACAAACCCCCTCCAAACCCCTCTCCCTCCCCACCCCCCCAGGCATGCCGCTGATTCATTGAAACATCTGCACTTGAGCATTAGTCGATCCAACAATGCATCGTGGAGTCTATGCCCCCGACCTCCGGCTAGTGGTGCAATGGGGGGAAATGTTTATCATGGCAGCCTTTCCCAGCAAGGGGACTCCCTCAGAGCAACAATGTGACCCAAAGTTCATTCTCCTGCTAGAGGGCCCACCTCCTCTTGGTTGTCAACAGCGTCGACAGTCGGGTGTTTCAACATGTCCACCAGTGACGCCCTTGCCATCTCCATTGATTTTTCGTTCCCAGTGCGGAGGGCCAGCTGCAATTGAAAGGCCCCCTCGCAGTCCGCCCACTTCACTAGTTCTCTCGTCCACCGTGTCACACTTGGGCCATTTTTCGCTTTCCAATGAGCAGTGAGTTCCCTTTTAGCCAGCACCAAACCCAGATCTATGAGCTTACTAGTGACTTTATTCTTGGCATGTTGGGGAAACCAGTGCAGCAAACAACAACCCGGTATCAACGCTATGTCCCTCTCCGTCGTGGTCGCCAATCCAGTCGTCACCCCCCTCCAGAACTCTCCCAGACATGGACAGTCCCACAACATGTGGAGAAATCCTGCACCTTCTAAATTACATCTCGGGAACCCGGTCCGGGCCCCAAAGTACTCATTAATCTTGGCTGGGGTGAGGTACGCCCTATGCAACACATAAAAGTGAATTAACTGGAAGCGCGTATTCCTAGAGCTCTTCCAGGCCCTTTCCACAAGTTTCTCCCAGGGTTCCTCATCTATCACGTCACCCAGATCCTCCTCCCATTTAAGCCGTAAGTTCTCCAGGGGTCGTCGCATTCCCTGGGTGATACGCCTGTAGAGGCAAGTGACTGCTTTGAAGGTACCCGCCGCCATGACCACATATTGACATGCCAGGGAGGTCTGGGGTTCCACCATCCCCTCCCGCCAATGCTTTCGGATGGCTGTCGTCAGAGCGACGTGCAGCAGGAAATCACCTCTTGGGAGGTGATGGCGCTCCAGCAGATCATTGAAAGGAAGCAAGGTAGCGTCTTCAAACAAATCCCCTATAGTAGAGATCCCAGCCTCACTCCATAATCGCAACCTGCTCCAATCTCCACCATGCGGTAAAGCCTCGCAAACAATCAACGGGATCTCAGGCGCATATGGGGTCCGCACTTGCGCTCGTCTAGCTAATCGGTTCCAACATTGGCGAACCGTTTGGAGGTCCGAGGAATCGTTCCCTCCCGCATGGGTAGACGCAGTAACACCCGGGATAGAGGGCCCAGGTTCGGGTCCGGACCACCAAGGTCCTCTGTATTTTTGAGCCTAAGTGCCATCCATTTCGTGTACCGCTGTAGCTGTGCAGCATGATAGTAGGCTTCAAAATCCGGCACTGCGAAACCCCCCTCCGCCCTGGGTCTCATCATAGTTGTAAGTGCTGCTCTCCGCCTCCCAGTGCCCCACAAGAACCCCGTGAGCATTGTATTGAGTTGAGCAAAGATCTTAGGTGGGATCCAGATTGGGAGCGTCCCAAAGAAATAGAGGAGTCTGGGTAACGTAACCATTTTCACCAATGCCACCGTTCCCGCCACAGACAATGGAAGGGTCTCCCAGAATTCAAAGTTACTTTTGGTGCTGCGCACAACGCGTCCTATATTACCCTCTAACAGATCTGCAGGGTCATGATATATCCGAGTGCCCAAATAGGGCAAACACCTGGTTTCCCAAGGCACGCCCTCTGCTTCCTGTAACCCGTCTCTGCCCGAGCATGCAGGAAAAAGGCACGATTTGGCCCAATTTACTCTGAGCCCCGCAACTCTCCCCAAGAGATCCAGCAGTTCTTTGGCTTCCCGTAAGGCCCCCTCCGAATTGGCTAGGAACAGTAGGAGGTAATCCGCGTATAAGGCTATTGCTGTAGTTGTCCCTCCACCAGAAGCCCCTGGTAATAGCGGCCCGACCTGGCGTGTGCAGCCATGGGTTCCATCGCCAGCGCGAACAACAAGGGTGACAACGGGCAGCCCTGTCTCGTACCCCTACCTACCATGCAGGCCTCTGAAATCAATCCCCCCGTCCGAACTCTGGCAGTGGAATTTTTATACAATATCGCCGTCCACTCCACGAAGCGATCCCCCAAGCCAAATGCTCTCATTACCTTGAATAGATACGACCACTCTAGGCTGTCAAAAGCCTTCTCGATGTCGACCGTGAAATACACGCTTCGTCCCTGCAGTAAGTGCCCGCTCCCAATATGCGCAAGAGCCTACGGACATTCATCGCCGTGTTCCTGGCTGGAATAAATCCTGCCTGGTCAACGTGAATAAGCGTTGGCATATGGGCCAACAGCCGACTGGCCAAAATACGGCTTAAAATTTTGTAGTCTAAGTTGAGCATGGCGAGGGGCCGATATGCAGTCCGATCTCCGCCGGTTTCCCGGGTTTTAAGAGTGGGACGATTACCGCTTCTCTCGTTGAAGCAGGGAGACAGCCCTCCTGCTTCGCTCTATTATACAGTGCCACTAGCCGTGGGGCCAAGACATCGATATATGTGGAGTAAAACTCCACCGGGAGCCCATCTGTCCCCGGGGTGTTATTCCGAGCCATATGCTTGATTGCGCTACGTACTTCCCCAACCTCAACGTCTCTACCTAAATCCTCCGCCACCTCGGCATCAACAGTGGGAAGCTCCATATCGGCCAGGCAACCCACCTCGTCTTCAGGCCCAGGGTCGAGCCTGCTCCGGTATAGAGAAGCGTAGTACTCCAAAAACTGAGCGTTGATGTCCTGTTGGCCATAATATACTTCGTCTCCCTGTCCCCTCAGCTCCAGAATCGTCCTCCCTCTACGCGCTGGGTTGGCCACCCCTGATTTATCCCGTTCCGCATGGGCCCGATTAATGTATGCCTTATAGTCGAGCGCAAAACACACAAGATGATGGACGGAATGCTGCACATTGGCAAACATTCACCCCCCAGTCACAGATCTGGGTTTAATCCATCGTTATTTTGCTTCACCACGCCACCCGAGTTCAGACATGGCCATATGCAAATCAGTCTTGACCCTGTGCCTCATGGGAACAGTCCAGACCGAACTGCCAAGCCATGTCGTCCCTGGACCGGAATCAAGCATCCTAGGACCGGTTTCAGGCTATCAGCCTTCATCAGCCAGGATAGCTTGACTCCAGTGGCGTAGTGAGCACGGGACCCACGTCTGGGCATACCCTTCCCACTTAGGGCGAAATGCAAAACACACAAGATGATGGACGGAATGCTGCACATTGGCAAACATTCACCCCCAGTCACAGATCTGGTTTTAATCCATCGTTATTTTGCTTCACCACGCCACCCCAGTTCAGACATAGCCATATGCAAATCAGTCTTGACCCTGTGCCTCATGGGAACAGTCCAGACCGAACTGCCAAGCCATGTCGTCCCTGGACCGGAATCAAGCATCCTAGGACCGGTTTCAGCCTTCATCAGCCAGGATAGCTTGACTCCAGTGGCGTAGTGAGCACGGGACCCACGTCTGGGCATACCCTTCCCACTTAGGGCGAAATGCAAAACACACAAGATGATGGACGGAATGCTGCACATTGGCAAACATTCACCCCCAGTCACAGATCTGGGTTTAATCCATCGTTATTTTGCTTCACCACGCCACCCCAGTTCAGACATAGCCATATGCAAATCAGTCTTGACCCTGTGCCTCATGGGAACAGTCCAGACCGAACTGCCAAGCCATGTCGTCCCTGGACCGGAATCAAGCATCCTAGGACCGGTTTCAGGCTATCAGCCTTCATCAGCCAGGATAGCTTGACTCCAGTGGCGTAGTGAGCACGGGACCCACGTCTGGGCATACCCTTCCCACTTAGGGCGAAATGCAAAACACCCAAGATGATGGACGGAATGCTGCACATTGGCAAACATTCACCCCCAGTCACAGATCTGGGTTTAATCCATCGTTATTTTGCTTCACCACGCCACCCCAGTTCAGACATAGCCATATGCAAATCAGTCTTGACCCTGTGCCTCATGGGAACAGTCCAGACCGAACTGCCAAGCCATGTCGTCCCTGGACCGGAATCAAGCATCCTAGGAACGGTTTCAGGATATCAGCCTTCATCAGCCAGGATAGCTTGACTCCAGTGGCGTAGTGAGCACGGGACCCACGTCTGGGCATACCCTTCCGACTTAGGGCGAAATGCAAAACACACAAGATGATAAACGGAATGCTGCACATTGGCAAACATTCACCCCCAGTCACAGATCTGGGTTTAATCCATCGTTATTTTGCTTCACCACGCCACCCCAGTTCAGACATAGCCATATGCAAATCAGTCTTGACCCTGTGCCTCATGGGAACAGTCCAGACCGAACTGCCAAGCCATGTCGTCCCTGGACCGGAATCAAGCATCCTAGGACCGGTTTCAGGCTATCAGCCTTCATCAGCCAGGATAGCTTGACTCCAGTGGCGTAGTGAGCACGGGACCACGTCTGGGCATACCCTTCCACTTAGGGCGAAATGCAAAACACACAAGATGATGGACGGAATGCTGCACATTGGCAAACATTCACCCCCAGTCACAGATCTGGGTTTAATCCATCGTTATTTTGCTTCACCACGCCACCCCAGTTCAGACATAGCCATATGCAAATCAGTCTTGACCCTGTGCCTCATGGGAACAGTCCAGACCGAACTGCCAAGCCATGTCGTACCTGGACCGGAATCAAGCATCCTAGGAACGGTTTCAGGCTATCAGCCTTCATCAGCCAGGATAGCTTGACTCCAGTGGCGTAGTAAGCTGATGAAGGCGGATAGCCTGAAACCGGTCCTAGGATGCTTGATTCCGGTCCAGGGAAAACATGGCTTGGCAATTCGGTCTGGACTGTTCCCATGAGGCACAGGGTCAAGACTGATTTGCATATGGCTATGTTTGAACTGGGGTGGCGTGGTGAAGCAAAAGAACGATGGATTAAACCCAGATCTGTGACTGGGGGTGAATGTTTGCCAATGTGCAGCATTCCGTCCATCATCTTGTGTGTTTTGCATTTCAGCCCTAAGTGGGAAGGGTATGCCCAGACGTGGGTCCCGTGCTCACTACGCCACTGGAGTCAAGCTATCCTGGCTGATGAAGGCTGATAGCCTGAAACCGGTCCTAGGATGCTTGATTCCGGTCCAGGAAGACATGGCTTGGCAGTTCGGTCTGGACTGTTCCCATGAGGCACAGGGTCAAGACTGATTTGCATATGGCTGTCTGAACTGGGGTGGCGTGGTGAAGCAAAATAACGATGGATTAAACCCAGATCTGTGACTGGGGGTGAATGTTTGCCAATGTGCAGCATTCCGTCCATCATCTTGTGTGTGTTTTGCATTTCGCCCTAAGTGAGAAGGGTATGCCCAGACGTGGGTCCCGTGCTCACTACGCCACTGGAGTCAAGCTATCCTGGCTGATGAAGGCTGATAGCCTGAAACCGGTCCTAGGATGCTTGATTCCGGTCCAGGGAAGACATGGCTTGGCAGTTCGGTCTGGACTGTTCCCATGAGGCACAGGGTCAAGACTAATTTGCATATGGCTGTCTGAACTGGGGTGGCGTGGTGAAGCAAAATAACGATGGATTAAACCCAGATCTGTGACTGGGGGTGAATGTTTGCCAATGTGCAGCATTCCGTCCATCATCTTGTGTGTTTTATAGTCGAAGCAGCGCAGCTTTTCTTCCTGCGTCGCTAGGCTTTCTCGAGCCGCGAGGTCGTCAGCCTGCTTGTCTATTCGCTCCGGCCTCTCCTTCTCCAATTCCCGAAGCCTGCGTTCCGCAGATTGCACATCCCGCAGCAGCATCCTCCGCACTCCAACCATTTCTCCAATGCAGCGTCCCTTGACGACAGTTTTCAAGGCATCCCACTCAATAAGTGGACTCGACGCAGACCCGGCGTTAACCAAAAAATAATCATCAATAACAGATCCTATTGTGGCCCGAAACACTGGATCTTCCAGTGCCTCCGGTCGCAAGCGCCAACTAGGTATGGTAGGTCTAACCCTTAGCCAATCTAAGGACACCAGGAGCGGGTTATGATCAGATATCGTTCTAGCTAAATATTCGCTGAATGTGGCCCCACCCTGCACATCTGGGGAACATAAAATTGAGTCCAACCGAACGTGTAGTTCGTGTAATGCAGAAAAATAGGAGTGATCCCTCTCGTCTGGGTGGTGGGCCCTCCAAGTGTCCGTCAGCCCCCAGTGTTGTTGCCAGTCTCGCCTGATCGCTGCCAGTCTGTGTATGGGAGCGTCTGGGAGTGGAGGGTGGCAACGGTCCAGGTCTAGGTCAGTAATACAATTAAAGTCTCCCCCCAGCAGCACCGACCCCGTTAACATGGTCGCCAGCGACCTCGAAAGGTGTGCAAAGAATGCAGGCTGATCGACGTTGGGGGCATAAAGGCTCCCTATCACTATGTCCCTGCCGTCTAACCTCCCTGAGACCACCACATACCGGCCATCCGGGTCAATCAATTGTCTGATACTCTGAAAAGGGACTCCTGCCCGCACCCAGATCAATGTGCCCCTGGCATAAGCCGAATACGTAGTGCAAAACACCTGTCCCCTCCATCATTTCTGCAATGCGACCCCTTCCTTCTGTGTTAAATGAGTTTCCTGTAACAGGGCAATCTGTACCCCTCTCCTTACTAGGTATGCATGGATTTTATGGCGACGCATCATAGTGTGCATCCCCCTAACATTCCAGGAGATGCATTTGATCCCTATGGGGGGTCCCATTGCACAGATCGTGGCAGTCCTCCTTCCCATCTCCCTGCAGCGACATGCCTGGCCCCGAACATAAACCCCTCAACAACCAAACCCCCCCCAACTCCCCCTCCCCAGGACAGGTACAAACCAACTAGTCCCCATCCAAACTGGCAATATGAACTACAAGACACGAAAAGTGGTGAGGCGTAGGCTGGCCCTGTCAAACCCAGAACCCCTCCCCCCCGGCTATCCCCCTACCTTGGAACCTCAGTGGTAGTCCCATCGGTTGACCTGGTGCCAACAGCCCGCTGCCACACCATTACCGCCTCTTCAGTATTCAGTTCCCGCCGGCACAGCCGCCACTCCCCATGCGTCCTGGCGTGCAATCTTCATATGATAACATCCGCTGTTTGGGGTGTGACGTGGGGCAAGTCATCCTCAGAGTCTCCATTCCTGCTACTGGGACGCGAGCTTTCAGATCTGCCCTTGTCATGGTCGCTGTTAGTCGAGTTCGGACTAGTCTCTCCGTGGCAAATCTCCGCGACGGCCTGAACATCCCTGTGTCTTTCCAATTGGCGCCCCGTTGGTGTAGGAGTCCTCGGAGATTTCGGGGGGGGTGACCGATGCCCGCCCTGTGCTGCCCGTCGGCGAAGCACCCACTGCCCGCGACCGCCGCGTCTCCAGCCAGTGCCAAGCTTCCTGTGGAGCAGTAAAAAAGTGAGTTTCGGCACCATCGACCACCCAGAGGCGTGCTGGGAACAACATGGCATAAGGAATTTGCATCTGGCGCAGCCTCCGCTTAAGAGGAGCATGTTGCCTTTGTACCTCCCTGGTGAAGTCCGGAAAGATCATCACCCTGGCATTCCCAATCTGTAGATTCCGCTTCTCCCGGGCTTGCTGCAGAAGGTGGTCTCTATCCCAGTAGTGAAGTAGCCGCACCACTATCGGCTGCGGGGGAGCCCCAGGTTTGGGCGGTCTAGTCGGGACCCTATGAGTGCGCTCAAGTGCGTAAAAGGAGGAGAGGCCCTCTGGGGCCACCTCCATTCGAAGCCAATTTTCCATGAAATGCACTGCATCGTCCCCTTCTACTCGTTCCGGGACCCCCACGATTCGCAGATTGTTCCTGCGGGATCGCCCTTCGCTGTCTTCTGCTCTCATTTCCAACACCTTGACCTTCGCTTCCACTAGCTTCAGAGAGCGCTGTAGAGTGGTGACTGCCTCCGGAACCTCCTACATGGCTTTCTCATTGAGTTTTACTCGTTCCTTGAGTTTGCGATGGTCGTCCTTCAGAAGGTTGAGATCCGCCCCTATGGAATCCATCTTTGTCTCCAGAGCTTCTCTCGAAGAAGTGATGGCCTGCATGATATCCACCAAAGTGGGGCCTTCCGGGGCGCCATCGTTTCGCCGCGCCACCACCTCGTCTTCATCATCTGTGTGCTGCCCCGTCTCTTCCACATGTAATACAGCAAACCCCTTCTTTCTGGACACCCTCCCCATGGTGAATGGGTGCGTAGGGTCGCAGGGGCCTCCGGTGTGGCAGCAACAATGCACTCCGGGCGTCGGCGGCAAGAGCGACGATAGGGCTGGCCAGCCCGCACCCTCAAACCACCAGCCCCGGGCTCGGAGCCCTCCTCCGCTTCCATGGGCCCTCGGCGCGGAACCCCAGTGCGGGGAAAGCCTCCCCTCCGCGATCGCCGCCGGGGCAGTCTCAGGAGAGCGTCCAACAGGTCAGCACCTTCACGCAGTATCAATGCCCTCCGTACCCTGCTCTATCAGCTCACAAGCAGATCCAGTGAGCTCTCGCCCCCTCGTCGTCTGCCGCTCTCCGTCCCGCAACACTTTCTGTCAGGGTCCTTCGTGGCACAGGCCCAGCATACCTCCGCTCAGCTCCTCTCCAGCCCCCTCAGCTCAGCATTTAGGGCGGTCACCCCAGCACGCCTCAGAACTGAAGGCAAAAGCGGGCCAATTAGAGCTGCCACATCCGCTCCGTGTACTGGTTGCCTCTCAGTACTCCATCCGCCGGGGCCCGGCAGCGCCGTCCACGGCCGCCATTTTGTGAAGGCACCGCGTCTCCAAGTCCCGAGGAGTGCTCCCTGTTCTCAGCAAGCGTCTGGGCTCCTCTCCCCCCAGTACCGGCCCCCAGCCTGCAAGTGGCACAGCCTCTAAGCGGTACTCACTGGGAGCTGCAAGTCGCCTCAGCGGTGTGCGGCGAAGGACGTCTCGTCAGAGCTCCGCCGCCATTTTGGACTCTCCTCGCCCAGAGCCTCCCGGAGAGCTATCGGCGTTTTCGGCGCCGCCAGGGCATCGCCGCCTCTCCAAAGCTGTTCAGCGCCGGCACCAGTGGTTCCGCCACCAGCTTTGCGGTAAGGGACCCCACTATGTGATCAGGATCGTTGCGGGCGGGGGGAAGCTACGGACGGAGCCCGGGAGTCCGCTTCCCCTCACATCGGCGCCTAGCCATGCCCCCTCCTGGCTGTATATATGATGCTTGACTTAGGAGTAGATAATAGTACCCAAGCAGATGGAAAGCATGAAGAAAAAGGCCAGAAATCGTATTTTTGGAAAATTTAATTACAAAAGGGTGCGTGGAGATGGGGCTGGAAGTGAGATAAACTAAGGGGGAGCCTACTTTTGGGAGCTACAGAATAACTGAAGGAATTGTACTCTTAGATGGGGGAAGCTATGGATGAGGAGGTGGAATTGTGGGCTGTGGAGAAGGAGGTGGAATTACAAGCTTATAGCGAGGGGGTAGATGAGGAACAAAGGGAGAAGGAGCTGGAAATGGCACATGGGAAGATATGGTCTTATTTAGTAGCTGCAGAAAATGGCTGGAATTGGGAGTCATGAAGTAGGATCTAGAATTGGAAGTGGCAGAAGAATAGCTGGGCAATAAATAAGAATTTAGATACGGAGCACATCGAGGTGGGGTTGAAAATAGCACACTTTAATGGAAGTCATTTGCAGCTCTTGAGGTGGCTCTAGAATTAGGCATGTGAAGGGCGGATTGCAACTAGCATTTTTTAAGGCAGTGGAAAATAAGATACATGGAGAATAAAGGGTTAGGATATAGGCATCGATGTAAAAATACAGCCTTTGTTGTAAAAGATTTTAGAATACCCGTCTCTGGCACTAACCCTGTCAGGGGTTGAGGTTAGTTTTGAAAAGAAGCTCAGCTTATGAAAGCAAAGAAAACGAGTGGGCATGAATTACCTTTTTGATTGGGACTTAAAAACGTCACAATTAAGGACACTCGTTTTTTAAAAATCTATGTACCTTTAAAATCAACAGTTAAGTTCAGTCTAGATAAGTCACAGCTGCTAAAAATTCCTGCAGCTCTTAATTCAGGACAAAAGGACTGCTACGTCATACAACCACCCACTGCATATTCTGACTTGTAAAGAGAGGTAGCATTTTTAGGTATGTTTTTCACCAAATTGTTTGCTACTTTCTGCAATGAGCATTTGTAAATATTTTGACAATTTCTGTTGCATACAAAGTTTTAATTTACTTTGTCGACTTGCGATCACCTTGAGTTCCTAATATTGCATTACCAGCAGTCTGTCTCATGCTGAAAGTAAATCCATATAGCCAATATTTACAAATGCCTGAATCTTTTTTTCTTTTTCACAACAAACTTTGAGTTTTGTGCCACAGCAAGGCCCAGAAGGGCAACATAGAAATGCAAATACATACGTAAGCGTTAACATGTCATTTCGTCTGAGAATTAGAAGACAAAACAATTCAACATACTGCGTTATTACCCATCTGTGTGTCCCTCCCCCCGCAGCTCTCATCACATCTAGTTAGTGGTGTGTGCGTTGTGCCGTGCTTTGTGACTATATGATCTCATTTCTGCCTCTATGGAGTCGGTCATCTTCAACGGGGGCTCCAGAGTCAGACCCCAATAATCTGCCCACCGCTGCCAAATTTTCGTGTGTTTCTTGGGGCATCCCCAGGCTCGAAAGACTGGTATTTCAAGACCCATGCAGAAGTCTACTCCCATCTTCCAAACACCCAGTAGGGGTGGAGTATCTGCCTTCCACAGTCTAGCTATGTCGCGTTTGGTGATCGTGAGACCTAAAAATAAGAGGTGGCACTCATATTTGTTGCCCCCATCCTGTCCGTGTTGTACAGTAGAGTCAACTTGAGGGATCTGGGGAGATTCCACCCTAGAACCTCGGCCAAGCAAGTGATTACCCCTCGCCAGAACATGTCCAGGGCAGTACAGGTCCAAACCGTGTGCAGGAAGGTGCCCTCGGTATTGCAGCATGGAAGGCATAAGGGAGATGCCACCAAGCCCGCCCTCCATAGCCTGTATCTAGTATAGTAGGTCCTAGGTAGGAACTTGAATTGTATTAGGCGTAATCGCGATGAGATTGCTGCCCCCCCTTGGAGACTCCAGTGCCTCAGACCAATCGTCAACATCTAAGGGACCAAGATCAACCTGCCAGGCTGCCCTCAGAGCCTCAAAGGTTATAGTACTGTTTGTAATAAGAAATTGATATATCTTTGAGATTTTATGATCCCCCTAAGTCGCCCATCAGCAGTTTGCCTTCCAGCGGGTTGGACACAGGAAGAGCTACGAGATTGTTTATGTAAGGCACGATAGCATGCCAAAACTGAAGATATTTGTAAAACTGACATCGAGGCATGGAAAAATCTGATTGTAGTTCCTGGAAGGATTTATGGGTGTGGCCATGCATAACATCCCCCAAAGAGTAGATACCAATCTGATCCCAGCCATGAAAGCCCCGAAGTGTAGCCAGCTGGGGGGAAGCCTATTATGCCACAGCTGGGTCTCCCGTGTAAGGCGGCCCCACCACCCCATCTTGCCAAGGGACTGACGCCATTTCAAGATCCCAACTCTAGTGGCTGGAGGGAGATCCTGGACATTTGACCCGCCCGTCTTACCCCGGAAGAGGCTGGGCTGGGCCACCCCTCTGACATCTGCTTCTGAAGATTAGCTCGTGGAGCCACGGGGGCTGGATAAGACCCCATGATACAGCGTTTTGTCCTGTATTCTTTTTCGCCACACTAAGCAAAGCGAACAATGTGTCAAGGACCTTGCCCGGCTCTCTAGGAGGGGGGTGGGTGTTAGTGTGGGTTGTACCTCCTCTGAATAGCATTGCGCAGATATAGTGGTCACTGCTAACTCCAAGCACCTTGTAACAATGGGGAAATGATTACTTCAGGATAAACAGCAAACTCTGCCCCAGCAACATCCCTCAACACTGCCTCCAACTTCAATTGATAGGATGTTACAGAGGGCTATAGGCGCAGTGGCAACTGAAATTGAACTTCCTGAAAGGCGGTTGTCATTAACTCCTGACCTTCATCTTTCTTTTACTGGCTCTGACTCCCCACTCCCACCCCCCATCCACCCTTGTTTTGGAAACCATCCCTCCCATCTCACAGCCTGCTGATTGCATAAAGGCGAGTGACGCACCAAAAGTCTACCCGCGCAAAGGTGATGCTGTGGTAGGCCCTGCTAAAAACGGGAAACTCAAGCAAGCGACTAGGGCAGGGGCAAAACGGAAGAAGCTCAATGATGGGACTCCCGACACTGGAGAGCACCGGGGCGACACAGACTTGAATGTGGACTACAGTGGCAGTGCTCAACTAGCCTTGGACTACCCAGTTTGGGTGACGAATCTGGTGGTGGGCCTACAGGTCCAGTTTAATCTATTGTAAAAGATGAGCTCAGCTTCCTGGTAGAACGGGTAGACAAGCTGGCACAACTGGTCGAACATAGGGTGGGAAGGCCAGTTCAGACCGTGGTTGGGGGACTGATGCTAGCTGCCAGGCAGACATCGATACTGCAACATCTGGAATAAGGCCTGAACCCCCACATGCCCAAAATTCTATTCACACCACTGATGTCAACAAGGCTAATCTTGAGACTAAGAAGGGAGATACGGTACATCCCAATCTGGGAACTAAACAAGAGTGCACCTGCAGGGGCTTAGACACAGGAGGGAGGGGGCTGGGTTTGAATCTGGAATAGAGCCCAGTGAAGAGTGGAGTGCTTTGCCCTCCATCAACCTCCCCCCTGCCTCATCCCCGTATGTCATTGTCCTAGTAGGTGTGCCGGAGCTTACACAAGGGCAGGGGGAAACCCATTTCGATCATAAGAATAAATGTTTGCTTTGGCTGGTTAGACAGAGGCAATTCGCTTACGAAGATGCAGATGAGATCCTCATGACTCGCAGGGTCAGATGGGTGGGCAACAGACCGAAAAATGTTCAAGGAGGTTGTATAGTGATCAACTTTAAAAATCCAATGACTGCCCAAAACCTTTTATGCTTGAACCATCATAGGCAGGATGCAGGAATAAGGCCCCTACTGCTAGGCTACTTCTACACCCCCTGTCAAGTACCAGCAACCAGAGCGCCAGCGAGTCATGGGCAGGGGCAGTGGAATTAGAACCATCAGCAAATGAGACAGTGGTACCAACCCCCCAGACCCCTGATACGCAACATACCCATAGTGAACAGATTTGGGGTCCTAGAAGAGGTTGATTTCACTCAAAGTATTGCATCATTCAGAACAGTCAAACAATTATCAGGAGAAACCCTGGAAGAAGGACATCTCGATCAGGTTGCCCCCCTACTCCAGTACTACATCAGGGTTGGGGGCTGGTTGAGCAAGGGAGCACACTAACGCAACACAATGGGTATGGGACAAGCGTGTAAGTAGTGTAGGATGCACCCTTGTTGGGCAGCCGTTTGATGATACTTTAATAAGCCCACCCATGGAATTGCCACAAACTATGGTGCAGGCTAATGTTTTAGTAACCACTAGGGACCCAAACCACCCAGTGTACACAGCAGTCAGTGGTGATGTCTCTATTAGACTCTCGGCAAAGAGCGTAAATGGCCAACAGAGAGAAACTAGGCCACTAAACGATGATATTCCGACTCCCACTCCAGTCAAACATATTATGGGTTCCGGAGTAGCGTGCTACTCGCCGACAAAGCACTTTGACGCCTCATCAGGGGTAGTAAGCGCTAAATAAATACAATTGCAATACAATATAGAACCAACCAACTAAGCGGAGGGTCCTATCATGGAATGCCGCAGGCCTCAAAAATAAATTGGACAACCCTGACTGGGGGGTATTTGTAGACCAATTTGATGTCTGCATGTTTCAGGAAACTTGGGCTAGGGAAGATATCCAGCAGTTGGGTTTTGTCTCATTTAGAATACCCACCATCACCAGGGGCAAGAAAAGGCCATTGTGCGGTCTCTGTATTTGGGTAGGCTCTCATTTGGGCTGTATAACTAAGCAGCTGGAGTTCTCCTCAAATAATATCTAGTGCATTCTCCTTACATTCACAACAAAGACCAGAATTCGCTCTGGTTAATGTTTATTCCAGGCGCGTAAGCAACAGCCAAGAATCACCGACCATTGGCCAACTGTCTGCTGTTATAACAACCATTCCCAACAATTTTTGGTTGGTTAATGGTGAAGATTTTAACTGCCAGTTTGAGCCCTTGAATGGGCTTAATGGAGGAACCCCTAGCAAAGAAGATTTGCACTGGGCAATTCCGGAGCCATATATTCCACCAACTAGGGCCTGGACTCCGCTGGTGCTTCAGATCAACTCCTTCACCCTAAACCACTCCCTAAGGGCATGCAATGGCCGATCAAAATCGGATTCACCAGGGTAGCATACTTTCAATAGAATAGGACATTATTCTATTCTACATTACATCCTGGTAGACACCAGGATGTAGTATAGGGTGACTGATTTTGTTGTTATGTCCTGGCGCGATAGCGATCATAATGCACTGATCATGGAAATGAAGCTGCCGATCTTTAAAGTAGTATCTGGCTCAAAAACACCTCCAGATGACACTCATACTTACGAACAACAGAAGAAGATTTCGGCGGTCAGTCATACACCAATTCCGTGATAGGCTGGCCTCCTTATATGAATCTGTCATCCCGTTTTTATTAGTAGTGGAACAGTCAATCTCCAGTGTTGGCTTACTCACTTCCCTTACAAGTATCGCCGAAACCCATGAAGTGCTGCCATCACTCTGGGCGATTTATATTCTTTCCATCTAATTGCTCAAGAGGGCATAAAAAGGCCAAGCACTCCTGGTTCACGAACAGTTGTCAGATGGCCAAGCTAGCTTTGCTAGATGCAATTAAAATCAAGGATAAACCCCATATCCGAGAAAAGAGGGCATTATACGGAGTTAGCACTACCGAAGCTAAAAAAATGTGGGAGATGGACAAGTGGGATTCTCTAAAATGGGCCCTATCTACTCACGGCATGAAGGCTTTTTGGAATATCAACACAGGCACCAGTGAAGGGAAGCAGGCCATTGAACCTAATATTGCGGCTGATGTCTGGTAGAAACATTTTGAGGCCCTTTACGCAAGAACGAAGGTCGAGGGTACCGCTATAGCCAAAAATAATACTCTATCGCAGAATGCTGACACCGAGGCCCCTGATATAATCCTTGCAGAAATACCCAGTGTCATAAGTAAAATAGCCACGTCTAAAGCTCCTGGGTTAGACAAGATTCCAGGGGATCTTTTTCGCACTGAGCCAACCATTTGGGGCCCCTATTTGTGGATCTTATACAACTCTATTCTGCGGGGAATGGCGATCCCTGCAACATGGGCTGGAGTGGAAATACTGCCGATCTACAAGAAGGGGTCACCACTCATTCCTATCAACTACAGACCCATAAGTTTAATCGATGTTAGCCAGAAAATCTTTACCCGGGTATTGTTGGACCGTCTTCAGACCTGGATGGATGAACACAAAATCTTGAGTCCATATCAAGCCGGTTTTAGGACAAACACGTCCACTATTGACCAAATATTCAGGCTCCTATCCTGTATTGGAAAACGGTGATTATAGAGGGTGGCAGCCTCTATTTGATCTTTGTGGACCTAAAATCTGCATTTGATTTGGTACCAAGAGATAAACTATGGGCTGTTTTAAGTGATTTGGGTGTCCTGACCTATCTCTGCCACACGCTTAGGCGTTTACATGTGGGCAATTATGCCCAAATCCGGTTTGGTAAACATGGAGAACTTACCACACCTATAGCGATAGACAGGGGGTAAGACAAGGCTGTGTCCTCGCGGCTACTCTTTTGTCTATTCATGAATGCACTTGTTGAGACATTGAATGCAGGGAAGGATATTGAGGCACCCAGGAGAGCGAATAGTAAAGTGATGGCAATGATGTTTGCGGTTGATACTCTCTTGCTCTCAAAAACACCTATGGGCATACAGAGGATCCTTGACAACTTCAGTGCCTTTTGTAATAGCAGGGGGCTAGAGATTGACATCCAGAAGACAAAATATATGGTCTTCAATTAAATAAGTTCAAATCGCCCAAATCCCTGCCTGCACGGCACCCCGCTTGAGAGGGTGTCTGTATTCGAGTACCTTGGGGTCACTGTAACTGAAAAAATGGATTGGAGGGCACAAATCAACAAAACAGACCTAACTTTTAGCACAGACCATTGGGGGGGGTGATGGGCTGACTAAGCTATTTGGGAACTCCATTCATAAACCTATTGGGCCGCTCATGGAAATTTACAAAGTGCAAACAAGGGGCGCTGCAATGTAAGGGGCTGAACTCTGGGGGCATTGTTCTCTTAGAAATATCATTAGAAAGAACTCTTTTGTTAGGCAGCTATTTGTTCTCCTCCAATCAACCCCCCCCCCCTTACACCGCTCCGCCTGGACCTAGAGGTAAGGCCTATTGCAGATGAAATTGCTCTAAGACCCCTAACCTTCTGGCGCCGCATATGGGTAACCCCGGAACTGGCAGTATGCATGGTTGAGCTAAAAGAGGTATTGAGCTTGCATGGTGCTGGGAAAATACTTTGGCTAGCCCATGTCAGGGCACCACTTTTGGATATGGGTAGAGCAAGCCTATGGCATAACCCTGAGGAAGCGTGTCCCACAATTTGTAGGAAGGAACTGGTCTGGAGCTACAGGGAGGGTAAACTCGCCCACATTCAGGAGAGCTCAGCAACAGGTACATTAACAGTTATGTTCATGAGAATTAAAGACCAGTATATCCTAGAATCTGCCCTGGATGATATACAACCCACACTAGCGAGGAAACTGTACATACAATTTAGGCATAGGGTCCTGCCGCTGCGGGCATTTTCTAACAAATGGGCAGGCACACTCTCCCTAGGCTGTCCGTCCTGTAACAATGTAGAGCAGTCAGAGCTGCGTTTATTCTTTTTCTGCCCGGGTGATAGACACCGTTGCCTGACTCATCTATGCTGAAATTTGGGGACAAAGCATTGTGTAGAGGCATTTAGGCTGTTGAAATACAACACACAAACCCCTATTGTATTCGCGTTGTTGCGTTTTTATTATCCATGCGGTGTGTGCGTAAAACACTTCTGAATATTAACCCACAGGTCTAAGCTGATAAAAATGTTTTATCATTTTTTAGGACATGTGCCACCTTCTATTAATCGTTTTTATTTCTGGTTTTAAAGTGCGCTCTTTTAGTGTTTTACAGACATGAAATGTATTAGTTTTATTCTTGCACAACACTTGTATACTTTTTTAATATGGCATTTTGTATGTACTGTTGTGATTCTTGTTTTATATAACGGGGTGTTGGTGCATAAATTATTATAGTAAAACAGGATACTGAGGTATTGAGTTAGTGTACTAGTGGATTGTTTTAATGTATTGTTAGTTTATTGCATTTGCACTTTTATGGTCCATCGACCGAAATAAAGTATTTGAAATTAAATGACCCGCCATACAAGTACGTGTATAGAGTAGAGTCCCCCAGTAACCAGCGCTCAACCAAGTATGCAGAGTCCTCTCTGGAGCCATACCACCACTCATTAAGCAGTAAAAGGTGTGCTTCTGCATGATAGGACTGGAAATCTGCTGCTGCAATGCCTCCGCAGTGGGTGGATTGAAAACAGGCTCGCAGGGCCACCCTAGACGCACCACCACCCCACAAAAACTGTCCCAGCATTGCGTTTATCTGTCTGAACCTGACAGGGGGACGGGATAGGGGTGATTTTGTAGTTTGTATAGTAGGCGAGGAAGAGACACTATCTTAAAAATGGCCGAACGCCCGTATAGAGAGAGCGAGGTAGA
The DNA here is from genome assembly GCA_963921515.1 of Calotriton arnoldi. Taxonomy (NCBI): domain Eukaryota; kingdom Metazoa; phylum Chordata; class Amphibia; order Caudata; family Salamandridae; genus Calotriton; species Calotriton arnoldi. The sequence continues at coordinate 310,407 of CAWUFW010008802.1, read as the reverse complement.
CCCGCCCATGATTTTATTTCGGCCTTTACCCTCTCCGTCATGGATGCCAAATGGCGCTCCCAGGAGACGATTCGATTATGTGACAGGAATACGCCTAGGTACTGCAGGCCAATTGTGGCCGTGGGTACCTCTGCTGTCCATTGGCCGCTTCCTAACGACCCTCTCAGCGGCCATATAGTGGATTTGCCCGCATTCATGTGTAGGCTTAACGTCTCGCCGAATATGATACCCTACTTCTCGTCATGTTAAGCGCACTGATACCCACTCTGGTCATGTTCGCGCTATACAAAACTTTATAAATAAATATCTTCATTATCTGGAGGACCCGATCTATGGGGGTCTGTAAGAAAGAATAAGACGTCATCTGCGTGTAGGGCGATGCGGCCGGAGATCTCCATGGACAATTCGAAACCCCGTACCGAAGCGTCTACACAAACTCAGGCAGCTAAAGGCTCAATGGAAAGAGCAAATAGGAGGGGGGACAGGGGACATCCCTTACGGGTACCACGTCGGACAGGAAACTGGGGCGAGACGCTGCCTGCCACCTGCACCGATGCTATCAAGTCTGTATCGAGTAGCTGGAGATGAGCCAAGAATCACAGACCCAGGTTTAGGCGACATAGAAGTATGAAAAAATACGTACAACTAACCAAATCAAATCCATTGTATATATCAGCCAGTAGCAAGGCCGCCGTTCAGTCTAAGCTGTCCACGTCAGCTGTCACATTATGCGCCCGTCTGATGTTATTGCGCGTTGCCCACTGGGCATAAATCCTACCTGATCAGGATGGATTAGGTCCAGCATATGCGACAATCTATTTCTCAGCGCCTTAGCCAGTAGCTTAACCTCCGTATTTAGTAGGGAGATCGGACGGTACAAAGAGTGATGTTCTGGTGGGCAACCCGATTTAGAAAGCACCACTATTTCAGCATGTCTCCAGTCTGCGGGCATGCGAGACCTCTCGACCGCTGCCTGAACTGTTGTGAGATAATGCAGACCCAATAAAGAATCTGGGTGGAAACCCATAGGAGCCCCCCAGGGCCTCTGGAAATGCAGCTGTCAATTTCTCAACCGTTAGAGGGGCCTCCAGGGATTCCCGAGCCTCGGCTTACAGGACCCTCAGGGGCATATCCTCAAAGAATCTTTCGATCTGCGAGGCCGTCAGCACCTCCTGTTGGGCATATAATGTCTAGTACAACCCGGCATAGCTGCTCGCCACTGCGGCCGGATCAGTGAGCACTACACCGTCCGTCCCGCAGATCGCAGGAATATGAGTCTTGTCTTGGCCTGTTGAGACCGCCTATGAAGCAACCTCCTTGATTTATCTCCTCATTGATAAATACATTTCTGAGAGGCCAGCCACATGCAGCGTGCCTCCTCCATCAATTCCCCTTGATATTGCTGTTGGGTGAGGCTAAGTTGCCTGCGTGCCCAGCTGCCGGCCTCTGTCTGCCCTAGCCCCTCCAGATCCATATTTGCGGGCCTCTGCTCATATTAAATTCTGTTTGCGTGTCTTTGCTGCACAAAAACCTAATGTCTAGCCCACTGATGGTGGGCTTCATAGCCTCCCACAGGACGTCAACCGAAGAGGCTGTGGCAACATTAAAGGTTAAGTAGTCAGTCAAGGCTTTATGAATGTGGGTTCAATAGGACTGATCTTGTAGATGCCATGGAGACAGTCACCACAGGAACGGCGGCCGGCAAGGGCCGATCACGAGCCAGATGGCGATGGGGTAATGGATCGTGGCCTCTGACACCCTGTGTGCGAAGCCACGAGGAATGAAGATGTAATCAAGCCTGGGAAAGACTCATGGGGCTGGGAGTATAAAGTAACCTGCTTCGTTAGTGTGATGTGACCTCCAAATGTCTGCCCACCCCACTAATTCTACCAATGATTTCAGGCAGGATTCCCTTATGCCTCCTGCCTCCCCAGAGGCCCGCCATCTGTCTATATCCGGATACATGACAACGTTCCAGTCCCCACCGACAACCGCCAACACCTCCGTCTAGTGTCCCCACATATCCACCAGACGGTCCACATAACTCTGACTGAGGGCATAAATGCTGCCGATTACTACCTGTGTCCCATTGATAGTCCTGTGAACCAAGATATACCTACCACGTGGGTCTGCCGACTGCTGCACCAATGAAAAGGGAAGTTTACGGTGCATCAGAATTGCCACCCACCTGGAGCCCCTTCTAAAGCCTGCATGGAATACCTGTGTGTACCCATAACGAGTCAAACAGGGGGTCTTGGTACCCATAAGATGTCTCTTGTAAGAGCAGGATATCGGCCCCCAAGTATTTTGCCTCTAAGCACTGCCCCACGCTTTACCTTATCCAACATTCCCCGTAGATTCCAACTCACTATACGCAGTCTATCCTGGGCGGCCTCTACAACATTACTGGTCATTCCAGCACAGAAGTAGCACACTGTTGGTGGCCAGGACATAGGGTCGCTGCTGTTGGAATACACAGATCACGCAGTGAGTTCGAAAGTAAACCACAACTATGAAACATTGCCCCTCCCCGCTCAAAACTGTAGAAGCATCTGTTGTGGTGGGAGCCCCATACCCACCCCAACAGGAGGCAGGCATGGTGCCCGACCAATGGATCTCCACACACCCCAACGTCATAATCCCAAACCAGGAAGGACTAGGTAAACCTCACCGGCTATCCAGCCCTTCAACCAAATGTGGAAATCTTCCTCCCCAAATGCTGCAGAGTTTGAGGGTAACAAGGGACCTCGCGCCTCATGGGCCAAGTGATGTGGCTCCTGCCATCCGAACACTGAAGGCTTATCCCTTTGGGCTCTCTGTCTGCTCCCTGTTGCTGGGCTTAGAACACCATAATGACCTGAAACGATGCCAACACTTCTCCTTCTGTTTGTTCAGCAGTTGTTGGGTTTGCCCGAAGAAGAGTCCGAGTCCTGAGGTGACGGCGTATGTGGCTTCAGGTGTCTCACTTCACCGTTCCAGGTAAAAACTTCTTCTGGATTGTCAAAGCACATGGTGATGGACTTGTAAACCACGCATAGGCGGGCCGCGAACAGGAGCATGTACGGGATCTTAAGGTCTTGGAGCCAGGCTTAAGATCTGGCCAATTTGAGGATAGTGTCCCAGTCGTGGTCATTTTTGATCCTGGCAATAACCGGTTGCGGCCGAGATTCCGTAGGTGGCCGCTGAAGCAGGGCTCTGTAGACGCTCAGTCACAAAACATGGATATACGGCGTCTGATGAGATCCACGATGCCAGCCAGCGAGCTAGGATTTTCCCCATATCTTCACCCTCACAGTTTTCTGGAAAGCCCACGAAGTGGAGATTATTCCTGCAGCACGCCCCTCCGCATCTTCGACCCCCACGGCCAGGCTCCTGGTCAGTGTCTCTAAGGTGTCTACTTACGCCATAAGCATAGATAGTGTGTCCTCAACGCCAGAGACCTTGGTCTCAGCCTCAGCGATGCGCTCCACTGCATGGCGAAGAGCCTGTCTCAATAAGGTCATGTCTGAGCCCACAGCGCTACTCCTAGCCTCTAGCATATCTCTGGACTGCGCGATCACAGCCAGCAGGGCTGCGTTATCCGGCAGTGCCCCAGGGCCCCCTCCAGCTTCTGCGGCCTGGGACCCTGGCCCCCTGAAGCGGCTCATGGTGCTCTGCTTTGACATGGCAAAAGACACACCATTGATGGATGGAATGCAGAACAAATCAAAACATTCACCCCCCAGTCGAGATCTGGGCTAAATCCATCATTCTTTTGCTCACTATGTGCCACCCCAGTTTAGACCTGACCATATGCAAATCAGTCTTGACCCTGTGCCTCATGGGAACAGTCCAGCCCGAACTGCCAAGCCAGGTCCTCCCTGGACCGGAAACAAGCATCCTAGGACCGGTTTCGGGGTTTCACCCCTCATCAGCCAGGATAGCTTGAATGCAGTGGCACAGTGAGCGGGGGACCCACGACTGGGCATACCCGGCGCACTTATGGCGAGAAAGCAAAAGACACACAATTGATTGACGGAATGCAGAACAAATCCAAACATTCACCCCCAGTCAAGAGATCTGGGTTAAATCCATCATTTTTTTGCTCACTATGCCACCCCAGTTTAGACCTGGCCATATGCAAATCAGTCTTGACCCTGTGCCTCATGGGAACAGTCCAGCCCGAACCACCAAGCCAGGTCCTCCCTGGACCGGAAACACGCATCCTAGGACCGGTTTGCTGCTTTGACATGGAGCCCGGTGAGGACAAGTTCTTCAGTTGGCCCCGTGCACTGCCACAACCGCTGCCTGGCTCTCCAAGGGCGCTGCACCGCTCCCAGCTCCCCTGTACCACAATGCTGTCGGGTGCCGCCTGCACCACAGTAACGCCAGGTCTCAGTCACGGGGAGTCGACGACGCCCAGTGCTCAGCTCCAGATGCTCGCGTCCGCCGTGCAGCCCTTTCTTCAGTCATGTTGGACAGCTAGGCCACAACCCCCATGCTTGAATCTTTTCACGTATTTAGAAGATGGTGAACATGCCTATTCCACCCTCTCTTCCTCTGTCTGCCAGTGTTTCATTTAAGCATAGATAGATTCTGTTAGTAAATATTGGAGAACTATTCCAATTGTTTGTTTGTGATTACTGCCAGTTTGTTAATCACTTAGAACTTAAACTCTGTTAGTGCCATTCATGCAAACTTAATGTGTTGGAACGGAGAACAAACAGTGCAAATCCAGTCATTTCTATGTTACTTTTGTATGGAACTATTAGGGTACAAAGGCTGGAAGACATAAGTTATGAGCTTTATTCAGATGCTCAGTCAGTTTTCTTTATCCTGTTTGTCTTCACTTGTCGCATCGGTTATCTCATTGTTCTCTTTGTGCTGGAACAGGCTAATGGGGTTCACATTGGACTGTGACTGGTCTCCCACAAGTTGTCGCTACATCTCTGTGTTCGTATAGAGGTTTGGTTGCAAAGCTTATAATTAATCTCCCAACACCCTCCCACCCCCACCTCTCTTCACCACAAAAGGAAACTCTAACCTTCTTTTTCTCTTTTCTAGATGACGACTGGCGCGAGGAACACGAAAGGTTGTCGGAGATGGAGGATAAGCCTTCAACAGTGGAGGACATGGCTGCTCCCACCTTGAAGAGCGGAAGCGTCCCGATCCGTGAGGAGTCGGGAGGTCTGCTAGGGGACCATGGTGAAAACCTAGCCCAGAGTCTGCGAAAGCTTGTGATTGACAGCGAACTGGAAGATCCAGCCGTCATGAGTGCCATTCATTCACGCTCCCGCCCTCCCATGCAGGTAAGCTCCACTCTGCCAGATTCTCCCTCTGATCTTCTGCTGTCCTACAAAGGTGAGCTGAATTGGCCACCCAATCAGTCAAACCGGATTTGTAGAGCGCACTAATTACCCGTGAGAGTATCCAGGGGCAAGGTCCAGGCTGTTTGGGGGTTCAGTCAAAAAGCCAGGTCTTGAGTCCCCTTCTGAATACCTGAAGGGAGGGCAAGGTTCGAAGGTGGTTTGGGAGGCTGTTCCAGTGAGGTAGGAGAAGGAACGACCTCCACTGTTGCTGCGGCGGATGCAGGGGGCTGTGAGCGAGGGGAAAATGAGGCAGAGTGCAGAAGGCTTAAGGGTAGGTGGAAGCTCAGATGGTGGTTGATGTACGCTGGTCCTTGATTGTGGAGGGCTTTGTAGGCATGCGTCCGAATCTTCAATTGGCATCTCTTGTGGATGGGGAGCCAGTGGAGTTTTTTTCATGTAGGGGGTGATGTGGGTCTGTCTGGGGAGGTCAAAGATGAGTCTGGCTGACAAGTTCTGGATGGTCTGAATAATAAAGGAGATGTGATGTGATTCCAGTGTAAAGTGCATTGCCATAGTCCAGGTGGCTGATGACGATGGCTTGAGTGATGGTGGAGACTGGAAGCCTTTTGGAGATGTTTCGAAGCATGTGGAGGGTGAGGAAGCATGTAGAGGAGACTGGGTTGATCTGGCTCTTCATGGTGAGTTCGCTCTCCAAGATGATGCAGAGATTCTGGACTTGGTCCGTGAGGGTGGGCAGGGGTCCTAGGTTGGGGGCCCACCAGGAGTTGTCCCCCGATGAGGCAGAGTTCCTGAAGACCAGGACTTTCTCTTGTCTGTGTTGAGTCCGGGGCAGTTGTCTTGCATCCAGTTGGCAACCCTGGTCATGCAGAAGTGGAAATTTCCCTTGGTGGTGGAGGGTCTTCGGATAGCAAGAGGATGAGCTGGGCGTTCTCTGCCTAGGATATGATGTTCAGTCTGTGGTTACTGACCGTGTTGGCTGGGGTGTCCTGTAAGTGTTGAAAAGGGTGGGGCTGAGGGATGACCTTGAAAGACGCCAAAGATGATGCTCTTGGGCTCTGAGTTGAAGGGAGGGCTGAGGACCCTCTGATTTCTTCCGGAGAGGAAAGATGCGATCCATTTGCGGGCGTCCTCATGGATGTTGATCTGATGAAGCCTCTTGATCAGGATGTGGTGGGAAACCGTGCCGAAAGTCGCAGAGAGGTCGATGAGGATCACGGCGGCTAAGTCTCCCCAGTCAAGGAGGGTTCTGATGTTGTCCATGGCAGCGATAAGGGTGGTTTTGGTGCTATGGTGGAGTAGAATCCGGATTGGGATCTGTCCAAAAGATCATTGTTCTCTAGGTATTCCTTGAGTTACTGGTTGATGGCCTTTTCGAGGACTTATGCAGGAAAGGGTAGCAGGGAGATCCTCCAGTGTTTAAGCTCATTGGGGTCGGCGGAAAGTTTCTTGAGGAGGGGTTTGATCTTGGCGTGTTTCCAATCCTCCGGGTAGGTGGCTCATGTGATGGATGTGTTGAGTATGTCTTTGAGCTTGCTGCTGATGGTGTTGTTGCGGACGTTGAATCTCTTTGGTGGGCAGGGGTCCGTGGGAGTCCCAGAGTTGACGGATTGCATGGTGTAGGTGTTCTGCGTGGTAAATTGGTTCTGGATGGTGATCCTGTTGGTGGGGGCGTCTTAGGTGTCTAGGCGGCTGAGGGTGTCTGCAGTGGTGGATTGGGTTTTGAAGTTCCTATTGATGGTGGATATTTTGTCATGGAAAAAGTCAGCTTGGGTGTCAGAGTTCCTGGGAGAGGGTGATGATGTTCTCAGTCGCTGAGGGGCTGGAGAACTCCTTGACAATGCTGAAGAGTTTTTTGCTGTGGTTGGAAATCACTTTGATGCGGATGGCTAGGGCTTTCTTTCTGGTGTCTTTCACAAGTCTGTGGTACTGGCTGACTGATGTCTTGAAGGTGGTCCGGTCGGTGGGCTTCTTGGTGATTTAGCCATCTCCTTTCTAGTTGTTTGCAGTGGAGTTTCGAGGTTCTTCGTTCTGGGGTGTAACAGCTGGCTTGCCTAGCAGGTCTGTTGGGTTTAGAGGGTTTGCTGGGGGCGACTGTCGGCACAGTTGGAGATCCAAGTGGTGTTTCTGACGGCTTTTTAGATGTGTTGGAGGGGGGGGGGTTTGAGGGTTTCAGTCCATTGGCTCTCTGATGCTCTGTTCCAGCTGCGGTGTGAGGTTCTGACCGGTTTGGTGGCTTGGCTGGGGGCTGCTGTGTAGGTGAAGTGGACGATTGCGTGGCCTGTCCAGGTGAGCTCGTTGTGTGACTGTATTTGACTCTTGCTGCCGGTAAAAATCGGATCAAGCGTGTGTCCTGCGATGTGCGTGGGGTCGGTGACTATCTGAGTGAGGCCGATGTTGTTCATGCTGTCCAGAAGGTTGACTGTCTTGGTGTCATCGAAGCTGAAATTAAGGTCTCAGAGGAAAATGCAGTGTTTGGTGTCGATGGCTGGGGGCGATGAATTTGAGGATGGCATTGCATAAGCCGGGGTGGGGCCTGGAGGTCTTTAGGCGAGGGTGCCTCTTATAGTTGTTTTGCCATTTATTCTGAGCTGGAAGTTGAAGTGTTCCATGGACGTGATGTTGTCGTCCGTAGCGGTGGTGCAGTGGATAGATTCCTTGTGAATGATGGCGATTCCACCTCTGTGTTTGGTAACAATCTTGGAGCTGAGGGACGTGGCCCTGCGATAATGGGTGCGGAGGCACAGTTGAGCCAGGTCTCGGTGAGGAAGACTATGTCGGGGGTGAGGGCGGTGATAAGTAAGGAATTCCATCCTTTCTCCTCACTTCTGTTAATGCTGGTGAGCTAAATGCTGACATACCCTTCTCAAAGCTCTACTGTGCCACATCTGTGGCAAATTAGTTCTGTCTTGCTCTTTTCACATCTACAATATACTTGAAATTACTTTTCATTGGAATTCTCATCTTAGTCCTCCATGTGTACCTTGGACATGGTGATTTTTTCTTTCCTCTCGAGCTGTTCATAAGCTCTTATGGAGTAGAAAAAAAAAAGGGTACATTTTGGTTAATAGATTAACAATGACCATGATGATGGTCTGACCACAAGTTGGGGAAGATCAGTTAGTGTCCACAGTGATAGTATACCAAGGAGAAGGCAGTATAAATAAAGATTGCACACTTCTGGACAAACACCTGTGCATCGTTGTTCTGGGTAGCCCACCAAAACCAGTATTGACTGGATAGAATATTACAATGCCCTGGATGTTCTGCCAAGGTGACAAGCCAAATTTTGTGAAGGGTCTACCACTTTGCTGCAACAAGTGTAGCTGTGTTTTAGAAACTTTTGATATCTTTAATCTAGAAACAGAAGTTTTATTGTTAAAGTCTGCAGATTAAGCATCAAATGATAAATTGTGTAGCAAATGTGGCACATCCATAATTATGCGGAAAATGCAGTGGCCGCACAAATCCAAAATTCCAGTGGCCCTTATTATATAGAAAACTGTTAGAAATGGGATCTCTGGTTGGCTAAGGCTTGCGCCAAAGCCAGGCAGAGACCACCACTCTAGTCAGGGCAAGGGAGTTACACGCCAAAGGTAACCCCTGCTCACCCCCTTGGTAGCTTGGCACGAGCAGTCAGGCTTATCCCGGAGGCAATGTGTAAAGCATTTGCGCAACACGCACACAGCAACAACATACTAGGCACACCACAAAAGGAACTCCACACAAGGTTATATCAAAAATAGCCTTTGTATTATCATAAAACACATTAGAATAGTAATCACACAATATACACTGTGCCACCTGGCACTGGGCAATATTTACAGGGGATTATATACACATGACAGGGCCACTTAGACCACTGTCAGAACCATCACTTAGTAAAGATAGTAAAATGTAGAACAGATAATAAACATAGAACACAACCAGTAATTACTGGCAAACACTGTACTCAACATCATCCTGTAACATAAATCCTATTATGCACAGTATCACATTAGGCGTGAAATATATTCTGCGCCAACCTCATAAGCCTAAACATATTAGACCATAACCTCCTAAGCATAACTCACATTAGGAAATAATCTCACTAGCATAAACCACAGTAGAGAATAACTCAAACATAAAACAGTATGCAAAACCTCATAATCACAAAACCACATTAGAGGCATAAAACAGGGTGCGTAAATTATACTATATAAATCACATTTCCTAGCACCACATAAATCACATTAGGGCCTGGCGCCCTATAAACCTAACAGCCCCCCTGGCCAACTGGCCTTCTCAAAGGGGCTCAAATGCCCTATGTCCAACAAAGTCAGGGCGCGCTGCCAATGCAGCAGAATCTCCAAAAGCGCGCAACTGCGCATACCTAAACGTGGCAGCTGACGCTACTTGCCGTGCAGCTGTGAAAGTACTGGGGCAGAGGAGTGCATCTCACTCCTATCTCCTAGCAAAAATGCCCCCGAAGGAAAGATGGCCTAAACGTTGCAGCTGCACACTGCTTGCTGGGCAGCTGTGAAGTAATAAGGCCTAGCACTCACCGTGCCCTTTGAACAAAGGTGCGCCAAACGTTGCAGCTGGCCGCTGGTGCGGTGCAGCTGAGAACAATATAAAGGGGCCCTGGCACATCTGTGCCTCCTCAGCCCCGCTGGGCTTCTTTACATAAAATTGCCCCCATCGGTGCAGGTCTGGCACTGGCACTATACGCAACGTCTGAGCCCCTCTCTGGGACTCCAACAAACACATGCCCCCTTGGTACAGCTGCCCTCTAGCAGGCGGGGCAGCTGTAAGAATGGCCATAAAATAGGAAGAGGCACAGGCCCAATAATAGCCTTATGAGCCCCACTCTGGGATTCTGGAAAGAATTGCCCCCTCTCGTTGGAGTGGCCCGCAATGGCGGGTCCGCTCAGCACATTGGCAGTGTCACTGTGCCTTGATCTCACCTCCCCCCTCGAGCCCACACCTACCGGCTCTTGTCTGGGGAGGCTCTCTCCTCACTTGTGCTCCTCTTCGCCCGGTCCCCCTTCTGGGACCGGGACTTCTACCATCAGAGGCGCAGGGCTCTCTCGGCTCACGGGAGCCTTGCCGCACTGGACCTCTCACTCGCGGGGCTTCCCTTCCGTCTTGGAAGCCCCGCCCCCGGAAAGCACATCCTTGCCTGCCTTCCGGGTCGCGCTGGGCAGCGGCCCGGAAGAGACTTCTTTAGCGGCTCGGGCCGCGGCGGCGATTCCTTCTTGTGGCAAAGTGCGGGGTGGGCTCCCGCCACGGCAGACCACGCGGGGTGGGCACCCGCATTAAAAACAAGCAGGAAGCGGCCATGTGGGGTGGGCTCCCACCTAAAACCAAGCATATAAGCGGGGTGGGCACCCGCATCTCTCCCCTCCAGCAGGAGGAATCCCCATGTCGGGATTCCCTCGGGAAAAGAGTGCAGCTCAGCGCTGCGGAGCCCTCGTGCTCCTTCTTGGGAAATACGAATAAAGCGCTCTTCAGGGGCTAGGAGCCACAGCTCCTTTAGAAAAGTCCATGAGAGGGTCAGGGGCATAGCTGGGCCCAGGGAGGCCAGCACACAGGGCCCTCCAGCAGGGAGGCAGCCCCCATGGCGGTTCCTCCTGGGCCCCAGCAGCAGCAAGCCCCCTCCGTCAGGAACAGCACACCAGAACAGGAACTGAACAATTTCATGGGGTCACAGCCCCTCTACTTATACCAACATTTCCTTTGTCTAAAGTGCAGGGCATGGGGGAACCAGATGCAACTGGTTCAGGGGGGAATTGGAGCACTTTGTTTTGCAAGCTCCTCTTCCCCTTTATCAGGTGGGGGCTCGGTGATCAGACACACCACAGGGGGCGGAGCCTGCATTCACTAGGGCAGGCACCTTCCTATTCAGTCAGGGGATTACTCCTCCCACTACTCTTAGCCCAGGTGTCCTATTCAGCCCAGCGCTGACTAACCCTGCCCCTCCTGGAGCCACACACACCTCTCAGCCCCTGTCACTCACAAGCCAGACATGCAATTCACATCAGGCAGGCAGACACATAGCACACAGAAATGCCAACTTCTAGAAGTGCAAAACACACAAGATGATGGACGGAATGCTGCACATTGGCAAACATTCACCCCCAGTCACAGATCTGGGTTTAATCCATCGTTATTTTGCTTCACCACGCCACCCCAGTTCAGACATAGCCATATGCAAATCAGCCTTGACCCTGTGCCTCATGGGAACAGTCCAGACCGAACTGCCAAGCCATGTCTTCCCTGGACCGGAATCAAGCATCCTAGGACCGGTTTCAGGCTATCAGCCTTCATCAGCCAGGATAGCTTGACTCCAGTGGCGTAGTGAGCACGGGATCCACGTCTGGGCATACCCTTCCCACATAGGGCGAAATGCAAAACACACAAGATGATGGACGGAATGCTGCACATTGGCAAACATTCACCCCCAGTCACAGATCTGGGTTTAATCCATCGTTATTTTGCTTCACCACACCACCCCAGTTCAGACATAGCCATATGCAAATCAGTCTTGACCCTGTGCCTCATGGGAACAGTCCAGACCGAACTGCCAAGCCATGTCTTCCCTGGACCGGAATCAAGCATCCTAGGACCGGTTTCAGGCTATCAGCCTTCATCAGCCAGGATAGCTTGACTCCAGTGGCGTAGTGAGCACGGGACCCACGTCTGGGCATACCCTTCCCACATAGGGCGAAATGCAAAACACACAAGATGATGGACGGAATGATGCACATTGGCAAACATTCACCCCCAGTCACAGATCTGGGTTTAATCCATCGTTATTTTGCTTCACCACGCCACCCCAGTTCAGACATAGCCATATGCAAATCAGTCTTGACCCTGTGCCTCATGGGAACAGTCCAGACCAAACTGCCAAGCCATGTCTTCCCTGGACCGGAATCAAGCATCCTAGGACCGGTTTCAGGCTATCAGCCTTCATCAGCCAGGATAGCTTGACTCCAGTGGCGTAGTGAGCACGGGACCCACGTCTGGGCATACCCTTCCCACATAGGGCGAAATGCAAAACACACAAGATGAAACCCAAGGTGAAACCCCGAAACCGGTCCTAGGATGCTTGTTTCCAGTCCAGGGAGGACCTGGCTTGGCAGTTCGGGCTGGACTGTTCCCATGAGGCACAGGGTCAAGACTGATTTGCATATGGCTGGATTCAAACTGGAATGGCATGGTGAGCAAAAAAACGATGGATTTAGGCCCAGATCTCTGTACTGGGGTGAATGTATGACATTGTTCTGCATTCTGTCCATCAACTGTTGTTTTTGCAACTTCTAGAAGTGGCATTTCTAAAATAACCACAATAAATCTGCGCACACCATTGCGCAGCATTTATTCACACAATTTCATACATACCAGACTGACCACACTGCTCCTCTCATAACCGGAATTACCACTGACACACACTTAGCAGGGAATCCCCAATGCATTCCTATGGGAGGGCAGGCCAATCTCACCAATGTACACAGAGAGTGCACGCACTTTCCACTGGACCACAGTGCGAAAAGTGCCCAGAGGCCGAAAACCACCAACACCAGGTCACAGAAAAAGGCAAAAAGTTTAGGGGTGAACCTGCCAAAAAGGGCCAAGTCCAACACAACCCCCTTCCAGCCAAAACGCAGGGTAGACCAATCACTCCCTTGATGGGCTTCCCTGCTTCAGGCGATAGAACACGGACGCGGGCCCTCACTGCAGGGACACCCTCCGAACCTACGCCACTCTGAACCCATGTGGTTCCCTCTGAAAAAACTCTCAGGCCCAACTAGGCTACCCCACTGGTACTCCCTAGTTGTCCACGGCCAGAACCAGGCCCTAGGCCACCCAGATGCCACTGGTCCTTGCCAATCCACAGAGTGGGGGGCAGTAACCCCTGGCACATAATAGCCATTCTCCACCCTTCCTCTCAGTGTAGGTCCAAACTACCACTGATCCTCCAACCTAGGGTCCGCACCCTCAGGCTGACCAGAGGTCACGGGCGAAGCATCTCCTCACCCTACCTCTCTTCTGAGGTTCTGCGCTCTCCCAGGAGAAGCACCCACCAGAACACAACTCTCCCACCAGTTCAGGAACTCTCTCCATCAACTGGTCTACCACCTGGGATCCAAATTCACCGGCTGCACGGGGGTCAGAGGCGAGGACTCCCTCCCTCTGCACCCCCTTCCAGAGCCCTATTGTAGGAAAGTGGGTTTCTGTTGCAGTAACCCCCCCTGCCAATCAGGGACCCAGGGCATGTGTTCCTTCCCTAAAAACTGTACTAAAGCCTAAACCCAATTGGCATCTCTGGCCACAGGTAAGCCCCTGGTAAATGGTACCCTAGGTACCCAGGGCACTGTGACCAGAGAAGGCCCCTAAGGGCTGCAGCACTTATTGTGCCACCCTTAGAGGCCCTGTACCCTGACACACACACCCTGCCTTTGCAGGCTGAGTGTCTTGGTGCAGAACTAAACAGAGAGTCGACATGGCACACATCCCTGTGTGCCATGCCCACAAACACACTGCCCTGGCATACCTCAGTCACCGCTCTAGCTGGGTGCACTATGCCAGTGGTGTGGGCACAGGTGCATGAGCCCTGTGCCCCTACAGTACCCAGGGCCATTCCTGGGCACTGTAAGTGCAGTGATGCCATTAAGAGTATATGGTGCTGGGAGGTTGTCATTACGAACTCCACAGCATCATAATGGCTACACTGAAGACTGAGAAGTTTGGTATCAAACTTCTCAGCACATTAAACCCACACTGATGCCAGTGTGGGATTTAATGTAAAATGCACGACAGAGGGCAACTTAGAGTTGCCCCCTGAACTTAACCTACAATCCACGTCTTGTCTGAGGGGCTGCCCCGGCTGCCACACAGCAGACATGTTGCTGGACCCCTGGGTGGAGAGCCATCCGCTCTCCTGGGCCTGCAACAATGCACATCCTGAGCGAGGTGCTAGGTCTCCTCCCCCAGGATGGGCAGGGGAAGCTTCAAAGGCATGCCGCCTTTGTGAGCTTCTCCAGGCCACTTGCTGTACTCAGCAACTGGCCCCCCACCGGTTCTGACCCCCTCTCTGGCGGGAAGACTAGCGGGAAACCCCAAGGGAGGAAAGGGGGTGTGCCAGCCTCTGCCAACCCCACCCCTCAGGTGGGGGAGGCGAGGTGAAGCACATCTCCGGGTTCTCGCCATCTTGAAGATGGGGAGCCCTGCCCAATCAGGACTAGGCTCCTGCCCCCCTCCCACTGGAGAGTGGCAGGATAGGGGGTGTACCCACCCCAGGGAAGGGACCCATTGGTCCCTGCCCTTTACCTACCTGTAACGCCCCTAAATCTAGTATTTAGGGGCACCCTGAACCTTCCTTCCTCAGATCCAGATTCCGAAACAAGAAAGAAGATCAAGAAGACCTGCCGTGCAGCTGCTAACAAGAGGAAGACACCAACTGATTTGGCCCCAGCCCTACCGGCCTGCCGACCCTCGAACCTGGTCCTGCTAAACCCCAGCGTCTCCAGTGGTCAGCAACCTCAAAAACCCCGGAGGACCTGACTGCCTTGTGACTCTAACTACCTGGGACTCCCACGAGCAGTGGTACTGCTCAAAGCAAGTAACAAACCCCTGGCATCAGCCAGGACCTGCGAACCCTGCACACTCTGCACCCGCTGAGTCCGGCCTGTGCCGGAGTGGACAAAGACCACGAGGACGTCCCCCCGGCGACTGTGACCCAGAATCCAGCACCCAAGGACCCTCCTCGACGCTCCTGACGACGCCTGCAGCCTCAGAACCAGGGACCCCTCAAACCGCGACCAGCCGAGGGTAAGATTTCCTACGCCTAAAGACACCCCTGCGCCCCACGGCCTCCTGTGCCCAACTCCTGGGTGCCTACCCTTCCTACAGCTTCCCAACTTACCCCTCGAAGTGGTGGTCGCACCTGAAGAATCACCGTCCCCGAGCTTGCAGCCTTTGTTCATCACGCAGCTTTCCCATTGAAAACCATTGGGCGCCCGACGGCCCAAAAGCCCACTGCACCCGGCCGCCCCAGTGCCGCTGAGGGTGCACCAACTACCCTGTTCGACTTCCCCACTTGCCCTGAGTAAGTGACCAGGAGCTTTGCTCCCACAGCCGCGTGGCCTGCCTGCCAGCAGCCACCAACCAAGGGCCCCCTGCCCGCCACAGGCTAACATTGGGCCTAACTCACTCTGCAAGCGGCCGCCCCTGTGCCGCTGAGGGTGCACCAACTGTACCTACCTGACCCTGGGAGACCCCTGAGTCTATGCCCAGAACCTTAACTCTGCCAGTCGAGTACTTACCTGAAGACCGATAACCTACATTTTCTCCATAGGGTAACATTGACTGGTTTACACTGAAATTTCTTCTAATGTCGAGTTTTGAAACTTTAAAATAATCACTAAAAATCGTCCGATCAACGAAAACGAAATTACTCACCTGTTATCAGGAGAGGTCCCAGTGCTGGATCTTGGTGCCCAGCACCGACCCTGAAAAGTAATTAGAACTGTACTTACCGGTAACTTGAATTTCCTTCCATAGGATAACATTGCCTGGTTTTTGCTGAAAAAGTTTCTAAGTGTCGGTTTTGCAAACTTACAAATATTCGTTAAAAATCGCCTGTATAACAAAAACACATTCTTTCAACTGTTTACAGGAGATGCACCAGTGCTGGATCCAGGATCCAATACTGAGTTAGAAAAAGTAACAATAACCCCACTTACCTGCTAAGTGAATTTCCTCCCATAGGATAACATTGGTGATTCTATGTGGAAAAGTTTGTGTCAACTTTTAAAATACAATAATATTCCTTAAAAATCACAACTGTAACCAAAACTTTTTTACTCAACTGTTTACAAGAGATGTCCCAGGACTGAATCTAGGATCCAGTCCTGTGGTAAGAAAAGTAATCCAAAAAGTAATCTATTGCATTTAACTAGAAATTCCCATTGAGCTCAATGTATTATTGTGTTTGAAATTGTGTTGCCTATTGCAACAACTGTAACTATTGTATTCAAAAGTCTATTGCCTATTTGAAAAGTATTTAACTAAAGTAACTCATTCTGAGAAAGTATATTTTGATACCTATTGTTGGTTCTAAAATAAAACTATATATTTTGATACAAAACCATTGGCCTAGAGTTCAGTTCTTGAGTGTGTGAGACCATTTGCCTACTGAGTGTGTACAACAAATGCTTTACACTGTCCTCCGATACTGCCTTACTGCTCGACCATCTACCACTTTAGAGAGTAAGGTTATATCTAACTTTAGCCTCTGCCAAACCTCTGGGATCTGTGCACACTGTACCTATTTGGGAACAGTATATACAGAGCCACTTTCTTACATATACCCCCCCAACTGGAGTGGTACCCCTAGAAGGCAAACCGGCCAGGACACTGATTACAGTTGCCCTGCCGTCCAGGTCAGGAAACACCTGCTCCTTGCTCCCCAACCCAGGGACGGTACCCTTTGGTCAGATGCCCGGCGAACCAGGACTTCATGGGGCGCACGCATGCCCCCCCCGAGGGTGACACATAACTAATGTGTCGTGTGACAGTCTGCCTGGCGCAGAGCTCGCGACCTCCTGTCACTGACAGTGCGCGAAGATGCCCCAGGACAGAAGTGGTGTCATGGTCATGGTCAATCACTGGTGACTCAGCCCTTCTGGCTGGCCCCTGACCCAATGGTTCTTCCACTGGGGACTCTTTCCCCCTCTCACCCCTCAATCTGGACTTCTGCACCCTCCACTTAGGAGTGGCACTGCCAGATACCAGAACTGATGGAGGCCTGATTACAGACACTCCCAGCTCACCTAACACGGGAGATCCCCCCTCGAAGAACGGTCCAACAGGACAGACGAGGCTCCCGACCTGGTGTTCCCTCTAAGAACCAACCAGTACTGGACACTGAGGTTGAGGCTCGGAATACGGCCCAGTCTCACACCGTCCCCTGCGATACAGGATGTGAGGCCTTGCAACCTCCTCACTATAAGGGTACCTAGCTGGGCTACTCTGAACCACTTCCACCACTCTGGGTTGGAAGACAACTGCACCATTCTTCTAGTCTCACTCCCCAATGCAAGCTCCTTAGAATCAAAGAACTCACACACTCCAACAGGTGTTGGCGCGACTCCGGAAAACAATTACGGGGCATGTTCACTCTGACAAAACACATTGAACAGCCCTTTAACACCATTTACCGTGCTAACCAATCACCCAAAACGTCCAGTGCACCAGAATACTCATCCACATACTCCCCCCACAAGACTGGTGAGACAGCATCTTACTGCCCCTGAATCTCAACCTATCCCCCTCTTAACCGGGAACCAGGTACCATACTCTGGGAACTGGGAATGGGACTTCCTGCACTGGACTACATATTGCTGCCACCACTGGATCCCACCCTTACTGGGTATTCCAGAAACTAAAACTGCACTTAGGGGATAATCTACCCCCCTCGAGCTAGTTACTCCATGCCAATTAAGTTACCACTGTAGGCCAACCCTAGAAATAGCAGACAGCACAGGGGCAGTTACCTCCTCCAGCTTGCGCTGCAGGGCCACCCCAGAAATAGCAGTCTGCACAAGGGCAGTACAACTCCTCCAGATTCTCTGGTTTCTGTCCTTGGCAGGACCCCCAACTCATAGTGCAACAATAAAACCCATTTCAATGAAATGATACTTAAAACCAACTCAGGAACAATAATCCCCATCCATGTGACTATCTAAAATGCAGAGCTTGTAGTGTAACCAGTTGTCGCTGTGGTACTGCGCAAACGCAAGTCCTATCCCACCGCTGACAACCAATGTTAGAAATGGGATCTCTGGTTGGGTAAGGCTTGCGTCAAAGCCAGGCAGAGACCACCACTCTAGTCAGGGCAAGGGAGTTACACGCCAAAGATAACCCCTGCTCACCCCCTTGGTAGCTTGGCACGAGCAGTCAGGCTTATCCCGGAGGCAATGTGTAAAGCGTTTGCGCAACACGCACACAGCAACAACATACTAGGCACACCACAAAAGGAACTCCACACAAGGTTATATCAAAAATAGCCTTTGTATTATCATAAAACACATTAGAATAGTAATCACACAATATACACTGTGCCACCTGGCACTGGGCAATATTTACAGGGGATTATATACATATGACAGGGCCACTTAGACCACTGTCAGAACCATCACTTAGTAAAGATAGTAAAATGTAGAACAGATAATAAACATAGAACACAACCAGTAATTACTGGCAAACACTGTACTCAACATCATCCTGTAACATAAATCCTATTATGCACAGTATCACATTAGGCGTGAAATATATTCTGCGCCAACCTCATAAGCCTAAACATATTAGACCATAACCTCCTAAGCATAACTCACATTAGGAAATAATCTCACTAGCATAAACCACAATAGAGAATAACTCAAACATAACACAGTATGCAAAACCTCATAATCACAAAACCACATTAGAGGCATAAAACAGGGTGCGTAAATTATACTATATAAATCACATTTCCTAGCACCACATAAATCACATTAGGGCCTGGCGCCCTATAAACCTAACAGTCCCCCTGGCCAACTGGCCTGCTCAAAGGGGCTCAAATGCCCTATGTCCAACAAAGTCAGGGCGCGCTGCCAATGCAGCAGAATCTCCAAAAGCGCGCAACTGCGCATACCTAAACGTGGCAGCTGACGCTACTTGCCGTGCAGCTGTGAAAGTACTGCGGCAGAGGAATGCATCTCACTCCTATCTCCTAGCAAAAATGCCCCCAAAGGAAAGATGGCCTAAAAGTTGCAGCTGCCCACTACTTGCTGGGCAGCTGTGAAGTAATAAGGCCTGGCACTCACCGTGCCCTTTGAACAAAGGTGCGCCAAACGTTGCAGCTGGCCGCGCTGGTGCGGTGCAGCTGAGAACAATATAAAGGGGCCCTGGCACATCTGTGCCTCCTCAGCCCCGCTGGGCTTCTTTACTTAAAATTGCCCCCATCGGTGCAGGCCAGGCACTGGCACTATACGCACCGTCTGAGCCCCTCTCTGGGACTCTCTAACAAACACATGCCCCCTTGGTACAGCTGCCCTCTAGCAGGTGGGGCAGCTGTAAGAATGGCCATAAAATAGGAAGAGGCACGGGCCCAATAATAGCCTTATGAGCCCCACTCTGGGACTCTGGAAAGAATTGCCCCCCCCTCGTTGGTGCGGCCCGCAATGGCGGGTCCGCTCAGCACATTGGCAGCGTCACTGTGCCTTGATCTCACCTCCCCCCTCGAGCCCACACTCACCGGCTCTTGTCTGGGGAGGCTCTCTCCTCACTTGTGCTCCTCTTCGCCCGGTCCCCCTTCTGGGACCGGGACTTCTACCATCAGAGGTGCGGGGCTCTCTCGGCTCACGGGAGCCTTGCCGCACCGGACCTCTCACTCGCGGGGCTTCCCTTCCGTCTTGGAAGCCCCGCCCCCGGAAAGCACATCCTTGCCTGCCTTCCGGGTCGCGCTGGGCAGCGGCCCGGAAGAGACTTCTTTAGCGGCTCGGGCCGCGGCGGCGATTCCTTCTTGTGGCAAAGTGCGGGGTGGGCTCCGCATTAAAAACAAGCAGGAAGCGGCCATGTGGGGTGGGCTCCCACCTAAAACCAAGCATATACGCGGGGTGGGCACCCGCATCTCTCCCCTCCAGCAGGGGGAATCCCCACGTCGGGATTCCCTCGGGAAAAGAGTGCAGCTCAGCGCTGCGGAGCCCTCGTGCTCCTTCTTCTTTGGAAATACGAATAAAGCGCTCTTCAGGGGCTAGGAGCCACAGCTCCTTTAGAAAAGTCCATGAGAGGGTCAGGGGCATAGCTGGGCCCAGGGAGGCCAGCACACAGGGCCCTCCAGCAGGGAGGCAGCCCCCATGGCGGTTCCTCCTGGGCCCCAGCAGCAGCAAGCCCCCTCCGTCAGGAACAGCACACCAGAACAGGAACTGAACAATTTCATGGGGTCACAGCCCCCCTCTACTTATACCAACATTTCCTTTGTCTAAAGTGCAGGGCATGGGGGAACCAGATGCAACTGGTTCAGGGGGGAATTGGAGCACTTTGTTTTGCAAGCTCCTCTTCCCCTTTGTCAGGTGGTGGCTCGGTGATCAGACACACCACAGGGGGCGGAGCCAGCATTCACTAGGGCAGGCACCTTCCTATTCAGAGTCAGGGGATTACTCCTCCCACTACTCTTAGCCCAGGTGTCCTATTCAGCCCAGCGCTGACTCACCCTGCCCCTCCTGGAGCCACACACACCTCTCAGCCCCTGTCACTCACAAGCCAGACATGCAATTCACATCAGGCAGGCAGACGCATAGCACACAGAAATGCCAACTTCTAGAAGTGGCATTTCTAAAATAACCACAATAAATCTGCGCACACCATTGCGCAGCATTTATTCACACAATTTCATACATACCAGACTTGACCACACTGCTCCTCTCATAACAGGAATTACCACTGACACACACTTAGCAGGGAATCCCCAATGCATTCCTTTGGGAGGGCAGGCCAATCTCACCAATGTACACGGAGAGTGCACGCACTTTCCACTGGACCACAGTGCGAAAAGTGCCCAGAGGCCTAAAACCACCAACACCAGGTCACAGAAAAAGGCAAAAAGTTTAGGGGTGAACCTGCCAAAAAGGGCCAAGTCCCAAAAAAAAATTCAACATATCAATGGCACAGTACCTTTATATTGCTAGTTAGTCATGTGACTGGTCTTTTTCCTATTAACAATTGTAGTTGTTAATGCTGCACAACTTGGGATACTGATCAGAAACCAAGGTTCACACAAGATGTGCTTATAACACTGCAAGGCCCAAAAGAAAGTTGTAACAGCACAGCTTTGAGGGCGATACATAATCGCAGTACATAGGCGCAGGGTATACTACAGGAGCCCAACAGGAGTTCCATAATGCAAACAATATCTAAGTCTCCCTAGTTTTCAATATCTCGAGGACTTTGAAGACAGTGCTGAATGAGGTTGTATAATTCTAAGGATACAAGGAAACTTATACTGCAGAAGGAATTTTAAGAATGCTGCAAAGTGTATGTCTGGGGACGATGTTCTTTAGGTATGTCTTGAAGATAATCCTGATTGGAGAGCCAGGAATACAAGCAAATAGAAAAGTCCAAGCAGAGGCACATGGGTGAAGAGCACAGCTCAAGCTAAGGAACACAGGTGAACAGCAGTGCCCAAGCAGAGGCTTCCTCTCATCAACAGGGAGGAAATCTAGTCACCTCAAAATGCCCTTAAATCCTAAAGTTGATCATCGAATCCTGCAGTAGATCCTCAAATCTACTGTCCTCAGCCTCCGATGGACCAGGAGGTAGTTAGCCTCCCAACGTCCCAGTCATTGAGTTTGTTTCCACTGGCAGTCTGGCCTGATTATAGACCTATTATGGAGATACTGCAAAATTAGCCGCTATTTCCTTCAGTTCATTTGAAAGCATAGGGAGAAATTGTTGTTTTATGCGTAGTTGTAAGTGCTCCGTCTTGCTTACCTGACCTGTCAGACTATTTTCTTTTGAATAAAGTAAAGTAAAGTACTGGTTGGACACTAATGTTAAAATATAATGTTTACTGTGGTATACTGAATCTGAACTTGTAACTCCCCCACCTCCTTAGTATGTTGACTGCTTGCCCTCACTACACCGCAAGTCAGTTACCTGAAGGAAGTAATTTAGCTATCCAATTCGAAGTTCACCAATATTGTGACTATAGGATACCAGTGCCAAACAGTACATACAAAGGTTACTGTTAAGTAACCACTCACAGCCCAGGGACCACAAGAAACAGCTTTATAGTTGTAATAGAGGGGTTGTAAAAGAAACCCTAAAGAAAAAAAGGTGTACATCTATATTTGCTTCTATTCTGATTCCTCAGTGGCTCCCAGATCTCCGGTGCCTCAGTAGCCAGTAGTTGTATTATGTTTGTATATTTGAAATTGGAAAGTGAAGTATTCTTATTGTTTGAGGCAGACATGCGAGGGAGGACACTTTTCACCATGTCTGAGAAAGTGCCTCTTTTGACATGGATAACCCCTACTTTTTGCCTGGTATTTGATGTGGTTTTGATTGTAGTGTACAGGGTCCCTGCCAACCAGGTCCCCTGTGCCAGTGTTTCTTCCCTAAAAATGTTCCATGATTGGCCCTTCAGGCCCCTGCAAGTCCCTAGTAAATGGTACTGGGTTACCTAGGGCATTGGGACTGAAGTGGGTCACCTAGGGACCCCTCACCTAGGCCATGCAGACGGTCACTGCAGCATGCATGGCCTGGTGCAGACAAAACAACCAAGTTGACATAGCACACTTCCTGTGCGCCATGCTAACTATTACTGCCTAAGGTATAGGTAAGTCACCCCTCTTGCAGGCCTTCCAGCCCTAGAGCAGGGTTTCGCTATTACACAGGTGTGGGCATATCTGCATGAGCAGATATTCCCCTACAGTATTTAAGTCCATTTTTCGATATTGTAAGTGCCAGGGAAGCCTTAGAGAGTGCATGGGCTGGAAACTCGACAACTCTAGTTCCCCAGCACCATGATGGCTTCTCTGAACCCAGGAATGTTTGGTACCAAACTACTACTCCTAATAAACACACACTGATGCTAATGTGGGATTTATTGAAACGTACTCAGAGGGCACCTCCGAGGTGCCCCCTGAAAACCTACCAACCCAGGTGTGGCCACAGACTGGCTTTAGGCAGCCTGCCACCACCAGACATGTGTCTGGACCCCTGGGTCGAGAGCCTCTGCTCTCTCAGACCAGAAACAAAGCACATCATAGGCGGAGGTATCACAGGCAAGGTGCTCGAGAGGGAAGCTTCAAAGGCCTGCCGCCTTTGTAATGCAACCCCTAGCCTCTGTTTCTAGCAGCAGATGGCAGCTCCGGATTTACACCCCCACTTTGTGTGGGAAAACCTAGGAAGAATAGGATCTGTGTCCACCTCTGGCAACTCCACCCCCAAGGATGAAGGAGGCGAGGTGAAGTACACCTTGAGGTCCCTGCCATCTTAAAGATAGGGGGACCCCTCCAATCAGGGCTAGAAATGCCTTCTCACACGTGTCACTCCATTCAAACACTGCATTCTTCTTCATCAATACTCTTAAAGGCTCAACAAACTCAGTAAAATTCTTCAAAAACTTTGAACAGTATTCTGCTAGTCCCAGAAATGATTTTAATTGATCCTTACTCTCTGGACATGGTGCATCACTTATCCCCTGGACAATACTTTTTTTTGGTTGTATCCCTTCTCTCGATATCTCATGTCCAAGATACGCGACACGTTTTTTCTTGAACTGACATTTATCTCGCTTGACAGTCCACCCATACTCCTCTAGGCGTTTCATTACTTGTTCAAGCAGTTCGTCATGATGCAGCTCATCCCTTCAGACTATCATTACATCATCTTGAAAATACCACACATTTTCCAACCCTTCAAAGATCTGCTTCATCACCCTCTCAATTACTGCTGAGGCTCATGCCAGCCCAAACGGCATTCGTAAATAGCGTAATGTACCTAAAGGGGTAACAAAGGTAGTCAGGTGCCTGGAATCCTATGTACCTTGACCTGGGCTCAATTATCCCCTGACTCAACAACTTGTTTAGTTCTAACTGCAAAGGTTCCTTCATCAGAAGCGGAACATTCCTTACTTTATGTACTACTTGGACTGCCTTACTCTTAAAAATAATCTTGTGGGAGAATCCTTTTAGTAGTCCCAAATCATCCTTAAAAACGCGGGGAAACCTTTTCACCACCCATTCATCAAATGTGTCTTTGACTCACACATTGTGGTATGTTCGTCAATAACATGACAGGATTCTCTGCATTAGGATTTAAAATTATGCCCAAGTCTCTCTGATGGCGCCATCCTAAAAGGTTAGAACCAAAATTGGTTGAATACACCTGACCATGCACCACTTGTCCTTCAAACGATATATTCATCCATCTCATCGCAAGAATCTCAATTCTTTTTCCACCATATCCCACAGCCTTTATGTCCGGTTCAGACCAATCGTCAAATGAACTCTTAGACAAAGTGTCTTTTGACACTAAAGTGTACATACTCCCCGAATCCACCAACATTTTTACTTGCAAATCATCAAGGTGCATAACACATGTGTTTTTTCTAATTTCTCACTGCTTTCCTTTCTCACACCATTGTCCCGCCCAGCAGATCCATGTGTAATGTTACAGGGAACTTTCACAAGAGGGTGGCATAATTGAGGATGTAGTCACCCCAGGTAAGGTGCCCATTGGCCCTAAATGACACTCCTTTAAAACGCCCCTAAATTTAGTATGTAGGTGGCTCCCCCAGACCCTGAAACTAGTTCCAACCGACCTAGGAAGAAAGACGAAGAAGACGCCGTGCAGAAGACTGAAAATGCCTGTTGACTTGGCCCCAGCCCTACCGGCCGGTCTGCAGCCCTTGAAATTCTTGCGAAGAAACAATGCCTGTCCAGCAGTCAACGACCTCCACAAACCTTGGGAGGGCTGCCTGCCTCTGAAGAAGACCAGAACTCAAGAGGACACAAATAAAACACCACCAAGGACTCTGGTGCCCTCCAGATCCGCGATCCTTGAACACACTGCACCAACGCCTTTGGCCTGTGTCCAGATGGCCCACTGATCCAGAAAAGGTTCCCCAGCGAGCCCGGGTCTAAGTCCAGCATTGGCTGACCCCTCCTGAACTCCACAACGAGGCCTACAGTGTGAATCCAAAGGCTCCCCCCGTCCCCGACTGGCTCTGGTAAGAAGAATTCGGCATTAAAGGACACCCCTGTACCCAAAGCCCCTGGGCCTTGGGGAGCTACCGACTGTGTCTCTACGACCCTCGACACCTCAACTTACCTCTGCTGTTGCTGGTTTCCTTCATGCAGCCCCCGGTTCCATGCCTGCAGCTTGTTAGTCCAACCGAGTTCCTCCATTAAAAAGTATTGGGTGCCCGATGCTATATTTGCACCCAGCACCCGGCCGTCCCTGTGCTGCTGGTGGTGTATGTTTCGTGATGCCTTTTGGACACACACCCCCCGTGCTTGCTCTAACCCCTGAAACTTGGCACTTGCAACCGATCTACTTACCTGCAAGTAGCGTGGTTTCAAGCACCCCCAGTTGCCATTAAAATGCATTGGGCCTATCTTCTAATTTGACCTCTGCACCCGGCCGCCTCTGTGCCGCTAGTGGTGCAGACTTTGTGCATACCTGAACCTTGCCCTCTGCTTACCCTAAACCCCGAAGACTGGAACTGTAAGTTGGGTACTTATCGGTGAACCCACATTGTTGTTTTCCTCCTTAGCTTAACATTGTACTTTTTAAAGTGTGTCAGTTATTGGTCAGTGTGTGTGTGCAATAAATGTCTTACACTGCTCTGTGTCAGGCCTAAGGCTGCTCGCCCACACTACCACTAATAGAGCACTTTGGGTTTACATTGAGCCCTGTACACTTGTGGGGAATCTCTGGACTCTGTGCACGGTATAACCAGCTAGTGGTATACCATATACAGAGCCAGCTTCCTACACCTTGGTATTTTTTGTAATGCTGAATTTCATTTCCCATCCTCCCAATAAGGTTGTGTACCCTGTTCCCATCTAATTGATGATAGACAGGAGTTTGTGTCACTGAAGATATTAGAACAGCCTCAGGAGAATTACCTAACCTGAAACTTAGTCAAGAGCATAATTATGAAAATCCTCTGCTTATTTGTGGTTTTAATTTCCACAGCTCTCACGAAGCCTCAATTCCAGCATTTGGGACAGTCCAGCAATCCTCCGGCATATGAGAGCCCCAATGCTTTCTGAGGTATGAAGCCATCTTTCTTTTCTGCGATATTTACTTCTTGTTGCACAAACTGAAAAAGCAAAACACAAGATCTGCATGGTGTAGGAAAGGAATGTTTAATTCTGAAAGCAGTAGTAATGTTTTGTAGACTGGAGAGTGTGAATTAGATTGCTTAGACATAAAGTTGATATTGCAGCTTTTACATGTCCATGCAACAAACTGAATTTACAGAAGGGGATGGAAAACAAAAAGAAGAATGTAAAGCTAACAGGAAAGATGTTTTAAATATTTTCCTTGTTTCACTGCAAATCAAAAATTGTCCTGGTATGAGGAAATAATTTTTCACACAGCCCCAATAATCAAATTAATTTGGTGCCATGCCCACTCTTAAGTGACATCGGGATTGAAATTGTGAACATAGGTAAGCAGAAGTTTATTTATCTCCTCCCATTAAAGCATGTCTATCTATATTGGAGTGTATTGCTTTTTAATAAGGGTTGTAAAAACCTGAATTTGAAGAGAAAGATTTTGGAAAAATTATTCTAGGCTCCTGAGGGGAAATTTGGTTACTCAAAAGATTATTTGGATGTTCTTTTTAGCGCACCTCTACCAGAAATAAGTGGTTTATGCTATAAATATATTTAAAATGGCTGCTCTAATACAGGCCCACTCTAACGTATTTCTTTAAACCTTAGTGGTGTACAGTTCAGTTTACCTGGTTGGGCCTCCTGTCTATGTTGCTTTTAAAGTAAATTATGTTTTATGTTTTCATTTGACCTTTTCCAGCTCGGGACCAGAGCCCACACGTTTTGTCACCTTGCTGGGCAAAGTTAATAAGCAGAAAGAAAAGCCTTCCCACGCATAGGGAGCAATTAACAGTGCTTCACTTGGTTCCTGAGAAAGGTGTGGGAAAGAAGATCTGCATCTGTTAATTAGTTGTCACACTGTACCAGGGTTGAACATCCCAGGCCCACTGAACAAAAGAGGGAGCCCAGACCTCTTAAGCCTTCACAGGAGAGGGCTCCTTTTTGACGATTTTATGGTAAAGGCCCTGTCAATGAGGGGCAGAGCTGAAGCCCCATAGAGGAGATTTAACCAGTGGCTCCTGGATGGGACCATCTGAAATTGTCCCAGCATGCTGTGCAGGAGGGTTGGGACTGGGTGGGGAGGTAATGTTGCTCCCTAGGTTGGGCCAGGGCTGCGTTGGTTCTGGAAGGTTCCACCCCAACTTCACCGGTGCTCAAGGGGTAGAGGTTTTTTGTTGGAGCTGGATCCTGGGACTGGACCGTGGCAGCCATAGAAAACGAAGAAGGAACCCCTGATGCCCTCTTGGACTAAGGACTCTGTCTACAGTTGACCCCAGGATCAGTGGGTCTCTTTTCAGGACCAGGTACGCTGGTCCCTTTAAACCTCCTAAGGACCAGTTGGGGGAAGAACTGGTGTTCTGGGCCCACACAGGAGGAGCGAAGCGCCAGAGGACAAGCAAAATGAGAAAGGCTGGCACAGGAAGCCAGTGGAACCAGCCCCCTGCAAAGTGTTCCGTCTTAGAGGCTAGGAGTCCTGCGAAATAGCCTCTAGGTGGCTCGGCCCCCAGGAGCAAAATGAGCTAAGGATCGCACCAAACGGCCCAACGGGGCACTTTATATCGCTGGGAGATGTGTCGTCCCCCTTTCCCCCCCCCCCCACCAGCCGAGCACTAAAGCGAGCGGAACACTGCTCCATGTCCTCAAGAAACCCTTAGGGTGAGCCAGGGCCCGGGGGGGGGGGGGGGTCAACAAAGGTGGCATTCATAATTTGTGAGCCCTAGGAGGGGGTGTGCATGGGGCCCCCTCGCCAGAGCTTCAGAGGCTTGGCGATTCCAACCCCTGAAGGGTTTATGTTCAAGGGGGGCCCGGGAACCCTTCCACGGGCCCCTGCCACAACAAGGAACCGGACACCCTATCTACGGCTTAGTATAAGGTGCACACTTAAAGGAGTGATGCACCTTGCACTAATCCAGTCACCCCTTATGGTGATTTTAGTGGTCTTGGATAACCTTACAAGATCTCGAAGCGGTAGCTGTGGAGAGCAGCCTTCAGGCTTATCTTGTAAAGCAGCTTGATTTACCACATTTAATCAGTAGTGGAGATTAGATGTGAAAGAACCACTCCATGTTTGTGAAAAATATGTCTGTTTATTGACACAGCACAATCACCATAACTTGGTATATCTCCTATTCGAGATATCAACAATACACATAAAAATGACATCAAATAAATCAGGTAACTAGCACAAATATACACTGGTCTTCAGTGGGAGACCAAACCATATACTAAATAAGTGGAATGCAAACTGCAAAGGAGAACAGGACTTGGACCAAAGGACTTAAAAGAGCTTGGAGAACCAGGAACCACCTACGGTAAGTACCCAGGAACCCCAAGGAGGCTGTGTGCAGAGTGGATACACAGCCGCGTGTTCAATAGAAGTCGCGGTTGCAGTTTTGAAGAAAAAGGATCCTTCCCAGAGGACCCTGAAGAAACCTTTCGGTCGACGGAAGGTTGGAGAGCTACCCCACCTGTGGATGCCCCAGGAACCAGGTTACCTGCACCGGTGAAGCCGGGTGCACAGGGGTGAAGTGATGTCGGAACCTCTCATAGACGACAATGGGCGACTCAGGAAGAAAGGCCTCTGCAGAAGTCTGTGAAGATGTCCGGTGGAATCCAAGGGTAGATTCTTGAAGAGGAGAACTTGCAAGCAGAGGTGACGGAGTCTCTGCCACTCTGAGGTGACCGGGAGGCACGGAAGCGCAATGCCCACCCTTGGCAGGAAGTTAAGAAGAGTTCACGAGGACCTTGTCGCTGCAGCTGTGGGGACCCGGTGATGCCGTGGAAGACCAGGAGCTGCATACGAGCTGTCCCACGTCGGTGTCCAGGTGGTCAGGGTCCGGCACCAACAAGCCTTGGTAGCCGCAGCTGGTGTGGAAGACGAAAAGATGCAATCGTTGGGACCAGCAAGGTCCAAACGACTGACCGCATGCAGGAGAGTCAGAGAAGGCCCCGAACAAGCAGGGGAGCCCATAAAAGCAGTAGAAGATACTCATGAGGACCCACAGGCCAAACTCGCAGGAGTCGCAGGAGAACCTCAAACAGCTCACCAAAGATGGAGGCCAACGATGCAAGGAGGGTGCTTATCTTGGAGGAATGAGGTGCTGGAGGCGAGAGCTTCCTGTAGCCCATAGATCTCTGGAGTGCAGAGCCAACAAGTCTTAGCAACGGCAAGTCGGCGCAGTTCACAGGGGTTTATTCCCAGCGGCTCCGACGAGGAATACTGTCCTCCAAATTGCAGGGAAGACCGGTCAGGCCTCGGGAGAACCACAAGACCACCACCTGTGTTGCTGAGCCTCGAGACGTCCATAGGACGACAGGAGCAGCAGACCAGTCCGCTTCAATGCGGTGCCTGCAGATGCAGGGGAGTGACTCCTTCACTCCAAGGGAGATTACTTCGGATGTCCTTGATGCGCACAGGTCCCTGGAGATCCTGAGAAAAGCACAGACGAGGCAGAATACTTGCAGAACAGTGAGACCAGGAGCAGCAGGAGTCTTCCTTGATGCAGTCTCTGTTCCAGACGAATTCCAAGTGTCCAGACGGTCGAAGAGTGTCTTGGTTTCAGAGGTGAGCCTTGTTCCACGGTCAATCTGGGGACCCACCCGCGGGGGAGCCCTTAAATACCCAAGGAAAAGGGTTGGAACGGCTCTGGGATCCCTCCCAGAGGAGGGGCTGGACAGGGGAGGATTCTGCCCTGTCCTTTGTCCAGTTTTGCGCCAGAGTGGGAACCAAGGGTTCCTGAACTGGCTCAAACCGGTGTATGCAAGGAGAGCACCAAATGTAGCCTGGTGGTGCTGAAAAGTGCCCCCACCCCAACCCATTACGCTAAGTCCTGTCTGGGAGGTGGTCACACCTCCCTGTGACAGGAAACCTATTCTTCTACCTTCCCCTGCTCGAGCTCAGCAGCGGGGGGGGCGGGGGCAGAACAGTGTCTGTGGTCGACGAAGAACTAGCTTGCTGGCAGACCCTGAAAGGCTGTAACTGGGAGTACAGGGGGCTCCTCTAAGGAGCTCCCCAACTTAGGATCATACCTCCCAACACCAGAATCGGTATTGGGGTATGATTCCAAAATGTTTGATACGAAATATGACCAGATTCGACGCAGCCGCTATATAGTTAGACATCTCGTTATGACTAATGTCCACTATATGTTTTTAAAATGGCTGACCGCACTTACAAAGCCTGGAGAATTGACTCTGGGATTTGTAAGGGTGTCCTGCTCATGCAGGGGCACCCTCACACTTATAACCAAGTACCCAGCCCTCAGGACTGAAGGGGCTACCATAGAGGTAACTTATAGGTTTTAAGTGTTGTGACCTTCGATATAAGAAAACTTATCTTGTGAGGGGTGCAAGCGCCATCTCGCACAGGCTGCAGTGGCAGGCCTGTAGTCAGAGTTTAAGTGGACTCCCATGGGTGGCACAGTACATGCTGCAACCCATGGGAGACCCCTGGTGTACCTATGCCCTGGGGACCTTAGTACCGTTACTAGGGACTTATAAGGGTACACCAGTAGCCAATTGTGAAGGTACTTACCAAAGCCATTTTGGGAGAGAGCGCACAGATGCTGGGGTCCTGATTAGCAGGATCCTAGCAAACTAAAGTCAAAACATACTGACACCAGGCAAAAAGTGGGGTAACCATAAAAGAAGGAACCTACTTTCCTACAACACCCCACAACACCCCTAATAAAGCAATAAAGGAACAAAGGCAAAAAAGGAAGCTGCATGGCAACAACAAAAGAGTGCAGCCAGAGCCGCTCCTGAAATGTTCACTCAACGGAGCACCTCATAATGACCTCCGGGGCTTACAATTTACAACGTTTCTGGCTGTTAGTGGTGGCCTCGTGATGGCAGGGGCCCCACCAATGAGAAAAAGAGTGTGGCAGAGCTGCAGGAGTGCACCCTCTCCCCTCAAGGAAACCCTAAAAAGGTACTGACCCACAGACTTCAGGGTCAGATAATTATGACCACCCTAGGATTTGCATTCATCGTTAAGCAGTCCCAAGGCTGGAGCATTTGCGCTGCAGCTGGGAGAGCTGCGCCCTCTAGGGGCTGGTTCTGTGGCTGCATTCTGTGTGGCCTAAGTTTGTTTAAGACACAGACACAAGGTTTATGTTTGTACAATGCTTTAGTTAAAAGTGTTATTTATAATGCATTATTTAGAGGTGTTGTATTGCTGACAGTAATGATTTTCCTGAAAGGATGCAAGGTCTTCTTAAATATAATGCTCGCACGTGGGTGCAATGCTTTATTACTTATTTTGATTGCGGATGGATTATGGCTTCTGAAATCAGTGATGAAGTGACGTATTATGATATGTGATTCTGGTCTTTAAGTGTGGTAATATTGACAGGATTTGAAGTGACTCCTTCCTAAATGGTTAGGAGCTGCATTGTATGTGATTGTGAAGTCCTGGCCGTTCAGGGGTCAACTGTAGTATTATTAAAGGTGATTTCCAACAGCCTTATGTATATTTGTAAACTGTGTTGCATTAAGCGGTGTGTGCGTAATAAATGTACTTTTCCTATTCTAAAGAAAAAGCACATATTGGACAATTATTTATTGAGTGTTATTATTGTGTGCTAGTGAATGGTGATTACTATCCCACTCCAGCTCCCCTGAGTATGCCTTGGACTGCACTGCTTCCCTACTGTGAGAAAGTCCAGCGCTACATTGAGCTGTTTGATTCCCATTGAGGGGGGTAATTGTGAACCCATTACTTGTGCAGGCCACACTACTAATGGCCCTTTTCCTTACAGTATTGAAGTGGAAGACTATTTGGTTATTATTGGATATTAACCATGCATGACCATAACCAGCCAAAAGTCATTCCACAAAAAAAAAAAGCTAGACTGTTGATTGTGATTATCCCCCCCTGCAGGACATGGCCCCCTCATCTATCATGCAGGAGTACGACTTGGCCCATAAACTGCAGCAAAGCCGAGAGGAGCCAGAACGAGAACTGTCAGAGCGAGCATTGCCCAGGCGCTCAACTTCTCCAGTTATAGGAAGTCCCCCAGTACGAGCAGTGCCCATCGGAACCCCTCCCAAACAGGCAGCAATGGGACATTTCAGTCAGCAACAGGTACGTCATAGCAGAGGGTTGGTTTGCGTGTTGGAAGGCATTATGAAAAGGGAGCAATGGCTACTTACATAATAGGCTTTTGTTCTATTTTGCAGTGTATTTCACAGTTGTTGGACGTTTGTGGTTTATGTTGCTATGTTATGTAGATTTTTATAGCGTGCTCATCACCTGTGAGGGTATCCAGGTGCTTGCCGATGGAGAGGCGGGGCGTGCCTGGAGATTGAGGTGCCAGGTCTTTAGCTTCTTGCAGAATTCGAGGAGCGACCTAGGGACCTGATGTTGGGGGAGGTCATTCCAAATCTAGGGGGCGATGTGTGAGAACATGGTCTGTTCTTGTGTATGTGCGGGGTGTGCACCAGTGATAGACAGGCTGAGCAGGGACGCCTGAGGGTTGGTTGAAGTGGATGCATGTGTTGAAGTAAGCAAGGCCTATGTTGTGTAGAGCCTTGTAGGTGTGTGTGAGGAGTTTGAAGTATGTATGGGAAGCCTGTGGAGTTCATTAAGGTGTGGAGTAGTGTGGGCTTAATTGAGGGAGGTTGTGGACAAGTGTTATACTTAAAGGTGTATCCAAGAATTCATTTTAATGTGGAAGTGACTTCCTAGTGTCATACAGGACACTTGTGCTAAAATAATTATTTGCGCTTTCATCGTACATAGGCAACCAAAAGAAATTGTAGTGTAGATTCATTTCAGATCAGCACTAACAGCGATCAGATTTGCAATATGATTTTGTTGGCTATTTAATGATCGTCTCTGGCCTGTAGCATGAGCCTTTGGCCAAAGAAAATCTGGCAATATTTTGTGTTCCATTATGATTGTTTGCAGCAGGTTATTTTCAATTGAAGCATCTGACTAACCTGACTCATTGCTAAGCCTGATGTTTGAAATGTCATTTTCTCCCTTTAACAGTTACAACAATGTTAGTTTATTTGCCTAGTTGTAAATTGTAATGTTAGCAGCTGCAGTAAGAGGTGGTTTAGGGTGCGTGCTCAAGTTAGAAAATGTAAATGCACTTAAGATGCAAAGATTGAGTAGAGTGGGGATGAAGTTTGTTGAATAGATTGTTTTAAGGGTTCTTTTTGAATCGAAAGATGTCTGGTTTGCCTTCAAACCTGGGGATTCATAGTGTCTGGCTGTTGCCACCTACACTCTACCTGCAGAATCGCTGAAAGTCCAGGTAGTTGTTGTTGGAGGATCACTGGGTGCTTTGCTGGATGTGTTGAGTGATGTTTGGCTGGAAGTAGAATTGTTTTTTCTCAATGGAGGCTGAGAGGGTTGTTTGTGTGTGCCAGTGATATGCTAGTTAGTGTGCTCTTTAAATTGTAATATTTTGCTTAACAGTGTTGTCTTTAAGTTAATCCTAAAACCCAGTTAAAATTGTATTCATTGACTTTGAGGTGAATGTAAAATTAAAAAAAACACATTTGTATGAATTTGCAAAGGAAGAACCTTAGCAAATGTGTGCAATCGTAATGAAGACTTGGGCACTTATGAAGCTACCTAGTTCCATTAAATGCTCATAGGGCCAATTGCCAGGCCACAAATTTTTTTGTTACAGAAATTGTTTTTCTTCCTGTGGGAATTCTAGTATTCTAATCTGTTCCCTGGACCAAGGACTTGATAACCATTCCCCTAAAATCCTTCATAAATCACAGTCTCCATACGAAACTGTGCCACTAGAACTCAATCTTAACATAAGGGATACTTTCCAACAATGCCACCAGTATTGATAATGTGCAAATGATTTGCGGCTCCACAGTCCAAATGGCTTGGCATCAAGTGTCGCAAAACGTGCTCGGGCCATGATTCATAATTAGGCTTTCCTGTTTTCAGTTTCTATTTTTGGTAAATTCTGGTGGGGGGTTTTCAGTTTTTTCAGTACCTTAAAAAAACAGTGGTTATCAGCGGTTACACATTTTCGCGCCATTAAAAACAACAGAAACAGTGTTTTTCCGGTGTTTATGGAAATTTAATTTTAATTATTGCTTGCCTTCTGCGCTGATAGTGCATGTGTATAGTTAGCGTGTGCACAGGGTATATGAGGTCCAAATACATTTTTGCTGCACCAGAATGGACTACAAAGTCAATAGCATTCTTCATTATCTCTGAAGATTGTAAAGATGCTTTCAGCATGCCATCTCGCAAGTGACAAGGATCTCTTTCAGAGAAGCACTTCAGCTCAGGTATCGATTTTGACAGGCCATCATATAACTTTTTCATATACGTAGCTGAATTACTGCAAATACAAGCAATATCACTCCAATCTTTATTGAACTTGGTAGGAACTTTTTTCAGCAGCATTCCATGTGACACTGCGTTCCATGTTTACCAGACATCTGGTGTCATGTTTTCACCACTATCTCAGATGCTTGGTGACAACTGTCTTTTCACATATACCTGTCACTACATCTTGCATTGAACGTTTAAAGCCTGGGGTGTTTGGCAATTCACTTCAATCAATACTGACTCACTAGAAAAGGGGGCAGATGTATCAAAGGATTTCACCCATTCTCTGACTGTGGGTAAATGTGATGATACATATTAGGAAAGATTCTTATGAAACCAGACATTTTACCTATCAGTGAAATCAAATGTAGCCAAAATATCAAATATGATTTTGATATTTCCCAATTCTCTACAGTTTAGAAAATAACTAAATAAGACCGAAAACATGCATCTAAACACTGCATCTTTAGACAAAGATCACAAAACTGAAAAAGGCAGGAGGAAGAAGAGACAATGTTTTAGTGACATCCCTAAACAACAAAACTCAAGCAGAGTAATGTTAGACCAGTCTTTCTTGATGCTACCTTGCATAACAAAGTTACATTGTATTGGCCCCTTCAGGAAGAAATAAAAATGACTTCCACTCATCTTTTCCTTTCTTTGAATGGCACTTAGTTTGTGGTTGCAAAGGTGTTTTTTCAGTGTTTATATGTTTACACCGGTGATGGCTATTTTTCCTTTCGGTGGGGTTTTATCAGTTATTATAGGTTTAAACCTAAAACCAGATAGCCTATTCATAATGTACTGAGGTTTGAGACTAGATTTGTTTGTTTTTGTCCCCTGTCCAAATCTTCAAACCTTTCTTTCGTGACTTACTGTGATTTGCACCTTGTTCAGTGGGAAAGTGACAGACATCACTGTTCTGTTTCCTTAACTCCTTATGTTGCTGTGCAGTTCTGTTTTATGCTCTATATTTAATGGGTATTCTTTTCAAAATATAGCTTAACAGCAAAATCCCCAAAAGGCCTTTGTTTGAAATACATTTGTTTTCATTTTATTATGGTTTCTTCAGATGAAACTGCAATGGAACTTAATTGAGTGCGTTAGAAATTTGTTGGTTTATATTAGGGAAGGTCATAGTATTGACATTTGTGTGATCTATAATCTGGTTCTTAAACACCTATGCAGTTGATGTACCTTTTCGCTCTCTTTAGATCCTTTGTCCGAAAGCTGTTCATGTCCGTGCTCCTGTACAGCAGCGTTTCACCCCCACGTCATACAACGACCAGATGTCCCCGAACCCATTATGTGGCATCTCAGTAAGTTGCTTGGTACCACTTACACCTAAGCTACATTTAAGGTCTTAGAAGTGATAGTTAAACTGGACTTAAACCTAGTTTCCCTCAATGACGATTGGTATGCCTTCAGTAGAACATTCATTTTCAGACCTAACTTTCGTCCTCTGATCCACACTCAGTGCCTGATTATGAGCTCAGGCGTTATTTATCGCCCCGGATAAATAACAATAGCAATGTGTACATTATTTATTGGTGCAATAAATAACTCCTATTACGAGTTCATGGAGAATAACATGCAGATTGTGGTGTTTAACTCCTCAAATTCCATGTGTTTGGTAAATACCGTTTGTTTTCCCCTATTAAATTTCGCCAGCTTTGACCTGCTGAAATTTAAAGAAGGTTGAGTTATTTGATGCATATGATTAATATCGGATGCGCTAAATACCTTCAAACTCGTAATTCTGGCCCATGCATAAGCAGGAATTTACACATGGGCCGGAATATTATGAGGAACTTGTAATCAGGCCCTTAGTCTGTATCGAGTCACTGGCTGCAACACCTCTATATGTAGTGCTGAATACCACATATGAATTCCAGGAAATTCTTCCTCTCTAAGGAGCAAGATATAGTGGTAAAGACCACATGATCATATATTTCTTGAACTCAAGAAGGTTTAACTAGGGTGATGATGGTGGGGTTCAGTCCATTCATTCATTGATCCATACTTTGTTTGCTACCTTGAATGAATCTGCACTAAATGTGCTAGAGAATAATTTGTTCAGAGTCATAATTAATCCTCAAACTCCAAAGACATTGGTTTCAGGGGTCAGTGAGCAACTTAGTCTCACTTACACGGAGTTCTTTGTTTATATATAGATGGCTCACTTCTGGTGCCAAGCTAGAAGTCTTTCTTGAAGTGTTTCAATGTTTGTGGAGGCCTCCCCTGTGCCTCTTTTATTCTTCCTCTTTCTAGAGAGCTTGTACTTGATGTCAGGGAAAGTAAATCTGTGCATATTCAGTTTTTGGTCGTTTTCTACAACAACAAAATAATTAGAAGTGGTTAAATGTCTGTAATTTCTCATTAACTCCTTTGACTATTTTTACGAAGCTTATCCCTTGGCGTGAGGTGATGCGCTCTGTCTCTCTCTTTTTGCAGTATTTCCTTGGCCAGAGAGATTCCTTGACCTACACACTAACTCACTCTTTGCTTTCTTTACAAAATTAAGACTGCCTGAATTGCCTGTGATGATAACTATGGAGCTTTAATTCATTTATGACCCTAGTTGATGGCTAGCATAGCATTAGTTCGCCCTGTGTGATAGCTGAAAATGAGATACTGAGGTAAATGTATCCCCTTGTAACCTCTTGCTTAACACTGATTTATCCTGCCCTCTCCCTTACTACTGCACTTTCCTGTCAGATGAATGATTCTATGAGTTAAGAGATACAGCAACTCCTGACCGCTGGTTTGGTAACAAATGCTTTTCTCTTCCCTAGAATTCCTCGCTTCTAGGTCACCCATTCTCTGGCAGTGTTGCCCCTGTTCTCACAACGCTTCAGCGTGCACAGCTGTTAGGTGGTGCACAAGTAAGAATTCTAATATTGGTTTTCTTATCCTTTTTCTGTCCCCTATTTTATTTCTCCATCCTTCTCATCTGTTCTCTGGAATGATTTTATCCTCTTTCTTTACTTACAGGAGCTATTCCCTTTTTTATTTTTGCTCCACCTTTCCTTGACTCCATTTTATGTTCTTTTGCTCCTTTTCTGTTGACATATTGAAGCTGTGTTTTTCTCACTTGTTTCCTTTGCATCTTTTCCAGCAACAGGCAGCAGTTGCAGCAGCTGGACGAATGTCCCCTAGCCAATATGCTCGTGTTTCAGGACTGATTGGCACACCTCTTGCCTCTGTCAACCCTAAGCTTCTGCAGTCCAGAGTTGGGCAGATGATGGGACCAGCCCCTGGATTCCGGGCTTTCTTTGGTGCTCCCCCTCCACCTGCTCCGTTGGCCCCTCCCCCATCTCACCTACAGAACTTGAGGTACTTCTGGCAGACGTATCGCAAACTGCCACTTTGCAGGGATATACTCTCAATGACTGTTCATTGGTCTACACAAGAGCACTGTGCTCATCTGTAGGATGGAAATTTGTAAAGGAAGGAGTCTGCCTACTCTTCAAAACATAAATGACTTTAAAGGACAGGTTTGATATCGTACCTGAGACTGAGTGCTTTATGCATCCACATTATTAGCCATAAATATGCTAATGGTCCTGATAGTGGAATAAGTATTTTACCAAATAGCTGTGTATTCCCTATAACTAGTCAGAATGGCCTTCCAGTGATGGTCTTATATATGGATTCATAGTCTGGTTTAAAACACATCAGCAGTTGTGGTCAATAATGGCTCTATCCTTTCTTTTCAGATTCTTGGGGCACTCTTGTGTTGTCTTCTGCTTTTAG
Source organism: Calotriton arnoldi (assembly GCA_963921515.1). Taxonomy (NCBI): domain Eukaryota; kingdom Metazoa; phylum Chordata; class Amphibia; order Caudata; family Salamandridae; genus Calotriton; species Calotriton arnoldi. Next base: position 272,161 of record CAWUFW010008802.1, on the reverse strand, counting down.
TTTTCTGAATGGGTTAAGCCATTTTCAGAATTAATTTGTTTCATTATTTGTGGTGCAAGAATTCTGGTTCCATGTGTTTACCATGATAGCTAAATGGCACAACTCCTCTCGGCGATTTCCTGGTAGTAAACGCAAAGGCATTCCTGACCTCCTATACAACCATAAAGCGCATATAGGTAAAAGCACTAAGTAGTTTGAATTGTTATAATCTTGTTGTGACTCTATGTGATGAAGTGCATAGATTATCCAGCATGAATCCTGCTTAGATTTCCAGGTTTAGAACATTCTTCGGAATCTGGAAGCATTTTTTTTTTGTAAACTTTTAAGTGGACTTCAGTATGGCTTTGTTCAATTAAAAATCCAAGCTTTGCGACTTAATGTTCCAAGATGCCAAACATCAACTGCAGTATTTTACGTCCACCCCCTTTGTACTTTCTTTCAAAAACTCAGAAAAGTACTGTGCATTGTTTGCCTTTTTGTTGATTTCTTTATTGCATTCTTCTTGTCAGCTTTCAAACTCCACCACACCTGCTTTCTTTTCGTTTCGTTATAGACTGTTCAGTTATTCTGCCATTTTCTGAGGCCTAGTCCTTTTCACAAGAGCAAATGACATGCTTCAGGAAGAAAAATGCTATATTCTTGGAGTGGCATAAACCTGTTTTCCATTCAGTGCTCTGGCCATTCTCTGTGCCCTCCTTAAATAAAAATTCTACGAAAAATGTGAAAATGGGAATGGAGACTGTTTAGGACTGATTTTCCAGGAGTCATAAACATGCTTGGAGATCTTAAAGACAAACTATTCTTCTTTTTTACCACCTTACTGCCTGCTCTGTTTCTCCATCTTCCTCAGCTCATCTTTCTTTTTTGCCTTAGGGTGCCCTAAACCCAGTTTCAACCTTTATGTCCTGCTTGTGTCTACTTGGTGTGACACGCTGAATGAATAATGCAACAGACTACCCAGAAATGTGCATTAGGCCTCACAAGCAGTATGGAAAACACTTTGTAAGGCCCGGTACAGTAAAATACTCAAGTACTCGCTGTAGGAAAGCGCCCCTTTTTGACATGGGCACCCCCACTTTTTGCCTGGTATTTGATGCAGTTTTGACTGAAGTGCACTGGTTTCCTGCTAACCAGGTCCCCAGTGCCTGTGCTCTTTACCTAGAACAAGGTAACTGTTCAATTGTACCCCAATTGGCAACACCTTTAGCATTTCTGTAAGTCCCTACTAAATGGTGCCTAGGGCATGGGTAATAAAGAGAGCCCCTAAGGGCTGCAGCATGTATTGTGCCACCCTAAGGACCCACCACCATACTCATGCAGACTGCCATTGCAGGCTCAGTGAAATGGTCAAACAGTAGTGAAAACACGACTTGGCACGCACCCTGTGTGCCATACCCACAGACACTGCATGCAATATATGCAAGTCAGCCCGATAGCAGGCCGCCTAGCCCTAAGGCAGGGTGCATTACTCGATAGTACAAGTGAACAGGGAAGCCATCTTAAGTATATGTACTGGGCACTGGTCATTACGAGTTCCCCGGCTACATGATGGCTTTACTGAAACCTATGGTGTTTGGTATCAAGCACCTTGTCTTAATATATCCATACTGATGCCAGTAGTGAATTTATTAAAACATGCACCAAGGTGCCCCCTGAAAACCTACCGGCCTCCAAGTGTGCTGGCTGACTTGTTTTTGATCCAGTCTGCCACCACAGACATGTTTCTGACCCCATGCAGGTGAGAGCCGACGCTCTCTGACGCCGGAAATAATAAGGTGTCCTCCAGCAGGATAGCTAGTGATTTAGCAGATCAAGACCAGAGACTTAAAAAGCCCCTTCTGCCTATTATATGCAATCCTGGCTTCCCCCAGACCTGGGAGATGCCACCCCCTGCCCCGAGGCCCATTTGGTAGCAGGACAGGCTGGAAATTAGCTATTCAAGTAGGCGTGTTACACTACCAGTCACACCCCTAAGGAGGGCTTCATTATGTGCTCCACAGAAGAAGGATTCCACCGTCTTGTTTTAGGTGGAATTGGGAACTCTGGGAGAGGGTTCTGCCCACTTCCCACAGGAAGTGGTCCTATAGGGGGTGTAGTGACCCCAAGGGTAAGTAGCACATTGGCTACTATCCTTCACTACCCTTAAAGCCCCTAAAATCTGTATTTAGGTGGTCCCCTGACACCAAGAACTCCGATTCGGCTGACTCCAAAGGAAGGACCAGGAAGAGCTGAAGAACGCAAGAACAGAGAACTAGCTGTGGACTTAGGTGCCAAACCTTGCCAGCCTGCTCCTGTCCCGACAATCGCCCAGACCCGACTCTTCCTGCAGCTGTGCATCTTCCAAAGCCTCGGAAGGCTGCCAGCACTTCGTCAACCAGCTGGCATCTCCCTTGAAGTGGAGGAGTCACTTGCTTCAAGCACCGACCGCGTCGTTCGGTACACCTATCTGCTGACCATTGGGTCCACCGACTCCGCAACCATCCAGGAAGAGGTTACTATGCTCCAGGAGGTCAGCTTCGTCTCCCCACCAAGTTTGGAGATGCCAGGAGGCGCCCTACACCAATACCTGGGGTGCCGGAGCCTGTAGCAAGCACCAAGGCTTGTTTGTATTCAGTGCGAACACCACCGCCACTAAAACCGACATGCACGTCGCGGGACTTCCCCAGAGTCCAACTCCACACCAGAAGTCGTCTTGCTGTGTTATTTCTCCCTCTTCTGCAATGCACCGAGAACCGTGGGAGCCTCAAACTCAACGACCCGCTGAACAAAACACCTATGCACCCAAGCCCCCCCCACCCAAGTCCATTGAAACTGATGGTGTCTCTGTGGCCCCGAGACCCCCAAGAATGGAACCCCCTTGTGGGTTCTGCCGAATTGGTCCCCCCAGCAGCCTCTTTCCTACAGGTGCTTTTCCCATTGACTACAGTGTGTAGCGTGCGAGGCTACCACCGGCGGAAGCACTTCTGCACCGGGACACCACAGGGCAGGTAAACTTGACTCTTGGTGCTTTCTTGGACCTTGGCCCCTACTCATCTTAAGTCCAGAAGAACAGTCCTGTAAGTTGTTTGCAAGTGACCCTATGCAGTGAATGTTTCTCCCTTAGGATAACATTACCGCCTTCGATGCTCATGTCTCAAATCTGACAGCTGTCATTTTCTATTGTTTTTACTGTAAAATGTGAATATATTCTAAAGTATTTACCCAATTACGAAGTTCTTGGCGTCTAAAATTCTATAATGTTATTTTTCTAAATTGGTCTTGAGTTTCTTCTTGTGTGTGTCTCATTTATTGACTGTGAGTGCAACAAATGCTTAACACTGTGAGAAGCTGGGTTTCTGTTGCAGTAACTCCCCTCCCCCCCCCCCACTTTTTGCCAGACTACTGATGCACTTTTGACTTGATGTGCCCTGTGTCCCTGCCAATCAGGTTCCCAGGGCCTGTGTTCTTTCCCCACAACTGTACCCAAACCCAATTGGCATCTCTGGCCACAGGTCAGCCCCTGGTAAATGGTACCACACGTACCCAGGGCACTGTGACCAGGGAAGACCTCTAAGGGCTGCAGCACTTATTGTGCCACCCTTCGAGGCCCTGTACCTTTACACACACACACTGCCATTGCAGGCTGTGTGTTTTGGTGCAAAACAAAGTGAAGTCGACATGGCACACATCCCTGTGTGCCCTTCCTACAACCCACTGCTCTGGCATAGGTCAGCCACCCCTCTAGCTGGGTGCACTATACCAGTGGTGAGGGAGGGTACAGGTGCATGAGCCCTGTACCCCTACAGTGTCTAAGTCCATTCTTAGACATTGTAAGTGCAGTGTTGCCATTAAGAGTATATGGTGCTGGGAGTTTGTCATTGCGAACTCCACAGTACCATAATGGCTGCACTGAAAACTGGGAAGGTTGGTATATCACTTCTCAGCACATTAACCCCACACTGATGCCAGTGTGGGATTTAATGAAAAATGCACTAAGAGGGCATCTTAGAGCTGCCCCCTGAAAAACGACCAGCCTCTGGTGCGTTTCCTGACTGGTACACACCAGCCTGCCACCACGAGACATGTTTCTGGACCCTTAGGGTGGGAGCCTTAGCTCCCTGAGCCCAGAAACCAAGCCTTTCCTGGGCGGAGGTGCTCACACCTCCCCCAGGCCAGGAAGAGCTTCTGTGGCAGGGGAGCTTCAAAGGCCTGGCAGCCTTTGTAATGCGACCCCCAGCCTCTCCCGCTGTCAGGAGCAGGCCCCCTTCCTGTCTCCCTGTAAGAAACTGACTCTATATATACTACACCAAAATGAGGTATAGTGTGTATAGAGTCCAAGTGACCCCAGAGGTAGGCAGAGGTTAAAGTTAGATAGAACCTTACTCTCTATTTGTGGTAGAGTGGTCGAGCAGTAAGGCAGTATCAGAGGACAGTGTTAAGCATTTGATGTACACAGTCAGCAAATGAATTCACACACTCAAGAACTGAACTCTAGGCCAATTGTTTTTGTATAAAAATATACTGTTTTATTTTTAGAACCAAGCAATCCTGGCACAGGTAAGCATAAAATACTTTGCAGTAATAAGTTGCTGAATATAGAACAGTTTGAAAATGCAATTGTACTTTGTTTGATTTACAGGGGATGCAGTAGGTTGCAACACTTAGCAAATACAGTACATTGAAATGAATAGGCTTTCCCAGTAAATTGCAGGTAAGTTACTTTTTACGTTACTTTTTCTAACTCCGTGCTGGATACCTAGATTCAGCACTGGGACATTTCCTGCAAACAGGTAAGTAAACACGTTTTGGTTATTTGTGCGATTTTTAAAGAATATTTTTAGATTTCAAAACTCCACACTTAGAAACTTTTTGGAGAAAAAGTGTCAATGTTATCCTATGGAGGAAAAACAGGTTATCGGTTTGGAGGTAAGTAATCGACTGTGGGAGCTAAGGTTCTGGGGTTAGACTCTGGGGTCCCCCAGGGTCAGTGATGCACTATTGTTGCACCCTCAGCGGCACTAGGGCGGCCGGGTGCAGAGTGTTGAGGCCCAATGTTATCCTATGGAGGATACGGGGTCTCCGGTTGGTGGCTGCTGGCAAGCAGGCCACTGGGTTGTGGGAGCAAAGCTCCTAGGGTTTAGGTCTGGGCAAATAGGGAACCAAATTAGCATCAAAGGTGCACCCTCAGCGGCACTAGGGCGGCCGGGTGCAGGGTGCTGTTTTGAGGTCGGGTGCCCTGTTGTTTTCAGTGGAGCACCTCCGGTAAGAAGAAACACTGCAGGCTTGGGGACGAGGATCTTCTGGGTGCGACCACCACTTTGAGGGGTAAGTTGGGATGTCTTGGGTTGGTTAGGCACCGTTGGTTTGGGCACACAAGGCCGTGGGGCGTCGGGTGCAGGGTTGCCTTGGGACGTCGGAAAGTCTTACCCGCTCTGGTCGCGGTAGAGGGGATCCTCTGGATTGAGGCTGCAGGCGTCGACTGGAGGCTTGAGGCAGGTCAGGAGTCGCCGGATCTCGGGTCAGGATCGCCGGGGTGACCTCCTCGTGGTGTTTTTCCACTCGAGCTCGGTCCGGGTTTGGCGGGTGCAGAGTGGGCTTGATTCACGGTATCCGGCCGGAGCCAGAAGCTGCAGTTTGAACAAGTCCGGTGTTCACGGGAGAAGCAGGCTTGGAAGTGAAGGCAGGCAGGTCCTCCGGGGTTTTTGAGGTTGCTGGCTGCAGGACACACCGGGATTTCGCAGGAGCAGGTTCGAGGGGAGACAGGCCTGTAGGGCTGGGGCCAAGTCAATGGGCGTCGTCCTCTTGTTAGCTCCGCACGGCTCTTCGTCCTTCTTCTTTTCTTCTTGTTTCTTGTCTGGATCTGAGGAAGCAAGGTTCAGGGTGCCCCCTAAATACTAGATTTAGGGGCGTTACAGGTAGGTAAAGGGCAGGGACCAATGGGTCCCTTCCCTGGGGTGGGTACACCCCCTTTCGTGCCAACCTCCAGTGGGAGGGAGGCAGGAGCCTGTCCCTGGTTGGCTAGGTCCCCCCCATCCTCAACATGGCGGGGACTCAGAGTTGTGCTTCACCTCGCCTCCCCCACCTGAGGGGTGGAGTTGGCAGAGGTGGGCACACCTCTTCCCTCACTTGTTTTTCCCGCTGGTTCTCCCGCCCAAAGTGGGGGTAGAACCAGTGGGGACCAGTTGCTGAAAGCAGCAATTGGTCTGGGGAGGCTCACAAAGGCGGCATGCCTTTGAAGCTTCCCCTTCGTGAACCCTGCCCATCCTGGGGGAGGAGGCTTGGCACCTCGTCCCAGGATGTGCATTGTTTCAGGCCTCCGAGAGCAGCAGGCTCTCGACCCAGGGGTCCAGAAACATGTCTGTTGGTAGCAGCCTAAGCAGCCACTCAGTCAGGTCAATAGAAGTTGGTCGAGTTTCAGGGGGCATCTCTAAGATGCCCTCTGTTGTGCATTTTACATTAAATCCCACACTGGCATCAGTGTGGGTTTAATGTGCTGAGAAGTTTGATACCAAACTTCCCAGTCTTCAGTGTAGCCATTATGGGGTTGTGGAGTTCGTAATGACAAACTCCCAGCACCATATACTCTGAATGGCAGCACTGCACTTACAGTGCCCAGGAATGGACCTGGGCACTTTAGGGGTACAGGCCTCATGCACCTGTACCCTCACCACTGGCATAGGGCACCCAGCTAGAGGGGTGACTGATGTATGCCAGGGCAGTGGTTTGTGGGCATGACACACAGGGATGTGTGCCATGTCGACTCTTCACTTTGTTCTGCACCAAGACACGCAGCCTGCAAAGGCAGTGTGTGTGTGAAAAGGTGCAGGGCCTCTAAGGGTGGCACAATAAGTTCTGCAGCCCTCAGGGGCCTTCCCTGGTCACAGTGCCCTGGGTACCTGTGGTACCGTTTACCAGGGGCCTACCTGTGGCCAGGGATGCCAATTGGGTTTAGGCTTCAATGCAGTTTTTAGGGAAGGAACATAGGTCCTGGGTACCTGATTAGCAGGAGCCCAGGGCACACTCAGTCAAAGAACATCAGCAATTCAGCAAAAAGTGGGGGCTTACCATGCAGAAAGAGGGCACTTTCTCGCATTCCCTCCTTTTCGGCAGGAAGACAGGTGGGAAAATTAGCCAGCCCTGAAGGTGTGCCCACCTCTGCCAACCCCACCCCTCAGGTGGGGGAGGCTAGGTGAAGCCCACTCTTCAGTGCCCGCCATCTTGCAGATGGCAGGCACTCACCAATCAGGATTAGGGATTGTGCTCACTCCCCCATGTGGGGTAAGCACACCAAGGGTATAGTCACCCTAAGGTCAGTAGCCCATTGGCTACTGACCTCGGGACCCCTAAAACGCCCCCTAAATACAGTATTTAGGGGGCAGCCCTGAACCAAGAACGCAGATTCCCGCAACCTAAGAAGGAAAAGGACGAAAGAAAACGCCCAGCAGAGGAGACTGCAGTGAACAACTGACTTGGCCCCCAGCCCTACCGGCCCGTCTGCAGTTTCCAGAGATCCTGCTCCAAAAATCGTCTTGTCCTGCAGCCAGCGACCTCCAGATCCCCTGGGAGGACTGACTGCCTTCAACAAAGACTGGATCTCCTGTGAACAGCAGCTCTGTTCAGAAGAAACACCAAAGAAAGACTCCAAGCCTGCTGAGGAAAAAGAAACCCGACGTCTGAAACCACCACTGCACCCGTCGCCTACGGCCCGAGTTTGAGTGGCCCACCGGTCCCAGCGAGGTCCCCCAGCGCTCCGAGTCCACCATGGGTTGACCCCTCCAGGACTCCCCGACGTCGCCTGCAGCCTCTGCATGGAGACCCCCTCCCCCCCCAGCCGCGAGTGGCCCGGCAAGGTGAAATCCGACCTCAAAAGACACCCCTGCATCCAGCCGCCCTGACCCTGGAGATAAGAACCCGAGGTGCACCTACGTCCCTGAGCCCTCCAACTTATCTGCCCAGTTGTTGGTTCCTCCCGGAAGTCTTCCTGGACTGAGCCTGCAGCTAAAAACCAAAACCGAAAATTCCCATTGAAAACAACAGGGCACCCGACGCTAAAACACCCTGCACCCAGCCGCCGCTGCGGGTGCACTTTTTGTGCTAAACCGGATCCCCCTTTGCCCTGAGCCTAACACCAGGAGCTTGGCTCCCACAACCTTGTGGCCTGCTCACCAGCAGCCACCAACCGGAGGCCCCCTATCCCCCATTGGATAACATTGGGCCTCAGCACTCTGCACCCGGCCGCCCTAGTGCCGCTGAGGGTGTAACTAGAGTGCATCCTTGACCCTGGGGGACCCCTGAGTCTAACCCCAGAACACCAACTCCCACAACAAAGTAATTACCTTTAAACCAATAACACTATTTTCCTCCATAGGATAACATTGACTATTTTTCTATGATAAGTTTCTAAGCGTGGAGTTGGAAAACCTAAAGAAATTCTTTAAAGTTGTACTAACTAACAAAAACGCTTTTACTTAACTGTTTACAGGAAATGTTCCAGTGCAGTATCCAGGCATACTGCACTGTGTAAGAAAAGTTATCTCAAAAGTAACTTACCTGTAATTTTACTAAAAATATTATAGAAAGTATATGTACTGTATTCTGAAAAGCATTGCATTACCAGTAACACTACTGTAATCAAATCAAAGTGCCTTTACAATTGCAATTCAAACTATTTACAAACTGCATTTCTACTGTAAAGTATTTATTGCTTACCTGTGCAAGGCTTGCTTGGTTCTAGGAAATAAAATAAGTAAAAGAATATTTTTATACAAAAACAATTGGTCTGAAGTTCAGTCTTTGAGTGTGTGAATTCATTTGCTGACTGAGTGTGTACAACAAATGTTTAACACTGTCCTCTGATAAAGCCTTACTGCTCGACCACACTACCACAAAAGAGAGCATTTGGGATTATTAATGTAAGCCCGGTAAGCCAATAAGGGTTGTTTGAACTTTCTGTATGGTGCTTTCTACACTTGCCCAGAAAGTCCTCTTGTGTAATGGTAATCTTTGGGTGGCCTTCAGACAATAAATAGAAGATAGAAACCATTCCCAACCTAGAGTCTTCCTGTTGCTCTCTACCCAATTCCACTTTAGTGGGCATATGTTGATTTTTGTATTTACTTATGGCTAGACCACCTATGACACTTCTTGATACCCAACTCATGATCACACCTTTCGCTGGTCACTTTATCTAACAATCTCAAATGCGAACCCTTTTAGGATGAAAAGTATTAATCGTGAAAATTACATTTATCCATGTCCCGAAGAATGGTTCCCCCCCACAAGCTTCCAAAAATCCTTCACTAAACTTAGTATTACACCTCATAAAGGAGGTAACCCTAATTACTGATTGGATTTCCTTTCCACACCACCATGGAAGCCATTGACACTATAGCTATGTTATGGATAAAAAAACATAAAAATCAAATTCTGAAGGCATCTTAAAGTTAGTTTAACTGAAGCTTGACCATACTAAAAATACAAGATTTAGAAATGGAACGTTGATGGAGGAAACCCAAGCCTAGCCCAGACAGAGACCTGTGTGAAACCCCTTTCAGTACCTCCCACGCAGTTAGTAGTTCAGAGAGCCAAAAAATCAGTAGGTGTCTTGCACAAGTCGAGTCTCAGGAAAATTATAGAACTGGAAGCTTTGAAGATCCCTTTTTCTGCATCCAGTTAACTATGTGAAAACGTTTTCACCTTCTAAGATAAGTTCCTGAAGATTCAGGCATAAATCGGTGAGATGCCAGAACTTCAGCTATTTACCCAGTTGAACAACCAACCATTTACCCCAGCCTCTCTGTCTTTACCTTATTGAACAATAATAAAATTGGCAAAGCAGCATAGGAAATTAAAGCTTCCAATCTTTCAGTCGAACCCTGTTCAATAATTACTTATCTAATGAACTCAAAGTTCATTAGATGAAGGCAAAGTTCTGAATGGTCTAACAGAAGCTATCAGACAATCATTTATATTTGGAAAGTTGCAGACCCATTTTGAACCTCCCCTTGATGAGCAAAATCATTTAAAAGTTGGTAGCATGTCAACTCAAGGATTTTTGTGGACCGATTATCTGGATTCAGGCTAGATGAGAACCGAAATGGTTGTTGATGACATCGGAGAAATCGGCCTTCTGCAGTAGACAATGAAACTCTTATCTTTCTCTGTTTACCCTCTACCTGTAGACCATAAAATCCTACTAGAGTGCTTGAAAAATCATTCATGTCTAATCGGCGTGAGCAAAGCAGGATACTGCAATTTTTGTCATCCACAAAACAAATCTTGTTTGTCCTGAAAGATTCACTGTTTTCCCTGCAGCTCATTAAAATATAACCTAGATCTCTAGTTCAGATTATTTCCTAATATCACTTTTCTATCCCAGTGCACGCAGATGACTTTGCTCCACATCACGGATGGGAATTAATCAGATTAGCAAAACCAGAACACAGTGTGCCTGGTGCATATATATTTCGAGATGGAGAGTCCCTGTTCTCTATGGTTAGAAGACTGGCTGATCTGCAGCTGACTGATTCCAAGCTGATTTCCTGAACTAATGTTGCTCTAGTTCCAAAACAGAGTGCAAACAATCTAGGCGCATGGTTCGACACAGGCCTTTGGTTTGCTCTCCAGCTTATTATGCAAACAAACGATGTTACATGGTTGGTTATAAAACTGCTTTGAACATAATGCTCTCCTACTATAATTCAGCATGTGCCAGAGCACGTAAGAAAGTCTTAAAGAACTCCAGTGACCATGGAGTCAAGCAGCCAGGCTGTCTCAACCTGAACGTTGTTGCACATAACTCCAGCTCTGCTCAAAAAATAAATTAAGACTTCTGTGTTGAGTCTTCCAATCATGCAAGCACATTGGCCCAATATACCTGTGGAAGTTGACATTCCCAGTCGATCTCTGACATTAATGAATAAAACATGCTTGATCTTCAGGTTCCCTGTCTTGCCCTGTGAAGCATCCTGAGAAAGGCCTGTAAAGACCAGGACTTTTGATCAATATGCCATGTAATGAGCAGAGAAATCTTGTGGTGAGTCATCATGTGACTGGTGGAACCAAGGTAAATTAAAGTTGTGTAGAGGTGGGCGACAAATATCCACTGATTTATTCATGCCTCCCCACCCAATGCTTAATTTATTAAATAAAAATAAGTGCTGGGGCCCAAGATTTTGCTCAAAAGCCCTCTGCCCATGCCATCATATGTCAGGGGGGCCGAATACCAAAGATATGTACTCTTGCTTCCACCTCTTGCCTCTTTAATTCACAGCCAGAAAATCCATCCCTCACTCTTGCTGGTTCTTTTTCATCACTGCTTTTTTTCTCTTCCTCCTCCTTTCTCTCTTTTTTGTTTTTGTTTCTCATGCTGGTCCTTTAAAAAGAGTACCAGTGGGCCTCCTCTGCAACCACCAGCTCAAATTAAGCACCAGTCCCGCCCTCCTCCTTGCACACAATGTTAGACAATCAGGTTTGAATTTTAGGCCCTGCATGTCATCATCGGCAACATGTTTCAGTGTCTTCTATGATGGGATGCTTCATCAGGGTTTATTTTTGTAATGGGGAACACAAAGAATAAAGTAACCAGTCTCTTGTTAAGAGTGTCACATCTGCTGCTTGCAGTAATGCAGCTTGGCACGCAGCAGACCAATTTGGTAGAGAGCTTGGGCTTGCACGCCAGCTGCCCCCATCTGAACCAATGTTAACGTACTGCAGTTTTCAAAGAAGCATGCAGGCTGGCTAGACATTTAAGCCCTTATTCTTTACTCTGTTTGTCTGCTGCTGGCCACGCAGTGTTTGGTTTCACCGCGCACACACTGACTTACAGACTATCATTGTACCTTGAGAATCCGTAGAGTGATGAGGGTCATTGATCAGAAATGCTTGCAGATCCCCCAGATGCCAGTGGTCCACCAGGAATCTTCCCTTCAATGAAGCTCTCTATTTCTTTTCGTAACTTTAACATATACTTCTCACAAAGGGCCTCTCCCTGTTACATTCATACTTTCCTGCCTTTATCAAGACAGTTTCTCATTACCCAGAGTGTGAGAAGCTGAGTTTCTGTTGCAGTAACCACCCCCCCCACACACACACACACTTTTTGCCAGACTACTGATGCACTTTTGACTTGATGTGCCCCGGGTCCCTGCCAATCAGGTTCCCAGGGACTGTGTTCTTTCCCCAAAACTTTCCCCAAACCCAATTGGCATCTCTGGCCACAGGTCAGCCCCTGGTAAATGGTACCACAGGTACCCAGGGCACTGTGACCAGGGAAGACCTCTAAGGGCTGCAGTCCTTTTTGTGCCACCCTTCAAGGCCCTGTACCTTTACACACACACACACTGCCATTGCAGGCTGCGTGTTTTGGTGCAGAACAAAGTGACGAGTCGACATGGCACACATCCCTGTGTGCCATGCCTACAACCCACTGCCCTGGCATAGGTCAGCCACCCCTCTAGCTGGGTGCACTATACCAGTGGTGAGGGTACAGGAGCATGAGGCCTGTACCTCTACAGTGTCTAAGTCAATTCTTAAACATTGTAAGTGCAGTGCTGCCATTAAGAGTATATGGCGCTGGGAGTTTCATTACGAACTCCACAGTACCATAATGGCTGCACTGAAAACTGAAAAGTTTGGTATCAAACTTCTCAGCACATTAACCCTACACTGATGCCAGTGTGGGATTTAATGAAAAATGCCCTCAGAGGGCATCTTAGAGATGCCCCCTGAAAAACGACCAGCCTCTGGTGGGTTCCCTGACTGGTTCACACCAGCCTGCCACCACGAGACATGTTTCTGGACCCCTAGGGTGGGAACCTTCGCTCCCTGTGCCCAGAAGCAAAGCCTTTCCTGGGCGGAGGTGTTCACACCTCCCCCAGGCCAGGAAGAGCCATCTGTGGCAGGGGAGCTTCAAAGGCCTGGCAGCCTTTGTAATGCTACCCCAGCCTCTCCTGCTATCAGGAGCAGGCCCTCTTCCTGTCTCCCCTCCTTTCGGCGGGAAGACAGGCGGGGAAAAACTAGCCAGCCCAGAAGGTGTGCCCACCTCTGCCAACTCCACCCCTCAGGTGGGGGAGGCGAGGTGAAGCCCACTCTTCCGTGCCCGCCATCTTGCAGATGGCAGGCACTCACCAATCAGGATTAGGGATTGTGCTCACTCCCCATGTGGGGTGAGCACACCAAGGGTGTAGTCACCCTAAGGTCAGTAGCCCATTGACTATTGACCTCGAGACCCTAAAACGCCCCTAAATACAGTATTTAGTGGGCAGCCCTGAACCAAGAAGGTAGACCAGAAGAAACTACAATTAAAGAAGGACAAAGCAGCTGAGCCGAAGCTAACAAGAGGAAGATACCCACTGACTTGGCCCCAGCCCTACCGGCCTGTCTCCACCTCGAACCTGCTCCTGCGAAATCCCGGTGTGTCCTGCAGCCAGCAACCTCGAACCCCGGAGGACCTGCCTGCCTTCAACCACAAAGACTGTGTCTCCCATGAACACCGGATTTGTTCATCTCTAACCTCTGGCTCCGGCCAGACACCGCGAATCCGCACCACTCTGTACCCGCTGTCCACGGCCCGAGTGGCCAAACACCACGAGGAGGTACCCCCGGCGATCCTGACCCGAGATCTGGCATTCCCTGACCTGCCTCAAACCTCCAGCCGACGACTGCAGCCTAAATCCGGAAGGTCGCCCCAACTGTGTCCAGGAGCTGGTAAGAAGATCCGACCCTAAAAGACACCCCTGCACCCGACGCCCCACGGCCTTTAGTGGTCCATCCGACGGTGCCTAACCAACCCCCAAGATCCCAACTTACCTCCCGAAGTAGTGGTCGCACCCAGAAGACCTTCGTCCCCAAGCCTGCAGTGCCTTTGCAAACCGGAGGTTCTCCATTGCAAACAGGGCGCCCGACGTTGAAACAGCCCCCTTCACCCGGCCGCCCTAGTGCCGCTCAGGGTGCACCTTTGGTGTTACTTTGTTTCCCCATTTGCCCTGAGCTAAAGTCCAGGAGCTTTTCTCCCACAACCAAGTGGCCTGCTCGTCAGCAGCCACCAACCGGAGGCTCCCTATCCCCCGTTGGATAACATTGGGCCTCAGCACTCTGCACCCGGCCGCCCCAGTGCCGCTGAGGATGTAACGAGAGTGCATCCCTGACCCTGGGGGACCCCTGAGTCTACTCCCAGAACCTCAACTCCCACTACCGAATACTTACCCTAAAACCGATAACACTATTTTCCTCCGTAGGATAACATTGACTGTTTTTCTTGGAAAAGTTTCTAAGTGTTGAGTTTGAAAACCTAAAGAAAGTCTTGAAAATTGTACTAACAAACGATTTTACTTACCTGTTTACAAGAAATGCCCCAGTTTAGTATCCAGGTAAACTACACTGAGTATGAAAAGTAATCTCAAAAGTAACTTACCTGTAATTTTACTCAAAATCCTATACACAGTATATGTACTGTATTTAGAAAAGCATTGCATTATCAGTAACACTACTGTAATCAAATCAAAGTACATTTACAATTGCAATCCAAACTGTTACAATCTGTATATTTACAGCAAAGTACTTTTTTAAAAAAACGTTAATTTATTTATGCATTTTGAATCAAACATGAGGAACAATGGCAGGTACAAGCAAAGCATCATTTCCACTGTATAGACGTAATCAGAAGGCTAAAAAACAATGAATCACAAGCACAATAAGAAATGTGACAAACGATGATGCATAGGGTGGCACTTAATATCAAAGGCAATACAGTAATTATTGGGTCAGGTCACAGGCACTGGAAGTTAGGGTTACAGCAAGTATGTCAGTGGAATGCAAACCCACACATTAAGGCAAATCTGATTCAGTCCTTTACAACAGATGCAGTCCGTGCGGCATCATCATCGGCAAGAGGATGGGACAGTAGGTATGACGTTAGAGGACCCCAGTTGTCTCGGGGGCGAGAGGAGGGGGGGAGCAATTCAGCAAATGTGTACATTTGTTCCTGCCAGAAAACCATATCATGGAGCCAATCCTTAAATCTAGGTGCCCTGCCCCGCCCCCATTTGCACGCTATCTGTCTCTTTGCTAAGAGGAGGGCGAAGGAAACGAATTTCCGGCATGGCCCAGCAAGCGGCTGAGTGTAACCTAATAAGGCGAGAAGGGGAGTGTGCTGGAGGCGCAGAAGTGTCATTTGGTCTAGTGCCGTAAGGACTTGACACCAATAGTCCTGAACTGCACCGCAGCTCCAGGCCAAATGGAGGAAATCAGCGCCGCAGCGGTCACATCTGTCATTGTCTCGTAGATTATAGCGATGAAGCCTAGCCGGTGTATAATATGTGCAGTGAAGGAATTTATAATGTAAGATACGAAGTCGGCTACTAGAGGTGCTGCGCTCTGTCTGCAGACAACAATAGGTCCACTGCTCATCGGTGAGGGCAAAACCCATCTCCGCCGACCATTTATCTCGGGCTGTGTGCTGTATGGGACCCTGCACGGTAAAGAGAGTATGGTAAAGTGTAGAGACTAGATGTGGAGCCCCATCACTGCGCAATGTAAGACGTAGGGGGGCAGATTCTAATGGTTCGCGTGGGTAACCAGGTATGTGCTCTTTTGGCGGAGACGGACATAGAGGAAAAGGTCCATTGGGGATGGTGGGCACCTAGAAAAAAGTTGCTGTGATGTGCGAAATTGACCGTTCAGGTAAAGATCTCCCCAGGTCGCGATCCCGTGTTTGATTCGAGTTTTCCGGAAAAGCCCTTCCTGTAGGAGAGGCATCTTCGGGTGATATGCTAGAGGGAGCTGGGGTGAGTAGAGCACAGGGGTCTGGGTGTGCCTGGCGATGGTTTGCCATGCCCTCACAGTGTTGGTGACAGGCGTTGGGTCGTCGGTGCGCGATGCCACGGTAGTGAAGATGGCGCCCTCAAGTGGTATGGGGTCAGATAACCATTGCTCAGTGGCAACTTGAGGCATGTATTTGGGAGGGTGGAACCAGAAATGGGCATAGTGAGCCTGTGCACAGAGGTAATAGAGTTCAAAGTTTGGTACATCAAACCCCCCTTGCGAATATGACCGTGTGAGAGTGTCCCATTGTATTCTGGGTTGCTTGCCACCCCAGGTAAGCCGTATCAGCTCAGTGCGGAGGAGGAGGAAAAAATGCCTGCCCGGGTCATGTGGTATGTTTAAAAATAAGTATAGGAGTTTGGGGAGTATGACCATTTTGATGAGTGATAGTCGCCCCGCAACGGAGAGCGGCAGTGCTATCCAGGGCGCGACCATAGTTGAGGCGTAGCAATTCGTCTCGATCTGCGGAGACCCGTATCCCTAGGTACTTTACCTCCCCAGCGCACCACTCAATAGGAAAGTCTGGAGTAAAAGGTGCCACGGACGAGTTGAGGGGGAAAAGTTGGGGTTTGGCCCAATTTATATGAACACCGGAGAGCCCTCCAAACCGCACAAACTCCCGGAGTAGTGGGTTAAGGTTTAGCTGTGGTTCCCTCACATAGAGCGTAATATCATCCGCGTATAAGGAGAGAAGAATAGATCGGAGTGAGCATCGAAGGGCTTTGTCGTGGTGGTATTGCCGGAGCCGAGCCGCAAGTGGTTCAACTGCAAGGGCGAAAAGAAGTGGAGAAAGGGGGCAGCCCTGACTTGTACCACGGGTAAAGAAGAAGGCGGGAGAGGAGTGGCCGTTGATAAGGACCTTGGCTACTGGGCCGGTGTACAACAGGCGGACCCAGGAGAGAAATCCCTTAGGCATGCCCATGTTTTGGAGGATGGTGAAGAGGTAGTCCCATTCAACCGAGTCAAATGCCTTAGTGGCATCAAGGAAAACAGCTGCCATGGGCACTGACTGGTCTACCGACCGCAATATGGAGAAGAGCGTGCGGAGATTATGTGATGTTGCACGCCCGGGAATGAAG
This sequence comes from Calotriton arnoldi, assembly GCA_963921515.1. Classification (NCBI taxonomy): domain Eukaryota; kingdom Metazoa; phylum Chordata; class Amphibia; order Caudata; family Salamandridae; genus Calotriton; species Calotriton arnoldi. The sequence goes on along the minus strand of CAWUFW010008802.1, from coordinate 255,281 downwards.
CCTGATTGATCGGGCAGAACCAGCTTTTCCATGAGGAGAGTGAGACGGTTGGCCAGGAGTTTGGCCAGGATCTTGGCATCCGTGTTTATTAAAGAGAGGGGCCGGTATGAATCGCAACAGTCCGCAGGCTTGCCCGGTTTCAGAAGGGAGGTAATCCGGGCGAGCCGCATGGATGGTGGAAGATGGCCCACTTCCTGCGCCTCATTGAAGACATTTTTGAGAATGGGGAGGAGTTGCGCAATGTACGTTTTATAGAAGTCGATGGGGAGGCCGTCCGAGCCAAGGGCCCTCCCAGACTTCAGTTGCATGATGGCTTCGTGTATCTCGTCATTCTCGAACGGCGCAGCCAGGAACTCCCGCTGGGAATCTCCGAGCCAGCCAAGGGCAATGTCTTGCAAGTATGAGGCGAAGTCCGGGGTCACGGTCCGGTGGGAACTGTACAGGTCGGTATAAAATTCGGTAAATGTATGGAGTATATCACGGCTGTCTCTGTGGCGTGTACCGGAGGAGTCTTTAACTTCAAGGACATAATTTGAGAACCGGGGTAAGCGGATGTCTTGTGCCAGTGCCCTACCCGGGCGTTCACCCTTGCCATATCGACGTGCAGTGTGATACTTGCCCCGGAATTTCGCCTCTGATTCTGCAGTGCGGTTATACTCGGATAGTTTTTCCTGGAATGTCGCCAATCGTTGCCCGGAGTTGTCCCCCCAGAGATCACTCTCCAGCTGTTTGAGCTCGTCTTCAAGTGAGTGGAGTGTGCGGCAAAGATCCCGCAACACCCCAAAGCTTTTGGCCATGCAGGAGCCTCGGATGGTGACCTTAAAGGCCTCCCACACCGTGCCTAATGATGTAACTGAGTTGATATTAATCCGGAAGAAGTCGGAGATTTCAGTGCCAATCTCAGCCTTAAAGGCAGCGTCCAAAAGCGCTTCAGGCATGAGGCGCCAAAGTCTAGGGGAAGCACGCGAATCAGGTAGGGCTAGTGTGATAAGCACCGGAGCATGGTCGGAGAGGGTTCTGGCAAGATGAGCCGCGCGAGTGATCCACGAGGCCGCTCCACGGGAAACCACCCAATAGTCCAGGGCGAGCCCAGGAGGCATGCGCTGCGGTATAGTGAGTGACCTCCCTATTAGCCGGGTGTACATGTCGCCACACATCAATGAGGCCGTGTGCCGCGAGGATGCCCGAGAGAGTCTCACATGTTTGTGTATAGTGTTGAGGTGATGGATTAGATCTATCTGCAGCGGGTTGGAAAGCTGTGTTAAAATCACCCCCCCAGATGATATGTGTAGAACCTACTTGGAGTATGTGCCCCCACAAAGTGGTGTAAAAATCAGGATCATCAATATTGGGTCCATAACTACAGACCAGTGTCACCGATTGCGTGCCCAATGTGCCCCATATCATGCAGCTACGGCCTAGTGAGTCCTGTTGTGTGCCTCCCAGCCGAAAGGGGACGCTCCGCTTTATGAGGACCACTACACCCCTAGAGTAAGTAGAGTAGGCGGAAAATACACGAAACGCTGCCCATTTACTGGCAAAGGTTTGAGTGCGGGCCGGGTCCAAGTGTGTCTCCTGCAGCACTGCGATATGGACTTGGTGTCTAGCTAGATATGTTAAGATTTGCCTGCACTTACGTGGGTCCTTATGGCCTCTAACATTCCAGGTGATAAGGTTAAGATTCAGTGTCTCAGTGTGATTGAACGTGATACCCTATGGTAATTGTGCCATAATGTGCTCTACAGGATAGGGAGAAGAACGCGCCTGGGGTTACAGTGACTGCGTTTACTTGTTGCCATAACATGCTACCTACAACATTAGAACAGAATCCCCTCCCCACCCCCACCCACATCAGCACCCCAACCGTGCCGGTATCAATAATCCCACCCATCCCATAATAAGACAATTGCAACAGTGCATTCGAAGAGGAGGTATACATGAAGTACTAGGGGAACGCCCGTGTGGGGAACGCTAGTGGGCAACGAGAACCTCTACCTCTCCCTAAATGGCGTGTCTGACTCCCGATGATGGGGGGGAGACGGGATGCAGGGAGGGGGAAGAGAGTGCTTGGCGTGTTTCAAACAATAGCTAAGAGCACATTAAACATTACAGGATTACAATGCCCGCCCATAGGGAGCATAACTGGCCCCACCAGGGTTTCAATACTTATCTGATGATATGAGAGAGTTCATGAGATGCCAAATTTTCTACAAGCACATGGAGGTGTATCTCCCCGCTGGGAGACCAGTCTAACCAGTTCATCCGTGTAGTAGGCAGGCGCAAACTCCCACAGCCAACAGCTTGAAGGCGAACTGCAATAACTATAGTCCAAGCTGAGTAGGCGCAGAGGACCGGTACCATCTATAGATCCTTAGTCGCAGTCTAAAGTAGGAGATTGTGATAGGCGATCCTGTGAATGATGGGAGGGAGAACTTTTCCTGATGTGACGGAGGAAGTCGTCGACCTGTCGTTCATTGGTGCAGAAATGATGTTTGACGTCATACAGGATTCGAAGTCGAGCTGGGTATAGTAGGGCATACTCAATTTGCAGTTTACGCAACTTCTGCTTAGCAGGTAGAAGTTTGCGGCGCGCCTCCTGTACTGCCATGGTGAAATCCGGGTATATTGAGAAACTGGTCCCTTCGAACTGTGAATTTGGGTTTCCCCTGGCCATCCTCAATGCAGTGTCTCGGTCTCTGTAATTGAGAATCCGGGCGATGATTGGGCGAGGGTTTGTGCCCGGAGGTGGCCTGGGACCGAGCGATCGATGCGCCCGTTCCACAATCAACTGCGTGGAGAACGCGTCCGCGCCGAAAGTGGTGGTCAGCAAACGCTCAATGAAATCTTCAAGATGGCCAGTATTCATGCTTTCGGGAATTCCCGTGACGCGGATATTATTGCGGCGACTTCTTGCTTCCAAGTCCTCGTTCTTGGCCGCAATAACTTTGAGGAGCTTATCCATTTGAGCCACCTGTTTGGTCACCTGCACAGTAGCATCCTCGTTGTCAGAAATCCGCTTCTCGGCTTCTTTGATTTGTTCGCTGTGCTTCTCCACTGTTAGCACTATGTAGTCCATGCGGGCATTCATGGAATCCATTTTATTGGATAGGTCTGTGAGGCTGTGCTGCATAGACAGGAGAAGCGTTTTGCTTTCATCAGCCTGAGCGGCCTGAGGATGTGAGGGCTGCGTTTCCAGGCTCTGGTTAATGTCCTCGGCAGTGGAGCGCGTAACCGTCTTCTTCGCATCAAAGGGGAGCTTTGATTGCCTGCTGCCATTTTCCCCATGGATAGAGGTGTTCTCGAAGATGCTGAGCCAGGGGAAGGGCCCGGGTTACAGCAGCGGCAGTCGGGGCGCAGTCGATAAGCCAGAGTGGGGTCCCCTCTCACGCTGGTGCTGGAGAGGGCTTACTCCATCCAAGGAACCCCCAGCGTGAAGCGTCGGCCCAGAAAGGGAGAGAGGGGTGAGTCGTGCAGTATAGAGGAGCCCTTGGTGGAAGATGGTGGCTGATTGCAGAGTGTGAACAGCACCCCCCAGAGAGTCCGACCGGCGCGTGATCAGGGCTGTGGCACCGGGGTCAAGGCTCTGTGCACTGTGTGAGGGCCCCGTCAGTCAAAGGCTCCATGTGCAGGGCGGTGTTGTTAGACTTCCAGGAGCACGGGGATGCGCAGCGGTCCGCCACCAGCACCGCAGTCTAATTGAAGGGGGGGGGGCCCGGAGTCACCACCCCCTCCGGATCGATAGGCAGCCGCTTGTGCGATGTGTAGCGCTGAGCCGCGAAAACTCCCAACCTCTACACGGGAGAATAGTAAGGTGTTGGCTCACCATATGGCAGTATTTATCCAGGTCGCGATGACGAGTCTATGGCAGGGGTCGGGTGGGGCGCCTGTCTGCGTGAATCACAGGGCCCCTTCTTGCTGCAGATTTCAGGTCTGGGCACCGCAGATTTTTCTGGTGTCTAGCTCGCGGGTCTCCGGTTCGGCCCAGTATGTATCGCGGGGGAGTAGTATCGCGGGGAGCGGGTCTCTGCACAAGACGGCCTAAGCGCCACGTGGAATCCCCAGCGCTCTCCCAGCCGCGCGGGCAGTCAGCAGGGCTCCACAGATTAGTGCCACTCACCCGGGCAGACTGAAATCGATCCGCTCTTCGCCCAGCTTGTGTCCCCAGCGGCAATATGGGTATCGGAATAATGCTACAGATGGCGGGGATCTCGGCGGACGTAGCAAATCAGGCAGTCATGCAGTTAGCTCAGGATAATTGACATAATCTGCAGCCAAGCGTCCAGAGCCTCACTGGTGCGCGGCCATCTTGGTCGTGCGCCACCTAGCGCCCCCATTTACAGCAAAGTACTTATCACTTACTTGTGCCAGACTTGCTTGGTTCTAGGAAATAAAATGACTAAAAGAATATTTTTATACAAAAACAATTGGTCTGAAGTTCAGTCTTTGAGTGTGTGAATTCATTTGTTGACTTAGTGTGTACAACAAATGCTTAACACTGTCCTCTGATAAAGCCTGACTTCTCGACCACACTACCACAAATAGAGAGTGAGGTGCTATCTACTTTACCTCTGCCTACCTTTTGGGTTCCACTGGACTCTGTGCACACTATACCTCACTTTGGTATAGTATATACAGAGCCAGTTTCCTACACAGAGTTAACTGTTCTAGGAGACTGCAACTTCCACAGATTGCAGACTTCATGATAGAATCAAACTCCTCTGGAGTTGCTTATTTCCCTGTGAGATTAATGTGTTAAATCTTCCTCATGGCTGTGTATTCTCTGATATGAAGTTCTACCTGGGTTGTAACCTGGTGGAGATTTTGGTGGTTTCTTTCCTATGGAACTGATCCTCCCGGCTATACTCGTCAATTTAACTTGTGATGAAATTGGACTTTTCAGGAAGAAAAAGTGGAAAGAGGGTAAAATATTTTTGGCCATAATATCTGAGAGTTTGGGATATATATTCTTCTTGTCCTTTCTCTCAGCTGGTCAACAATACTAAGGGAGGAACTGTCTGACGCTTCCCTTTTTTAGGTTGAGCCTAATCAGCGCTCAAGCGCTGCTTAGGATCTGACCTTTTGGAATCGACCTGTACTTTTTGGAAAACTCGTGCATGTACTGCACTGTTTCCAATGAGTACTCGTGCATGTAAGGCATCCACCTTGCGGGAGCGAGCAGCTTCGCCATCTGTTTCCAATTATCGCGCTCGTGCTTGTTAGTTGGAAACAGATGGCGCTGCAAGATAGATGCCGTACATGCACAAATACTTGTGCTTTCACTTTCTTGCCGGCTCCTGTCACCTCTAAAAAAGACGCCAGAAAACAAGGGACTTCGATGTCAGAAAGGAGTCGATTTACAAATCGGACAGTGGTTTGTCAGCATTTACTAGCTTCATGATCAGATCCAATTGGGCTTCCCAACTCTGCACCACAATCCCTTGTAGAGGTTTCTCTGCCACAACAAATCCGAGAGGCCGCCCGCGAAGAACAGCCTTTGACCGAAGCCTGCTCGAGCCAGGCATCCCTCCCCCCCCCACCCCCCTCCCAATGCTTCTGGCTTGGCCTCTATAGAACTCTTACTGAGGGGTCTGGGTTTCTTGGGTTGTGCTCAAAGGGTTTACACCAGCAGCACGCGAGTGCTCCCCAGCCCCGCCTTACTATCAAGTACATAGAAGTAACGTCTGCAGGCAGCACAGTCTTACTAGGATGTCACGCATTGTTAAACGGCGAAAATATTTCTGTTTATTCCAATTAGCGCAGGTGTTTACTGGCACAGAAACAAGACGGGAAGAAGGATCTGGCTTTTATACATAAAAAAAAATCCATAGGGCGCGCGCTCTGTTCTTGTGTGCCAGTGCCTCAGTCCCCATCTTGTTTTGTCTGGGTCGGAGGTGGTCGGCTTCCTTTGTTTTTCGCCTCTTTGAGTTCCTAGGCTGGCTGGGAGCACAGGCTACAGAAATATGATAACCAACAAACGGACCGCTTTTTCACTGACAAGCTTTTGTAAACACTGCTGTTTTCCAAGAATTCTCAGGACGGAATAATCCTCTCCAACAACGTAAACTTGCATGCAAACTTGACTTTTTAAGGACTGTTTTTCAGAGTTGTGTTAAGTCTTTGTCAGGATGGTTTTGGAATTGTATTTGCTTTGGAAACCGCTTTGTTTTTTTGCTGCCATTTGTGTGTTCTGCAAAATTTTCTCTTGACTCATGTGGGATAGCTGGGTTGGTTGATCTCGGGGCAGAGATATGTTTGTAATGTTATGGCCACAGATTAATTTTCCAGTTTTAGTACTCCGAGGTAGACTCATCCTTTTATCCCCCAATCACGATAAAAAGAATAACGTGGAATAGTGTTGCATTAATGCTTGTGATGAGAGATTTTAGTTTGTTTTGTTGGTTACATAAGTATGCAGTATTACCTGCTAAAATCTTACTTTTGATCCGGTGTCGCTGATTCCAGGGAGGCTGGGGGCTCAGTCTTGTCTTCAGCCAGGTGCACAAGGAGCTTGGGTGAGGGCTGAGGCTCTTAGGGTCTACTAGACTTCAGTTAATTAACTCAATCAAGCTGAAGTCCCAGTTTATGCTGGCATCTCGGGCTGTGATGCCAGTCTCTGGGTAGTGGGCAGCCTGGGGGTGTAGGCATTTCTTGGACATTTTAATTTTGTGACCCACATTTGGGCTCGCAAAGACTTTGCCTCCTTGACTTGAGAAATAGAGATTCATGCCATTGGTCCATTCTTGAGGGGGGTGGGGGGCACTTTCGTCCTACATCTGCTTCTAGGTGCTTTTGTGAATCATTTTTTTTTTCCTCTCGGATCACAGGCATGATTGAAAACAAAGCAAGCAAACCACAGCCTAAAGAAAAATACATACACTAATAAGGGTGAAACTGAATAACGGGGATCATTTTCATCTAGGGGCTTTAAGTGATGTCAAATAGGCAATGAGACCAAAGCGAGACTTGTCTAAAATGTCCCTGAGAGTTAGGAAGTGGAGAACATTTCCTTTAGTCACAGTTATCCACACAGTTTTATATTGTATGTGGGTCCTATACCAACCAGGCTGGCTTCTGACATGAGCAAGCTGGGCCAAAGAACAAGACGCCAATTTTCAGAGGAATTTTCGGAGCTGTCTGCACTAAGGTCATGCAAGCAACAGCGCCCCTCTCACCAGGCTCCATTGATTCAGTTAAAGTGGTTTTAATAATTTATTACCATGTACAGGCATTGTTTTTAACATTCAGTCTGCCCCTTCCATGCCTTCGTATCTCCCTCCCACCCCTTGCAGCCTCACACCAACTTGGCACCAGCGTGATGGAGCGAAGCTGTGGGTGAATAGAGTGAGTTTGGGAAGATGCAGAGATGTTGGGTTCACAGTCCCATCACTGCTCTGATGTACTCAGCCTGGGACAGACCTGTGAACACATAAGTGGCTTCCTGCTGCCTCATTTTGTTGATTAGCAGCAGCGAGGGCCCCAAATAAATTTGCTATCCTAGCAAAGGCAGACTCTGCATTCTATCAAATAGAAATAAAATAGTACAATGGCAGTGAATGCAAAGTGACAATTATGTGGAAGCAGTGGAAAACACTTTTTCACTGCTGTGTCGTAATTCCTGTGAATAATATTTATTACATTCTTTTACACGTATAACCAGTACATTCTGCCGCAGACTGCATTTAGTACAGTGAGTACAATATTCCACAATTCAGAACACGTCCCAGCACAATTTCTAATGTGGCCCACCCAGAGACCAGAGAATGCGAGCTGGAGACCCTTACAGCTGCGGCTTAGACGCCTCGAGCTGGCATACTGGACATGAGATGGGGTGCCCTTGTCATCTTGGGCTCTCACAGAAAGTGCCCCAAAAGATAACAAGCATTGGCATAGCCAATAGGTATCGCTTTTGGGACCTTAAAAGTATTTAGTTATGCAGCACAATATCCTTGGTGCAACAACATCAACTGTTGCATGGCTAAACACTTATAAGGTCACAAGGCGAGACCTATTGGCTATGCCAATGCTTGTTTGTTTTTGTACATGATTTATTCCTGTAAAGATAGAAAAAATAGATTTTTCTTCTGCCTGGTTTCTGATTGGATCCTGTTTTTAGAGAATGCATTAGTGAAGTGTCTAATGCATATGACTTGGAATATAGGACAATTGTTGGGGAACATCTTCATAGCAATTTATATAATAACGGTAAGCTCAAACATTGGTATAGTTATTGGGAAAAAAATACAACTTTGGACCTGTCTTCATAAGTATTGTAGTAAAAGAAGTAGAGTCAGTTGATGCCTGCATTGGCATTGCAATATTAGAGGTATCTGCGGAGGGATGGTAATAAAGGTATTGTATTGAAGCGATTAATTGCCTTACTTCTGTAAGGTGTTCCACTTCTAGTCCCATCAGTGTTTCCACCTTTTACCTAATTGAAGTGGCACTCTCTGTTGGTTCCTGTAGGAAAGTGCCCCTTTTTGACATGTCACCCCCACGTTTGCCTGGCATTTGATGCAATTTTGACAGAAATGCACTAGGTTCCTGCTATCCTGGTCCCCAGTGTCAGGAAGGCTAAAGAGGGTCCATAAGGGCTGCATCATGTATTGTGCCTTCCTAAGAGACCCCTCCACACACTTATGCAAAACTGCCATTGCAGGCTGCGTGTTTTGGTGCAGAGGAAAGTGAAGACACAACATGACACATCTTCTGTGTGCCATTCTTGCAGACACTGAATGTTTTATAAGTAAGTCACCCCTACCGCAGGCCTTGCATCCCTAAGGCAGGGTGCATTATATTACATGTGAAGACATATCTGCATGAGCAGATATGCCCCCGTGATGTCCAGGTTGATTCTTGGACATTGCCAGTAAACAGGGAAGCCACCTTGGGTATATGTACTGGGTACTGGTGATTACGAGTTCCCCAGCTACTTGATGGTTTCAATGAAACTAAAGATGTTTGCTATCAAACATCTTGTATTAATTAGCACTTTCTGGTTCTAGTGATGGGTTTATTAATACATGCACCCAGAGTGCTCCTTAGAGGTGCCCCTGAAAACCTACCAGTCTTTTGTGTACTGGCTCACTGGTGTAGACCAGCCTGCCACCACAGACAGGTTTCTCCCCCCTGCAGATGAGATCCTATGCTCTCTGAGGACAGAAACAACGCTTGCTCTGGCCGGAGGTGTTGTCACCTTCTTCAAGAAGGATGGCTAAGTGATCAGCATATCAAGGCAGGAGGCTTCAAAGGCCTCTTCCGCCTTTGAAATAAGACCCCGGTTTCCCCCAGACTTGGGAGATGCCACCCCTTGCCCTGAGGCCCATTTGGCACCAGGACAGGCGGGAAAATTAGGTTGTCATGAGGTGTGCTTCCAATCCGGCTAGTTCTACCCCTAAGGTGGGTTTCCTGATGGAAACACGAAAACTAGAATTCCACCATCTTGGATTTTGATCGAATCAGGCTTACTGGGTCAGGGTTATGCCCACTTCCGATAGGAAATGGTCATAATGGGGGTGTAGTCACCCTAAAGGCAAGTAGCCCATTGGCTACTACCTGTCACTCTTTTTAGCACCCTAAAATGGAGTATGTAAGTAGCCCCCCTGATGCCAGGAACTCTGTTTAGATGGATCCAGAAGAAGAAGACAAAGAAGAAAACGAGAACTGAAGACTGCTGTGGACTTATGGCGCCAAACCCTGCCTGCCTGCACCAGTCTCGACAATCGTGACCAAGCGACTCGTCCTGCAGCTGTACATCTGCCAAGAACCCCGGTAGACTGCCAGCCCTTCGCAAATTGCCAGCAATCTCCCTTCAAGTAGAGGAGCTACTCATCTGCAGGCACCTAAGAAGCAGAGTCAGGTTTACCGTGTTGCCACTCCCTGGCCAGCCCGATGCAGCAGCCACCCAGAAAGAGGTACCTGTGTTCCAGAAGGTCAGATCTGTCCCCCCCCCCCCCCACCAAGTGAGAGGACACCAGGACCGACCGGAGCCGCACAGCACCAATACCCGGGGTACTGGACACTTTGCAGAAACCAAGGCCTGTTTAAGTCCAGTTGGGACTCTTAACAGCACCGAGACCAAGCAGCCGTTGAGGGACGTCGGCACAGCAGAGACTGACTTCCAGAGAGGCCTAGCTGTCTTGATTTCTGCACACTCAACCGACAACCGCGAGGGCTTTGGATACACAGAGCTCTGCCGACCTATCTACACTCCACCTGAGCATCCCAGCCCACGTACCAGAAAACCGAATGTGCCCCCTTGCTCCCAGGAACCTGGTGACCCCAGCACCCCTTTGGGAGCTCTTGAACTTGTCCCCAAGTCCCCCTCTGCCGCCTGTTTTTAGGTGGCTGCCCTTCTTTCCACCGGCGTAGCGTGCTAAGCTACCAACCCGACCAGCACCTCTGCACCCGGATGTCCTAGAGCAGGTAACTGCTAGTGACAATTTGGACCTTGGCCCCCTACAACCTTAAATCCTGAAGGAGACCCTTTGAAACCGACAGTAAATAACTATGCAACATATGCCTTTTTCCCATAGGAAAGCATTGCTGCGTAAAGGCGCATTTAAGTGAACATTTTACTTTCGGGTAAAAATCAATATTTAAAAATGTACTTACTTGATAGCAAAGTTCTTGGTATCAACATTTATATAAAAATACGAGTTATTTTCAGGATTGGTCTTGGATTTATTCTTGAGTGTATGTCATTTATTGCCTCTGCGAGTCCAACAAATGTTTAGCACTACCCTCTGATAAGCCTAAACTGCTCGCCCACACTACCACAAAAGAGGGCATTTAGTGTATCATATTTGCCTCTGTAAACCAATAAGGGTTGCCTGGACTCTCTACACAGTGTACCTCATTTTGGCCACCATATAGAGAGCCAGCTTCCTACATTTCCATCCATAATACTTAGGTGGCACGATCATTTTTGGCACCATAGTTTCCTAAAGTCTCTAGCCACATAAGTTACCAATCAGTCTCAGATTTCAATGAATGCCCTGCAGGGACCATATCTTAATATACCAGGAGGCCACTGTAGTACTAATGCTTTTCCCCACAACATCAGACTATTGTTTCTCTTTTAAGCGCAGATTTGATGTAAGCTTGTTCCTACTAGTGTGTGGTGGGTAGGTGCCCTCCAATAGGCTCCCTAATAGAATTGCCTTTGGGCACTTCTCTATTTGGGTGGATACCTGTGATGACCTTGATAACTCCCCAATACATTGTCACAGATCGCTGTAATAATTCGGCACAGCTACATTAACTGGGCTATGCTAGCACCATTCCCTCAGCCTCTTTAATTTGTAACATAATCATGTGGTATCCATTGAGTTTAGTTGCTTCTGCATTAAATCCTTTCCGTGTAAGATTTTAAATGGGGATTTTCTACCTTTGGCATGCCTGGCATGAATAGCGTTCCCTGCAAGTATGTTCTGCCATTGATATCCATTTAACTGCAACTGTAGTTCCTGCTCCCAAGCAGTTTACTGTCCCACCTGTTTCGTCTGCAGGGCTCTAAAAATGTTGGAAAAGTCATGTGATCGTTATCTTTTACAGAAGTGTTGCCTCTCACACATGCTTGCATTGTTTTCTACAGACCACAGCCGCAAATGTTCCGTCCTGACACAACATATCTTCATCCTCAACATCGACGCCTCCTAAACCAAAGGCAGGAGTATCGAAAGTGAGTAAATATGCGTATTGATAGAGATCCCGAGCAGCGCTGTTTGGTGTGTGTTGTGTGTTATGTTATGTAAGTTCCCCTTTTTTGACATGTTCACCCCCACTATTTGCCTGGTAAATGATGTGATTTGGACTGAAAGTGCACTGGGTTCCTGCTAGCCAGATCCCCAGTGCCAGAGCTCTTTCCCAAAACTGCACAATTGTTCCCCCAATTGGCAAAATAGTTAGCACCCTCTAAGTCCCTAGTAAATGGTACACTGGTACCTAGGGCCTGAGATGCTAAGGAGGGTCCCTAAGTGCTGCAGCACAAATTGTCCCACCCTAAGGGGCCCTTCACCAAGCACATGCAAGACTGCCATTGCAGGCTGCGTGTCTTGATGCAGACAAAACTGAAGACATCACATGTCACACATCCCTGTGTGTCATGTCCCCTACCACTGCATGTAATATTTACAAGTCACCCCTACATCAGGCCTGACAGCCCAAAGGCAAGGTGCTGAATATCACATCTGAGGGCATGCCTGCATGAGCAGATGTGCCCCTGTGCTGATCAGTCCTATTACTGCCAGTACAATTGACCAGGGAAGCCATTTTAAAACATGTGCTGGACACTGATGTAAACAAGTTCCCCAGATACATGATTGCTTAACTGAAAATAGGGATGTTTGGTATCAAACATCTTGTATTGGTAAACCCACACAGGTGCCAGTGTTGGATTTACCAATGCATGCACTCAGAGGGTACCTTAGAGGTGCACCCTGAAAACCTACCAGCCTCTAGCATGCTTGCTGACTAGTGTCTGCCAGCCTGCCACCTGAGATGCTGTTCTGACCTCCTAGGGTGAGAGTCTTTGCTCTCAGGAGACCCAGAACAAAAGCATGTACGGGAAGAGGGTGTAACACCCCCTCCCACAGGATGACCTGCTGATTAGCCTCCTTGGGCTGGCAAGCTTCAAAGAAGCTGCCGCCTTTGGAATGCGAAGCTGGCTCCCCTAACAGTAGAGGAAGCCACACCCCTTGTCCAGAGCCCCGTTGGCACCTGGACAGACGGGAAAATTAGCTAGTCAGGTAGGCGTGCCACCTCCAGGCTAATACCACCCCTAAGATGGGCTACTGTGAGGTGGTCACGATTTTTCAGAAGTAGCCATCTTTGTGATGGCATACTTAGGAATTCTTGGACATGGTTATGCCCACTTCCCACAGGAAGTGATCATACAGGAGGTGTAGTGACACCAAGGGTCTACCCTACACTCCCCTAACGCTCCTAAATTCTGCATTTAGGGGATTCCCTGGCACCAGAGAAGCAGACTCTGATGACCTAAGAAGAGAGTGGACATCGAAGAGCCGCAAAAGCAGAGAGGAGAGGAGAGAAGAGAAGTAGTAGTAGACCTGGTACCAACCCTGCCAGCCTGTCTGCATCCATTGTCGAAACCTGCACCAAAGTTGACTCATCCTGCAGCTGGGACTCCAGAACCTGTGGAACACTGCCTGCCTTCAATAAAGACCAAGTCCTCCCGTGAACAGCAGACCTGTTCCCCCTGTATCCTGCGGAACTCTAAAAGCAAAGACTCTTGAGGCCTCCGGACCCGCCAAAACCAGTCTCCTGAAGCCACTACACCGGTCTCCTCCGCCCGAGTTGAAGTGGGCCATCTGTGTCAACAAGGTCCCCTAGCCCTCCAGAGCTTGAGTTCATCGTGGTATCACCCCTCTGGACTTTCTGACCTCGCCTGCAGCCTCTGCACACAGGCCCCCTCGACTGCGACTCCTCCCGGTAAGTAAACCCGACGCCTGAAGACACCTCTGCATCAGTCTTCCCAGGGCCGTGGAGAAGAGGTCCCCAGGTGTCCCTAGATCCCCGAGCATTGCAAGCCTTGAACCCCCCCGCCCCCCCTGTTGGTTCACCCCAACAGGCCTTCCAGCCAGAGCCTGCAGCCTCTTTCCCCAGTGACCGATCTCCATAGAAACCTATTGGGCTCCCAATGCTGTTTTGCACCCTGCACCCGTCCGCCGCTGTGCCGCTGGTGGTGTACTGTTGGTGCGACCCTGGACCTTACCCACCACTCACCCTAACTTCTAGAGATTGGTCTTTTAAGTGGCTGTACTATATCTGTTTGCAGAACTTATTCTTCCTTCCATAGGATAACCTTTCAGAACTCAGAATTTGCAGTGTCCACTTTTTAAAGTGAAAAGAATTCATATTTAAAAACGTACTTACCTGAACGGTTTCTCTCTGATGCCTAAACATATATAAAGATACTTGCTATTTTTATAAATTGGTGTGGATCTCCTCCTTGAGTCTTGTGTGTCATTTATTGATCATTGTATGTATTTGTAAATGTCTTGCACTCCTCTGTGTTAAGCCTAAGGCTGCTCAACCACATTAACCCTAAAATAGCCCGTTGGGATTATATAGCAAGTCAGCTTAAAGTTTTGCTCCAAGCTTGCCTGGCTTATGTGGTATGTGTACTACCACATTGTTTCTGGTAATCTGGCCTTAAAAAATAATAGATGGCTCTAGTAAAGTCCACAAACCCAGGGTCAAAAGACTACTTATGGCCATGAATTTTTGACTACTGATCGAACTTTGTAAACAAACTTTAGCAGCCCCATTAGCAGCATCAACATTAAAACATTAGAAATACTCTTGTTTCTTAGCACTGAAATATACTGCCTTATTCTCTAGTTCGTCGAGCTCACTTGATGCTGTTGTGCATGCTTGATCTGCTGATGTAAGATGTTATTTGCTAACTAATTTCAAAGATCTGAACTTGCTTGTTCCCTGTTCCCTAATGTCACCCTCTGCCAGAATTGACAACACTTTCATGTTATCTCTGTGGAGAGGTCTGTGAAATGAGCTGTCATGCTTGCCCATTGAGCCTGGGTATGCCATTTTGTGGAGGATATTACAGTGATGTGGAATATGCACAAAATGTTTCTAGGCTGAGGGGGTCACAATATTCTCTTTTGGTGGAAGAAATGTATTCTCCCAATCCTTGACAATGTTGCTAGTTGTAACAAGGAAGTAGAAAAACAATAGGTGATGTGATTAATTTTGGAGTATTATTTTAGGTTGCCTATTAAAGCAGGACTACATTACAGCAGGTTAGGATGGTATACTTCAAAACATGTGTGAATGCCTGCATCACATTCCCTCTATGAACAGTTAAAGGGCAGGCACTCCACACTGACACAAAAACAATCAGTGTTGAATGTGGTCTTGTTATTTCGAGGTGCGGGTACAGTGAGAAAATGCATTTCTCTTGTACATGCCTATGGCAAAGGAGCCTAGGTTACCAAGAAAGTAGACCATGATGAATGTCCCATGTTTATTCTTAACCATTTAAGAATCACATGACTTGTGTTCTTAAAGGGTCTTTGAGAAAAAGAAAGATTTTCTCCGTCTCCAACACCTAATTTGATTAGGTGCAGAGCTTTTCGGGATGGTATAATCATTTCATCAGTGAGACTGTCAAAAAAGACTGACTGCTTTAGATAATATAAAAGGGGACTAATTCAGAGAGCGTGAGACTCCTGGTCGCACAGTGTTCTAAAAAGGAGCACTGATATAGAGTGTAGCTATAAAATGATGGGATGGAAGACCACCCTCAGCACAAAAAACCATTCTACATGGACTTGCAAGATCCGTCAAAGCAAAAAGTAGCATCCACCAATGGTGTTAGGTGGACAGCATCATCAAAAATTAATACAGTCCGGCACTGATTGCTGGCTTGGGCAGAATGGTAGGGAGATACTCTGTGGAGAATCTGCTGAGGTTTCAGCGCTAGAGGAGCTTTAGAATTGAATGTGAGATTACATGTATGTTTCAGGGTCATTTGAATGTAGTAACATTGTGAGTATTATCTTCTCTCTGGTCAGTCAGCACCGGAACCTGAATGGAGCTGGAGGGGATAGGGGACACCGTGGATCTTATCAGGACCAGATACGGAAGGACCCTTACGCTAACCTCATGATGCAGCGAGAGAAACTATGGGTATCCAAGATCCAGATGATGCAGCTGCAGAGCACTGACCCATACTTAGACGACTATTACTACCAGGTGGGTGCAGCTAGGAGGTGGAATTTCCCATAGCCACATGGTTGTTTTTAGTCTGTCACAAGAGGTCTGCTCCCAGAAAATGTCACTGAAGGGGAGGTGAAAGCAGGAACCAAGAGTGGGCTGGGACTTGTAATCCCCATAATATTTAATGTATGCCATGGGTAATGTCAGTTTCTGATGGATACTTCCACCTACAGATTGCTCAACTTAGAATTCTGCCCCAGCATCCACTGACTTTTCTGCAATAGTGCTCTAGGTGGTGTAGCGAGGCTCTGTGTTGGCTCCATACTGCCCTAGAAGTGACTAAGCAGAGTCACATATATGCGCCACCCCTATGCGCTGGCGTACAGTCCTTTCTTTCTGTGTCTTCTAATGCAGATCCGGAGCTCTGCTTCCAATTTCAGATGACTTCTGATGACTTCAAACTTAACCCAGTGTGCTAAAGAACAATGTCCCCTCCTAAAAGAACAGGTTATAAAGCATGCTGCAACTATAGGAAGCAGATGCTGGTCACGAACCCACACACGGTGTGTCTTTGATGTTTGGGCTCAGGACAGGACTTGAAGTAGTGCGATAAATGCAACATCATGCCTCTAAAGGCGATCTGGGACTGAGTAGCAAAGCCATATGTTGCTGAACATAAGAATTCGTTACCATCTGTCTTGCTTTACACTCCCAAATAAAAGAAATTCAGTACTCCCTAGCAGAGGCATTCGGCAAAGCAAGAAAATACCTGGAAAGGGGCGCTACCTTCACCAAATGAGGCACATCAAGAGAAAGTTTTCAGAATAAAGTGTGGGGTTTTGTTAGTGCAACACTCTCTAACAGAAAGACTTTCCCAGATGTCAAATGAAAACAACATGCAAATACATGCATTACAAGTTCAAATGTATGAGATAAAACACAAGCAGATAATTATGGTAAAACACACGCAAATAATGAGCACTTACAAGTCAAATAATAATAATGAAGCAAAACATAAGCAGATTATAATAAAGGAATACTCCTAAATTAAATGCAAGAGAGCAAATATAATAATAATGGACGTCCAATGCAAGAAACAAGCTCTGTCAAATACAAGAAATAAGCACTGTTAAACGAAAGACTCCAATATAAAGAGCATGCATACACAGAATGGAAGTGTATAAAATATATACACAGAATACACCAGATAATGCCAATGAACAAGAACCAATGAATAAAAATACTTCACAGGCTGGTCACTCAGCACACAGACAAAAACACATATAGAAATAACTCCATATCTCTCCATATATATCAATACCAATGATCAGAGAAAATACCTCGCCGGCTGCATTATCTTCATGTTAGCCCACACAAGACTGGTTGATTCCAAATCGGAGTCCTGGGGTCAAGAGACTCCTCAAGCTGGGAAATGCATCATTGAGCACATGCGTCCATCCCTCAGGAGAGATCTGGTTTCCGAGCCAAGAAACCCCAGTTTTATAATAATCACAGTGCACAAGAAGTTTTCGAGAAGACATCCTCTACAGCAAGGAAACTTACTGGTGCTGGCCAGGCGCAAAGCAAGTATTCCTAGGCAAAGGAGTCCACACGTTTTCTCCTTGAGCTCCCAAACATGTTCCATCCCCTTATCTTAGTGAAGCTTGCGAACGTAGAAAACATCTCCAAAAGTACAGAAAACGCCCTCAAAGAGGAAAACTATCTTGGACGCATATAACCTAAATAATCGTGAGTAACCTAGGGGCCTGCATGTGTGTGCAGATCTCAAGCTAGACAGAGTCCGAATTCATGATGGAGTTTAGGGCACATTAAAGCCCATAGGTAAAACTCCATTTTACATTCTACAACTTAATGCACATTTGCGCACCACTGCCTACAGCACTATACTCTGAGACAGAGAAGTACATTCCACACATTTCTCTCTCTCAAGCTTTCAAACGCACATCCCACACATTCTGTTCCTGGCAAGTCTAAGGCTGTCCTACTCTGTGAAACACTCCAACTCTGAAGCTACAAGAAGACACAAAATGAAATCACAAAGCAGAATGCAAGTGAGAAAAAATTATGTTGTTAAAACACATAGAGTAAATTAAAACACATAAAGTCAATTAAAACAATGGTAGTCAAAGGTCATCACATGGTCCCAATACATAGGAGTGTATGCAGCAATACACCATCTCCCTGCTCCAGATGGTGGACGCTGACTCAATCTCACTTCCAAGGCTGTAACCCTGAGAGGTCTACTTTGCGGTGAAAGTCCTCCGGTAAGTCCATATCGAAGTCTAAACACAAATAGTAAAAAGTGAAGAGGGACTCAACCCCCATCCTGGCACACTGTTTCTAAAGTGAAGACGCAAGGGCATTCCAATGTAAGTTGATATCTGGCATGGACTTCGAAGGCCAGAGTACACAAGCTGAGCAACGGTGGCTAGCAGATCACAAATGACATCTTCAACCCAAGGTGGCACAGGGCATCTTCCGGAAATATTGAGAATCCTGGTAGATACTTTTGCCACCACCCAGAAAGCACAGTGTTGAGAATTGCGTGTTTGACAGTCAAACACGACTGGACTCCGGACTGGGCCACGGTCGTGTTGTACACAGAACATCTGAGCATGAGTATGTGTCCTCCAATCAGGCAACCACTTAGGGAAGATCTTATGGCGCAGCAGGGCAGGGTCCTCCCTCCTGAATTTACACAAACTGCACCTCTATGCGTGGAGATTAGGCAGCAGCATGTTACTGCATTTGATCTGTTGCCAGAAGTGGTGGGTGCCATCCGTGACACCACGTGCCCTTCCACAAATTCCTTTTATGCCTGGCGCTGGGACCTATTTATGGCCTGGTGTTCTGTCCGAGAGATTGACCTTTTCAAGCCAAGCTACCGGATGTTCTTTTGTGCCATGGTGGCACTTAAATTGGTCTTGACATTTCTCATGAGACTGTTCATACCTGTACTATACATAGTTAAAATCAAAACAAACCTATTGTGTAAATTAGCCAAGTGTAAAAGCCATCTAAACAATTAAAGGCCAGTACAATACATACTTAACTAAAGCCCTTTTAAATCAGTGTCATAAATGCAGCAAATCACATTAAAGTTCATAACATTTGGGACCATGTAATTTGGCAGGTCACAAAACAATCATAAAAAAAAATTATAAACGCAGTAAAGTGCATACTTGTATAACTGTTTCCGAAGACAGTGGTCCCCAGACAGAAAATAAGTTATAAATCAATAAATATAGACCCAATCAGTACTATATTGTAGACATCTGTCCAGGCGGACAGATATTTAATATGCAGTCAAATAATGTTTACAGACAATAAACATGGAACAGTTTAAGTGGGACACAAGCCTGCATCCAACTTGGCAAGAAAGACGTACAACATAAAGTAAGGGGTTCAGGCAAAGGAAATTTTGTTTCAAGCACATTTCTAATAGAGCAAACAGAATATACATGAGACACCATTACACAGAAATTAGAACATTTTCAAAGGGTGTATATGGTGTACAAGGTGTCGACGGCGTTTCGATACCTTAAGAGAATAATGGGGTCACAAAACAATCATAAAAAAAAATTATAACCGCAGTAAAGTGCATACTTATATAACTGGTCAAGTCGGCCCAGATCCTGCATCTAGCGCCTTCCTCAGCCTCCGCGAAGAGACCAAGAAGCAGGCAGCAGCATAGGTTACATGAACATCCGGGAGTAACAGAAGATGCATAAGAGCAGGCTTAGCCTGGACAAAATTAAGAATTTTCAACAAAGGTACCAAGAGAATCTTAGGAGGAACATCATAATACCTGAGATTTTGAGCAGAAAAATGATCGCATATGCAGGGTCTCCACTGCACATTCCCAGTAGTAGGCCTGGGTAAGATCATCAACAGATGAAATGGATTAAACTGGAATCTGGTAAGAAGGAACTGGTGATGACCGCTGGATACATTAAGCAAATAGTGTTCAACAATTGGGCTGTTAAGATCTGCGCATGACCTTGCACAGAGGGCTTCTCAAGTTCTACACCCTGTCTCACTGCTTTCCGCCATGACAAAAATTTATATTGTATCCAAAGAATGTCTGCCTTCAGAATATTTTGTGGAGAGTCAAACTGAGCTACTCTACTTAGCTTAAAAAAGGTATCCCGTATGCTGGCCATATGTTTGACCTCCACCCTTGAAGCTGCATGCAGACTCAGTTCAAATGCAAGCTGAAAATTTGGCTCTGTGAAAGTGTTTTCGTCTAGTTGTTCACTTGTTAGCTGATCTGGTGCTGTTGCCTAGAGAACTGTTCTAGTGCGAGACATTACTGCCTTCTTCCTAGTAGTATTCACTTCTTCCCTTGGCACACATTTTGCACTAGAATTTTGGGATGAGTAAACATGTCCCAGTCTTTCATAGTAGACCTGTCTTCTTATATAATCCTCTTAGATGGAGTTAGTGGGTACTTTTTCTGTTGCAGTGGAATCCACTTGACAAACCCTTTATATTGAAAGAAAGGCTTTCTGTAGTCATTCACACTGGTCAAAATTAATATTTTCTGTTGCCTCTTCAGAACTACTTTGAAAAACTTGAGAAGCTGGCAGCCACAGAGGACAGCCACAACGAAGGTCCAAAAAAGGAACGGACAAAGCTCATTACACCGCAGGTGGCTAAGCTGGAACATGCCTACAAACCAGGTAAATGGGGACATAGATGATTAGTCAATTGTCCTGTTGGTGCACTGTCCATGGGGATGGGTGTCTGACATTAAATGTTGCACAGATTACAAAAACAGGTCTTAACCATTTAGCACAGGCCCTGGTTAATCAATTCTTGTGCATTAAAGGTTTTACAGCACATTATTTGATGTAGTGCGAAGCTTCGTGACCTCTCAAAATGGTCTGTAGGAAGCTGGCTCTTTATGTGATATCTATCAAGAATCTGATATACCGTGTGAGTCCAGGGGTTCCCTTATGAGTGGACATGGGCTTTGTAAGAAAGTGGCTCTGTATATACTGAACCAAAGTAAGGTTCAGTGTGCACAGAGTCCACAGTCCCCAGAGGTTTGGCAGAGGCTAAAGTTAGATATAACCATACTCTCTAAAGTGGTAGCTTGGTCGAGCAGTAAGGCAGTATCAGAGGACAGTGTAAAGCATTTGTTGTACACACTCAGTCAGCAAATGGTCTCACACACTCAAGAACTGAACTCTAGGCCAATTGTTTTGAATATAAAAATATATAGTTTTATTTTATTTTAGAACCAACAATAGGTATCAAAATACTTTCTCAGAATAAAATGCTGTAGTTGTATACTTTCAATAAGCAATAGACTTTTAAATGCAATAGATAGTTGTTGCAATAGGCAACACAATTCAAACACAATTATAACATTGAGCTCAATGGGAGTTTTTAAGTAAAAGCAGTTTGTTACTTTGCGTATGATTTTCTTACTCTGGGTTGGATCCTGGATTCAACCCTGGTGCATTTCCTGTAAACAGTTGAAAGAAATCGTTTTTGTTACACAGGCGATTTTTAAGGAATATTTGTATGTTTCAAAAATCGACACTTAGAAGAATTTCTGGCAAAAACCAGGCAATGTTATCCTATGGAGGAAAATCAAGTTATCGGTAAGTACAGTTGTAATTTTTCAGGGTCAGTGCTGGGCACCAAGATCCAGCACTGTGATCTCTCCTGATAACAGGTGAGTAATTTCGTTTTTGTTGATCGGGCGATTTTAAGTGAATATTTTGAAGTTTCAAAACTCGACACTTAGAAGAACTTCCAAGTGAAACCAGTCAATGTTACCCTATGGAGAAAATGTAGGTTATCGGCTTTCAGGTAAGTACTCGACTGGCAGAGTTAAGGTTCTGGGCATAGACTCAGGGGTCTCCCAGGGTCAGGTAGGTACAGTTGGTACACCCTCAGCGGCACAGGGGCGGCCGGGTGCAGAGTGAGTTAGGCCCAATGTTAGCCTATGGCGGGCAGGGGGCCCTTGGTTGGTGGCTGCTAGCAGGCAGGCCACGCGGCTGTGGGAGCTGGGCTCCTGGTCACTTACACAGGGCAAGTGGGGAAGTAGGATAGGATAGGTGTTGCACTCCCAGGGGCACTCGGGCGGCTGGGTGCAGGGTGCTTTTGAGCCGTCAGGCGCTCAATGGATGTCAATGGAGAAGTTACCAGATGAACAAAGGCTGCAAGCTCAGGGACAGAGATTCTTCAGGTGCGACCACCACTTCGAGAGGTAAGTTGGGGAGCTGTAGGTTAGGTAGGCACCCCGGAGTTGGGCACAGGGGGCCGCAGGGCGCCGGGTGCAGGAGTGTCTTTTCGCGTCGGGAAATCTTACCCTCTGCTGGTCGCGGTTGGAGGGGTCCCTGGTTCTGAGGCTGCAGGCGTCATCAGGAGCGTCGAGGAGGGTCCTTGGGTGCTGGATTCTTGGTCACAGTCGCCGGGGGGACGTCCTCGTGGTCTTTGTCCACTCAGGCACAGGCTGGGCTCGGCGGGTGCAGAGTGTGCAGGAGTCGCGGTTCCTGGCTGGCATCAGGGGTTTGTTACTTGCTTTGAGCAGAACCACTGCTCGTGGGAGTCCCAGTCTTTTAGAGTCACAAGGCAGTCAGGTCCTCCGGGGTTTTCGAGGTTGCTGACCACTGGAGATGCCGGGGTTTAGCAGGAGCAGGTTCGAGGGTCGACAGGCCTGTAGGGCTGGGGCCAAGTCAGTTGGTGTCTTCCTCTTGTTAGCAGCTGCACAGCAGGTCTTCTTTCTTCTTGTTCTTCTTGCTTGTTTCGGATTCGGGATCTGAGGAAGGAAGGTTCAGGGTGCCCCTAAGTACTAAATTTAGGGGCGTTACAGGTAGGTAAAGGGCAGGGGCCAATAGGTCCCTTCCTTGGGGTGGGTACACCCCCTATCCTGCCACTCTCCAGTGGGAGGGGGCAGGAGCCTAGTCCTGATTTGGGCAGGGCTCCCCATCTTCAAGATGGCGAGAGCCCGGAGATGTGCTTCACCTCGCCTCCCCCACCTGAGGGGTGGGGTTGGCAGAGGCTGGCACACCCCTTTCCTCACTTGGGGTTTCCCGCCAGTCTTCCCGCCAGAGTGGGGGCTAGAACCGGTGGGGACCAGTTGCTGAGTACAGCAAGTGGTCTGGGGAGGCTCACAAAGGCGGCATGCCTTTGAAGCTTCCCCCTGCCCATCCTGGGGGAGGAGACCTAGCACCTCGCCCAGGACGTGCATTGTTGCAGGCCCAGGAGAGCGGATGGCTCTCTACCCAGGGGTCTGGCAACATGTCTGCTGGGTGGCAGCCTAGAGCCTCTCAGGCAGGACGTGGATTGTGGGTTAGGTTCAGGGGGCAACTCTAAGTTGCCCTCTGTCGTGCATCTTACATTAAATCCCACACTGGCATCAGTGTGGGTTTAATGTGCTGAGAAGTTTGATACCAAACTTCTCAGTCTTCAGTGTAGCCATCATTGTGCTGTGGAGTTCATGATGACGACCTCCCAGCACCATATACTCTTAATGGCAGCACTGCACTTACAGTGCCCAGGAATGGACCTGGGTACTGTAGGGGTACAGGGCTCATGCACCTGTACCCTCACCACTGGCATAGTGCACCCAGCTAGAGGGGTGACTGAGGTATGCCAGGGCAGTGTGTTTGTGGGCATGGCACACAGGGATGTGTGCCACGTCGACTCTGTTTTGTTCTGCACCAAGACACTCAGCCTGCAAAGGCAGTGTGTGTGTGTCAGGGTACAGGGCCTCTAAGGGTAAGTCCGTTTTTATATAGCGCAGCTACTCACCCTTACGGGTCTCAAGGCGCTGGGGGCCGGAGTGGAAATTAAGTGAGCTATTGCCCAGAGTCACATGGTGCTGAGCTGAGCTGCCGCCGGAGCCGGGGATCGAACCGTGAACCCTGTGCTCCGGAGTCAGCTGCCCTGGCCGCTGCACCACACCTCTCCACTGCACAATAAGTGCTGCAGCCCTTAGAGGCCTTCTCTGGTCACAGTGCCCTGGGTACCTATGGTACCATTTACCAGGGGCTGACATGTGGCCAGAGATGCCAATTGGGTTTAGGCTTTAGTGCAGTTAAGGGAAGGAACACAGGCCCTGGGCACCTGATTGTCAGGAGCCCAGGGCACACTCAGTCAAAGTACATCAGCAATTCAGCAAAAAGTGGGGGCATACCATGCAAGAAAGATGGCACTTTCTCACAGGCTTGCTATGCAATCCCAACGTGCTCTATTAGGGGGTAGTGGGGTCAAGCAGCCTTAGGCTTAACACTGAGTGCCAGACATTTGCAAATACACACAGTGATCAATAAATGAGACACAACTCAAGGAGATCCACACCAACTTATAAAAACAGCAAGTATCTTTATATATGTTTAGGCATCAGAGAAATTGTTCGGGTATGTACATTTTTAAATATAAATTCTTTTCACTTAAAAAAGTTTCTGAGTTCTGCAGTGTTATCATATAGAAGGAAGAACAAGTTCTGCAAACAGGTATAGTGCTGTGACTTACAATAGCAATCTCCAGGAGTTGAGGTGAGTGGTGGGCAAGATCCAAGGCAGCACCAACAGAACACCACCAGCGGCACGAGGGCGGCCGGGTGCAGGGTGCAAAACAGCGTCTGGAGCCCCTATACTTTTCAAATGAGATCGGTCACTGCGAAAAGAGGCTGCAGTCTCTGGCTGGAAGGCCAGTCTGGGTGAACCAACAGGGAGGTTCAAGGCTTGCGATGCTCAGGGATGTAGGGACACCTGGGGTCCTCTTCTCCCGGGGGTGACGGATGCAGAGCTGTCAGATTTCCTTACTGTGAAAGCACGATGGACTCGAGCTCTGGAGGGCTGGGGGACCTTGTTGACACCATTGGCCCACTTCAACTCAGTCCAGAGGCGACGGGTGCAGTGGTGGCTTCAGGCGTCGGGTTTTGGCGGTTCTGGAGGCCAGAGAGTCTTTGCTTTGGAGTTTCTGCTGGATGCAGGAGAACCGGTCCATTGTTCACGGGTGTGTTGGGTCTTTATTGAAGGCAGGCAGTCCTCCCAAGGTTCTGCAGTCAGCAGCTGCAGGATGAGTTGACTTGGGTGCTATTTTCGACGAGGGATGCAGACAGGCCGACAGGGTTGGTACCAAGTCAGCTGCTTCTTCTCTTCTCTCTGCTTTTGCAGCTCTACGGTGTCCTTTCTGTTCTTAGGTCATCAAGATCTGTTTCTCTGGTGCCAGGGACTCCCCCTAAATACTGAATTTAGGGGTGTTAGGATAGCCTGGGCTACTACCCTAAATGGGCTACTGGCCCGTGGGGTCACTATGCCCCCTATATGACAACTTCCTGTGGGAAGTGGGAATAACCCTGTCTCAGAATTCCTAAGTATGCCATCACAAAGTTGACCACTTCTGAAAAATTGTGTCCACCTCACAGTAGCCTACATTAGGGGTGTTACTAGCCTGGAGGTGGCACGCCTACCTGACTAGCTAATTTTCCCTCCTGTACAGGTGCCAAGGGGGTTCTGGACAAATGGGGTCTGCTTCCTCTCCTGTGAGGGGGAGCCAGCTTCGCATGTCAAAGGCGGCAGCCTTTTGAGGCTTGCCGCCCAAAGAAGGCTAATCAGCAGCTCATCCTGTGGGAGTGGGTGTTACACAAATCTTTGTTATGGGTCTCCTGAGAGCACAAGGCTCTCACCCTAGGAAGTCAGAATCGAGTCTTAGGTGGCAGACTGGCAGAAACTAGTTCTCAAGGGCACCAGAGGCTGGTAGGTATTTAGGGGGCACCTCTGGGTGCATGTATTGGTGTAGGAAGCTGGCTCTGTATATACTATACCAAAGTGAGGTATAGTGTGCACAGAGTCCAGTGGAACACCAAAGGTAGGCAGGGGTAAAGTTAGATAGAACCTTACTCTCTATTTGTGGTAGTGTGGTCGAGCAGTAAGGCAGTATCAGAGGACAGGGTTAAGCATTTGTTGTACCCACTCAGTCAGCCAATGAATTCACACACTCAAAGACTGAACTTCAGACCAATTGTTTTTGTATAAAAATATTCTTTTAGTTATTTTATTTTCTAGAACCAAGCAAGCCTAGCACAGGTAAGCAATAAATACTTTACAGTAGTAATGCAATTGAAATACAGTTTGAATGATCATTGTATATGCACTTTGGTTTGATTTACAGTATGGATGCAGAGAAATGCAATACTTAGTAAATGCAGTACATAGACTTGAATAAGCTTTTTAGTAAAATAGCAGGTAAGTAACTTTTGAGATTACTAGGCTTACACAGAGTAGTATATCTAGATACTACTCTGGGACATTTCCTGAAAGCAGGTAAGTAAAATCGTCTTTGTTAGATTATGCAATTTTAAAGAATTTCTTTAGTTTCTCAAACTCCACACTTAGAAACTTTTCACAGAAAAAGAGTCAATGTTATCCTATGGAGGAAGATAGTGTTATCGGTTTTGAGGTAAGTATTTGGTTGTGGGAGTTGAGGTTCTGGGGGTAGACTCAGGGGTCCCCCAGGGTCAAGGATGCACTCTAGTTACACCCTCAGCGGCACTAGGGCGGCCGGGTGCAGAGTGCTGAGGCCCAATGTTATGCAATGGGGGATAGGGGGCCTCCGGTTGGTGGCTGCTGACTAGCAGGCCACTTGGCTGTAGGAGCAAAGCTCCTGGACTTTAGCTCAGGGCAAATGGGGAAACAAAGTAGCACCAAAGGTGCACCCTCAGTGGCACTAGGGCGGCCGGGTGCAGAGTGCTGTTTCGACGTCGGACGCCCCGTTGTTTTCAATGGAGAACCTCCGGTTTGGAAAGACACTGCAGGCTTGGGGACGAAGGCCTTCTGGGTGCAACCACTTCGAGAGGTAAGTTGGGAAGTTAGGCGTTGGTTAGGCACCGTCGGTTTGGGCACACAAGGCCATGGGGTGTCGGGTGCAGGGGTGCCTTTTGGGGTCGGATCTTCTTACCAGCTTCTGGTCGCGGTTAGGGGGACCTTCTGGATTTAGGCTGCAGGCGTCTGCTGGAGGCTTGAGGCAGGTCAGGGGTCGCCGGATCTCGGGTCAGGATTGCCGGGGTGACCGCCTCGTGGTGTTTACCCACTCGAGCTCGGGCCGTGGACGGCAGGTGGAGAGTGGGGCGGATCCGCGGTGTCCGGCTGGAGCCAGAGGTTGCAGATGAACAAATCCGGAGTTCACGGGAGACAAAGTCTTTGTGCTTGAAGGCAGGCAGGTCCTCCGGGGTTTTCGAGGTTGCTGGCTGCAGGACACACCGGGATTTCGCAAGAGCAGGTTCGAGGGGGAGACAGGCCGGTAGGGCTGGGGCCAAGTCAGTGGGCATCTTCCTCTTGTTAGCTGCTGCATGGCTGTTCGGTCCTTCTTCTTCTTCTTGCAGGTTCTTGTCTGAGGAAGCAAGGTTCAGGGGTGCCCCTAAATACTAGATTTAGGGGCATTACAGGTAGGTAAAAGGCAGGGACCAATGGGTCCCTTCCTGGGGTGGGTACACCCCCTATTATGCCACCCTCCAGTGGGAGGGGGCATGAGCCTGTCCCTGGTTGGCTGAGTCCCCCCATCTTCAAGATGGCATGGACTGAGAGTTGTGCTTCACCTCGCCGGAGTTGGCAGAGGTGGGCACACCTCTCTTCCTCACTTGTTTTCCCGCCGATTCTCCCGCCCAAAGTGGGGGTCAGAACCAGTGGGGACCAGTTGCTGAGAGCAGCAAGTGGCCTGGGGAAGCTCACAAAGGCGGCAAGCCTTTGAAGCTTCCCCTTCGTGAACCCTGCCCATCCTGGGGGAGGAGGCTTGGCACCTCGTCCCAGGATGTGCATTGTTTCAGGCCCCAGAAAGCAGCAGGCTCTCGACCCAGGGGTCCAGAAACATATCTGGTGGTGGCAGCTGAAAGCAGCCACTCAGCCTGGACACTAGTGGTAGGTTAGTTTTCAGGGGGCATCTCTAAGATGCCCTCTGTGTGCATTTTTCATTAAATCCCACACTGGCATCAGTGTGGGTTTAATGTGCTGAGAAGTTTGATACCAAACTTCTCAGTTTTCAGTGTAGCCATTATGGTGCTGTGGAGTTAGTAATGACAAACTCCCAGCACCATATACTCTTAATGACAGCACTGCACTTACAATGTCTAAGAATGGACTTAGACACTGTAGGGGTACAGGGCTCATGCACCCTCACCACTGGTATAGTGCACCCAGCTAGAGGGGTGACCGATCTATGCCAGGGCAGTGGGTTGTAGGCATGGCACACAGAGATGTGTGCCATGTCGACTCTTCACTTTGTTCTGCACCAAAACATGCAGCCTGCAAAGGCAGTGTGTGTGTGTGTGTGTGTGTAAGGGTACAGGATTTCTAATGGTTGCACAATAAGTGCTGCAGCCCTTAGAGGCCTTCTCTGGTCACAGTGCCCTGGGTACCTGTGGTACCATTTACCAGGTGCTGACCTGTGGCCAGAGATGCCAATTGGGTTTAGGCTTCAAAACAGTTTTAGGGAAAGAACATAGGCCCTGGGTACCTGATTAGCAGGAGCCCAGGGCACACTCAGTCAAAGCACATCAGCAATTCAGCAAAAAGTGGGGGCAACCATGCAGAAAGAGGGCACTTTCTCACAATTGGTAAATCCAACACTGGCGTCCGTGTGGGTTTATCAATATGAGATGCTTGATACCAAACATCCCTATTTTCAGTGAAGCTATCATGTAGCTGGGGAACTCGTTATCACCAGTGCCCAGCACATGTCTTAAGATGGCTTCCCTGGTCATGTATACTGGCAGTAATAGGACTGACCAGCACAGGGGCATAACTGCTCATGCAGGTATGTCCTCACATGTAATATTCCGCACCCTGCCTTAAGCTGTCAGGCCTGCTGTAGGAGTCACTTCCAAATATTATATGCAGTGTTGGGGACATGGCACACAGGGATGTGTGACATGTCGTGTTTTCACTTTTGTCTACACCAAGAGACGCAACCTGCAATGGCAGCCTTGCATGTGCTTGGTGAGGGGTCCCTTACGGTGGCACGAATTCATGCTGCAGCCTTTAGTACGTCCGGCCCTAGGGTACCTTTTGCTAGGAATTTACAGAGGGTGCTAAAGGTTTTGCATATTGGGGGTAACAATTGTACAGTTTTGGGAAAGAGCTCTGGCACTGGGGGCCTGGTTAGCTCTTACTGATGACAAAGCTAGTAGGCCTGCTTTATGGATAATAACACCCCCTTCTATTGTGATGTTTCATCTAGTATAGGTAGGGTGGAGGGGGATTTTGATTATATGGTTCAGGACCCTCTAGGGATGTAACACGATATGAGGGTTTACCAAAGATATTTTGATTTATTTGAACATATATATTTGTAATTAAATGTGTAGTATTTAGTGTGTATGTGTAATAAAAGTACTTTTCAATTTCAAACGAAAAAGCACTGACTGGACAAAGATTTATTGAGTGTTATTGCACACCAGTGAGCTAGGGGTCCTAACCCACATCACTTTTCCTGAATGGACCTTGACCAGCTCTGCTTCACTACCCTGAGAGTCAAGGGTACTTGGTTCCCAGTAAAATACAATTGCAGACTTACTTGTGAAAGACTCCCGTCCTCCACGACTAATAACCTAATTTCTTGCAGGTGTCATGGCCATTATTTGATGTTAGATATGTTACATATGTATTCGGCTACAAAGTCCTTAATGCACATGAGATTCTGCTGTATGTGTGTAATCATTTTCCTTGGCATAATTGGTTACAGTGACAGTACTAGACAAGTGACCCCGCTATGCTTTTATACATATTCCATTTGTGTGGGATCACAATGTAATCACAGCACTTGAAACCAGAAATGATGTTTACAGAAAGAGTGGTGGATGATGCATGAACATATTTTTCAGCAGCAGCGACCCTGCAAACAATTCATTTGACAACATTTGGAGAAATTCAATGCCCAACAAATGTGACAAAAGGTTCAAACGCCTTTGTGCCCTTGTCCACTATGTAGGAATGTACATGGCATGAGAGTCAAAGTTTTTTCCATGTGTCATCTATAAGACAGAGAGACTTGGTGAGTGAAATTGAATGCAAGTACCTGATTGTATGGCTGCTTCTATTGACTGGGTAATAATGACATGCTCATGGTATCTTTTGTATTTGTGGGCATCTGGGATTGGTGTCTGAAGCAGAGTTTACTCTTAGTCATTATATTGTCAGCTTCATAACAAGACTCTTATTGTCTTCAGTGCAGTTTGAGGGCTCTCTTGGAAAGCTCACAGTCTCCAGTGTTAACAACCCCCGCAAGATGATTGATGCTGTGATATCATCACGTACTGAAGATGATGTGAGTACGCAATGTGACATGACTGTTCTATGTACCAAAAGGTTCTTGTTGTATTCTCTTCGCTTAATTTCTTGCTATCATTTTTATTTCATAACCACTTCCGTTATGTTAAAAAAGCATGCAAACAAATAACACTTGGGATTCAAGAAATAATTGCAGCAAAAATATTGGTAGCAGCATGAATGTCTAATTAAATGGACCAGAGCCACAAATTTAAGCAATAGGTATGTGGATGAAAGATCGCGCACTGATTATAGTTCTACTTAGAATACATTTCTAACATGACTTCTTGTATCCATGGGTGAGTACATGGGTCTTGGATGGATGGCCTAGGAGAGCTCAGTTAAGGCACATTGGGATGACCTGTTGTAGGAAGCTGGATCTGTATATGGTATGCCACTCTGTGGTTATATCGTGAAAAGAGTACAGAAATTCTCCAAAAGCGTACAGGGCTCAATGCAAACTCAAAGTGCTCTATTAGTGGTAGTGTGGGCGAGCAGCTTTAGGCCCAACACTGAGACATTTATTGCACAACATTGACCAATAAGCGACACACGACTCAAAAAGGAGATCCACACCAATTTTATCAAAATACGCTTTGTTTGTGTTTTATTTTAAGACCAAGATCTTCCCAATAAGGTAAGTACGTTTTTCAGGAAAAATAATTTAGGGCCAGATGTACGACCCTAAAATGCGGTCGCAAATGGGCAATCGGCCCGTTTGCGCCCGCAATTTACGGCATGGCCATGTACAAACCTCATTTTGCGAATGGGTAAATTTTACCGATTCACAAAATGAGGTTTGCGACTCGCTATTAGGAAGGGGCGTGCCAAGGGCGTCCCTTCCTAATAGCGACTCACATTTGTATGTATGAATGTTTTGCGGTCGCAAAACACTCGCAATTTACCACCTACTTCAAGTAGGTGGTAAACCATTCGCAAACGGGAAGGGGTCCCTAGAGGACCCCTTCCACTTTGTGAATGGGTGCGAAAATATTTTTGAAGAGCAGACAGTGCTCCCAGGGACCACTGCCTGCCCTTAAAAAATGAAACTGAAAAGTTTCTTTTTTCTTTTTTAAATGCAGCCCGTTTTCCTTTAAGGAAAACAGGCTGCATTTAAAAAAGAAAAAAGAAAACTGCTTTATTTAAAAAGCAGTCCCAGACATTGTGGTCTGCTGACCCCTGCAGGCCACCATCCCTGGGAGTGCTAGCCATTCCCAATGGGGTCACAAATTGCACTTGCCTCATGAATATTGATGAGGCATGCAATTTGTGACCCCATTTGGAATCGCTAACAGTGTCTGTGACACTGTTGTACATTGCATTTTGCGAGTCGCAAAGCGACGCAATTTGTGAGTTGCAAAATGTAAGGGTCGTATATCTGGCCCTTAGTCTTTTAAAAGTCAAGTGTAAGTGCAATTTTTTTTATTTTAACACGTAGTGCAATTTTTTAACAGCTCAAGGTTATCCTATGGAGGAAAACAATAATGCTATTATACAGGTGAGTATCAGACCTACAGTTCCAGTCTTCGGGACCAAAGGTTAGCAAGGGTAAGGTGAGTACCACAACTGCACCACCAGCGGCACAGGTGCGGCTGGGTGCAGAGGTCAAAATCAGAGTTTGGCCAAATGTGTTTCAATGGAGACTGTGGGTCCTCAAAGCCACACTGCTTGCAGGTAAGTAGATCTGTTGCAGTGGCCAAGCTTTGGGGGCTAGAGCAAGCATGGGAGGGCACAAAGCAGCACTAAACATGCGGCACAGGGGCAGGTGGGTGCAGGGTGAAAATTTAACATTGGATGCCCAATGCTCTTCAATGGAGAACTTGCTCCAGACAAACAGGTGTCGCATTGGAGGTTGCAGGATGGAGACCCACGGAGGCAGAGGTAAGTAGAGATGTAGAGTTAGTAGGGGCACCGTCTGTTCAATTCACCAAGGCCCAGGGTCTTCGGGTGCAGGGGTGCCTTAAGACGTCTGATTCTTCTTATCTGGGCTAGTCGGGGTCAGGGGAGCTTATAGATTCAGGCTGCAGGCATCGTCGTGGAGTCCAGGAGTGGTCAGCCAACGCTGGACTTGAGGTCAGGATCACTGGGGAACCTGTTCTCGATTGGTGGGTGAGTTGGTGTATGAGTGGCTGTATGGGTAACTGAGTGGATGTGTGTGTAGACCTATGAATCAGTGAGTGGGTGTGTAAGTACTGGTATGGGTGTGTCAATGGTTTTGAGAATGCTAGTGTAGAAGTTGAAGTGAGTGTATGAAAGATTATATTGGGGTGTGAGTGGGTGCATCAGAGAATCTGTGGGTGATGTCATCAGTGATGTCGCTGACCATGTCATGAGTGATGCAATATGGGAGGTCATAAGCAGTGCATTGCGGGGGCGTGAATTATAGTTAGCTCCGCTAACTATAACTGCAGAATTTCTCTGGTTTTGTGCGTGTGAAATCGGAGCTTAACTATAATGTACCTGTAACCTTTGGGGCAGGACTTGCGGATCTGGAGGGCACCGGAGTCCTTGGTGTAGATTTCTTGGGGACAGAGCCTCGGTCTTCTGGAGTCTCTGGTCTTTGTCTAAGGGCAGTCAGTCTTCCTCGGTACTGGAAGTCTCTGGCTGCAGGACAGGCGTCGTCTTCTTCTCAGGGTCTTTGGCGCTGGAGACAGGCCGGTAGGGGTGGGGCCAAGTCAGTAGTCGTCTTCAGGCTTCGCTGCATGGTGTCTTTTGTCGTCCTTCTTAGGTCGGCAGGGAACTAGTTTCCAGGTCTGGGGGAGCCTCCTAAATACTAATTGTAGGGGCGTTTTAGGGGAGTAGCAGGTAGGGCCAATGGGCACCTTACCTGGGGTGACTACACCCTCAATTATGCCACCCTAGTGTGGGACGGGGGATAGCCTAGTCCTGATTGGAGGGGTCTCCCTATCTTCAAGATGGTGGGGACTGAAAGATGTGCTTCACCTCGCCTCTCCCACCTTAGGCGTGGAGTTGGCAGAAGTGGGCACACCTATTCGCCTACGTTTTCCTGCCGGTTTTCCTGGCTAAAGTGGGGATGTAAACCAGGGGCTGCCATCTGCTGCTAGAAGCAGAGGGTGGGGGGTCACATTAAAAAGGCGGCAGGCCTTTGAAGCTTCCGTGTCGAGCACTGTGCCTATCCTGGGGGAGGAAGTGTGACCCCTCCGCCCAGGATGTGCAAAGTTTCTGGTTCCAGAAAGCGGAGGCTCTCAGCCCAAGGGTCCAGAAACATGTCTGGTGGTGGCAGGCTGCCTGCAGCCAGTCTGTGACCACACCAGGGTTGGTAGGTTTTCAGGGGGCACCTCTGAGGTGCCCGCTGAGTACATGGTTTATTGAGAGGAGTAGTTTGGTACCAAACACTCCTGTGTTCAGAGAAGCCATCATGGTGCCTGGGAACTCGAGTTGTCGAGTTTCCAACCCATGTACCCTCTATGGCTTCCTTGGCACTTACAATATCTAAGAATATTGTTGGGGCATATCTGCTCAGGCATATATGCCCACACCTATATATAGAGTATAGTGCACCCTGCCCTAGGGCTGTGAGGCCTGCTAATGGGGTAACTTGCCTATACTTTAGGCAGTGCAAGTTAGCATGGCACACAGGCAGTGTGCCATCTCGACTTTGTCGTTTTGTCTGCACCAGGCCATGCATGCTGCGGTGGCAGTCTATCTGGTCTAGGTGAGAGGTCCCTAGGGGACCCTCTTCAGTCCCAAGGCCCAAGGTACCCATGTCCCATGTACTAGGGACTTGCAGGGGGCCTGAAAGGCCAATTGTGGAATAGTTTTAGGGAAGTAGCACTGGCACTGGGGGCCTCGTTGGCAGGGACCGTGTGCACTACATTTGAAACCACATCAAATACCAGGCAACAAGTGGGGGCTAACCATATCAAAAGAGGCACTTTCTCACACCTGTCATAAGTTAATTGGTAGTAGAGTAATATTATGCTGAAATAGTTTAAAAAAAAAAAAAAAAAACATTTCCACCAGGTCTTATGGCTGTTAAATCCTTTGAATGGGGTTCTATTCTAGTCTGATATAATGCTGCTTTTTTTGTGATACAGAATTTTGTATCTCATACATTTAAAGAGGAAGATCGTCTTTTTTCGCTCTGGTGGGCTACAGTCTGAAGGGAGCCAGAGCACCTTTGCAAAGCATGTCTATCCTTCTTTGAGAGTACTAAAGTAGGGACATTGCCGAGCGAGAAACAGCGTTTACAACGCTGTCATTACATCGCGCTATTACAACGCAGTCGTTACAACGACCTCGTTGTTAGTACGCGATGCATTTACATCGCAAGTCATTACAATGTGATATATTGCATTAAATGCCCGTGTGGAAAAGCCTATGTTGGCAAAACATCACGTAAGATTAAAATAAGGCTTACAGAGCATAAAAGCAGAATTAGGACAAAAAACACAACCTCGGCACTGGCAAATCATTGGACTGAAGCAAACCATGCTATATCCCAGATTAGATTTCAGGTGATAGAAAAGGTCACGACATGTCCAGGGGTTGATAATAACAAAAAATTACTCCAACGTGAGATATACTGGATAAATTTCTTGGAAACAATGATTCCGAAAGGGCTTAATGATCGGCTAGACATGTCATGTTTTCTCTAGTAACATGGGGTAAGCTATACATTCATCCACGCATAGGCACACATCACTTCATACATATAAGCATAGGTATGGATTGGGATGGTTAAGCGGCGTGATCGGCTGTCATCAGCTTGTATTACAATCTATGGAAAGCAATTTTTCAGTTATAGGTTATCTGATGGCCGTAACAGTTTTTCCTTCTTGTTTATAGCAGGGTCCATTTGATTAGTATTTTTAATGACAGTGTTTGTATTTTCAACATATTCATCACAGGATCGCCTCAGGTGAATATATAGCATTCAATATCTTGATACGAATTTTCGTGAGGTATTGTTTATTGTTTATAGCAGTCCGCTTTTGTTACCAACAGTTGAGTACACCCCCTGTACGTTACAGTCATAACGTTAAATAAAGGATAGGAGTCAGTCCATCATGGCGGACGATTTGAGTGTTTCGAAGCGTCTGCGTTGTTGAGTAGTCCGTTTTTAATGTTGACGCGTCGTCTTTAAACTCGATCCTGATTTACATCCGGTGCACACGTCGTGGCACAGAAGTTGGTTATTGAAGCGACGTTTCAAGTACTTAGGTGAGAATCACGGTTAAGTGTGATTTTAAAACACCGCGGTTTCAGGCGGGCTGTAGTATTCAGTCTTAGACATATTATATCATTTTTTCACAGGCGTTTGAGTTGTTTCGTTTTTATTTTCGATAGATTTGGCAAACAAGGTCAAGTTGAAGGTAAGAGACATCAGTGGTTTTTGATTGGTATCTTGGAGATTACTGATTTTTGTGGTATGTGTAAGGGTGAACTTGTAACATCGGAATTGGTTGTTTGTAGTTTTTATACAGAACTGAATAAGGTCATTGGCAGACGCAAGAGGACACAGTCATGATCCTAAGGTACATAACGCACATATATTCACACTGGGTGTGAGTTTGTCACCATTAAGATCAGGTCGATCAGGAAAACGGGTAATGGTTACAGGTTAGCATGTGACCTACTTAAAATAACACAGAGCACTGACAAGTATTTTGAGCCCCCATGGCTATTGAATGAATGTAATTTTGTTATTTTATATTTTCAGATTTGCCCCTGAGGAAGGGACTTTTAGGTCCCGAAATGCATTGGGCGGGCGTCACAATGAAATGTATAATTTTGCATCAATGAAATTGTTTATGAATATGTACATGTATAGTACTATATGCTTTTTGATGTATTAACACATAATGTGTGATGAGAACTGAGGTGTTTATCTATGATTTTCAAAAGTAATTGTAAAAAACAATATTAAACACATATGGTTTAGAACGTCAACTGTTTATTGTGAATATAAAGTGTATACAGACGGTGATTATCACCAAGTGAACAGTGCACAGTACATTCAAGTCTCAGTACTTGTTATAATCACACAGAGATGTGTGCCATGTCGACTCTTTACTTTGTTCTGCACCAAAACACGCAGCCTGCAGAAGGCAGTGTGTGTGTGTAAAGGTACAGGGCCTCTAAGGGTGGCACAATAAGTGCTGCAGCCCTTAGAGGTCTTCCCTGGTCACAGTGCCCTGGGTACCTGTGGTACCATTTACCAGGGGCTGACCTGTGGCCAGAGATTCCAATTGGGTACAGTTTTGGGGAAAGAACACAGGCCCTGTGAACCTGATTGGCAGGGACCCAGGGCACATCAAGTCAAAGTGCATCAGTGGTCTGGCAAAAAGTGGGGGGGGGGTTACTGCAACAGAAACCCACTTCCTTACAGTAGCGCTTTATAAGACATTTCATTCATTTATTCTTTCATTCAAGAGAAACAACTTGACCCCGCAACACCTTTGATAGCAAGCATGTTACACATGGGTGAAGGTACTAGAGAGAGACCAGTTGCACTTAACCTAGTAGCTATGGACATTTAGGAGAGGGACCCAGATGCTCCTAAGCACATTCATCCTAACTCAATGGGATTTATGCAGGAAGTTAGTATCAATGGGAGCAAAGTGCCTGCCCTGAGACACTATGGTTGAGAGTGTGAGAAAGTGACTCTTTTTGCATGGTTAGCCCCCACTTTTTGCCTGGTTTTGGTGTCGTTTCATTTGTAGTGCACAGCGTTCCTGCCAACCAGGCCTTCTGTACCAGTGCTTCTTCCCCAAAACATATCCACAACTGGTACTTCTGCTCCCTGTAAGGCCCTATGGTACCCTGGTACCTAGCGCCTGGGAGCTGAAGAGGGTCCCCTGGCCCCCCGCTCCCCTTGCTAGGACATGCCACTGCCCTTGCAGCTTGCATGCCCCTGTGAGGGAGAAAACAACCAAGTCGACATTGCACCCTGCTTGAGTGCCAAGCCAGCACTGCCTCAAGGTATGTGTAAGTCACCCTTGTAGCAGGCGTCACAGCCCTAAGGTAGCGTGCACTATACCTCAGGTGAGGGCAGATCTGTCTGAGCAGATATGCCCGTACAATATTAGGGTCCATTTCTTAATAGTGTAAGTGCCAGTGAAGCCATAGAGAGTACATAGGCTGAAAACTCAACAACTCTAGTTCCACAGCCCCATAATGGCTTCTCTGAACACAGGAGTGTTTGGTACTAAACTACTCCTCTCAATAAATCCACACTGATGCCACTCAGAGGGCACTTCAGAGGTGCCCCCTGAAAACCTACCAACCGTGGTGTTGTCTCTGACAGACTGTAGACAGCCAGCCACCACCAGACATGTTTCTTGACCCCTGGGTGGAGAGCCCCTGTTCTCTGTGACCAGAAACAATGCACATCGTGGTCTGAGGTGTCGCACCTCCTCCCCCCCATGATGGGCCAGTGCTTGAAGGGGGGAAGCTTTAAAGGCCTGCCGCCTTTGTAATGTGACCCCCAGCTCTGCTCCCCTTAAGTGGGGGAGGCGAGGTGAAGCACATAATTCAGTCACTGCCAGCTTGAAGATGGGGAGACCCCTCCAATCAGGGCTAGGTCTATGCCCCCTCCCACAGAAGGGTGGCATAATTGAGGGTATAGTCACCCCAGCTAAGATGCCCATTGGCCCTACTTGCTACTCCACTAAAACACCCCTAAATTAGTATCTATGTGGCTCCCTCAGACCTCGAAACTAGATCTGCGACGACCTAAGAAGAAAGGTGATCTCCCTGCAGAGAAGACTGCATTGGCCCCAGCCCTATCGGCCTGTCTTCATCTTCGACAAACCTCTGACCTGTCTGGCAGCTAGCAACCTCTGAAAACGCTGGAAGGATTGCAGCCTTCGAAAAAGACTCCGATCTCCTGTGGTCAGCTGACCTGTAGAAACCTACTCCAGGGACACCGGATCGAGGCGTATCCGTATCTCCTGCCCATTCTGCATCCGACGCCCACGCCCCAAGTCTGATTGGCTCACCTGTGCATTGATGTCTCTCAAGCGATCCTGGCCTCATTTTCAACGTTGGCTGACCTCTCTTGATCTCCAAGACTGCGCCTGCAGTGTGAATCCAAAGGCTCTCCCTGACTGGCTCCGGTAAGAAGATTCAGACGTCAAAAGGCACCCCTTCACCCGAAGCCCCTGGGCCTTGGTGACCTAAATCGATGGTGCACCTACAACCCCCTACAGCTCTACTTACATCTGCTGTTGTTGGCCTTCCTCCTGCAACCTCTGGTGCCACGCCTGCAGCTTCTTTGCAGAAAGAAGAATCCCCATTGAAAAGCATTGGGCGCCTAACGTCGAAATTGCACCTTGCACCTGGCCACCCCTATGCTGCTGGTGGTGTAGGTTTGCTGCCGCTTTGTGGCCCTCCCTGTGCTTAACCTAGCCACCAAAGCTTGGCCCCTACAACCGATCTACTTGCCTACAAGCAGTGTGGCTCCAGGCACCTCCTGTCTCCATTGGAAAGCATTGAGCCAAACTCCAATTTTGACCTCTGCATCTGGCCGCTCCTGTTCTTCTGGTGGTGCAGTTTAGGTACTCTCCTGACCCCTGGCCCTTGCTGACTTTTGGCTGTGGGCTGAAAAGTTTCTAAGTGTTGATTTTGCAAAGTGAAAAGTATTTTTAATTAAAAACTTACTTACCTTATTACGAAGATCTTGTTCTTAAAATAAAATGCAAACAAAGTATATTTTTCTCAAATTGGGCTGGATCTCCTTCTTGAGGTGTGTGTCCATTATTGATCACTGTTGTGCAATAAATGTCTTGCACTCCTCTGAGTTAGGCCTAAGGCTGCTTGCCCACATTACCACTAATAGAGCACTTTTGGTTTTACATTGAGCCCTTTGCGCTTTTGAGGAACCCCTGGACTCTGTGCACAGTATTATCACCTAGTGGCAATATCCTACACAGAGCCAGCTTCCTATATGTGCCTACACCAAGTGCCAATGTACCTGTTATGGTACATTAAATGGAGGTCAACGAGTTATATTTTGGGATCCCCAGGCCTGCCAGACATGAGGATGTAGAGGAATCCCCCCAGACAGATTTGTGTATTGCTACATTCCTTTGAGCTGGGTGGGACACAGTGGAGAAGGGAGAGAGGCTCCCCCTGTACACTTCAAAAGGTGCTGTTTGATTGATTGATAGATCACAAGGAAGGTGCCTGGAATCATCTCAGGAAGTATATGGGACTAATAAGGGAATTCTAAAGAGTGGGGCTGGGAGCCCAGGATTAACCTTTTGATGCACATATCGCTGTGGCTGACATCAAGATGTGAACTCTAGTAACTCCCATGGCCTGCGTTGTGGGACTATTAAATTTGGCGACACTCCTGCTGTGACAGACTGCTTTGTAAGAGGAAGCAGAGGAGTGGGCACAACCCCAACATAAAACTTCAAAGACACAGACCTTAAATCGCATTTGGTGTCTGGAAATGGACTATAAGAAGGGGAGTTTGAGACCCCAAAAAGTTGTCATCTGACAAGCAGTCAGACAGGCTTTGTGAGGATGGAAAACTCTGTAAGACTTCTGCCTGGAACCAGAAATGGGGGCCAAGGCCTCCTAGTCTCCAGACTGGGTGAGGGGTCATCACCCAGGGAAAACAAGAGTGCCAGCTCTGAATCCTGGAGCACCAGTGTCTGCCGCCTTGCCACAACCAGTGTGCCCTGTGAGGAATAGGAGTGCGTTGAAGGTGTAAGTGGGATCCCAGCTGAGTGGCCTCCCAGTGCGAGGTCACAGCTACTGCACCGAGTTGGGTCAGTGCCCATGTGCAGATTCAAGTCTTCCACCCCTGAATGCGAGGAGAGGCCTGCTGGGAAGGCAGCCATGAGCAGAGTGCCATACAGGGCAAGTGAAGCCTGCGCAGTGCTGGTTGCAGCGACCCCCGTGTGCCAAGATGGGCCGCTGTGGAAGTTATTGCTGGATACTGTGGACCTCCTCCAGTATGGGTATCCCCGTGAGTCCCCCTGCACCGCCGGGGCCTTTGTTACATCCCTGCTGTGAATTTGCATGACCCATAGGTCACAAGGAAACATCGAGGATTGCACCTGAAATGCCACAGTGAACTGACGAGGACGCTGTGGGTGCATTGAGACCCCCACCCAAGAGCCTTAATCCCTTGGGGAGCGCAAAACTTACCATAGAGGAGAACACCAGAGCACCTCCGATCTCTGCTAAAGCTGGCCGTGTAAGCTCAGAGTAGAGCACACATGTTCAGGGTGCCTCTGCACCTCCCGCGTGCAGCTGACTCTCCGAACAGGACCAAAGCATTGCGAGTGCCTGTGGACAGGGCACCCTCTGAGACGATGCAAGCTTCCTTACTGCTGGAGCTGTTAGAGATTGGTTTCAGGCCTATCAGACCAGAGGGACTTGCTGCTAAGAGCACTGGGGCACCAAGACACTTGACTATTTTGCTAAAAATTGGAGTGGACTCTTGAGTAAAGGACAATTAGTGAGCATTCCCTGGATGCGGCCTCCAGTGAATGGGGAATAACCCCTACCACATTAAGAAGAGCGGATTGGACAGTGCCAGTGGAACACCTGAGCCCCGACTTAAAGGAGAATTGTGTTAATATTGTCTATGTATGTCGTAATATTGCTTTGCATGCGTAAAGTTAGAAATAAAAATCCTACTTTTCATTACAAAAATGAGTATTTGACTGGACATTGATTTATTGGCACTGCTGTTCACTTTTTGAGTTATGAGTTGTGTTCACCAACCTATATTCCTTGCAGTGATACCAGTAGCGGTCGGTGGTGGGAGTGCCGCCGGGCGCTGACGTGGGGCGGGGAGGGGCAAATGTGATGCAGCGCGCGCAACGAAATTCGTTCTATTTATTTATGTGTACTTACCTGTAATCGGCCGTAATCCGTAGTTTACTACCCCCCACCCTGCCCCTCCCCCGCCCCACGTCAGCGCCCGGCGGCACTCCCACCACCGACCGCTACGGAGTGATACCCAGTGTAGAGAGGTTACAGACCTAAGGTGGAGCTTGCTCCTAGGTACTACTGAGGCAGTCCTAGACAGAAGCACTCCTCCATTCCCCAAGGAGCGAAAAATACGTACATTGTATTGCATGTTTTCTTTACCCCCACTATTCTGACCTTGCTAAATTAATAAAAAAAAAAAATTTTTTTTTTTTTTTAAACTTTATTTACCATTTTTTATTAACAATGTACATAGTCATTATGTTTAGACATGCAGGTACATTTCACGCAGGTTCGAAGAGAAACACAGATAATAAAACCGATACACATGAACTGAAACATTCCCTTATCTGATATGGCTAACGAGCATTTTGAAGCGTGTTTCGTGATCCCTACTTCCCCAGTCCCACAACCCCGTTGACAGACCAGTGCCATCATGGTTCCCCAAGCACATCTGCAACTTCTTGAGGCTCCTCTAAATCACCCCTCGGACTGTGCCGTCTGACTAATTCCCTGTCCCTCTCGACTAGGTGCTATATCCGGTGTCCCTTGTAAACGAAGGTATTCCCTAAGGGGTTGCCATACATCCTTGGGTCGCGATGTGGGCGGTTGTAATTCCGCGTATAGTTCGCTCGTGGTGTCGCAGTATGTCATGCTCTTAAGCCAACTCTTCGCCTTGGGTTTCTGCCTGGTGCCCCAGCGGAGTACTATTTCTCGCTTCGCCAGCATCATTGCAATTGCTATGAATCTACCCGTGCCTTTGGGTAACTGATCTACATAGCCTATCTAAGGTGAAGTTGTCTTATCATCTCGCTGAGGCATCATTGCGAGGCTGGCTTTGTATAGTCTAGATGTAATGTGTTCTCCGCTGGTGTCTGTAATTACTAACGTGAGTGGACTGAACTCTGCCGGTTCTAATGGATAAGTTGATACCGTGCCTCTGAGTGCGCTCTGCAAACGGGACAGCACGAAGTGATACATAAATGTGGCTGACCAGAATCGCGAGTCTTCGGTACGAGAGAATACATGTCCTCCAGGGAATAGGTCTCCGATAGATTCTAAACCCAGTCGGGATAGCGTGCGCTTGGACCCGGCTTCTACCGTGGGGGGGAGCCAGGGGTTCGCTGCTAACGGCAGTACCGGAGAGTATAAAGTTGACCCTCCTGTTTTCGTGAGTAGTTTTTTCCATGCCCAACAAGTAGTGGATAGTGGTTGGATATCGTGTGGGTCTCGTGGGATCCCAGCCGGGAGTATTGCATTTAGTGGTGTGGGGTCTGCTAAATCTCTCTCTGGTTTGGCGTAGGGTATGCGTGCATCAGGGTGAAACCAGTGGTATGCATATCCACACTGTGCTACTAAAAAAATAAAGCTGCATGTCCGGAACCCCAAATCCCCCTCTTTCGTACTGAAGTGTTAAAGTGTCCCAATTAACTTTAGGCTGGTTCCCACCCCATACCAACTTTATGATGTGCGTGTGGAGTTGTGAAAAGAAGAGGTTGGTCAACGGGATGGGAATGTTAGTGAATAAGTAGAGAAAGCGAGGCAGTACCACCATCTTTATAATGGTGATCCGTCCGGCTACAGACAATGGCAACTTAACCCACTGTTCTACTTGGGCCTGTAAGCGGCTCAGTGCCGGGCCGTAATTTAAGCATAATACCTGCTCCCGGTCTCTATGTAAATAAATTCCCAAATATTTGGTTTCCGCTTCGCACCACTGTACTGGAAATTCCCCGTACTCTGGATGTTGTATTTCTGTCAGGGGGAACAGTTCGGATTTACCCCAGTTGATTTTGAGGCCGGACAATGCTCCAAAACGTTCTATTTCGGTTAATAACGGTTGCAAATTGTCTTCAGGTTTCCTAACATATAGTGCCACATCGTCTGCATATAATGTCACTAGCACAGGGCCATGTTTGAATTGGAGACCTCTGTGTAGATGGTCCTTCTGGAAGTACCTTATTAGGGGGTCCATTGCGATTATAAAAAGTAATGGGGACAGAGGACAGCCCTGTCGGGTGCCTCTGGACACTTTGAATGGTTTCGTTATTGCACCATTGAAACGGATGCAAGGTGATGGGCCCGCATAGAGTAGTTTCACCAGATCCGCGAAGCTCTTTGGAATACCCATCTTGGCCAGCACTGCATGTAGAAAGGGCCATTCCACAGAATCAAACGCCTTTTCCGCATCCAAAAAGGCAGCGATTGCAGGCGTGGAGGGGTTTATTCTGTTTACTACTGAAAAAAAGGTCCGGAGATTGAGCGCAGTAGATCTGTGCCGCACAAACCCAGATTGGGCGGGCGCTATAATCTGTTCCATTAAAAGCGATGGTCTGGTCGCCATCATTTTGGCAAGGATTTTGTAGTCCAGAAGTGATAATGGACGATACGATCCACACTGCTCGGGGTCTTTACCAGGCTTAGGGAGTAGCACTAATACCGCTTCCCTGAATGAAGGTGGAAGAGTGCCGGATTCCAATGCTTCAGCATAGACTTCCAAAAGGTGTGGGGCTAGGAGCGTTTTGTAAGTCTTGTAAAAAATGCCAGGAAACCCATCTAGTCCGGGAGCTTTAGAACCATCCATTGCTTCAATGGCCTGTTCTATCTCTTCGACCAAGTAAGGTTCGCTCAGAAACTTCCTGTGCGCATCAGGAAGCCATACCATGGCAATCTCGTCCAGATACTCCTTAATCCCGGCCGTGTGGGTTTCTGACTTAGTAGTATATAGTTCTGTGTAGTATTTCAGAAGCGTGCATCCAATAGCGGTATTCCCGACTATGATCTTCCCGTCCTCATCGCGCAACTTGGTGATGTAGTTCTGAATATAGCGGGGTTTGAGTAGCCTCGCCAAGGTGCGGCCAAGCCGTTCCCCTTCCCCGTACCTGCGAGCTGTGGCATACTTCCCTAGATAAAGCGCTTCCCGGCCAGCCTCGTCTGTGTATTCTGCCAATAACTTCGTCCTGCGGAGCATGTATTTCGCGCTGTCTCGGTCGTCCCCCGTCATGTTATCTCGGTCGAGTAATTGTAGGTCATTTTCAAGTCTAGCCAGCCGCCTCCTTGGGTCTCTTAACACTCCGGTGTGTGTGAATATGCAAACCCCCCTCATGTACGCCTTAAAGGCCTCCCAAAGAACTGCCTGCGTTGAGACTGACCCAGTATTATTAGCGAAATAATCCTTTATCGCGTAGTTCTTCTTGGAACACTGAGTCTTTCAGCGCCATGGAGGGGAACCTCCATTGCCTCTCGAAACCCCCTTCTGCGGGAAGTTGTAGGGAAAGAGAGACTGGGGAATGATCAGATAAAGTACGGGGTAAATGCCTAACATTGTTAACCCACGCTACAGTTGGCCTAGTGATCAGCCAATAATCGAGCCTTGTCCACGTGTTATGTTGTTGCGCGTAATGGGTGTATTCTATGTCAGAAGGATTAAGATATCTCCATGTGTCTACCAAGTCGTGGTCCTGGCATATGTCTTGTAAAACCTTGCGGGAGCGGGGTTTGTTCGCCGGGGCCTTCGCTGTGCTGTCTAAAAGGGGGC
Source organism: Calotriton arnoldi (assembly GCA_963921515.1). NCBI lineage: Eukaryota > Metazoa > Chordata > Amphibia > Caudata > Salamandridae > Calotriton > Calotriton arnoldi. The sequence goes on along the minus strand of CAWUFW010008802.1, from coordinate 210,824 downwards.
CTAATAGGATGTTTAAATCTCCTCCTAACACTATGTGGTCTGCCACTAGTCTGTCTATGTGCGTCTGCAACTGTTCATAAAAGGCGAATTCGTCAGTGTTTGGGGCATAAACATTAACCAGTGCAATTTTATGGCCTGCAAGTGCTCCTAATACTATCAAGTAACGTCCACCGGGTCAGAAATCGTATCCAAGTGTGTGAACGGCACTCTCCGATTAATCCGTATGGCTACCCCTCGAGCATATGTACTGTAGTTGGAGAAGTATCGATGGGTTCCCCAAGTCGACGCGAATTTAGACGGAAATGAAGGAGATAAATGTGTTTCTTGAAGATAAACTATATCTGTCATGTGCTGTCTCATGTACTGAAGAACTAATCTGCATTTCTTAGGGCTATTCAAACCGCGGACATTCCAGGTCAATAGGGTAATGTTAGCACTGCGCCGTGTTTCTACCTTGTGAGCCATGACGGGGATTCTGTGTATATGTACTGTTCCTGCTTTTCGGGGATATGAAAACAAACTAACATGTGTAATCGGAAACCTGCATCAAGTAAATGGCAATACAATTCTATACCCCTCCCCCTCCCTCACTTGGTGGCTGTCCACCAGGTGATACCCCGGTATTCCCCCCCTCCCACCCCCCCAATAACTATTGCTACGCAAAAAACCAACATGGCAATTTCCCCAGTTCGGTATCCTTGTGTTCCCACGGGGGGGGGGTGGCAACGCCACGTGGGACCCCACGCACCCAGCAATGAATTAGCATTTACCCCACTTCAGTTATGTCTATGTGCAGGAACCGGCAGTCACAGTGTTACTCAGTATCCATGCCCATACTTGTTACCGCCTGGGATTAACCAAACGTGGGCCGCCGCCGTATGACGTTCATCTGTCCCGTCGCTGCGGTTAACTTGCTGAAAACAGATCCGCACTCGTCCCCGACAGAGCCTCCTGAGATGCTCCCCCAGGGGAGGATCCTCCTTTTGCGCCGTCAGTTCCAGCGTAGTGCTTGCAAAAGGTCTGCACCTCGTCGGGGCTGTCGAAGATTCTCGCCTTGCCATTTACATCAATTCTAAGTCGGGCTGGGTACAACATGCTGTAGCGGAGGCCCAGTTTCCTAACTCCTGCCTTGGCCCCCACAAACTTACGCCTGGCTTCTTGCACCAGAGTAGTAAAGTCCGGATAGAATGAGACGTTGGAGCCCTGCCATGACAGTGATCCCGCTTCTCTTGCAAGTCTGAGCACTGTCTCTGTCTTTAAAGTTTAGCAATTGCGCCATGATTGGTCTTGGCGGTAGTCCCGGATTAGGACGGGGACCTAGTGTTCTATGGGCTCGTTCTACAGTGAAGGTGGTTGTAAAATGCTCTGTCCCAAACAGGTCCATTAGAAGCCGCTCCACGAATTGGTCCAGTTTTCCGGTATTGGTCGATTCGGGAACCCCATGATTCGCACATTGTTGCGTTGGCTTCTTGCTTCTAAATCCTCATTCTTTGCGGCAACTGTCTTCAATATATGTTCTAGTTTTTCAACCCGCTTGGTAGTTTGAGCTGCTCCGTCCTCTAGATCCTACGTGCGGCCTTCTATGGTGTCCAGTCTGGCGTCATGACGATCAATCCTCTCTCCCAATCCATCGAGGCGCCGGTCGAGTGAGTCGAATCTGGTGTCTAACGCCTTAAACCCAGAGCGTAGTTCCAACAATAAGGCAGAGTTGTCTGGGGGTGTAGCGCCAGCGGTAGCCTCTGCAGCCATCGCTGCGGGTCGCCGGCTGTCTGTTTTCGTGAGGACTTCAAAAGGCAGTTGTTTCCGCTTGGGGTCCTTGCGCACCATTCCCCACAATCGCCAGGGTTTTCAATCAGCCCAACTGCGTGGTGCAGAGCCTCCTCCTAGACATTGTCCCGGCTCCCACACCAACCGTGCCTCTCAGGAGGCAGCCACAGAATAGAAGACTAAGCTTCCCAAAGTTAGTAATCGTGGACTAGGGAGGTGGCGTTTGTGTTGGCTGCATGTACCTCATCAAGCGCTATCCGACCCTCCTGAGCTCCAACTTTCGCCATGCCATGCTCCTCCCCTCTTATATTAAGGCGCTGGGTATTCAACTGATTCACCGTTGGGATATGGGGGCACTCACCAGTTCAGTGTCGGTGCGCGGTAGTCCTTGAACTGCACCGTATTGTCCTGAATTAAAAGCTCCTCTGACTCAGTTCTCCGATCAGCCGTGGGTAACGAACGTCACTGTGGGGGATCCCGTCTGTGATGACTCAATCCGGACCTCACCGGCCGCTCTCAGAGCGACCCCGCTCTCAACGTCTCTACACCGGGAACTGGAGGGGGCCAAGGGAGCGGCTTGACCTTCCCGCTCTGGTGGCAGGGCTGCTGTACGCTCAGAGAGATCACGGCACTGGGCTTGCAACTACAGGGGATGCCGCTCTTTAAGATGGGGATGCGCAATCTCCGATGCGCGTGATGCGTTAAAAGGGCATTTACCATGGGCCATGTATATTCCTCGCCCATGGCCACCAACTCAGGGGTCCGCTTAATCACCCCGCCACAGTGTCGCGCTCGGGTATCCTCAGCGCACTGCGGCGTAGCGGCTCCTCGTCCGGCACCGAAGCCACGCAGTATAGCTCCGGTTCCAGCGACACAGGATCAATGCCGCTTCAGGAATCAGGAAGACGTGGTCTTTCCGGTCACTCTGATGACGGCCCCAGTGCAGGGATCACGCTAACCAGGCTGCTCCCCCCTCGGCTCAGTCAGCGAAAGGTTCACGGCCCGCAGGCGCCATTTTGTGTGACGGGGCACGAAGTTTACAATCGCCGATTTCAGGCTCAGAAGCCCGTTTCAAGCCGCAATTTGTGCCCCAGCTGCTGCCGCCGACATTCCGATTTCGGAATCTTCGCTTTGCGTGGGTGCAGGATACGTCAATGTGCTATTCTGTGCTGTGGTGAGTGGGGTCGGCATGGAGCTGCAGTTCTAAGTGGCCAATACGGTCGCCGATCCGGCCACGCCCCAATACATTTTGAAGTTCACTGTACATCTGGCTTGAGACCTCGGAAAGGGTGACGATGTTTCATGTGAATGTCTGGTATGAGCTTATCTTCAATTTACCATAATGGCCATTATCCCCAATCGAAGTATGGAACAGACCCAGTCTACCACACTTGCACAGGGCAATAAAGTGGATTCCACCATGACTTGCAGTACCTTCCAGCTTTTTGGGACTGTTCATTTGGGACATGCTTTTAAGAGTCTGGTATTTCATATTGTTGAACACTCTCACACAATTACCAGACTGCGTGGTGTTTTATACAGATTCAGAAAAACTTCTCAACCTTATTATGAAGTCCCTTATTTGATATGCAGCTTAAATAGTTTGTGCTTTAAGTGTATGGCCTCACTCATTCTTTATCTCTAGCCTGCTTCTATTCACACACTCACCCTTCTTCACAGATCCTCATCTCTTTTGCTTTGCTCCCATTTTGTTCCTCCATCATCTTTTCCTACTTTTTGTCTTTCTCTTGTACCAGCCCACACAGCCTACTTATTTGCTCTGTGCTTTAACCAGCTCTTTCTCCATTCTGCCATAGGCTCTTCCACGTTGTGTCTTCTGTATTTTCATAAATGTACATTGGGGTGGGGGAGGCAAGGGCTGACGAACAGAGTGTGGCGTCCAGAAAACTTTAACCCTGTCCTCTGTAAACCAAGTGCATGTCCATGCCAAGGGTTTCTTTTTGTGCCCTTCCAAAATTGGAGCTATGATGATAGAAGTCCCTGCGTTTCTGGTACAATCTTGGTGTCATTTTCTCCACTTACCAAGGAATATTTCAATTGTGCTCTCTCGTGTTTTGCCCTTTAATCTCTATCTTAAGCATTAATTTCTCTTCTCTAATCAAAATTCTTTTTCCCAGAATTTTTTTTCTCTGGCCTCGTGTTTGCAACGTTGTTTTTCTCTGGGTATTTCTTGAGGTAATAAAGAACCTTTGTTGCAGAATATTGTCAGCTTCTGCTCCATTGCCTTCAGTACCGTTGGCACAGTTCTTGTTTCCAAGATTTCTCTCGCTATCACCCCCCAAACTCCAGATTAGAATGCCTCAAACCAATCTGCCATCGCCCTTCCTGTGAAGGGGATGGAACATCACCGCATATGTACTTGAGGATCTTTCGGTCATGCCTAATTCTCAAGATCCCAGTTAATAAAACAAAAACTACAAGCATGACCAGTTAGATCTTATTGAAGTGTATTATCTCCCCCATGTCCTTGATGTCATGACTTTGAATTACATAGTTGGCATTACCTTACTTCCTATAACGTTTTCTGTACCCTGTATTGCTTGTTTCCTGTGAGAGCTGCCTCACTTTGCCGTCATAGTAACATTTTATCTGATAAGCTTATTTGTTTTCTCTTCTTAAATAGGAAACGAAGGAGAAGCAAGTGCGGGACAAGAAACGCCAGACCCTTGCCATCATTGAGAAGGTGAGACCACCTGCTCCCCAACTTTATTGTTTATAATGGCTGTCTACGAAGAGCTGTACAGTAAGACCATTGACAATAATTTATAGTAAACGTGAAGAGAGTTGGGAGGAATCGGGAGAGAATGAACTGGCCTAGTATTGTAAGATTCCTCTTGAAGTAATGACTTGGTAACTCTAAGGATTAGGTGCAATTATCTTAAGCATGCTCTTTTATCAGGTTTGCCAAGATTGATTAGTGGTATATGTAGGAAGCTGGCTCTTTATATAGTGGACCAAAAAGAGGTACACTGTGTAAAGAGTCCAGGCAAACCCCAAAGCAATTACAGAGGCACAAAGGACACCCCAAATGCTCTCTTTTGGGGTAGTGTGGCCGAGCAGTTCTGCATATCAGAGGGTATTGCTAAGCATTTATTACACACACAAAAGCAGCGAGACCACACTCCATAAAGAAATCTGGCACCAATTTATAAATATAACACATACGTTTATGTAAATTTAAATACCAAGATCATCAAAATTGGGTAAGTACTTTTCAAGTTATGAATTTTTACAGTTTTCAGAAATGGACGTTTAATGCATTTTCTGGATCGCTAATGTCATCCTATGGAGGAAAAACATGTATTGCATTCGGGCACTAGTCAGCGACTTACGGGACTGTTCTTCAGGACTTAAGGTGAGTATGGGGCAAGGTCCAAGGTGACACCTACAGGTCACTTCGGGAGGCTCTCGGGCGTCCGGGTGAAGGGGTTTGGCATGGCATCGGTGTGAGAAAGTGCCATCTTTCTTACATGGTATGCCCCCACTTTTTGCTGAATGGCTGATGTACTTTGACTGAGTGTGCCCTGGGCTCCTGCCAACCAGGTACCCAGGGCCTGTGTTCCTTCCCTAAAATTGCATTGATACCTACACCCAATTGACATCCCTGGCCACAGGTCAGCCCCTGGTAAATGGTACCATGGGTACCCAGGGCACTGTGACCAGGGAAGGCCCCTAAGGGCTGCAGCACTTGTTGTGCCACCCTTAGGGACCCTGCACCTTTACCCACACACACTGCCTTTGCAGGCTGCGTGTCTTGGTGCAGAACAAAAGTGAAGAGTCGACATGGCTCACATCCCTGTGTGCCATGCCTACAAGCCACTGCCCTGGCCTAGGTCAGCCACCCCTCTAGCTGGGTGCACTATGCCAGTGGTGAGGGCATAGAGGCATGAGCCCTGTGCTCCTACAGTGCCCAAGTCCATTCTTGGGCATTGTAAGTGCAGTGCTGCCATTAAGAGTATATGGTGCTGGGAGTCTGTCATTACGAACTCCACAGCACCATAATGGCCCCACTGAAGACTAAGAAGTTTGGTATCAAACTTCTCAGCACATTAAACCCCCACTGATGCCAGTGTGGGATTTAATGTAAACGCACTCCAGAGGGCATCTTAGAGATGCCCCCTGAAACCAACCCGACCTCCAGTGTCCGGACTGAGTGGCTGCCCAGGCTGCCACCACCAGACATGTTTCTGGACCCCTGGGTCGAGAGCCTCTGCTCTCAGGGGCCTGAAACAATGCACATCCCGGGACGAGGTGCCAAAGCCTCCTCCCCCAGGATGGGCAGGGGGAGCTTCAAAGGCCTGCCGCCTTTGGAGTTTCCCCAGACCATTTGCTGCTTCCAGCAAACTGGTCCCCACTGGTTCTACCCCCACTCCTGGCGGGAGAACCGGCGGGAAAACCAGAAGCAGGAAATGGGCTGTGCCCACCTCTGCCAACTCCACCCCTAAGGTGGGGGAGGCGAGGTGAAGCACAAACTCGAGTCCCCGCCATCTTGAGGATGGGGGACCTGGCCAACCAGGGACAGGCTCCTGCCCCCTCCCACTGGAGAGGAACAGAATAGGGGTGTACCCACCCCAGGGAAGGGACCCATTGGTCCCTGCCCTTACCTACCTGTAACCACCCCTAAATTTAGTATTTAGGGGCTCCCTGAACCTTCCTTCCGGAGTTCCCAAATCCGAAAACAAGAAGAGAAGACGAAGCAAGAAGACCAGCCGTGCAGCTGCTAAAAGGAGGCGACAACAACTGACTTGGCCCCAGCCCTACCGGCCTGTCGACCTCTGAACCTGCTCCTGCGGAATCCCTGCCTCAGCAACCTCACAAACCCCGGAGGACCTGACTTCTGTGCTACAGCCTTCGACCCAGGGACTCCCACGAGCAGTGGTACTGCTCAAAAGAAAACCTACCAAAGACCCGGCCCTGGCACGGAGCCACGAAACCTGCACACTCTGCACCCGCCGAGTCCAGCCTGTGCCTGAGTGACCAAAGACCTCGAGGACGTCCCCCGGCGATTCTGACCTGGAATCCAGTGGCCAAGGACCCTCCTCGACGACCCAGACGACGCCTGCAGCCTCAGGACAAGGGACCCCTCCAACCGCGACCAGCAGGGGGTAAGATTTCCCGACCTCAAAAGACACCCCTGCACCCGGCGCCCCACGGCCCCCTGTGCCCAACTCCTGGGTGTCTACCTATCCTCCAAGACCCCAACTTACCTCCTGAAGTGTTGGTCGTCCCTGAAGAATCACCGTCCCCGAGCCTGCAGCCTTTCTTCACCTTTCACGACCTCTATTGTTTAACATTGAGCGCCCGACGGCTCAAAAGCACCCTGCACCCAGCCGCCCGAGTGCCCCTGGAAGTGCAACCTCTATCCTAACCTACTTCCCTACTTGCCCTGAGCAAGTGACCAGGAGCCCAGCTCCCACAGTCGCGTGGCCTGCTTGCCAGCAGCCACCAACCCGGGGCCCCCCGCCTGCCATAGGATAACATTGGGCCTTCTCACTCTGCACCCGGTCGCCCCTGTGCCGCTGAGGGTGTAGAAACTGTACTTACCTGATCCTGGGGGACCCCTGAGTCTTACCCAGAACCTTAACCCTGCCAGTCAAGTACTTACCCGAAATCCGATAACTCACTTTTCTTCCATAGGGTTCCATTGACTGGTTTTCTGCGAAATTTCTTCTAAGTGTGGAGTTCTGAAACTTTAGAATATTCACCAAAAATCAACCGAGTCACGAAAACGAAAATACTCACCTAGTATTAGGAGGGGCCTCAGTGCTGGACCCGAGTGCCCAACACTGGCCCTAAAAGTAATCGCAACGTTACTTACCGTTAACTCACTTTTCTTTCATAGGGATCCATTGACTGGTTTTCTGTGAAATTTCTTCTAAGTGTCGATTTCTGTATTTTACAAATATTCTTTAAAAATCGAACAAACTACAAAAACGTAATTACTTACCTGTTTTAAGTAAATGTCCCAGTGCTGAACATAGGAGTCCAGCACTGGATTACAAAAGTAACGTAAACATACTTTGCTTGCACACTGTATTTCCTTTCATAGGATAACATTGGTAATTTTACCCAGAAAAGTTTCTAAGTGTCAGCTTTTGAAATATAGTAATATTCTTCAAAAATCACTACAATAACCAAAACGCTTTTTCTTACCTGTTTACAGGAAGTGTCCCAGGACTGAATCCAGGATCCAGTCCTGTGGTTAGAAAAGTGCTCTGCAAAGTAATCAATTGTAATTAAGTATAATTTTCCATTGAGCTCAATGTTGCATTGAATTTGACCCTGTGTTGCCTCTTGCACCAACTGTGATAACCACTATCAAAAAAGTCTACTGCCTATCTGTAAGGTGAATAACCAAAGCATCTCATACTGAGAAAGTATATTTTGATCCTATTGTTGGTTCTAAAATAAAACAAGCATATATTTTTTTATATACAAACCATTGGCCTAGAGTTCAGTTCTTGAGTGTGTGGCTTCATTTGCTGACTGAGTGTGTACAACAAATGCTTTACACTGTCCTCTGATACTGCCTTACTGCTCGACCAAGCTACCACTTTGGAGAGTAAGGTTATATCTAACTTTAGCCTCTGTCAACCCTCTGGGGACTGTGGACTCTGTACACCCTGAACCTTACTTGGGTACAGTATATACAGAGCCACTTTCCTACAATCGGTTGTCCCATTCACTTCAATGGGAGAACGGTCCGGTTACAAGGAGGCTGCAAGCTGGAACTGGGGGACCAGTCGGGGGGAACCCACATGGGGGCTTGAGCCTTGAGATCCTCGCGTACACAGGGACACCCTTGGTCCACTTCTCAGGCTTTGGGGCTCGTGCAGTGCTGTCTTTTGGTGTCGGATTCCGGTGCAGGAGTCTCTTGCACGACTGCCACCTGACGGCAACAGGTTGGTAAACCCGCAGGTCTCCTGAGGAAGCCCGAATCGGGAACTACAAGGTACTCATGACCGGTAACATTTGAAAAGAGGGGTAAGTGAATTGACCTACCCTATGCGCGTTGCACAATTGGCAACCCGTTTCACACTGGTCCTGAAGAAAGCCCCCCAACCCATCTGGGCGATACAAGGGCTGAAACATGTTGACCTCTCACATGGACTAATAGGTGCCATAGAATAGTAACTTTTCTATGCATGCACCGCTCTGTTTTTAACCTTGCCCCATCTCCAACCGAATAGTTTCCTCGTTGCTGAGATGTAGGTAATTTTAACATTCACTCTAATTCACTTCATTTCTGGTCACTACTGTTGTCACCAGTTGGTCTACCTCCGGGTGGAGGAAAAGCATATTTTACAAAAAAGACCCAATGATGATGCTTTCACGTTACACTAAAAACGGATAATCAAGATGTACCGTTCCACCACTCCTGTACGTGAATGAGGGTTCTTTAAGACGGCTAACACACCAGACCCTGGTTGTAATACAGGTACAAGTGATCCATTCCCTTATGATTTTGTATCCTCACCTGGAAGCCGAATGGATCTCAGCTTCTCTCTCCCTCTACTGATTAATTGACATTTCTGACGAATGTCAAAATATCTTAGCTAAAGCTAGAGCGGACAGCACCAACAGATCGTAGCAACTCAAATGGAAGCGTTTCTACATCTGGTGCCAGAAAGAGTTTACATCTACTGTCCTCCTCAGCAGGTCTTACTCTATCTCTTACAGGCTTAGCGCATAACTCAATAAAGGTTCACTTAGCGGCCATTTCCCGTTACAGAAGATCACTTTCCTCGCCACCTTTATGGTCTGCTAGAATAAGCTCAATACCTCAGATTTTAGAGCACTAGTGCTAAAGTAAATATACTGAGATAGACTAAGGTGAGCTTCCCCTGGGGAGCAGGGCGGGTCGCATGTAAATCTATGAAAGCTTCCATTACTGGAGAACTACAGTTACGTAACTTATTTCTTACTCCAGTATTGGAACTTTCATAGATGCACATGCTTGGATCAGAATAGCAAGCAGTTGAGTAGCACATTTACAATAGTTTTGGACCGCTTAACAGGAGAAAGCATCAATAAAATTTGCGAGTAATCACTAAACAACATGCCAACTATTTTAATGACAATAAAGTAATAAATTCCTGTAAGCGTTAAACAGAGTTCAAAGTTTACCTCATGGAAATGTGATACAGTAAAAGAGGAGGGGGGTAGAGAGGGATAGCTCACCTTAATGAAACAGATTCTGAAGTACTGTTTGGCCCACCGCCGTGTCATTCAGAACTGCTGAATCCAGGCAGTAGTGAAGAGTAAATGTGTCTATTCTTCCAAGTTGCTGCACAGCAAATTTCAGGAAGAGACACTCCCGCAAATAAAGCTGCTGATGTTGACATAGCCCTCGTGGAATGGGCTCGGACTCGTGAAGATAGCGGTCTGCCTGCCTTGCAATGACAAAAATTGAATGGCACTTGCAATCCATCTCAAAATACTCTGTTTGGAGAGCGGAAAACCTTTCCTTGGCGCACTGTATGCAACAAATAATTGAGAAGTCTTACGGAACACTAGTATTCCGTCTAGATAAAACTTTAGGCAATGCCTGACGTCTAATGAATGTAGAGTTCTCGCTGCAGATGTCGTAGGATTCGGGAAGAAAGTCTTTAGTACCACTGGTTCGTTAAGATGGAAGTCAGATGAAACCTTGGGAATGAATTTAGGATTTGTGCGGAGCAGAAGCCCATCAGTTTTGAATTGCAAGAAAGGTTTGTCTATTACAAAGGCCTGAATCTCGCGGACCTGTCTGGCTGAGGTCAAAGCAAGAAGTAAAGCCAACTTCCAAGACAGGAACTTAATTTCCGCTGTATGAATTAGTTCAAAAGGAGGTCTCATTAATTGTGAACTGCCAGGCCGGAGGTGGAGGTCTCACAGGAGGAAACACTCGAAATAGTCCTTTGAGGAATTCTTTAGTTCTCTCTGGAGTTTTCTAGAGGGTGGTTTATGCTGATTGGTTAAGGCAAAACTTTGGTCTCTTTTTTAATAATGACTATGATAGGTTATTAAACTAAGGCCTAGGCCTTTCTAGTCTATACCTATTAGTGTATTAATACTACTATTACTACTATTTTAAAGTACCGGGGACTCCCATCATGACGAGGGGGAATGATTCAAGCATGTGAATCTATGAAAGCTTCCAATACTGGAGAACTACAGTTACAGGTAAGTAGCTTATTTCATCTCTACTCTAATAACCTATTTTTTACTCTTAAAATGCGCATGGTCACCATGCCATGTTCGCTCTCCTGTCCATATATACTCTCATCCGTTGTGTAAAAAACAGTTTAAACATGGAGTCTGTGCCCATCCTCATTGCCCACTAAGAGACGAGTCACAGTACATCCCGTGACTTAAAATACTTCCTCTCAAAAAGGCAACTTGCAGACATACAAGCGGAACACTAGATGGCAGGAGTATGCAGAGCACTACATGGCACAAACAAATGCTTACAGGGTAAGTAACATTTTCCATTTACCTATATACAGTGGAAGCAACTTAAAAATTTGTGACCTAATGATCAAATGTGGATACACAAATAATATTGAAGAGAAAATGGATTCTCTGTCAAGATTTCCTTAGTACGGCTCTCCTTTATACAGTTCCAAAAACACTTTGAAATAGCTTCTTGTCAACATTGAAGCGCATAATAATTTTCCAAAAATCTGTAAAATCCTCCTGAATACAAAGTTGTTATGGAAAAAAAAACAGCCATAGCTAAAGTTCTGTTTCAAGGAAGAGTCCATTGCATAATGCATTCTAGCGTGGTTTAGGTATGAGATGACACTGGAAAATACGTGGTAAACTGAGGTTGTCTCCTATAAGGACATATGAAATATGGCTTTACTCATATTCTGGACTGTCCCTTTACCTTAATGCTGAGAGCATAGACGCCTTTCCAACCCATTCTAATACGTTTTTCTTTCCATAATAAACCAGACAAAATGCTTAGACCACCTTTGTGGTGTGCCTTCTTATACAGGCTTTCTCTCTCCCTTAGACCTTCACTCTCCTCTTGGATGTTGAGGACTATGAACGGCGCTACCATCAGAGCCCCATGGAGGAGCAGCCTGGATTGCTCGAAGAGCGAAAGCACAAAATCCTTGAGATGTACGAGAACCTGAGGGGGAAGTCTTTGGGACATGAGAGGTGAGCCAAGCGCAATGGCATACAAACTAAGTAGCTGCACAGGTGCAAGGTAAACAGATGTCACAGTATGTGAGGGCCTGATGGCAAGCAAAAGGGAGAGGAAGGAGGTGCAAAAGATAAATGATGAACAAAAGGCAAGAAGCATATGATGGGTGCTACTGCTTAGGCTCAAAAGGTGAACAAAAGGCAGAAAATCTGAAGGGTGCTACTTCTGGGACACAGGAGGTAAATAAAGGACAAAAGGCATGAGAGCAAAGTGCTCTGTTACTCCTTGTGATGGAGCAACACAATATAAACTTAACAAAAGAAAAGAAAATAGTCCTGGAGAGTTGGGAGTGTGCAGATACGGCAGGAGTATGAGTTTATTTGAGGCTTAGTACAGTTGGGATGCAACATGAGAACTGTGTAATGAACATACAAAGTTTAAGTAAAGTTGGGCACAAAACAAAATGTGTTAATAGGAACATGCATTGGGAGTAGCGCTGACAGTGCTCTGGGGGGTTTTATCTTTGCGTGCCTGAGCTTGTTTTAAAAATCATTATTTTAATTCTGATTTTAGATTGCTGAACGTAGGAATTTACTGTTAGCCTCACCTTAATAACTGTTGCGACGCTGACTGCGGTGCCCGCCTGTAAGAGCGGACCCGCCTTGTGGTCAGCGCTCTAGTTTTTTCGCCCGGTCCTCCAGCACTTCCTATTTAACTCCGGATGCTGCGACCGCGCTCCTGGTAACGTGCATTGGGAGTAGCGCTGACAGTGCGCTGGGGGGTTTTATCTTTGCGTGCCTGAGCTTGTTTTAAAAATCATTATTTTAATTCCGATTTTATATTGCTGAACGTAGGAATTTACTGTTAGCCTCACCTTAATAACTGTTGCGACGCTGACTGCGGTGCCCGCCTGTAAGAGCGGACCCGCCTTGTGGTCAGCGCTCTAGTTTTTTCGCCCGGTCCTCCAGCATTTCCTATTTAACTCCGGATGCTGTGCCCGCACAGCGGGCGCGCCGCCGGCGCCCGGAACGCGTCCAGCGTCAGAACCCCTGCCCGTTTTTCGAGGTATTCATATTCGCGCAGCGAACTTATTAGCTATAATCCTGGTGAATGCTCGCGCCATAAACTACAGATGGATAAACTACTTCCCTGCCATAGGCGATGCAACATCTGTGGCCTGGTGGCCCTGAATCCATCCACAACACACATAATCAAGGACCTGGATGGAAATAAGCTGTTCAATAACGGGGTTAATAATACTCCTCGAGACAGCAGGGGTCCCCAACCGGCTGTTTTAACTTTGAGCCATCAGCTGCATTTTACTTAATACCAGGTCAATGATCAAACACAAGCTCCACTTAGAGTGTCTGATTCAAGTAGAAAATCCAGACCTCGTTTTCCTTACAGAAACTTGGGCAAATGAAACAAATGAGCAGGACTGGAAAGCTGCAATCCCGGCTGGCTACTTTGTTGCTAACTCTGACAGGATTGGGGCAAAGGGTGGTGGAATTGCCGTAATTTATCGATCCCACTACACGGTGAGAATTACACCAGAACCCACATTGGATGCCAAGGCAATGTCATTTAGTGTAAAATATAACAACCGTGAACTCTTCCCGGGTCTACTTATCTATAGACCTCCAGGTCCTAGATCTACCTTTATTACTTCCCTTCAGACCTATCTGGAATCATGTTTAGACACCGACTCCTTCACGGTACTAGGTGATTTTAACTTTCACCTGGAAACTAACAACAATTCTGACACATCTAGCCTGACAGATAAGTTAGCCAGTTTTGGGCTGAATCAGATTGTTAGAGAGCCAACACACCAAGCAGGCCATACACTGGATGGTATTTTTACCAACAACGATTTTATTGAAGTAAAGACTGTGTGTCTCTTACCTTGGTCGGACCACTCGGCTGTTCACTTCACCATTAATCTTCCAGCAACCAATAGTTGTCGCAAGAACAGACCTTCTGTGGTCAAGTCTCGCTCTTGGAAATTAGTCCACAAAAATGACCTGATCACAGCTCTGAGTGAGAAACCCTTAATTCTAACTGACTCCAACCAGGCTGCAATTAATTTTGATAGCTGGCTTAACAGGGCAGCAAATAAGCTGGCACCGGAAGTGACGAAGCACTTCCGAAGAAGGCTAGTCTCGTCTCCCTGGTATTCGGCGGAACTTAAACAAGTTAAAATCAAATGCAGGCAAAAGGAACGCACTTGGAGATCCGAATACAACGTGGCACACAGGAAAGACTACTGTGTAGCCTTAGAGGTAGGAATATAAGAATGCCATAAAACAAGCCAAAACAGCTTATTTTACCGCCAAAATTCAGGAGGCCACAAACTCCTCAAAAGAATTATTTAAAACTGTTACTGCTCTGTCGAGGTGTCCTCGTGACACCACGTTCACTCCAGGTCAAAAGTTTGTGGACAAATTGGCCGGCTTTTTTCAAAATAAAGTCGAGACCGTCTATAATGAACTTCTGAAAACAGCCGATGTGGGTGGGAGTAACTATTTGGAGATGCAGGAGGACAAGGCCTCTCACTGTAGCCTAACACGATTTTCAGTTTTAGGAGAAGAAAAAGTGGTTGATCTCCTGCTGCAAACCAAATCGGGGTCCCCTTTAGATCCTTGCCCCCCACATATTTTACAGTTGGTCCCAGAGGAGTTTAGCGCTTCCCTGACTCCATTATTAAATCAAATTGCAAACGGTGGTGGAAGGGCCGCCCTAATATTGCTCGATCTGACAGCAGCCTTCGACACCGTAAACCATGTGTTACTAGTTCGAAGGTTGCAAGATGTTGGCATCAGTGGTCAAGCATTAGCCCTTCTTACCTTTTTTCTGTCATCCAGGGAACAATTAATCCTCTGGGATGGCCTTCAGTCTGAAGAGTTTACCCTCCCTGGTGGAGTTCCCCAGGGCTCGGCCTTATCCCAGACTCTATTCAACATATACGTTGCCCCCCTGGCGAGACTCATAAAAAGCTATGGTTTCCTGCTTGTGTCATACGCGGATGACACCCAGTTAGTGGTGTCCGTAGCACAAACCGTGGATGCAACAGCTGCCCGGTTCCGCAACTGTCTCTCAGCATTGATGTCCTGGATGAATTCCAACTTCTTAAAACTGAACGCGGAAAAAACAGAGGTGGTAGAGTTTGGACAGAAATCACCGGTCTGGAGCCAATTATGGTGGCCGTCTGTAGCCGGTACTTGCCCGCTACCCGTGAATAAGGCAAGGAACCTAGGTTTCCTGATCGATAAAGATCTAACCCTGGCACCGCAGATTAATCAAGTCTCCTCATCCTGTTTTTTCACGCTGAAAGTCTTAAAAAAGATCCTCCCGTTCATCCCGTTCTCCCTGAGAAAAACGGTGGTAGGAGCCATGGTCTTATCGAGAATAGACTACTGCAATGCTCTTTATTTGGGAGCAGGTGGAGCTCAATTCTCCAAACTCCAATCTATTCAAAATGCGGCAGCGCGAGTACTGCTCAAGTTACCCAAACACCATCCCACCTCCGCTAGCATTAAGCAACTCCACTGGCTTCCAGTAAGACGCCGGGTTGACTTCAAGGCACTTTGCCTAGTACATAAAGCCCTATTTGGAGGAGGGGCAAAGGATGTGCAATCCTTGTTTCCTCGCTATGTACCGTCACGCCTCCTAAGATCTTCTGTTTCTGGATTGGTACACCTCCCAAAGATTAAAAAAGCAAGGTGGGGAGGAAAACGCTTCTCCTTCTTAGCTGCTAAGTTATGGAATTCCCTTCCTGTACAACTGAGACTTCAGCCCAGCAGGTCGCTTTTTAGAAAAGAACTAAAAACCTGGCTCTTCACTCATCCCTGAACCTGCTAGCTGCCGTCCCTGCACACTCCTTAGCGCCAAGACGCCTCGGCAATAGTGCGCTCTATAAATAATTCAGTCAGTCAAGAGGTATGAAAGTGACATTCTCTGATCACCCATAGACACACGTATTATGGCCATAGTTAGCAATTTGTCTTCTCTTCGGGGAAAGCTCCACTTCTTCTGGGATGGGTTTATGGGATGAAAGTGCTAGATCCAAAGAAATCACTGGATTGATGAGCAGAAATGGCAGGAACTTTGACATTGGTGTTCAAGTTGAGAGCAATGAGTAAGAGATAGAATGTTGATTTCCCTGATAGGTTGAATGCTGAAATTTAGGAGACCTCATTGACTGAGGAGAGATCTAGGCAAAATTAAAAATTACATTTCAACAGAGAAAAATAATCTACTGTAAAATGGTGAGCAAAGGCACTTAAAACTGCTACTTGTCAAACAGTGCCAGTGATGTAAGTGAAAGGGGTAGCATCTGGTTGAAATGTACTATAATGTTGTACTTATGAAGCACCAGTGTCAATTCTTATAAGGCTTCAAGATCATGGTTTCATCGAGGGGAGTGATGGGCACTTGTATAGCAGGAACGGTTCTGTGTAACAAAACCTTTTCAGAATTGGTGTATTTTAAGCTGTTTCTGAAAGTTTAGACTGTAAGCACACTCTAAAGTGCTCAGACTCAGAATTGTTTTTATACTCTGGGATCTATGCCAGTATTGGATCTAGGGAGAGAAATGCATGGTGGTTTAATATAAAGTTTCTCTCAGTGAGATGGTATGGTGAGATGAATGAATGGAGCATGGAATTGACTGGAATTGAAATGGCTAAAAAGCAGTGGCAATCGAAAGGCTGAATGTCCAAAATGAGAGTGGTGCTTTGTAAGTCTGGATAAGGAATCTGCATGCAGGTCTCGGGCGAGTGATGCGACAGTGGGACGTATTATCATGCCTTTTGGTGTTCTGGCCTTCTTTCTCCATCAAAAGTATCATGCGCTGCACTATTCCCAGATATAAGGATAACGGCAATCCTTTTCAGAAAGTCATTCATCAGCTAACCTAATAGCCTTGCAATGAAAGCTCTAAATACTGAGTATGTGAGCAAAAACAGAAAAATTGAGGGAGAATGAAGGACACTGCATAGAGATCGAAGGACTCCAAAAGAGGGGAATATGATGTGTGATACTGTGCTTGGAAAACTCTACACAGTCGGCATCTGTTTGTACGTTGCACCAGTTCTGAGAGTTTTCCTATTTCCACAGTGTGGAAAGTTCCGTCATTGTACTGGGGGTAATGGCACTGACTTTACTTTCTAGAGTGAACTGTGAGCAGGACTGACCATTATTACCCACAGTTACTCTGGAACGTGTAGGTGGGTAATCCCTCTAAGTCTATGGTCTTTAAAGTTGCCATAGTGATAAGCATGCCTTGTAAATAACAAATTCCAACTGTCTATTGATCTGGACCTCTGGCAATTTGCTCTGAATTGAGCCAGCTTCAGAAGAGAAATTGTGTCTACCTCACATGAAACAAAGGAAACTTCCTGGACTATCCTCCCAGTGATGCTGCATATGAGATGTCACCATCTAAAGCTCCTCATAATTTCCTCATAGTAATAAAAGACCACCTTCTAATCGACACCCAACACAACAACTCTGAATTCAGACTATACATTGCAAGGGTATTTGATTAGTAGGTGAATGACATCCTTTACAAGATCATCAAGATTGATGCAGTGGAGATGCTGTGGCAAACCTGTGTCAGCAGAATAATGCCTGCATAAAAAGAAAGCCTCATGAAGCAGTCGACATCCGAATGACCATAGACCTGAGGACTATGTATGGATGTATACTGTGAAAAAGATTGTTAAGAAGGAATCATTGCAAGAAATGTGGTATGTAAGCAAACTGACAAGATTCAGAGAGGGAAGTTCTTATATCACTGCACCAATGTTAATTGTACTTCCATAAGTAGTAGGCTAAAACACATCACCCAAATCTGTATCACCAGACCATTTTTTCCAGTGCGTTTAAAGGTGAATGAATGTTTTGTCGAGTGAATTTAAAGATGTAAGGTTACTTGTACAGTGAGTGCTCTAGAAAGAATACTGCTTGGATGGAGTGATTGGTTGTTAACTCACTCTAATGAAAGGGGTGTTCTCCTTCAGGGTACCTCCATTGCGAAACATAGGCACTGCATAGTCCTGCCCGTGCGTGGGATCCTGGAACACTTTTTCCAAGAAAATGTGTGATTTGCATTCACCTTTTTTTTCAGAAAGGTAGAAACCTCTAGTTTGAAGGCAAATAATTTAGCAACCTATTAAACAGGCTATATTGGTTAATTCTATTTACTTACTTTAAAAATAACTCTCAACAAATACACCTATGGAAGACATCACATTTTGTGACATCCATTAGGCTGACCAAGAAAATATGGCTCCAGAATTACTTGTCTAGCCTGATGCTACAGCTTTTAAGCATTCAGTTAGACTTGCCAAAATCACTCTTTTTGAAAGGTGGTAAACATCCTCTTAAATATGAATTCACCCCTAAGTAGGTCTTGCAGCCCACAAGGCAGGGTACCTAGTATTTTTAAAAGTGCAACATGTAAGTATTTAAATTTGGCATGTTCCTACAGTGACTAGACACTAAAAGCTATTGGTATTGCACAGATGGTGTGACTTTTTTTAAATAAGAAATGCTGAACTACAATTAAATGCTATTTTCCTAACTACCAATCAACCAATGTTTTATAGATTTATTAAAAACCCAATTCACTGGTGAAGCTGAGTTTGTAATAAATATACAAGAAAATTGACTTTTAGAAAGTGATGCTTTTCGTGCCCGAAGTTCCAATAGGCTAATTATCATTAACCTATCTGCAGCTGCTTTCCTCAGCCTGTGCTTCACCCTTGAGCAGGTGTGAAAATTGCTCCCAGAGCAGAGACAATGACTTGGGCCTTTTGGCAGGATGGACTGGTTGTGAGGTATATGAATCAGCTTAACCCAGAAATGGCACATGGGTAGGTCACAGGAACTTTATTAATTTGACAGAGATTAATGAGGTCTACCCATTCATAGTTTAGTGTAAAGTGAAACCTTGGGAAAAGGGGTGTTTGAATTCATGGTACACTCTAGCCATCCTGACCACACCCGTTTGGTGTGAACAGCTGGGACGACACAACTCATTACTATGGTGCTAAATAATCTATTATCTTTTTAGCCTTTCTGACGAGGCGAATGTGAAACACACATTGGAAAAAGTGCACTGGGATCCCTCTCATGGCGGATCTATTTAGTGCTTATGATTTCAGTGGCAATTCCCAAAAGGAGAAGTAGGATTACAGGTAAGTAACCATTTGTTACCTGCCATCAGTATGTAGCTTGTGCCTAATGAAATGGCTACATAAGTCAGAAAATGCCGAAGCATCAGGACTTAATATCCACTTTACAACATGGACAATTAATGATCTATGTACGCATAAATCATGCAGATTTCCGCATACCAAAAATTCTGAGCATGAGATAACTTGGTTATAGATTATGACATAATCAGTAGGGAGGGTATCGACTTCCAATTTTAGTTAGATTTTTCACCAATGAGAGCAAATTCCAAGATGTGCAACAGGCTTCAGTAACACTATTTTAAGAACTGGATTTTAAAGTAGCCCCGCAAACATTTAATTAGGAACTAGCTGTACAATTCAAGACAGTAAAAGAGCTGTTGCTTTCCGTTTTGTAAAGCGGATAATGTCTCTAAAAGTAGTTATAGCCCCATTTCTCATATCCACATAGTTGACAATGAGGAAAGTATACATTGTTGAATTTTAGTGCATCAGGCATGTAGTTAGTGACGCAAGTGCACCCCCTTACCAAAAATGGTCTTGCTATGAAGAAAGGGTGTGCAAGAAAGGAGTATCTTTTGTGTGGCCCCTTATGAGATGGGGGACATAAAGGCCTGCCAAGATTCACCACTAATTATGTGTATTGGAGAATGTTTCAACATAGAGTGGAGACCTAGGCCTCGGGAGAAGGCACACTGACGGCTGGGGGCTAAACACATACACATTTGACGGGGTCTGGAAACTGTGATAGGATTTCCTGTTGCTTTTTTGAGAAGAGGACTGCATGTAGTAGAACCATTTTCCCTTGTACTGTCTATTTACATCCACCTCTTGCCACAGGCCAAATGATGACCTCTTTGTCCAGATAATGTGCATCCGGAAAGGAAAGCGAATGGTGGCCCGAGTTCTTCCTTACCTTAGCCTAGAACAGGCTGCTTCACTCGTCGGCTCCACAGCACACAACCTGTCTTTCTTGATGAAAAAGGATGCCCAGGATGAGGTAAAGTGGACGAGATTAAAATGAGGTTAACTTTTTCAGTTAGATCTCATTGTGGAAAGGAAATACTACATCACTGAATTGACATGGAGCACCCTTAATAGCTTTCCTTTTGCAATTGATGGGTGGGAGGCTTTTCTGTGCTGAATGGCAAACAAAGTTTTGTCATCTCTTCTCCTAAATTTTCATGGCAGGCATATGCTCATGAGCCATGTGACACTGCCTTTGGATAATTCCTGTTTTATTTGATCGGAGTGTAGATTGGCTACCTGTAAGATCTAATACCTGAGATACGTGCACACTGGAGCTCTTATTTATTTGTTTGCTAATTTGTAGAAGAAAGTAAGGCTTGATGGATGATGATTTGAAAGCTGTAGCCTTCTTGTAACCAAAGAGCATACTACTGGATTTTTTAACTTAGGCATTTTCCTTGAGTGTTAAGTAGCAACTTATTGCATTCTGAGAAATGCCTTTGGGGGTATATTTAGGTGTAGCCCTAGGAATGTTGAGCTAGGTTCATTCTGCATTTTCCTGTGATGTTAGTTTCATTCATGTTCCTTTGACACAAGAAACTGTGAAGATTCTGCAAACTGGAAGAGTCACAGTTGAAAAGAAAAAGCATCTTTTAGCTAAGGGGGCACTGCTTTGATATCTTATAGGATTTCCTTAAGTATTTGCAATGTTACCGTTTGCTTAGGTCCTCCCCTCATCCTCCCTAGTTGGGCACCAACGCGATCGCCTCTGTCCGGAATTGCACTGAACTCTGGTGCAGTGGTGGGTGGTGACATTTGAAAGTGGTGGGGCGTAAAATTATTGGCATACTGCACCTCAGCGAGCGAGCCCGAACAACCTAAGTGGGGTTCGGGGGGGTTCTCCCCCCGAGAAAATTTTGAAAAAAGAGTGGACAAATGGTGCATTTTCAAGCAAATTTGAGAAAGCAGGAAGGTTAATAAAGCAATTGTGAAAGTGCAGTTATTACATTAATAAAGAGATGTCATATAACATAGGTAGCTGCTTATTCAAGCTTTCTTTCACCCCATAGTCCAGCAGGGTCTTGATACAAGACAGATAAGAGAAAAAGCAGTGTGGTCCTCGACCAGGAAGACACTCATATTTCGTTGGTAAGAAGTCAAAGGATTGGTCAAATTGAAAACCTGAAATGCAATATGCAATCAAACAATTTGCAAGTACATCTCATCTATGTTCAACAAGCCATGTTTTACCCATGATTGGAATTGTGAATCACCAAATAAACTGAGCCACTGCAATCAAAAGCAGAGGGCCTCCTCAAAAAGTATGCCCTTAAGAGAGTTCTCTCATCTCATGTACTCTCTATATTTTCTCTGGAAGTTGAAAACTCATCACATTCTACTGCACAAACCTGAACCCTTCTGCATATTCCAACACCAGAACTCATTCTTGGCCATTTAGTTTGGAGCCATTCATACCAGGAATACAGAAAATACCTTTAAATAGAGTAGAAGGTATTCCAAAACAAGGAGTGCTGAAATGTTGCTTAAGATAAGATGTACACACTAAGTACTATGGCCAAGAGCACGTAATGTTCAGTCAACAATAGGCTTAGGAAAAACCAACCATTCTGAGAGCACCTACAGTCAAGATCCTTCACCTGAGACTATGTGTTACCAAAGATGTAGTGATATGTTAACAGTTGTAGCTAGACGTAAGGCCTTCTAACTGATGTACAAGGTGAAGGATCTTGACTGTAGGTGCTCTCAGAATGGTTGGTTTTTCCTAAGCCTATTGTTGACTCTTTCTTCCCCTCTCCCTTTGTCCTCTACACTGTCTCTATCTGTGCTTTTTCCCCTCACTTCCATTTGTCTATTTCATCACCTAGAGCTCAGTTCCTTTACTTTTTCTCTCCTGGCATCCTCTTTCTAAGCTACTTTTCTTTATTTGTTTCCGACTTTACTTTCTCTTTATTTACATATGTGCTTCGTTTACTTTCTCTGTTGCTCTCATTCAGATGATTTCTTTTTCTGTCTTGCGTTCTTTCTTGCTCTTTTTCTTTCTTCCCTCCTTTCTTGCCATCACACCTGTCCCATCTCTCTCACTACCCTTTCTTTCACTTCACTTTCTTCATCCCATCTTTACTATCCTCTCTTTCCCTTACTTCTATTTACCCCTTCTTTGTTTTTTTCCCTCTTCCCTTCTCTTTCTGTTCCTTTTCTTTCACAACTTTCTCATTTACACCCCTTCCTCCATCTATTTCTCTTTACCTTTTTCTTTCCTTCACCCTTCTTTCCCACCATAGACCAATTCTTTGCTTACTTCCTTGTGCATTTCTTCCTCCCTACCTCCTTTATTTACACATGTTCTCCCTCCAGTTTATCTGTCACCCCTTCCCTCCTCCATCTTATCCCAACCCCACTTCTTCCCTTGTCCCTCATCTCCTTTTGCTCTCCCCTTCTGTCGTGTCCTCGCCTTCTTCTTTACCTCTAGCTCTCCCCTCTCGCCGTCTCGCTTTGCTTTCCCTCTCTTCAGCAGTTTTAATTTTCCAGGCAGTGCTCTGCGCCGGGTCAATCACAAACATTGTTCTTCCCTATTGTCACGGCAGCCCTCGCGCCCAGGCAGCGGGCTGCAGACCCAATCAGCTGCTCTATGGATTAACCATCCTTGTTTACTGCTGGGGACCATTGATCAACTAAATGGCTTTATGTTAATGAAGGAGCTTTTTCACGTTCATTTTTCTTAGCCAGGCCCTGAAAGCCTCTGACAGGTGCTGCAAGCCGCATTTTTAAAGGCACTGCTCCCTGTTCTTTCATCTTCCCGGGCAGCGGGGGCTCCCACAGAAGTGCCCACTGCAAGTGTGGCGAGCAGCACTGACAAAACAGCAACATTGGGGTTATGCACAAACATTTGCAATGCATTCCCCGCCATAACTACACAAGTAAACATAGAGGCGTAAGTGGCACATTTAAGGCGATCGTGTACTTAACGCTGGTTTCAACTGGGAGTCACCCAGTTCAGGAGCTCAACTCACAAAAGGCATTTCTCATTATGCATAGTAATTCTCCTGTACAATTCACATAGCTGTAGGTGTAGATCTACACCTACTCCTGCTGTCCATTTCATGTGCAGAGTTTTCAATCAGCAGTGCACAGAACTACGCACACCTAATTTTAGCACTAAGTCACACATTGCCACTTACAGATACTGCAAGCGAATCACATAGAAATCATTGGAGGCAGGGAATAACACTACCAGCACAAGCCCAACACCTACAAAAATGTCTGTATCAATATGCATACACCCAACTATATAGAATATTTCAAGATATTAGAAATATGCCAAAAAAATAAGATAAAATAATTTAAATGAATGTTAAAAAATGGCTATATGTGAACAAATGACAGAAAAAGCGATGAGCAGAAATATTTAGAAGGAAAATAAAATATTGTTTAAATGCATGAGCCAAAGCCTGCAGAGCTTTTTACATTAAATGATCCACTTTATATGTCATTTCTGATTTGATTGGCATCCGGATGAGTCCACGTAAATAGGTGAAACCTGCTCCCGGAACTTAATGGTTGCCCTTAGATGAGCGCCCACACTTCACAGAAACCAAGCGATGACAGCTCAAGGATGGTTCTTAGTGCCGTCTGGGGAGGGCGGAAGCAATAACCGGGAGTGGCATACATGCCATAATGGCTA
This sequence comes from Calotriton arnoldi, assembly GCA_963921515.1. Lineage (NCBI taxonomy): Eukaryota > Metazoa > Chordata > Amphibia > Caudata > Salamandridae > Calotriton > Calotriton arnoldi. Next base: position 187,033 of record CAWUFW010008802.1, on the reverse strand, counting down.
GTTTAATGGAAGAGGTTTGAAGTAGTGCTTTATTAATTAAATGACAATCAGAAACTGTCCGAGGTTGACTATTTGATCGATCCTCGCGCACGTTAGCAAATTAAAAGTTCCAGTAATGCATCTCAGTTTAAATCCCGTTACCTGAGAGGGCAGTGAAATAATATGAGGAAAAGCTAGGCACGGAGGCAGCCTCTGTGTTCATGAGATAAACATTATTAATAAGGAAATAATAAAACATGATAAGTATTGCATTTCTACAAACTTTCCGATAATGTCAAGGACATTGGAGGAAACTATTTTAATTGCTGGAACAATGCCTTGCCCAACAGAAGGTAACATTTTCTGAGGCAATTTTCTCTTCAAAGGCCAGAAGTCCAAACTCCTGCGCAACTTAATTGGTGGTCCAATTAAACGTAGCTGCACCGAATAGTGAATCTTTAATCCAGTATCAGACAGTATACCTTTCTTTTCCCTGTCTCTTGTGTTTTTTGGGGAAGGAGAGAGAGCCGAGCAGAAGTACACAGCAGCATTCCTTGTATTTTTAGGGGTGAGGCAGGAGTGCATCTTTTGTTTAGTATTTTATGAGTAGAGCGGATTCAATGCCCGGAGGCTCCAGGGACCGATTTCTCAATTCAAAAAACAGCTGCTACTGTGAGCACATCCAAATGTGTTCAATCTATCCGCCATGATAAACAAGGAAGAAGGAGCTGGCTCTCCAAAGATTCAGATCTGTTACCTGCAGGGCACACGCACACAGCTCTCAAGAGCAAGATAAAAGACAGTGGGGTTGGCGCCTATAGTCTGCTGATTAGACCCCAATGTAGTCCGCACGCATCCACCCATCCCTTAGATATTATTACAGCAGCCAGCCTCCTACAGGGTAATGCACATCTTACAACAGACTCAGTAACAGCCGGAGCTGTCATTCAATGACGAGGATATAGAGTCTGTGGTCCACCACACATCTCTACCCCTGACAGCAGTTAGTGAAGTAAACGAAAAGAAGATTTTACAATGTGCTTTTCTTAATTCTTAGCCCACGCTCACTGTGAAACTATTAGTAATTTGAAATGTGATGTCTTTTTGGCTTCGTATTTCTAAAGGACACGTGGTTCATCACTCCTCCACAATTTCTTGCATTTTAATTCTACAAAACTGTAAAATCGCTATTAGGCACACTCAAAGAGGAGGAGGAGGAGTTGTAGTTATTTTTAGAGACTAATTTTATGTTGATTACTGTCACCTGGCTTAGTTGCTGCATTTAACTAGTTGTCGCCGGCACTGCACGTGTACAGTATCTGCTATCTTTTATTTGTTTAGCAAGAAACGTTTTTCTGTTCTGCTAGAAATTAAAATCTTTGTGCCCTACCGAATTAAAGTAATGTATAGGCATGTCTTTCTTGAATATTTAATTGCCCACTACCTTGGTCAGCGTTTGTATGCCTTAGAGATTTTATACAGGGAGTTTGCCATTTTATCGTGAACCAGTTTTGTGCTGATACTAACTCTATCGGCATACCTCTCGAAATTGGAACCTCCGTGTAGGGTTAGACTGACTGGATTTTGAGGGTGACCCTATTGTATTCAATGTAAATAAGATTTTTTTTATGGTGTGAGGAATTTTTCCAACGTAGGTGCTCCACTGAAGTCGAAGGGAGGCATTGTACTTGGTGAGATAAAGGTGAGTCCAAGAAGAGTAGCGCCCTCTAAAGGCAGATGAGTTGAGAGCTTTTATCTGCTTGCCATTATACAACTTGCATGACCTGAAGAGATGACTGGGTGATGTAGAGGACTCCTTGACCTATAGTAACTGATTTCTACATCCTTCAAAGACAGCATACTTAGTATTCCTTCGGAAGAGTTATTAATTCTACACATTCTTTGCAGAGTTTGTGCTGGGGTAAATCTGAAATCGCATGCACTGCCTGCAGAAGTAAATAGCGTGCTGTTTTTCTGAATTAACTGTTCTTCACACACAGTCATACAAGCCTGAATAATAAAAGCAGTAACTCTATATTTCATCGCCTACGTGATACCATACCATTTGCAGTCGCGGCTCGCGCGCGGGGGGGGGGTGCCAGGGGCCCGGGGTAAAAAGAAAATCCTACCTGAGCAGGTCCGCCGTCTGCGCCGCCTCGGGTCCGACTCCGTTTGCGCCTATAGCCCCTCTCAGTCAGCCAATCCTGGCGCTGCTGGCAGCGCCAGTATTGGCTTAGGGCACGGTTACCTCTCGCCCGCCTGCCCATTAGGAGACCGAGGTTTGAGCCTTTGCTCAACCCTCGCTCTCCTAATGGGCATGCGCAAGCCAGTGCAAACACAAGTGCGCATGACTGGGCACGGCGTGAAAATTCGGTGCCCTTCCCCACTCATGCGCACTTGTGCTGCAGTGCTGCCTGCTGCCCCTGGTCCCTCTGACAATCATGTCAGTCAACATGACGCAGGACCGCCCACCCCCTTCAGACTCTGAGGGGGTGGGCGGTCCGACGTCATGCTGACTGACATGATTGTCAGTTCTCCTCGGCGTATTTTAACTTAAGTAAACTGATTCAGTTTACTTTGGTTCAAAGACGCCGAGGGAGCTGCGGGCGGGGGGGCTACGCCCCAACGCCCCAATGGACGCACCGCCCCTGCTCTGGTGTCTCTTTAGTTCATTAATCTCCTCTTTGTTTTCAGGTGCTGCCCTGCCTTCTAAGGCCGTGTGCTCTTGTTCTCTCTCAGCTGCCCTCGGAGGCAGTCACCAGCATTCTTCAGCAGATGATGAATCTACCTCAGAACACGGTTTCATTGCAGCAGCCAGAAACCTCAAATCCTCACTTCATATCAGTACTACAAAACAGGGTACAGTATGCTCACTCCTCATTAATCTCCTCCACATGTGTTGCTGACAGCCCGTTTACATCACCATTCCTTCCACTGAATGTTTTCTCTCCCTCCCTCCTAATCTTACTTTGTAAGACCATATCTCTTCATTGCTTTTTCTGTTATTTTAATTCACAGTTCATATTTCTCCCTTCGTGCTTCTCCCCTTCTTCCCATGCTGTCAGTCTGTACCCTATAACTTCATCATTGCTCGGTTTTAGTCTCTAGCTGTCCTTTCTCTCTCTTCCCCATTCCCATTTATATGCAACCTTCCTATTTTTCATCCCACTAGTTTTACCTACTTCTCCCTCTTTAACGTCACCTTCCCTATTTCCTTTTCATCTTTGACACTCGCCTATCAGGGTCTGTGGGAAGCCGGCTCGTTATGTGATATATCAAGTATCTGATATACTGTGTAAAGAGTCCACTGTTTATGTGTATTGGAGAATGTTTCAACGTAGAGCGGAGGCCTAGGCCTCGGGAGAAAGAACACTGACAGCTGAGGGCTAACCACGTAAACATTTGCCAGGTTCTGGAAACTGTGATAGGATTTCCTGTTGCTTTTTTGAGAAGAGGGCTGCATGTAGTAGAACCGTTTTCCCTAGTAATATCTATTTACATCCATCTTTTGCCACAGGCCAAATGATTACCTCTTTGTCTCTTATGAGCGGACAGAGGCTTGCTATGTAATCCCAAAGTGCTCTATTAGGGGGTAGTGTGGTGGAGCAGCCTTAGGCTTAACACAGAGAAATGTAAGATATTTGCAAATACACACAATAATCAATAAATGCCACACACTACTCAAGAAGGAGATCCACACCAATTTATAAAAATAGCAACTATCTTTATATATGTTTAGGCATCGGAGAAAACCCTTCAGGTAAGTACGTTTTTAAATATAAATTCTTATCACTTTAAAAAGAGGACATGGTGCAATTACTGAGTTCTGCAATGTTATCCTATGGGAGGAAGAACAAGTTCTGCAAACTGGTGTAGTACAGCGACTTAGAAGACCAATCTGCAGGAGTTGGGGTGGGTGGTGGGCAAGGTCCAAGGAAACACCAGCAGTACACCTTCAGTGGCACAAGGGCGGGCTGGTGCAGGGTGCAAAACAACGTTGAAAGCCCAATAGGTTTCTAAGGAGATCGGTCACTGCAAAAAGAGGCTGCAGGCTCTGGCTGGAAGGCCATTGCAGGTGAACCAACAGGGGTGTTCAAGACTTGCGATGGTCAGTGACACCTGGGGTACTCTTCTACATGGCCCGGGGGCAACAAATGCAGAGGTGACTTTAGGCATTGGGTTTTCTTACCTTGAGCAGTCGCGGTCGAGGGGGCCTGCGTGCAGAGGCTACAGACTACGTCGAGGAGTCCACGAGGGGTGAAACCACAATGGACTCGAGCTCTGGAGGGCGGTGGCTCACTTCAAATCTGGCCGGAGGCGACGGGTGCAGTGGTGGCTTCAGGTGTTGGGTTTTTGGCAGTTCCGTAGGCCTAAGTCTTTTCTTTTGGTGTTTCTGCAGGATGCAGGGAACTGTTCCGCTGTCTTTTGGGAGGGCTTGGTCTTTATTGAAGGCAGGCAGTCCTCCCAGGTTTTGGAGGCACACAGCTGCAGGACGAGTCGTCTTTGGTGCAGGTTCGACAGAGAACGGCAGATGGGGCCACAGGGCTGGGGCCAATTCAGGTGCTCTCTTCAGTCTTCTGCTTTTGCGGCTCTTTGTGTCCTTCGCAGTTCATCAGGATCTGCTTCTCTGGTGCTGGGGGCTCCCCAAAATACTGAATTTAGGGGTGTTAGGGGAGTGGAGGTTAGTAGCCAATGGGCTACTGACCCTTCGGGTCACTACGCCCCCTACACGACCCCTATATGACTAGTGGGTGTAGGAAGCTGGCTCTGTATAGATTATACCAAAGTAAGGAATAGGGTGCACAGAGTCCAGTGAATCCCCCGAGGCTTTACAGAGGCTAAAAGTAGATAATACTAATGGTTCGAGGCATATGAGCTGTAGATTTTATACTTTAGCATAGATCACCATCTGGTGTTGGGCTCGGATGTTTGCACTTTGCTTTTGTTCGAAGAAGTCTTTGTAGTCACGAGATAGGTGACTCCTCCTTATGGATATAGTGCGCATGGGCATCGACTCCATCTTCAGATTGTTTTTTACCGCCATCGGGTTCGGTTGTGACTTGCTGCGCTCCGGTCAGTGTCTTTATCGAAACCCCCCCTCGACGCGCAATCACTCACCGCTCGACGGTATTGTCTCGATTGCGTTTCCCTTTCGACGTGCATTCTCCTACAATCAAGCTACTCGACCTAGACTTCGACGCGGGCCGTTGGGCCTACCCGCGCCGATCACGTCGGAAGTCGATGTAACGAACTCCCTTCAAGAAATGTCCCCAGTGTGGTGCTAAGTTCCTACACGAGGTGTGTAATCTCTGCCTTTCTCCGGAGCACGAAGAGAACACCTGCGAGGCCTGTTCATCTTTCAGGTCCAAGAAAACCATCCGTGAACGTCTGGCTCGACGCCACGAAATGTCCCGGGGAAGCAGTTCGATTCCGGACATCTTCGAACCAGGTCCTGATACCCTTCCAGAACACGGAGCCGAGGAAGAACAGATCTCAGTCTCCGAGGCCGATGACTCCGACGTTGACGACGCAGTCACTCCAGCTCAGCGGTCCGTGAGTACTGAGACCCCTGTCCTGCACACTCCCACACAGGAGGCTCCGGTAAACCCTTCGCCCTCGGGCCCAGGTCTACACCGACCAAATATTTCAGACGCCCCGCCCTCCGGCCCGGCTATGAAATCAAAAGACAAGCCTTCAGGCTCGGGCTCGAGCCGACCCCACTCCCGTACCGAAAAAACACCTCCGGCACCAAAGTCCAAATCCATAAATGTGCCACACCCTTCATCACCGGCACCGAAAACACCTTCGGCGCCGAAACAGCCAACAGGCAAGCCTTCGGAGGCGAAACAATCTAAACCGAAGTCTTCGGAGCCGAAAAAAGCCTCGGAGCCGAAAACTCCGACACCTAAGCCTAAAGAGTCAAAAACCCCTCATAAGGCAAAGGAACATCCTGAACACAAATCTTCCACTCCAAAAAAGGACACTGGATCAAAACACCCCTCGGTACCAGATCTCCCGGATCTGAAGCAAAAGACTATACATATTGACCCAACCACTGGTCAGATTACTTCCACACCGAAGAGGAAACCGGACCATTTACAAGACTCTCCAGTTCCTCGGAAAAAAAGAGAAATCGGCACTAATACCTCTCCACCTGTTTCACCTCCCCCACCCTCTACTCCTCCTGCTGATTCCAATGTACCAATTTCTCCAATACATTCCCCACAACCCACATCTTCACCTCCACCACCAGATGATGATAGTGATTATGGGGATGGGAACACACATCCACAAGGGGATGATGATGACACACATCACCCCAGAAGATCCAGATCCCCGGCAGGATTATAATACTGTTCCGGATCTACAAAATGACCCGGACCTATACCCCTCTCGGCCATCCCCACCAGATTACAATGTGGGATTTGCACAACTAATCACCAGGGCTGCACAATATTAATATATATTGCATTCAGATCCCTTGGAAAAAGACTTCCTATTGGAGACTTTCGCTCAACCACAAAAGTCCTCACATACCCTACCAATGTTAAAGGGCTTACTTAAACATGCACCGGAAGTGTTTAAAGACCCTGTCAGGGCCAGGGTTCTTAACCCCAGAGTAGATAAAAAATATAAAGCAGCCCCCAGCGACCCCATATACATCAAGAGTCTGGTTCCTTTAGACTCCCTTGTGGTGTCTAATGCACGTCAAAGGGCCAACTCCCAAACCACAGGAGACGCCCCACCTCCTGATAAGGGTGTCAAAACTTTTGGACGCATCCGGCAAACGCATTGCGTCACAAGCTGCTAATTCTTGGAGGATTGCCAACACCCAAGCTTTGTTGGCAAGATATGACAGGGCTCATTACGATGAGCTTGAGAAGCTTCTCCAACATCTCCCTGACCAATATAAAGACAAGGCGAATGACCTTATACAGGAAGGCAAATTAATCACAAATACATCTATTAAATGTGCTCTTGATGCTGCTGATACCGCTTCTCGTGCCGTTAATACCAGCGTTTTGTTACACAGGGACGCTTGGCTCCGGATATCTGGTTTCAAACACGAGGTGCAAACCAGTGTCCTTAACCAGCCTTTTGACCAAGAACATCTCTTTGGCCCTACAGTCGACACATCTTTAGAAAAGATGAAGAAAGACACAGAGACTGCTAAATCTATGGGGGCCTTGCAACTACCTTCCCATAGAGGCTCCTTTCGTCGCTCCTTTTATAGGGGTGGCTCCAAAACCAATACATCAGAGCAGCCCTCTTCATCTTACAAAAGCCCCAACCAAGGTTCCTTTTCCAAAGGATATTTTAGGGGTGGATACAGGGGTAACAATAATAAAGGGAGAGGGCGCGGTAACAACACCCGCACCTCCCCTACCACCAAGCAGTGACTTCCCTCCAACCATTCCACACCTGTCGGGGGACGTCTATCACAGTTCCTACCGGTCTGGAATTCCATCACCACAGACAAGTGGGTAAGACAAATTATCCAGTATGGTTACTGCCTGGAACTCGCCTCCAATCCCCCACACATCCCTCCCAAACACCGTCCAATGTCCACGGAACATTTGACTCTCCTAAAACAAGAGGTTCTCTCTCTCTCTTACAAAAAAACGCAATAGAACCAGTCGCCTTACCTCATCAGGGCACAGGGGTTTACTCCCTCTATTTTCTAATCCCAAAGAAAGACGGTTCTCTCAGGCCAATACTGGACCTCAGACCCCTAAACCTCTACATTCAGTCAGACCACTTCCACATGGTCACTCTCCAACAGGTGCTCCCACTACTTCAACAAGGCGATTTTCTCTCCACTCTGGATCTAAAGGACGCCTACTTTCATATTCCTATTCATCCCTCTCACAAAAAATACCTCCGGTTCATAGTGGTCGGTCAACATTATCAGTTCAAAGTCCTCCCATTCGGGGTGACCACTGCACCCAGAGTCTTCACCAAATGCCTCGCAGTAGTGGCAGCTCACTTACGAAGGCAACACATCCATGTGTTCCCTTATCTGGACGACTGGCTCATAAAAGCCAAATCTCACAACAGTTGTGTACAAATTTGAATTTCTGTAATCAAATACGAGGCTTGACCAGTTAGCACCCCTAAAAAATATTTAAAAAAGGGGTAGACCGTCTGCTCCCTGGTATAATGATAGTCTGAGGCTCTGGAAAAAGGAATGTAAACAGGCAGAGCGGAAATGGAGAAGAGCATATAGTGACGAGGATAAAAAAGCTTGGAGGGAAACAATAATTAGCTATAAAAAAGAAATAACTATGGCAAAAGCTGAATACTTTGCTGATTCTATTCTAAAATCTCCTAATAGTACTAGGAGTATTTTTAAAATAGTGAATGATTTCACTAACCCTGCTTGCACAAAAAAGGAGATTCCCCCAACACAAGATCTCTGTGATAATTTGGCTGCCTTTTTCGAGGAAAAGATCAGCAAGATCATCAAGGGACTACAAGTGGGCAGTATGGCCCCGCTGGGGGATCAGAGTGGAAAATCTCAGGGGTATTTAACCCTCCAGAAACAAGAGCAGGAAATGGCAGAGACCTGGTATCCTTGACCACTTTGAAATTCCATCAGAGGAGGACTTTATCAAATTAGCCCCCCTAGTGTTTCTTCAGGCTCCCCGTTGGATACGTTACCTCACAAAATGTGGAAAGCCTTAGGAACAGAGCTCCTTCCGGTGCTCAGGCTGATCTGTAAACAATCTCTAGAGAGTGGAATAGTGCCAACATGCTGGAAAAAGGCAATAATTACACCTCTCTTGAAGAAAGTTTCACTAGACCCAGCCTGTCCAAAGAACTATCGGCCCATCTCATTGCTGCCCTATCCAGTGAAGATCACAGAGCGACTGGTCAGTAGAGCACTCTCCCAGTTTCTCAAAGCTAACGGGATACTGGAGGATGTGCAATTTGGCTTTTGCCCAGGACATGGGACAGAGACTGCCTTAGTGACCGTATTGGATGATCTCCGAATGCGGGCGGACAGGGGACAATCGGCAATCTTAATCTTGCTGGACCTGTCCGCCGCATTTGATATGGTCAATCATGAGGTACTACTGGCCAGGCTCGCTGGAGCAGGTGTGGGAGGGCTGGCACTGGCGTGGCTTCAATCCTACCTTTCAGGTAGGCAACAGGCGGTTGCTCTTCCCCCCGTACCAATCACAGTTCATCAATGTCCAGCATGGTGTGCCACAGGGGTCTGCCATCAGCCCTATTTTATTTAACATCTATATGAGACCTCTGGTAACTGTCATCAAATCACATAATATCAGTCTTGTGAACTATGCTGATGACACCCAACTGATTTTGTCTCTAGAAGGCCACCAGTCACTCTCGCTGGAAAAATTTCATGACTGTTTGCAAGACATTGCAGTATGGCTACAAAATAACTACTTGCAATTTAATGGGGAAAAAATCGAGATCCTGTGTTGCTCAGCTGGGAAGGTTCCCCTTCCTCTACCTACTGGGTTTTGGCTATTACCGGTGACAGCGCCACGGATTCCCGCCAAGGTAGTACGCAATTTAGGAGTCAGCTTTGACGGTAATTTGAGTCTAGAGTCTCAAGTAAACAAGATAGTTGGTGGCTGCTTCGCTCTGATGAGAGTGCTCCGAAGGATCCTCCCAATGCTCCCTAAACAGACCAGATCGTTGGTAGTAAGGAGTATCATCTTGAGCCGCCTGGATTATTGCAACGCACTGCTGCTGGAATCTCCCAAATATCTAATAGGGAGACTCCAGAGAATCCAGTCGATGGCGGCCAAGCTAGCTTTGATGAAACCACGCCATTCATCGGCCTCTCAGGCCCTTGATGAACTTCACTGGCTTCCAGTTATGCAGAGGGTGCAGTTTAAGTCGCTATGCATAGTCTTTAAGGCTCTGCATGACCTTGGGCCCAAGCCACTACAGAGTAGATTTGAATGGTATATCCCCTCACGTAACCTTCGTTCCTCCTCAGCTAAACTGGTAAGAGTACCTAAGTTTAGAAGAGTCAGATCAGGAGGAAGGGCTTTTAGCATTGCAGCAGCTTCGGTTTGGAACAAACTCCCAGCCGAACTTAGACAGATGGACAACCTGTTGCCGTTCAGAAAGAAGCTAAAGACTTGGCTCTTTCCTAGGGCCTAAGGCGGCGGACATGGCCTTTTGGCTTTACTGACCCTGTGCCCTCCAATATACTTAGAGGGTGGCTGATCTCACGTTCAAGCGCCAGGATACCGGTAGGGTCACAGTGCGCTCTATAAATGCTGGTTACAATTACAATTACAACACACACACAAAACGATCCAATTGCTTCACGACTTGGGGTTCACAGTAAACCTCACCAAGTCTCACCTACAACCATCCAACATACAACAGTCTCTAGGAGCCACTCTAGACACTTCACAAGCCCTAGCATACCCCAATCCAGTCAGGATCCGCACCATGCAGGTTCTAATATCCCAATTTCAGCCTTAACACTCATTGCCAGCTCGAGTCTTTATGCAGTTAATCGGAATGATGGCCTCTTGCATCCTCATCGTTCCTTATGCAAGACTTCAGATGCGACCATTACAGGAATGTTTAGCACATCAGTGGAACCAGGCTCAAGTTCAATTGACAGATCTGGTGTTAGTGGACAGCCGCACACATCGCTCTCTGCAGTGGTGGAACACACAAAACCTCTCCAAAGGGCGGCCGTTCCTCGACCCGGTTCCACAGATAGTGCTAACAACAGACGCATCGCTCACCGGCTGGGGAGCTCATCTCCAAAACCAAACCGTTCAGGGCATATGGACCCATCAACAAAAACAACTCCACATAAATCACCTGGAGTTACTGGCAATCTTTCTAGCACTAAAGTCTTTTCAACTCTTGCTAGTAGGCAAAGCGGTCCTAGTCCGTACAGACAACATTTATTTTTATTTTATTTATAAAGTTTTATAAAGCGCGAACATGACCAAAATGTTGGTGTCAGAGCGCTGTACAACCTAATAAATAGCATTAAATATACAAGGAGCAAAATATAGACAATACAGCATGAAAAGATAATACAAAGAGACATAGTGAAAACACCAGCAAAGAAATCAAATTGGCATGGATAGTCGCCTCAGATAGGAAGGACATTATTCAGCAGTCTCATTTTTACTTTGTTTTTTAAAAGAACGAATGAAGGGATGGTCCTGATCTCTGGGGGAAGAGTTCCAAATTCTTGGGGCAATTCCAGAGAAAGATCTTATAGGTTTTCTTTTTGTGAAATTTTGGGGGTTTCAGCAGTATGGAGCATGTACTACGAGAAGCTCTATTCCTTCCGGATAGCACCAGTTTCTGAGCCAGGTAGCGAGGAGTGTTGTGGTGGATGGCTTTGTATGTCATGCATGCTATTTTTAGGTAGATTCTAGATTCATAAGGTAGCCAGTTCAGAGAGTGGAGGGCTGGGGTGATGTGATCATTTTTCTTTACGCCTGTGATGAGCCATGCAGCAGCATGGAGGGTAGCCCTCAACGGTGCTAGTTTTATTTTCGGTAGGCCAACAAGGGTAGCATTCCCATAGTCAAGTTTGGAGATCACAAGAGCCTGAACCACCATCTTGAGATCTGCATTGGACAGGAAAGGCTTTAGGTTTCTTAAGATGTGGAGATGGAAATTGGCCGCTCTGGTTGTGGAGCTGATGTGATTCATCATGGAGAGGTTGTTGTCTAGCGTTATTCCTAGGGATTTTGCTGAATCAACAATATGTGGGGTACAGTTCAAGGCGGTGAGTAGTGGGAGCCAGTCTTTGATGTTAGAGGTTTTGTTGGGAGGCAAGATTAATAGGAATTCAGTTTTGAGGGCGTTAAGTTTGAGGTGGTTGTGTTAACCAGTGTTGAGTTTTGTTCAAGATGTTATTGAGAGTGCTGATGTCGTTAGGAGAGGTAATCTTCATGTACAATTGCGTATCATCAGCGTACATATGGTAGGAGATGTTGGACTGTTTGAGGATTTCAGTTAGGGGTTCCATGTAAAGATTAAACAGGGTGGGCGAAAGTGAAGAACCTTGGGGAACGCCGATAGTGACCGGTGTCTGATCGGATAAGTCATGATTGATTAGGACTCGTTGAGATCTGTTTTGTAGGAATGAGCAGAACCATTTTAAGACAATGCCAGAGAGACCCATCCTAAGTTCTAAGAGGTTCAGGAGGGTTTCATGTTTGACTGTGTCAAACGCTGATGATAGGTCAAGAAGGATTAAAAGACAGGATTCATTATGATCGAGAAAGCGTAAAGCATCGTCGACAATGTGGACCATGGCGGTTTCAGTACTGTGACCTGGTCTGAAACCAGATTGGCAGTGGTCGAGGAGTTGGTGCTGGTCAATGTGATTGCAGAGTTGTTGATGAACACATTTTTCCAGGAGCTTGGCTAAGGTTGGGATGCTCGAAATAGGGCGAAAATTGTTGGGATCAGAGAGGTTCGCGTCTGGCTTTTTAGTATAGGTGTGACTTGTCCACTTTTTAGACATTCCGGCATGGTGCCTTGCGTAAGAGAGGCGTTGATAATTCTGGTCCATAGGGGTATCAGGAGGTGTGAAGTTTCCTTGAGGAATTTGGAGGGGAGAGGGTCATTAAAGTGGTTGGAAAGTTTAGTGGAAGACAGTAGTTTTGAGATGTCAGTGTCCTCAAATGTCTGAAAGATGGACCATGAGGCATTGTTTTTAGGTTTAAAGAGAAGGTGGCTAGGACAAATTTCCTGCGACGTGGAGGTGCATTGTGACTGGATTTCAGGCGGTAAACAATTCACAGCAATGCGGAGCTCATTGTCAATTGACTTAGTTTTATCAGAAAAAAAGGAGGAAAATGATTGACAATTAGGTAGGGTTGTAGTGTCAGATGTGGAGGATTTACGCTTTCCATTAGTTTGTTGTTTCACTAGTTCAAAGAGTGTTTTTGGACGGTTGAACATGACAGCAATGTACTACATACAAAAACAAGGGGGGACACACACTCTTCAGCTTTCACGACTAGCGCAAAGCATATGGAGATGGGCTATTCCTCAAAACATTTACCTCCTCGCACAACATCTTCCGGGAGTACACAATCAGATCGCAGATCTGGTCAGTCGTCAAACACAGCAGATCCACGAATGGGAACTTCATCCTCAAGTTCTTCTTCCATTCTTTCACATGTGGGGTCATCCAGACATAGATCTGTTCGCCACACATCAAAACGCAAAATGCCCAAGCTTCGCCTCCAGATATCCACACCCATTGTCCAAAGGCAATGCGCTTTGGATGAACTGGTCAGGAAAATTTGCATACACTTTTCCGCCTCTCCCACTCATTCCGTTACTGGTTCGGAAGCTCAAATAACACTCCCTCACAATGATCCTAGTTGCTCCAACATGGGCACGCCAACCATGGTTCACAACCCTGTTGGAACTCTCAGTAGTGCCTCATCAAAAGCTGCACCTCTCCCCCAAGTTCCTCACTGAAAACCATGGAGAAATAAGGCACCCAGATCCCAATCAACTCAATCTTGCGATCTGGCTCCTGAAGTCCTAGAGTTTGGCTACCTCAATCTTCCGCCAAACTGTATGAGCATCATTAAAGAGGCTAGACGTCCTACCACTAGAGCATGCTATGCAGCAAAGTGGAAGCGATTTGTCATTTATTGTACAAATAACAAAATCAATCCGCTAGATGCTTCTATCCAAAACATTATCTGTTATCTTTTGCATCTACAACAATGTAACCTAGCATACACGTCTATACGTATATCTTGCTGCAATCGCCGCTTACCTCCAAAACGGACAACATTTGTCTTTGTTTCGAGTACCCGCTATCAAAGCGTTTATGGAAGGACTTAAAAGAATAATTCCACCTAGAGTTCCACCCTCTCCCGTATGGAATCTCAATATAGTCCTTACCAGACTCATGAGTCCCCCCATTTGAACCTATGCACAAATGCGAGTTACAGTTCCTTACTTGGAAAGTAGCCTTCCTGGTAGCTATCACATCCCTTAGGAGAGTTAGTGAACTCCAGGCATTAACCATACAAGAACCATTTTTACAAATACACCATAGTAAAGTGGTTCTTAGGCCTAATCCAAAATTTCTGCCTAAAGTAGTATCTGCCTTCCACCTTAATCAGTCGGTTGAACTTCCAGTATTTTTCCCTCAACCAGACTCGGTGGCAGAACGCGCTCTCCACACACTAGACGTTAAAAGAGCGATACTCTACTACATCGAAAGAACTAAGACCTTTAGAAACACAAAACAACTTTTTGTAGCTTTCTCTCCACCTCACAAAGGCAATCCTATTTCAAAGACAGGAATTGCAAGGTGGATTGTTAAATGCATCCAAATATGCTATCTTAAAGCTAAACGCACATTAACTATTCCCCCTAGAGCTCATTCCACACGCAAACTGGGGGCTTCTATGGCATTCTTAGGGAACATTCCCTAGACGACATCTGCAAAGCAGCAACTTGGTCTACACCACATGCTTTCACTAAACACTATTGTGTAGATGTGCAAGCAAAACAACAAGCTACTGTGGGCCAGGCTGTACTAAGAACACTTTTTCAAACCACTGCAACAGATACAGGTTGCCACCGCTAGGGAGGAAAACTGCTGTATAGTCTATGCTAAAGTATACAATCTACAGCTCATATGCCTCGAACGGAAAATGCTACTTACCAGTATGCATCTCTTCTTGGCATGTAGAGCTGTAGAGTTGTATACGCCCACCCACCTCCCCGGGTACCTTTATCTGTTGCAGTATTATCTTATTTAGATACATTACATGGACATCCTTTTCTATTCTCTTACTAACTCCATCATCACCCTTTATGGCGAAAAACAATCTGAAGATGGATCGATGCCCATGCGCACTATCACCATAAGGAGGAGTCACCTATCTCGTGACTACAAAGACTTCTTCGAACAAAAACAAAGTGCAAACATCCGAGCCCAACACCAGATGGCGATCTATGCTAAAGTATACAACTCTACAGCTCTACATGCCAAGAACAGATGCATACTGGTAAGTAGCATTTTCCCTCTCTTTTGTGGTAGTGTGGTCGAGCAGTTGGGCTTATAAGAGGGCTGTGTTAAGCATTTGTTGTACACACTCGGGCAAGAAATGATTACATACACTCGATGACTTAATCAGAGACCAATTGTTTGTAAAAATATTACTTTTGTATGTTTATTACATAGAACCAAAGATAATTAGTAAAATACTTTTTGCAATATCACAATTTGTAAGTATATAAATGGACACTTAGTGCATTTTTTGAATAGTTCAATGTTAACCTAAGGAAAGAAAACAATCATGCAAATTCACAGGTAAGTACACAACTTACAGATCCAGTCTTTGGGTTTTAGGACCAACACTGGGCAAGGGCCAGGTGCAGAGGTCAAATTCGGTCACCTGGTGTAAGAAACTGGCTCTATATATACTGCACCAAAGTGAGGTACAGTGTGTATAGAGCCCAAGAGTCTCCAGAGGTTTGGCAGAGGTTAAAGTTAGATAGAACCTTACTCTCTAAAGTGGTAGCTTGGTCGAGCAGTAAGGCAGTATCAGAGGACAGTGTAAAGCATTTGATGTACACACTCAGTCAGCAAATGAATCTACACACTCAAGAACTGAACTCTAGGCCAATTGTTTTGTATGAAAAAAATATACTGTTTTATTTCTAGAACCAAGCAAGCCTGGCACAGGTAAGCATTCAATTCTTTTCAGTAATAAGTTACTTGTTGTACACAGTTTTAAAAAGCAATGAAGATTGTACTTGATTTGATTTACAGGGGATGCAGTAGGTTGCAATACTTAGTAAATGCAGTACATTGAAATGAATGGCTTTTTAAGGTAAATGCAGGTAAAATTACTTTTGCGTTACTTTTGTAATCCAGTGCTGGACTCCTAGATTCAGCACTGGGACATTTACTTAAAACAGGTAAGTAATTACGTTTTTGTAGTTTGTACGATTTTTAAAGAATATTCTTGTATTTCAAAAGTTGACACTTAGAAACTTTTTCACATAGAATCACCAATGATATCCTATGGGAGGAAATTCACTTAGCAGGTAAGTTAGGTTATCGATACTTTTTCTTACTCAGTGCTGGATCCTGGATTCAGCACTGGGGCATTTCCTGAAAACAGTTGAGAAAATGCGTTTTTGTTATTCGGCTGATTTTTAAGGAATACTTGTAGTTTTCAAAAGTCGACACTTGACACTTTTTCTCCCAAAAAGTTTCCAATGTTATCCTATGAGGAAAAATGAGCTATCGGTTTTGAGGTAAGTAATCGGTCTTTTGAGTTAGGGTTCTGGGGGTTAGACTCAGGGGTCTCCCAGGGTCAGTGATGCACTGTTGTTGCACCCTCAGCGGCACTAGGGCGGCCGGGTGCAGAGTGCTGTTTTGAGGTCGGGTGCCCTGTTGATTTCAATGGAGATTCTCCGGGACAAAGAAACACTGCAGGCTCAGGGACGAGGATCTTCCAGGAGTGACCACCACTTCGAGGGGTAAGTTGGGATGTTGAGGGTTGGTTAGGCACCGCTGGGTTGGGCACACAAGGCCGTGGGGCGTCGGGTGCAGGGGTGCCTTGGGACGTCGGATTTTCTTACCCGCTCTGGTCGCGGTAGGGGGGGTCCTCTGGATTGAGGCTGCAGGCGTCGTCCGGAGGCTTGAGGCAGATCAGGGGTCGCCGGATCTCGGGTCAGGATCGCCGGGGGGACCTCCTCGTGGTATTTTTCCACTCTAGCTCGGGCCGGGTTCGGCGGGTGCAGTGTGCTGGATTCGCGGTTCCTGGCTGGCACCAGAAGCTGCAGTTCAAACACGTCCGGTGTTCACGGGAGAAACAGCTTGGAAAGTGAAGGCAGGCAGGTCCTCCGGGGTTTTTGAGGTTGCTGGCCGCTGGACACGCCGGGGTTTTGCAGGAGCAGGTTCGAGGGGAGACAGGCCTGTAGGGCTGGGGCCAAGTCAGTGGGCGTCGTCCTCTTGTTAGCTCTGCACGGCTTCTCGTACTATTTCTTCTTCCTTTTCTTGTTGTTGCTGGATCTGCCTTCCTGGTTCAGGGCTGCCCCCTAAATACTGTATTTAGGGGGTGTTTTAGGGGTCTTGAGGTCAGTAGCCAATGGGCTACTGACCTTAGGGTGACTACACCCTTGGTGTGCTCACCCCACGTGGGGGAGTGAGCACAATCCCTAGTCCTGATTGGGGAGTGCCTGCCATCTGCAAGATGGCGAGCACTGGAGAGTGGGCTTCACCTCGCCTCCCCCACCTGAGGGGTGGAGTTGGCAGAGGTGGGCACACCTCCTGGGCTGGCTAGTTTTTCCCTCCTGTCTTCCCGCCGAAAGGGAGGGGAGACAGGAAGGGGGCCTGCTCCTGACAGCGGGAGAGGCTGGGGGTCGCATTACAAAGGCTGCCAGGCCTTTGAAGCTCCCCTGCCACAGATGGCTCTTCCTGGCCTGGGGAGGTGTGTACACCTCCGCCAAGGAAAGGCTTTGTTTCTGGGCTCAGGGAACGTAGGCTCCCACCCTAGGGGTCCAGAAACATGTCTCGTGGTGGCAGGCTGGTGTGTACCAGTCAGGGAACCCACCAGAGGCTGGTCGTTTTCAGGGGGCATCTCAAAGATGCCCTCTGTGTGCATTTTTCATTAAATCCCACACTGGCATCAGTGTGGGTTTAATGTGCTGAGAAGTTTGATACCAAACTTCTCAGTTTTCAGTGCAGCCATTATGGTGCTGTGGAGTTCGTAATGACAAACTCCCAGCACCATATACTCTTAATGGCAGCACTTCACTTACAATGTCTAAGAATGGACTTAGACACTGTAGGGGTACAGGGCTCATGCACCTGTACCCTCACCACTGGTATAGTGCACCCAGCTAGAGGGGTGACTGACCTATGCCAGGGCAGTGGGTTGTAGGCATGGCACACAGAGGTGTGTGCCATGTCGACTCTTTACTTTGTTCTGCACCAAAACACGCAGCCTGCAAAGGCAGTGTGTGTGTGTGTGTGTGTGTGTGTGTGTGTGTGTAAAGGTACAGGGCCTCTAAGGGTGGCACAATAAGTGCTGCAGCCCTTAGAGGTCTTCCCTGGTCACAGTGCCCTGGGTACCTGTGGTACCATTTACCAGGGGCTGACCTGTGGCCAGAGATGCCAATTGGGTACAGTTTTGGGGAAAGAACACAGGCCCTGGGAACCTGATTGGCAGGGACCCAGGGCACGTCAAGTCACAGTGCATCAGTGGTCTGGCAAAAAGTGGGGGGTTACTGCAACAGAAACCCACTTCCTTACACCTGGGCCCAATGTTAGCCAATGGAGACTGGGGGCACGCAAAGAGGTGCCGGTTGCAGGTAGGTAAAATTCGAGTTGGGGGGCTCAATCTCCGGGGGTTAGGACGAGCACTGGGAGGCCACGAGGCAGCACCAAACACTCTCAACGACACAAAGGCGGCCGGGTGCAGAGTGCCAACGCCGCGTCGGGCGCCCAATTCAAAGTAACGGAGACTAAAGATTTCGAACAAAGGCTGCAGGCTCGGACCAGGAGACTGGACGAAGGGAACCGGTTCTCTAGAGGTAAGTTGGGGTTCTGAGGAACTCACGGACACCGTAGGCCGAGCTCCCCAAGGCCGGAGGGCTGCGGGTGCAGGGGTGTCTTTGGACGTCGGAGAAGTCTTATCGGAGCCGGTCGCGGTTGGGGGACTCTTCATGTTGAGGCTCCAGCTGTTGTCGTGGAGTCCAGGAGAGGTTACTCTGGGATGGACTCGAGCTCAGGCCAGCTGGGGAACCTTCTTAGGTGGCGTTGGGTGCAGAGATGGGTCCGGAAGTCTGGTTGTGCGGTTCACCATGGTACTAGAGCTTTTCTTGTTGGTTTCTCTGTGGACAGGGCCGCTGCCCTTGGGAGCTCTTGGTCTCTAGAGAAAGCAGGCAGTCCTCCCAGGGTGTGGAGGACGTTGGGCCTGCAGGACATGTCGCTTAATGGAACAGGTTTCTTCTAGGGCTGCAGACAGGCCGGTAGGGCTGCGGCCAAGTCAGTTGTCTTCTGAAGTCTTCACTGCTGCACGGTTCTTCGCTAGGTCCCCAGAAATCTGCAGATCAAGGTTCAGGGGTCTCCCTGAATACTCAATTTAGGGGTGTTACAGGTCCTGGTAGGTAGTAGCCAATGGGCTGCTTACCTTTAAGGTGACTACACCCTATGTATGTCCACTCCTGTTGGGGAGAGGGCATACCCCTAATCCTATTGGCTAAAATCCTTACAACGAATATGGAGGATTTTTAAAGGAGGGGGGTCACTTCAGCTCAGGACACCTTAGGGGTGGTCCTGGCTGATAGGGGACACACCTCTCCTACTTACTAATTTTCACACCGACCTTGCTGCCAAAAGTGGGGCTTGGTCAGGGGGGGTCATCTCCAGTAGCTGGAGAGGCCCTGGCTCCCATAACACGGGAAGGAAGTCTTTAAGGCTCACCATCCTTGAATGCTCTTCCTTCTTGGGGGTAGATGTGAAGCACCTCCACCCAGAGCAGGCTTTGTTTCTGACACACAAGAGCACAAGGCTCTCACTTCAGGGGTTCATATACATATCTGAAAGTGGCTGTAAGAAAGTGGCTCTGTATATACTGCACCAAAGTAAGGTTCAGTGTGCACAGGGTCCACAGTCCCCAGAGGTTTGGCAGAGGCTAAAGTTGGATATAACCTTACTCTCTAAAGTGGTAGCTTGGTCGAGCAGTAAGGCAGTATCGGAGGACAGTGTAAAGCATTTGTTGTACACACTCAGTCAGCAAATGGTCTCACACACTCAAGAACTGAACTCTAGGCCAATGGTTTTGTATCAAAATATATAGTTGTTTTATTTTAGAACCAACAATAGGTATCAAAATATACTTTCTCAGAATGAGTTACTTTAGTTAAATACTTTCAATAGGCAATAGACTTTTGAACACAGTAGTTACAGTTGTTGCATTAGGCAACACAATTTCAAACACAATAATACATTGAGCTCAATGGGAATTTCTAGTTAAATGCAATAGATTACTTTTTGTATTACTTTTCTTACCATAGGACTGGATCCTAGATTCAGTCCTGGGATATCTCCTGTAAACAGTTGAGTAAAAACGTTTTGGTTACAGTTGTGATTTTTAAGGAATATTATTGTATTTTAAAAGTTGACACTTAGAAACTTTTTCGCATAGAATCACCAATGTTATCCTCTGGGAGGAAATTCACTTAGCAGGTAAGTAGTGTTATCGTTACTTTTTCTTACTCAGTGTTGGATCCTGGATCCAGCACTGGTGCATCTCCTGTAAACAATTGAAAGAATGCGTTTGTCACACAGGCGATTTTTAGCAAATATTTGTAAGTTTCAAAAATCGACACTTAGAAACTTTTTCAGCAAAAACCAGGCAATGTTATCCTATGGAAGGAAATTCAAGTTACCGGTAAGTACAGTTATAATTACTTTTCAGGGTCAGTGCTGGGCACCAAGATCCAGCACTGGGATCTCTCCTGATAACAGGTGAGTATTTTCGTTTTCGTGATTCGGCTGATTTTAGATGAATATTTTAAAGTTTCAAAACTCCACACTTAGAAGAATTTCCAAGTGAAACTAGTCAATGTTACCCTATGGAAGAAAAGTGAGTTATCGGCTTTTGGGTAAGTACTCGACTGGCAGAGTTAAGGTTCTGGGCATAGACTCCGGGGTCTCCCAGGGTCAGGTAGGTACAACTGTTACACCCTCAGCGCACAGGGGCGGCCGGGTGCAGAGTGAGTAGGCCCAATGTTATCCTATGGAAGGCAGGGGGCCTTTGGTTGGTGGTTGCTGGCAAGCAGGCCACGCGGCTGTGGGAGCTGGGCTCCTGGTCACTTGCTCAGGGCAAATGGGGAAGTAGATTAGAGTAGAGGTTGCACTGCCAGGGGCACTCGGGCGGCTGGGTGCAGGGTGCTTTTGAGCCGTCGGGCGCTCAATGTTATTCAATGGGAGACTTGGAAGTTGAACAAAGGCTGCAGGCTCGGGGACGGAGATTCTTCAGGTGCGACCACCACTTCGAGAGGTAAGTTGGGATCTTGGAGGATAGGTAGGCACCCAGGAGTTGGGCACAGGGGGCCGTGGGGCGCCGGGTGCAGGGGTGTCTTTTGGCGTCGGGAAATCTTACCCTCTGCTGGTCGCGGTTGGGGGGTCCCTTGTTGTGAGGCTGCAAGCGTCGTCGGGGTCGTCGAGGAGGGTCCTTTGGGCACTGGATTCCAGGTCACAATCGCCGGGGGGACGTCCTTGTGGTCTTGGTTCACTCAGGCACAGGCCGGGCTCGACGGGTGCAGAGTGTGCTGGATTCACGGTTCCTGGCTGGCACCAGGGGTGTTGCTTGTTTGAGCAGAACCACTGCTCGTGGGAGTCCCAGTCTTTAGATGAGCAAGGCAGGCAGGTCCTCCGGCGTTTTCGAGGTTGCTGTCCGCTGGAGACGCCGGGGTTTAGCAGGTTCAAGGATCAACAGGCCTGTAGGGCTGGGGCCAAATCAGTTGGTGTCGTCCTTTTGTTAGCAGCTGCACGGCAGGTCTTCTTGTTCTTCTTTCTTGTTGCAGAATCGGGATCTAAGGAAGGAAGGTTCAGGGTGCCCCTAAATACTAGATTTAGGGGCGTTACAGGTAGGTAAAGGGCAGGGACCAATGGGTCCCTTCCCTGGGGTGGGTACAC
Source organism: Calotriton arnoldi (assembly GCA_963921515.1). NCBI lineage: Eukaryota > Metazoa > Chordata > Amphibia > Caudata > Salamandridae > Calotriton > Calotriton arnoldi. Next base: position 165,384 of record CAWUFW010008802.1, on the reverse strand, counting down.
CCCTATCCTGCCACTCTCCAGTGGGAGGGGGCAGGAGCCTAGTCCTGATTGGGCAGGGCTCCCCATCTTCAAGATGGCGAGAGCCCGGAGATGTGCTTCACCTCGCCTCCCCCACCTGAGGGGTGGGGTTGGCAGAGGCTGGCACACCCCCTCTCCTCCCTTGGGGTTTCCCGCCAGTCTTCCCGCCAGAGTGGGGGTCAGAACCGGTGGGGGCCAGTTGCTGAGTACAGCAAGTGGCCTGGAGAAGCTCACAAAGGCGGCATGCCTTTGAAGCTTCCCCTGCCCATCCTGGGGGAGGAGACCTAGCACCTCGCCCAGGATGTGCATTGTTGCAGGCCCAGGAGAGCGGATGGCTCTCCACCCAGGAGAGCCATCTCTGCTGTGTGGCAGCCGGGGCAGCCCCTCAGACAAGACGTGGATTGTAGGTTAGGTTCAGGGGGCAACTTTAAGTTGCCCTCTGTCGTGCATTTTACATTAAATCCCACACTGGCATCAGTGTGGGTTTAATGTGCTGAGAAGTTTGATGCCAAACTTCTCAGTCTTCAGTGTAGCCATTATGGTGCTGTGGAGTTCGTAATGACAACCTCCCAGCACCATATACTCTTAATGGCATCACTGCACTTACAGTGCCCAGGAATGGCCCTGGGTACTGTAGGGACACAGGGCTCATGCACCTGTGCCCACACCACTGGCATAGTGCACCCAGCTAGAGGGGTGACTGAGGTATGCCAGGGCAGTGTGTTTGTGGGCATGGCACACAGGGATGTGTGCCATGTCGACTCTCTGTTTTGTTTTGCACCAAGACACTCAGCCTGCAAAGGCAGTGTGTGTGTGTCTGGGTACAGGGCCTCTAAGGGTGGCACAATGAGTGCTGCAGCCCTTAGAGGCCTTCTCTGGTCACAGTGCCCTGGGTACCTAGGGTACCATTTACCAGGGGCTGACATGTGGCCAGAGATGCCAATTGGGTTTAGGCTACAATGCAGTTTTAGGGAAGGAACACAGGCCCTGGGCACCTGATTGGCAGGAGCCCAGGGCACACTCAGTCAAAGTACATCAGCAATTCAGCAAAAAGTGGGGGCATACCATGCAAGAAAGATGGCACTTTCTCACAGTGGCATGCTGGTGCAGACCAGTCAGCTACACACTAGCGGTTGGGTAGGTTTTCAGGGGGCACCTTTTAGGTGCCCTCTGAGTGCATTTATAAATGAATCCAACACTGGCATCAGTGTGAGCTCATTAATCTGAGATGTTTGGTACCAAACATCTTGGGATTCAGTGAAGCCATTATGGAACTGGGGAACTTGTATTGGCAAGCTCCCAGCCCATGTACTCTGTATGGCTTCACCATGCACTTATAATACCTAAGAATAGACTTAGACACTCTAGGGGCATATCTGCTCATGCAATTATGCCCTCACCTTGGGTATAGTGCACCCTGCCTCAGGACCGTAAGGCCTGTTGTAGGGGTGACTTACCTATGCCTCTGGCAGCTCTGGCACACAGGGTGTGTGCCAAGTCGACTCTTCACTTTTAGTTGCAGCAAAACACGCAGGCTGTTGTGGCAGTGTGCATGTGTTTGATGAGGGGTCTCTTAGGGTGGCATAATGCATGCTGCAGCCCTTAGAGACCCTCTCTGGTCACAATGCCCTTAGTACCACTGGTACCTTTTTACAAGAGACTTGTATGTCAGCCAGAGGTGTGTCAATTGTGGAAACATTGGTAAAGTTTTGGGAAAGAACACCGGCACTGGGAACCTATTTAGCAGGGACCCAGTGCACATTCAAAGTTGCATTCAGAGTCGGCCAAAAAGTGAGGAGGGGGAGGGGGAGGTAACCATGCCAAAAGGAGCACTTACTACAGTGGGTCTTTCAGAAAATGGAAATTGGGGTATTCCTTATCCTACCTATCCATCTTGCAGTCCCTCAGGTGTTACCTACGATTCAAGATGTGCCAGGAGCATTCAAGATTGAAATGCTCCCCCTCCCCCTTTTAGCTTCACCAGCACCCCTCAGGTGTACGCAAAAGTGATGGTGGTGGTCTCTGTCCATCTTTCAGCATTGGGAGGTCCTGTACTCCTATACCTCGATGACTAGTTGCTGAAGGCTGGCTTGCAGAAGTCAGTCATGGACCACCTCCGGGCGACAGAGTTCACCATAATGAGCCAAAGTCCTACCTGATTCCAACACAGAGACCTCCAATATTTGTGCTGTTCTGGACGCTGAAGTTCAGCTTTCCTCCTCCGCAATGAGTCCGAGATATTCAGGTGATGATCCAGATGTTTCAGGTTCACTCCAGGATTCAGGTGACTGTGGCTGTGAGGCCTCTTGGCTTTGGGCATCCACCTTTTTACCTACTCCAGATGGCACATGTGAGCCCTGCAGTGAAATATAAAGTCCTAGTGGGCCAAGCATTAGGTTGCTTTTCTTACAGTATCCAGATGTCAGAGAATACGGGCCATGGTCTGCAGTGATAGCTGCCCGGTGTCAAAATGTGTCTTTCTTCTTGCAGCTGGCCACTCTCCCTTTCCCACCCAGAATTAGCAGTGGTGAAGGACACATCGGAGTGGGACTGGGGGTGGGCGGGCCATATTGGGTAGTTGGAGACCAGAGCTCTCTGGTCTTCAGTGGAGGACTGGCTCCATTTCAACCTTCTAGAGCAAAAGGCCATTCTTGAGGCCCTGAAGAACTTTCTACCGTCTGTCAAGGAGCAGTTGGTGCAGGTTCTCACAGACAACATCACCGCCATATGGTACGGCAACAAGCAGAGCTGCATGGGGTCTGGGGTCCTGTGCCAGGAGACTTTTTGTCTCTGGAGGTGGTTAGAGTGTCAGGAGATTTTCCTGGTTGCCAATCAGCTGGTGGGGTCCCTGGAAAACTGAACAGATGTAGTTAGGTGAACCACAAATGGTGTCTCCATCCCAAGGTGGGCAGGTTGTTTTTCACCAGTGGGAAAAGCTCTAGCTAGATCTTTTCGCAACTGCTTTGAGTTTCCACATGAGCACTCATTAGGAGAATTATTCTGGCTGGCATAGAACAATAGACTTATGTATGCCCCGCCCCAAGACCTCTTTTGTTTCGAGTTCTGAAGAAGCTAGTCATCTTAGTGGCGCTAGACTGGCCATGAAAGGGTGGTACCCGAAACTTCTGAGCATAAGCATCTGTCCTCCTAATAGGCTACCACATCTCTGCTATTTACACCGTCATGCATGTAGACTGAGCAGCAGCAAAATTAGCTGCTTTTGTTTTGCCATTTGAATTGTTCAATGTCCGCCTCGCCACCAGATGCCCTGCCACAAATTCGATTTATGATGGCACCAGAACAAATTTGTAACCTGGAGTGTTTGCTAGAACACTGTTCCACTATGGGCAAAGCTGTTGGACCTCCTTTTGTTTGTTTCATCCTTAGCCCAGCCCATGTCGCACAGTGGTTACTATTACTCTCAAATGTTATCTGTTGGCCCATTCGGCTTTTCTGTGTTTCTCAAGTCAACCTTCTTTATTTGAATCACTTTTTGAGATGGGGTTTATTAAAGGGTTGGCACGTATTCTCTTCCAAGCCATTTGTGATGCTTCAGTAGGACCTTATCCTGGTATTGACCTTCCACATGTGTATGCCTTTCGAGTGTGTGCTTAGCTGCTAATTGAGCCTCCTGAAGTTGACTCTACCTACTTCATTGTGCGTTCATCAGCTCAACGCATGAGTCTGGTGCAGGCACTTTTTAGTGTAACCACCTTACACCACATTTGTTATGGATGGCCTTCTTAATGAAAGCTGTGACTATTTTTCACATTGGCAACCGATCACTCCTCCAGCGCTCTTTGCTCATCTCACCCCTTGAAAGAGGAGAGGCTCGATCAACTGGACCCTAAATGGACTTTAATCCTCTAAATTGATCATACCTAGGACAATTGAGTGGACAATCAGCGTTTTGTGGGAGTCTCCAGAGCAACAAATGGGAAGGCTGTGCAGAAGAGGGCCTTGTCAAGGTGGATAGTCCTTCGCAGTAGATTTGCTGTGCACTGACCAAGAAGCAGCCCCAGAAGGCATGAGAGCACTTCACTTGTTTGGTTCTGCAAGACATTTTGGTTTGAGTCAACTCCACAGACCGTCCAACTTGGAGAGGTACTGCTGTGATATATTTTCTAAGTTGAGGAATCTGTGGTTAGAAGTGTCCAGCACGTTATCCACCTGAAAGAGTGTTACCGAATGTAAATAACTTGCTCGCCTGGCAAAGCTGTCCTCTCCCTCCTTCTTTAGACCACTTCTAACAATTTAACCTTGCTCCCTTTATTTTCTAGCATCCTGCTTTGCCTGTCTGACATTGGTTTTCCAACCCCATTTCCCTCTTCATTCTTTTATTTTTCCTGGTTTTCTCGTGTTTTCCACCTCTCTTCTGTTTTCTCTACCCTCTTATGTGTCCCGTTTGTGCATGTTTCCTGCTTATCTGTGCTGCTCTTGCGAACTTATGTGCGAGGCATATGTGGCTGTAGATACACATGCTTAGCATAATCCTGCCATCAAGTGTTGGGCTCGGATGTGTGCTCCTCTTTCTCAACATTGTTGTTTCCTACTATTTAGGCCTTAACATAGGTATTGTTTTAGATCGTGGTTATTTCTAGATCCTCTCGACATCGGTCTCATCGGAGCGACTCGAGTCTATAGCGGCCCGAGACCGTCGCCCTTCTCCATTTTTGACATCTCGTCCACGCCATGTCCATCTGGTGATGGAACGGATGCCCTTCTGTTTCTGCCCTCGCTGCCACACCAAGTTTTCACACACTGACCAACATCAGGTGTGTAACTTGTGCCTCTCTCCGGAACATCCGGAAGCTACTTGAGAGGCCTGCAAGTCCTTTCGGTCTAAAAATACACTACCTGACTGCAGAGCTTGATGTCTCGATGTCCTGCCGCAGCACCGAAGACACGCCAGACCTTTTTCGCTCTGAAGAATCCCAACACAAGGTTCTCGCCAGTAGCAGATCAGGGTACTTTCTTGCAGAAAGACAGCTCAGGATCCGAGTTTGAGATGCAGGACCTCCCTCCACTCCAATCTGTGAGTACTGTGCCCCCTCTGCCCCAGCCACAACCTCAACAAACCATCCCAAAGGGTCGCCCATCCAGGGCTGACCAACCAAAGTCTCCACGTGGGCCACCACTGCCCTTGGCCGGCACTGAACAGCTGCATCAGATATGCCCAGCCCCTGCGGCGAAATTTCAGCCAAAGACTCGCGCTCCTCAGCCATCGGAGTTGAACCGAGCCTCTGAGTCAAGAGCTTTGACGCCGAAACACTCCACCTTGGCACCGAAAGCCACCTCTTTGGATCCAAAACCTTCAGCATTGAAGCTCACATCGGAGCCAAAATCCTATTCCTTCTCCAAACACACACACACACACACTCATCCGAACCTGTGGAACCCATGCGCCAACGGTTGCAGGAAGAAATAGACTCTAGACAAAAACACCTAGTCATACACCCAGACACTGGTCATATTCTGGCTAGACCTCCTTATACTGGAGCACAACCAGTCAAAAGGCAATTAACATTTGAAGAAGCTTTGGAAATCCCAATCCCACCAAAGCACAGGGAAAAAGCGGATAAGGCTACAAGCTCACCGCCCCTCAACCCACCACCAACACCTGCTGCAGCACACGCACACACCACACAGCCTTCACCTCCTCTTATATTCGCCACAAGGTTCCATTCACTCTTTTGGGGGACACAAGGATGACTGAGACCGAATCTCCATTCCACCACAAGATGATCCGTGGGACACCTATGATACAGACCCACCTGCAGACACAGACCCAGATCTGTATCAGGCCAAACCTTCCCCTCCAGACGATACCACCACCTATCATGACATTATAGGTACGGCGGCCACTTATCACAAGGTTCAGCTCCACCCCAAACCACTAGAGGATGACTTTTTTTTTAAACACCTTCCTCCAGCAAACTCTCAGCACAATACCTGCAAATGCTCAAAGGCATGCTACGACAAACACCTGATATTTTCTAAGGACACAGTCAAATCCCGGTTCATCACACCAAGGGTCGATTTTTAAAATAAAAAATACAAACCGCCACCTACCGATCTTGCATACATAAACGGCCTACCACCACCTGACTCTTTAGTGGTCACCACAGCAAGGTAAAGGGCAAAGTCACAAACATCTGGTGGGGTGCCCCCACCAGATAAAGAAAGTAAGAAGATAGACTCTGCAGGTAAGAGGGTGCCTGCCCAGTCTGCCAACCGCTGGAGAATAGCCAACTCCTTTGGCCTACACTTACGCTATGGCAGAGCACACGGATGAGGAGAGGCTCCTCCAATGTCTCCCAGAGGAATACAAAAAGAGGGCTAATGAGATTAACTCAGAGGGCAAACTCATTGAAAATATGCCTATTTGCTGTGCCCTCGACGAGGCTGACACAGCCGCGTGAGGCATTAACTACAGCATTCTTCTTTGACGACATGCCCGGTTTAAGAGTTTCAGGTTTCAAACCTGAAGTGCAGCAAAACATCCTTGCACTTCCCTTTGACGGGGAACACCTCTTTGGTCCTCAGTTAGATACTCTACCTGAAAAAATTAAAAAAGACCACGAAACGGCCAAAGCCATGGGAGCGTTGCAAACACCTTTGCAGCGCAGTTCCTTTTAGTGCACCCTTTACAGTGAAGGAGCGAAACCCACCTCTACAGACACCTCCACCTCCTATCGGCGTACCCAGCCACAAACCACCTTGCCATGGGGATACTACAAAAGCTCCTACAGAGAGGCAACAATTCTAGAGAGGTTAAGGTAAAGGCAGTTTCTCTAAAGCATCCGCCACAAAACCTTGACTCACCAACCACCCATCCGCCGAACATTCAACACCTGTAGGGGGTAGAATACAAGGGTTTCTTCCCACCTGGAGGAGCATCACCCTCAACCAGTGCGCATTTGATATTATACAACATAGTTATTGCCTGCATCACACTTATACACTGCAAGAAGCTAGGTTTCTGTTGCAGTAACCCCCCCACTTTTTGCCAGATCTCTGATGCACTTTGACTTGATGTGCCCTAGGTCCCTGCTAGACCAGATCCCAGGGCCTGTGTTCTTTCCCAAAACTACCTTTGTACCCCCAATTGGCACCTCTCTGGCCACATGTAAGTCCCTTGTAAAAGGTACCATGGGCACAGTGACCAGGGAAGGTCTCTAAGGGCTGCAGCACATATTGTGTCACCAGTAGAGGTCCTGTACCTTAACACACACTGCCATTGCAGGCTGCGTGTTTTGGTGCAGAGAAAAGTGAAGAGTCGACATGACACACGTACCTGTGTGCCATGCCTGCAACCCACTGCCTATGGTATAGGTAAGACACCCCTCTCGCTGGGTGCACTATACCACTGATGAGGGTACAGTTGCATGAGCACTGTACCCCTACAGTGTCTAAGTCCATTCTTAGATATTGTAAGTGCAGTAAAGCCATAAAGAGTATATGGTCTGGGAGTTTGTCATTATGAACGCCACAGCACCATAATGGGTTTACAGAATTCAGGGAAGTTTGGTATCCAGCTTCTCAGCATAATAAACCCACACTGATGCCAGTGTGGGATTTATTATACCATGCACTCAGAGGGCATCTTAGAGATGCCCCCTGAAAAACGACCATCCTTTGGTGGATTCCCTGACTGGTACACACCAGCCTGCCACCACAAGACATGTTTCTGGATCCTGGGGTGGGAGCCTTCGCTCCCTGAGCCCAGAATCAAAGCCTTTCCTGGGCGGAGGTGTTCACACTTCCCACAGGTCAGAAAGAGCCATCTGTGGCAGGGGAGCTTCAAAGGCCTTGCCGCCTTTGTAACAAGACCCCCAGCCTCTCCTGCTATCAGGAACAGGCCCCCTTCCTGTCTCCCCTTCTTTTCGTCAGGAAGACAGGCAGGAAAAATTAGAGCAGCCCAGATGTGCCCACTTCTGCAAACCCATACCCTCAGGTGGGGGAGGCGAGGTGAAGCCCACTCTTCAGTGCCCACCATCTTGCTGATGGCAGGCACTCTCCAATCAGGATCAGGGATTGAGCCCACTCCCTCACATGGGGTGAGTACACCAAGGGTGTAGTGACCCTAAGGTCAGTAGCACATTGGCTACTGACCTCGAGACCCCTAAAATGCCCCCTAAATGCAGTATTTAGGGGGCCAGCCCTGAACCAAGAAGGCAGATTCCCGCAACCTACGAAGAAGAAGAACAAAAGAAGATGCCCAGCAGCGGTGACTGCAGAGAAGAACTGACTTTGCCCCACCTCTACTGGCCCGTCTGCAGCTCCCATAGATCCTATGCCAAACGTCACCTTGTCCTGCAGCCAGCTACCTCTAGAACCCCTGGGAGGACTGGCTGCCTTCAATAAAGACTGGATCTCCTGTGAACAGCAGCTCTGTTCAAAAGAAACTCCCAAGACAGACTCTGAGCCTGCTTAGGATAAAGAAAGCCGACGCCTGGAACCACCACTGCACCCGACGCCTATGACCCGAGTCAGAGTGGCTCACCGGTCCCAGCGAGGTGCCCCAGCGCTCCTGAGTCCGAGTCCACCGTGGCTTGACCCCGCCAGGGCTCTCCGACGTCTCCTGCTGCCTCTGCACGAAGACCCGCCCCCCCCCCCCTCCCATACCGCGAGTGGCCCAGTAAGGTGAAATCCGCCCTCAAAAGACACCCCTACATCCAGCCCCCTGCACCCTGGAGAAGAGGATCTGAGGTGCACCTACGTCCCCGAGCCCTCCAACTTACCTGCCCAGCTGTTGGTTCCTCCTAGAAGACTTCCTGGACCGAACTTGCAGCTTAAAACCAAAACTGGCAATCCCCATTGAAAACAGGGCACCCAACACCAAAACAGCACCCTGCACCCGGCCGCCCCAGCGCCACCGCTGTGGGTGCACCTTGTGTGCTAACTCGGATCCCCCTTTTTCCTGAGCTAAACCCTAGGAGCTTTGCTCCCACGTCCAAGTGGCGTGCTCATGAGCAGCCACCAACCGGACGCCCCATATCCCCCATTGGATAACACTGGGCTACAGCACTCTGCACCCGACCGCCCTAGTGCCACTGAGGGTGCTTTGAGAGTGCATCCTTGACCCTGGGGAAGCCCTGGTTCTAACCCCAGAAAGCGAACTCCCACAACCAAGTACTTGCCTGTAAACCAATAACTTCATTTCCTCCCGTAGAATTGCATTGACTGCTTTTCTTTGAAAATTCTTGTGTGGAGTTGGTTTGTATGAAACCTTGAAAAACTGCATATGTACAAAAACTGAATTACTTACCTTTTGTTTTAGAAATGTCCCAGTGTGATATCTAGGCATATCACACTGAGTAGAAAAAGTAACTTAAAAAGTAATCTGAAAAGTAATGTACAAAGTAATCTCAAAAGTAACTGTAAAGTAATTTTAACTGTTGACTTACCTGTACACAAACCAACTGCATCTCAATTGTATTTCAAATGCAATATACCTGCAAAGTATTATTTCACTTGCCCGTACAAGGCCTGGCTTGGTTCTAGAAAATAAAATATAACTAATATTTTTTATACAAACAAATTGGTCTGAGTTCAGTCTTTGAGTGCATGCAATCATTTGCTGATTGAGTGTGTACAACAAATGCTTAACACTACCCTCTGATACAGCCTTACTGCTCGTCCACACTACCACAAATAGAGAGTAAGGTATTATCTACTTTTACCTCTGCCTACCTTTGTGGTTCCACTGGGCCCTGTGCACACTATACCCTACTTTAGTATTGTATATACAGAGCCAGCTTCCTAAACACACCTCCAAACATTCCACCTCGCAAACACAAACTTTCACCACTACCTATACAATTACTAAAGGAAGAGGTTCAGACACTTCTCACCAAAGGAGCCATAGAACCAGTACCATTACACCAGCAACGCACAGGAGTTTATTCACTCTACTTCCTTATTCCCAAAAAGAACAAGTCACTGAGACCAATCTTGGATCTCAGTCCCCTAAACCAGTACATTCTCTCACAGCACTCTCATATGGTCACTCTTCAAGATGTCATCCCATTGTTAAAACAAGGTGACTAAATGGCCGCCTACTTTCACATTCCTATTCATCTGGCACATTGCCGGTATCTCAGGTTTATAATCAAAGGTCAGCATTTCAGGTTCAAAGTGCTTCCCTTCGGGGTCACAACCGCCCCCAGAGTCTTCACCAAATGTCTCGCAGAATTGAGCTGCTCACCTGCTACATATCTAGACATCTGGCTCATCAAAAGTGCGACTCGTCACAAGTGCTTGCAAACACTTAAGCCACCATAAACCTTCTTCATCAACTAGGCTTTACCATCAGCGCAGTTAAATCTCACCACCAATCCCTTCTAATACAACCATACCTGGGAGCCATCCTCAACTCAAAAAGAGGGATAGCGTACCCCAATTGTGCTTAAATTCAATCCTCCCAGGTGCTCATTCCATGTTCCAGCCTCCTCACAAGTAATAGTGAGGACAGTCATGCGTCTCCTAGGTATGATGGCTTCTTGAATAAAGCAAACACAAGGAGATGACGGACGGAGTGCTGAAACTTTTCAGACACTCACCCCCAGTCACAGATCTGGGTTGAATCCGTCATCGTTCTTTAGCTCACTTCGCCACCCCAGTTCAGACACAGCTATATGCAAATCAGTCTTGACCCTGTGCCTCATGGGAACAGTCCAGACCGAACTGCCAAGCCATGTCTTCCCTGGACCGGAAACAAGCATCCTGGGACCGGTTTCGGGATAACAGCCCTCATCAGCCAGGCTAGCTTGAATCCAGTGGCAAAGTGAGCAAGGGACCCACGTCTGGGCATACCCTGCCAACTTAGGGCAAACAAAGCAAACACAAGGAGATGACGGACGGAGCGCTGAAACTTTTCAGGCACTCACCCCCAGTCACAGATCTGGGTTGAATCCGTCATCGTTCTTTAGCTCACTTCGCCACCCCAGTTCAGACACAGCTATATGCAAATCAGTCTTGACCCTGTGCCTCATGGGAACAGTCCAGACCGAACTGCCAAGCCATGTCTTCCCTGGACCGGAAACCAGCATCCTGGGACCGGTTTCGGGCTAACAGCCCTCATCAGCCAGGCTAGATTGAATCCAGTGACATGCCAGACTAAACATGTGCGCACCGAGGGTCTCAGTCGGAGGGTCAATGGGAAGATCTAGTGTTGGTCGGCTGTCAAGCTTGCCACTCTCTGCAGTGGTGGATTTCCAACAATCTCCTCAAAGGAGTGCCTTTCCTACACCCAGTCCCGCAAACAACTATAACAGATGCCTCCCTCACAGGTTGGAGAGCGCATTCTCAAGATCTAACTGTCCAGGGACGTTGGACACTCAGACATCTCTATATCATCACCTAGAGCTTCTAGCAGTTCATCTACAGCTAAAAGCTTCCCTTCCTCTCCTCATTGGCAAGGTAGTCCTAATCAAGACAGACAACAAGACTGCCATGTATTATCTCCAAAATCAGAGGGGCACCAGGTCCCCTCAGCCTTCTCACCTAGCCCAAAACATTTGGGAGTGGGCCCTCTAGTACAACATTCACCTGTTAGCAGAATACCCGCCAGGAGTGGACAACAACTTCGCAGATGTCCTCAGCAGGAGGCACCAATAAGTCCATGAGTAAGAACTCCACCCCAAGTCTTTTCCCCATACTTTCAGCAATGAGGTCAACCTGACATAGACCTTTTTGCCTCAGCAGAAAATGCTAATTGCCCAAACTTCGCCTCCAGATACCCACACTGCCAGTCCAGGGGCAACGCAGTTTGGAGGAGTTGGTCTGGGATATCTGAAAGAGACACGTTAGTGACAGATTCCTTACCGTAGAATATCCCCAGGCGTCAGGCTGGATCCGGATAGTGTTTGCGTAGCAGTACCCTTGCGCGTCGGTAGGCGGCGTCGTGCGGCTCCGCGTCCGTCGTCGGCGTCGTGATCGCCGGGATGACGTCGCGGGCAGTACTTAGGCGCCGCCCCTGCGCGCTGACGTCAGTTCTTCTTTTTCCGCGCCAGCAAGCGCAGATCCGGGAAGAGCAGTGCCCTAGTCATTTTTTGACTAAACTTTTTTGGTGAATTTTTCACTGTTTTTCTTCGAATCGACTTCAAGGTGTCGTAGGGATGCCCGGGTTTAAACGTTGCGGCGCCTGTGCTCGGATGATGTCCATCACAGACCCGCATCGGGAGTGTCTCTTCTGCCTCGGCCGAGGCCACGACACGGAGTCTTGTTCCGACTGCCGGGCCCTCAACCCGAAAGCTTTGCGAGAGCGGTCTCGAAAGCTCCTAGAGGCCCGGCATTCGGCTCCGCGCAAGCCCCGGTCGCGTGAGAGGTCCAGGGGTCGATCGCGGAGTCCACACCGGTCGTCGGCATCGAAGTCTTCTTCGTCCGGTAAGTCCAAACACAAAAAGTCCAAAAGCATTGTCGCTCTAGGACTTCGCCTCGCCGGTCTCGCGACTCGGCTGAGGCCCCTCCCGGCACCGTCCCCGCCCCCGCGGCCCCGGACATGCCTGTGGAGTCGCCCCCGCAATACCCGTCCTTCCCGGGTTCGGGGGCGGATCCGGCCCAAGTACAGGAATTCCTGTCGGCCATGGCCCTCCTCTTCGGGCCTCCAGGTCCCTCCGGTGCGCCTTCGGGCCCCGCGAGCCCTGATAGGGTTGCTCCGGCGTCGCCGACGGCTCCGGCCCCGGCGTCGCCCGTGCCTCCAGCCTCGATCCCGGCCCCGGCCTCGATCCCGGCTCCACAACCCCCATCGACGCCGGTCGACCTAACGACACCTCCGCCGGCGCCGATGTCTCCGGTGCCGTTCTCGACGCCGCCTGGGGTTCCGGGCGGCGTCGTCCCCCAGTTCCTTCCGGCTCCAGACATGGACCCGGACCGACGTCGCTCGACGCCGGTTCCGGCGCCCGATGAGACCTTGGGTCCCAAATGTCCCTCCTCCCCCTTATTTTGAACCAGAGGAGGACCAGGAGGACTGGGAGGGGTCTGATGACCCTCTGGCACTACAGTGTCAGTACGATGAGGACTGGACAGAGGGTCTAGGGGATGCCAGTGGTCTAGATACTTCCCCTGACACTGGCATGCTGTCTCCTCCCGTGGCTACGGAGGAGGGAGCCAATTTTGCAACGGTGTTGCGTAGGGCGGCTGGAGCCTTACATCTCCAACTCCCTACTGTGGCGGTCAAGACTAATCTCTTGACAGAGGTGCTTCAGCCGGCAGCCTCCTCTACGGAGACTGTGCTGCCGTTTAACGACGCCCTCACTGACGTTCTTTTGGGCGCCTGGTCCAAGCCCAACACAGGGGCTCCTGTGGATAGGAAAGTGTCCCGACGCCATCGCCCAGCTCCGGGCGACCCCCTGTTTCTCTCTGTCCACCCCACTCCTGAGAGCTTGGTTGTCCAAGCCTCCGCTTCCCAAACCGCCTTCCCTACCGCCCCTCCGGATAGGGAATCCAAACGCCTGGATCAATTTGGGAAGAAGGGTTTTTCTTCCTCCAGTGCTGGCTTGCGGTCCATCAACACCGCTTGTCTTTTGGGCCGATATACCCACTCCTTGTGGGATTCGGTGGCGAATGTTTTGCCCCAGTGTTCTGAGGAGGTCCAGACACTGCTTTCCCGCGCCATTGCGGAAGGAAGGGATGCGGCCAAATACACGATACGATGTGGCCTTGATACCGCCGACTCGCTGGGCAGGTCTATTGCAACGACGGTGGCGCTGCGACGCCACGCCTGGCTGAGAACCACTGGTTTTTCAGGGGATGTCCAGAATACTCTCATGGACATGCCCTTTGATGGAGTCGGTCTTTTTGGGTCCAAAGCAGACCATGCGTTGGAGCGCTTTAAGGACTCACGGGCTACTGCCAAGTCCCTGGGCCTTTCTGCTACACGCCCTCCGCTGACTTCTGCTTTTCGCCCCTATCGTGGCCACGGTAGGGGCGCCCTTCACGTCAGCAGCCCAGCCACCGGCCCGCGCAGCAGGCGTCTTCGCGTGGCCGAGGACGTGGATTCCGCCGTGGCGGATCGGGCAACCAGCGTGCGGGTCAGGCCACCACCTCCAACCCGTCCGCGGCCTCCAAACCCTCCTAGTCCCTCCTTTCAGGTGCACAGCACGCCAGTAGAGGGCAGGGTCCGCCATCACCTTCCCCACTGGCGTACCATCACCTCGGACAGGTGGGTCTTGGACATTGTCCGAAGGGGCTACTCCCTCCCCTTCGAGACCACCCCCCAGCCATGCCACCTCAATTCCACCGCATGTCAGGGGATCACTTGGTACTTCTGCAGAAGGAAGTCACGGCCCTCTTGGCCAAGAGGGCCATCGAGCATGTTCCGACCCCAGAAGTAGGGCGTGGTTGCTACTCCCACTACTTCCTGGTGCCCAAAAAGGACAAGGAGGACATGCGTCCTATCTTGGACCTCCGGAACGTCAATCGCTTCCTCCGGAAGGAGAAGTTCAAGATGCTCACCCTAGCTCAGGTCTTGACTGCCCTCGACCCTGGAGACTGGTTGGTAGCGTTGGACTTGCAGGACGCATATTTCCACATCCCCGTCCTGCCGGCCCACCGGCGTTACCTTCGGTTCACGGTAGGCCCCGAGCATTTTCAGTTCACCGTGCTCCCCTTTGGCCTTACCAGTGCCCCTCGGGTGTTCACGAAAGTGATGGCGGTGGTCGCAGCTCATCTGCGCCGGGCAGGGGTTTCAGTCTTCCCCTACCTCGACGACTGGCTGCTGAAGGCGGGCTCGTCCCAGGCAGTCGTCTCCCACCTCCAGACTACGGCGGAACTCCTGCACTCGCTGGGGTTCTCCATCAATGTGCCGAAGTCGCATCTGATTCCTTCTCCACAGCTCCTTTTCATCGGAGCAGTTCTGGACACGACGCAGTTTCGGGCCTATCCTCCCGAACGGCGAGTCCGGGATATTCAGGCTATGATTCCGATCTTTCAGCCTTTATCCTGGGTTTCGGTACGGATGACCCTGAGGCTGCTGGGCCTCATGGCCTCCTGCATCCTGTTGGTCAATCATGCCAGATGGCATATGCGGGCTCTGCAGTGGGACCTGAAGTTCCAGTGGGCGCAGCACCAGGGCAACCTGTCCGATCACGTCCAGATCTCGGAGGGGACTGCAAAACAGTTGCAGTGGTGGCCCTCGAACCGGCAATGGGTCATGGGCAGATCCCTCTCCCTTCCCCAGCCAGAGCATACAGTTGTGACGGACGCGTCCCTTCTGGGATGGGGCGGTCACATGGGAGAGGCGGAGATCAGAGGCCTCTGGTCTCCGGCGGAGTCCCGGCTCCATATCAACCTTCTGGAGCTCCGGGCGATCCGACTTGCACTGAAGGCATTCCTTCCCTCTGTCAAAGGGAAGGTAGTGCAGGTGTTCACAGACAACACCACCGCCATGTGGTACTGCAACAAACATGGCGGGGTGGGGTCTTGGACCCTTTGTCAGGAGGCTCTGCGCCTCTGGACATGGCTGGAACATCAGGGCATGTTCCTGATGGTTCAACACATGGCAGGTTCCCTGAACGCCAGGGCGGACGAACTCAGCCGCAGGTGCATGATGGATCACGAATGGCGTCTTCACTCGGAAGTGGCGCAAGGACTCTTTCTACAATGGGGAGAGCCTTGGTTAGATCTATTCGCCACCGAAGAGAACGCGCAATGTCATCAGTTCTGCGCGTTGGAATTTCCAAGGCGGCACTCGCTCGGCGACGCTTTTCGTCGCGAGTGGAGTTGCGGTCTGTTGTACGCCTTTCCGCCTATACCACTTCTACCCAGAGTGTTGAAGAAGATTCGGCACGACCGGGCCCAAGTCATTCTTGTGGCTCCGGACTGGGCTCGAAGAGTTTGGTATCCCGAGCTACTCAATATGAGCGTAGATCCCCGATCCGTCTGCCTCTTCGGGAGGATCTTCTGTCGCAGCAGCAGGGGACGGTCCTCCACCCGAACCTGTCCAGTCTACACCTGCTTGCGTGGAGATCGAGCGGCGGCAGTTGATTCCTTTCGACTTGCCTCCCGAAGTTTGTGATGTGATTCTGGCAGCCAGGCGTCCCTCCACTAAGGTGGTATACGCCTGCAGGTGGAACAAATTTGTGGCATGGTGCACAGCAAAGGCTGTGAATCCCCTTTCTGCCCCTCTTTCTGAGGTCCTTCTGTTCCTTCTCTCTCTGGCCCAACAGGGTTCTGCCCTGGGTACCATCAAGGGTTATCTTTGTGCTATCTCGGCCTTCCTCAGGCTCCCTGATCAGCCCTCCCTTTTCAAGTCCCCTGTTGTTAACAGGTTCTTAAAAGGCATTACACACCTCTTCCCTCCTGTTCCGTTTGTGATGCCTCAGTGGAACTTGAACTTGGTTCTTACCTTTTTAATGTGCGCTCCCTTTGAGCCTCTACATAACTGTCCTCTTCGTCTTCTGACTCTGAAGACAGCCTTTCTGGTGGCCATCACCTCCGCTCGGCGGGTGAGTGAGCTCCAGGCTCTATCTTGCAAACCTCCCTTTCTGTCTGTTCATCCAGACAAGGTTGTTCTTCGGACGCGTCCGTCCTTCTTGCCAAAGGTGGTTACTGCTTTCCACATTGGGCAGACCATCACTTTGCCCACCTTCTTTCCGCCTCCGCATCCTTCCAGAGAGGAAGAGAGGCTCCACCGTCTGGACCCAAAACGTGCGCTCTCCTTCTATATTGACCGCACAAAACACTTCCGGGTGGATGACCAGCTCTTTGTCGGCTACGTGGGCGCCAAAAAAGGTCGGGCGGTGCACAAGAGGACCATCTACCACTGGGTTACCTTGTGCATCAAGACCTGCTATTCTTTGGCTAAAAAGGAGCCTCCTGTTGGGCTGCGTGCCCATTCCACCAGGGCCACGGCTGCTACCACGGCCTTGGGCCGCGGTGTTCCGCTGCCGGTTATCTGTCAGGCAGCTACGTGGGCCTCGCTGCACACGTTTACAAAGCATTACTGCCTTGACAGTCCGGTCCGGAGGGACGGCTTTTTTGGCCGTTCTGTCCTCCAGGACTTCCTTGTCTGATCTTTGTTCGCAGACCCACCACCGGGGTTGGTATTGCTGGGGTATCTATTCTACGGTAAGGAATCTGTCACTAACGTGTCTCTTTCAGATACACAAGTTACTAACTTGTGTAACGATATATCTGTAAGAGACAGTAGTTAGTGACAGATTCCTACCGCCCACCATCCTCCCCGTTCTGCGAACTGATTTCTAGGGTTAAGGACATCCCTTTCAGGGCCCTAGTATTTTTCAGACACCTATGTCAGCTTCTTGCATGGCTCTGCGTTCCTGGCGCGGAAAGTCGTGTACAGAACTGACGTCAGCGCGCAGGGGCGGCGCCTAAGTACTGCCCGCGACGTCATCCCGGCGATCACGACGACGGACGCGGAGCCGCACGACGCCGCCTACCGACGCGCAAGGGTACTGCTACGCAAAAACTTTCCGGATCCAGCCTGACGCCTGGGGATATTCTACGGTAAGGAATCTGTCACTAACTACTGTCTCTTACAGATATATCGTTACACAAGTTAGTAACTTGTGCATTTGCTTACGCTTTGCCACCTCTCCCACTACTTCCGTTCATGGTCTGCAAACTTGGGCAGACCTCTCTCACCCTCATCCTAGTGGCTCCCACATGGGCACGGCAACTATGGTTCACCACTCTCCTAGAACTTTAAGTGGTTCCCGACGAGATACTTCCGAACAGGCAGGACCTTCTCATGCAGAGCCATGGAGAAATCAGGCGCCCAGACCCCAGGTCCCTCAACTTAGCAGTCTGGCTCCTGAAGTCCTAGAGTTTGGCTATTTAAATCTGCCACAACCCTGTGTGGACATACTCAAAGAAGCACGTAGGCCCACTACTCGTGCCTCTTATGCTGCAAAATGGAAAAGGTTTGTTCACTATTGTCTGTCCATACTCATTGATCCTTTAGGGGCCAAGGTTCAAGACCATGTCTGTTATTTATTTCATTTGCACACCTCTGGTTTAGCTTTTACATTCATAAAGCTACATTTAGCGGCTGGTGCTGCATATCTACAAAACAGACAAAGCACTTCTCTAGTTAGGATTCCAATCATCAAGGCCTTCCTTGAAGGTCTTAAGAGTCATTCCTCTTAGGATACCACCAGCCCGCTTGGAATCTCAATATTGTATTATCCAGATTAATGGGCCCTCCATTGGAGCCCCTCCACTCCTGCCCTCTCCAGTTTTTATCCTTGAAAGTGTCATTCCTAATTGCAATCACTTCACTTTGGTGTCTCAATTCCACCTTAGTCTATTGAGTTACCATTTTTCCCCCCAACCTGATTTGGTTGCGGAAGGGCCCTACATACCTTAAATGTTAAACAAGCCCTTATGTATTACATCGACAGAACCAAAACTCTTTGTTGCTTTTTCAAAACCACACAAAGACAGGGCCATATCTAAAGCAGGTATTGCACTTTCGATTGGAAAAGGAGCTCACTCCACTCGTAAAAAAGGAGCATCAATGGCTCTTTAGGCAATATACTTATAGCTGACATATGTAAGGCAGCTATATGGTCTACACCACATACATTTAAAGCCTTACTTTGTAGATGTGCTGGCCCGTCAACAAGCGAATGTGGGCCAAATGGTTTTATGTACATTATTTCAAAGAAATGTAACCTCCACAGGTTAGACACCGCTTCTGGAGGAGGACTGCTTTACAGTCTATGCTAAGCATGTATATCTACAGCCACACATGCCTAGAACGTAAAATGTTACTTAACCAGTTAGCATCTGTTCGTAGTATGTGGTGCAGTAGATTAACATGCACTGACCCTCCTCCCCAGACACCTGTGCTATTTACATACAATCTTATACAGTATCGCAACTTTTTGCAGCATCTATATCTCACTTTACTACACTGCTCCACATTCCATTCTTACCCGCCTTGCGGGAAAACAATCAAACAGTGGTGCCAATAACCATGCGCATTACCAGCAAGTGGAGGAGTCACCATATCTCGTGACATGAAAGACTTTCTTTGAAGAAAAACAACCTACACACCTCCAAGCCCAACACTAGATGGCGGGATTATGCAAGGCATGTGAGTGGACAGCACTACATGCCACACACAGATGCTACTTGGTAAGTAACATTTTCCTTTTCCAACTACCCTTGTTTCCTGCCTTTTTCTCTTCTCTGCCTTTGCTTGTATTTTCTCCTGCTTTTCTGCCTATCTTCTCTTCTCTGCTTCCCTGTCATAAAAACCCTTTGTCTCTTGACGTAAAAACCCTTTGTCTCTTGACGTACCAACTTTGATATGCTCTCCTGTCTGTGTTTTTAGACCTATGCTTGAATGTAATCTCATAGCTTCACTTTTTCTTTCTTTGTAGTTTGGACTATCATTATTGTACCAGATCCTGTCCAGAGGGGAGCAGATTCTTAGTTCTGTGACTGCTAAAGACCTAATGCAGGACAACCTCTGGTAAGAACTGAGCTGAAGTCTCCTTATTTCTTTTTTTCGCTTCTGCTTTCTGGCAACGAACAGCCCTACTTAGCTACGTCTGAGTCCAGATTACAAATAGTACCGTTTTAAAAGCGAGCATTTGAGCTTCTTCATGTGTTTAAGATTTTCCATCCACCAAAGCTTTTTATCTTACTATAAAGAGAGGGAAACTGCCTTACTGCTGGCAGTGGTAGACTGATGGTATATGATTTAAGGTATCATAGTAGACAACATTAAAGGGGGACTCCAACCATGTTTTTTTGTATTTGTTTATTTAACTTACATTTTGAAACTTGTGTACTAATAACCAACCTGCCGAGGTTTGCTTTTGGTACTGGAGAGTTGTTAAATTAACTCCTAATTTGAAGCACACTTATCCTTTGATTCTCTCTGGCCTGCTCCTAAATTAGCCATCACTGAAACTTCTATCTCAAGGACTTTCAGTACTTGGATGTTATCTTGCCCATCACCAAAGCAAATAATTCCACAATCTCACAAGGGTGCTCCCTTGTTTTTGCCACAGCTCAGTTTAACAAGCCGCTGCAACTTGCTCCAGTCTGGAGAATGTCACATTCTCCAACACTCTGCCATGATCCTACTGTGCTGACTGTGGAGTTATAGGTACCTATTTATGGCTTGAATTAGATTAAAGGTTTGAGGTCTCTGTAAAAGTGAGGCACACAAATCCTCTATTTTGATGCATCAGACCTTTGTTATCTTCTATTGAGACCGGTAAAGTAGCAAGGCGAGGTGGCATTGGAGTTGCCATACCTGTTTTCCTTGCCTGAGCAGCAGTTGATTCTCAAGAGCGGTCGATTTGGGAGTAAAGAGGCATCAGATAGCTGTTTGCAAACAGGGTGTAACTGTCTGATCTTCCAGCTCAAAACAGTGGGTCTTCAGTTGCTGTTCTATTAACTATTTGGGAGGAGAAAAATAGGCTATTTCACTAGAGATACAAGGTGTTTACATTTACATATAAATTTATTTGCAAACAACCATTTATCATTGCTACAGAAAATTGACCCCCATTATAAAGATTGGTGAGATACATAGTTTATTAAAATTATAATACTTTATCCCAGTGTTTCTTAGCCTTTCAACTTCTGTGGACCCCCACTTAATCAATACTGAAATCCGGGGCTCCCACCGACCCTCAATTCCAATGATTTGAACCGCAAAACAGTGCACAAAAATAGGGAACCAAGCATTTGTCAAACAAAACTCAAATGACTGAATGTTTTATTTAATTCACAAATATAAAAATAATCACATTTTTTGAAGGGAAGGTGGGAGCTTTTCTGAAATCCATTGAGGCCACCTGTCGGCCATGCTACATTCTGTGTGATGCATTTGCACTGCTCTCAGAAATCAGTCTAAGGATACCAACTTAATTTTTTGCATCTAATTTCAAATTCCTTCATATTTACCGAACATTGAAAAACTTTTAATGTTTGCTTCTTTATTTATATTCACCTTAATAATCTGTTAATATTATATAATTTCTAAGCAGTTGTGGACCCCTCGAGTAGGCGTCGAGGATACCCAGGAGAGTCCCTGGACAAAAGTTTAATAAGGATGCCCTATTACTGTCCAGTTTAGAGCCCAAACCAGTTCCTCAAAGAGTTAAAATGATTGCAATTTAATATGTGTTGCAGAGAAAAATGAATAATTGCTCACAAGACTGATAAAGTATCAAGTAGCAGGATGGCTAAGGGAGTAGTCATTGCCTCTCACATCTGCATTACAGGCCACAAGTCCAAATCCGAGTACAGCCCAAAGAACCTTCATTTTGCCAAGGTTAGTATATTGAGTACTGTTCCCAATGGTACCAGAAATACCAGTTATTTACAGTGCTACCCAACTACAAATCCTGTTGTATCATGACCATATAAAAACAAATTTTCATCCGAAACACCTATCCCTGTGAAAAGCCATCATGTACTCCCCCACCTCAGGCTGGCCCTTCCAATTCTCCCCTCTACCAAACTCCAGTCAAGCAGCCTACTAAAAGCTGGGTCTTGAAAGTAGTTCTGCCCATGCTGATGCACAAACTCCTAACTAGGCCTGGGCGGAAAACTACGCTACGCTCGCGGAGTTTGCGTAGTTTGCGCTACTACGCACTACGCGAATTGCACGTAGCACAGTGCAAAAACGCGTAGCGGGTATTTTTTGCTTGCTCGCGGTCCTCAACGTCAAGTTGTCGACCGCGAGCGAGCAAAATCAACATCCCGGCGAGACTTTTTCCTCGTTCGCGATCAGCAACATCAAGTTGCCGATCGCGAGCGTGGAAAATAAACCTCCCGGCGAGATTCTCAACGCGGGGAGGTCAGGTTTCTCATTGCGAGTGGTCGCGTATGCTCGCGACCGCTCGCGATGAGAAACTACCAGTCCGCGTTGAGAGAGCTGCCGCTCGAGTACAAATCTACTCGAGCGGCAGAAAACGACCGCTTGCACTGTGCAAGATGCCATTTGCAATGATTGCACAGTGCGGACAAGCATCTGGCACTGTGCAATCAGTGCGAACAGCATTTCCCTACCGCACTACGCAGTTCGCGTAGCTACGCGTAGCGTGTGTAGTGCGAAGTGCACTGCGCGTAGCGCTACTACGCCCAGGGTTACTCCTAACACTTGTTGATTCCTCTCCCCTTCCCCCGAAGCTATTTTCATAGAAGGCTGCAGTTTCTCTGAACTGTACACAATGTTCCATCCAGACTACGTGGTAGGAGAAATGTCACCTTTGTTCCCAAAGTGTTGACAGAATTCCTCCAAAATGCAGACTGTTTTTTGCAAAATTCACTCCGTCCGGGCTTGGCTGTACGTCTTTTATACCTGGAGAGCTCTACATTTTTACCTCTATATAAACAGTGTTTTTCCTTCAAAAGAGCAACTGTGACTTTTTGTGGGAGCAAACTGTCAGAGCCATGTCGAAGGTCACTGTTTTCAGACGTAATATATCCTTCCAATACCTTTGGTCATGCATGTGATGACCATCCATCCAGTTTGAGCACAGTTCACAATAGAGTAGTTGCTTGAGAAGCTTTCGCAATGGATGCTTCTGTCTAAGATGTGTAGGGAAGCTCCATCGGCCCATATTTGGCCAGCTTTCCGCTCTTGAAGCTTCATTCTGGAGTGATGGATAATTTGAGGAAATGAATGAATGAATGAAGGACTGAAAGAAGGGAATTTATAACGCACACGGCTACTCCCAAGAGTGTCCAGGATAAGTGTATCCAAAACCTGAACTGTCCAAGGAGAAAAAGCTAGGTTTTTTGTTTTTTACGAAATGTGTTCTCAAGGGATCTGACACAATTCAAGTGGGACCTCATTCCAAGCTTTGGCAGCACAAAAAGAAAAGGCTTTGCCACCCCTTCGAACACACTTAAAGCTAGAAATATTCAGCAGCGAAGCAGAAGCTGAACACAGCGTTCTGGAAGGGAGGTAAGGAACAAACATCTTTGTCAGATATCCAGGACTGGACGGAAACACTGCCCTATGGACCAAGACCAGGGCTTTAAAGAAAATCTGTTTACTGACAGGTAGCCAATGGAGGGATTTCAAAACAGGCGACATAGAAGAACGCCTAGGCAGGTTCAACATGAGCTTGGCAGTGGCATTTTGGACAACTTGCAGGCGGTTCACCAAAGCCGCCACCACTCCTAGATGGAAAGCATTCGTGTTATCCAAGTGCCAAGTTCTCAGCGAATGGATTACAAGTCTCCTTGACTCCAGAGGAAAGAGGGAAAGAAATGTTTGTGTGCGAAGGATTAGCCCACCACTTCAGAGATCTGCAGCCGCATAGAAAGGGCATTGTCCAGCTTCACCCCTAAGTTTTTACCCACCATAGATGGGGAAGGCAGTGCCGGTAGAGCGGGGGCCCAAAAATATTCCCACTAGTTTGACACAAGTGATCCAAACGATATAATTTCCATCTTTCCTGCGTTACATTTGAGTTGGCTGCCCTGCATCCACTCAAATACGGCACGCTTATCATCCGTAAAGGATGCTGCAATTGAGGCCTGGGAGCCATCAGAGGTAAAGTGTTGCGCATGAAATAGGTGGTCTGTGAGATGAAGGAGCTTTAGTTCAGTGACTTAGTGATTCTAAGCTGGTCCATTTTTGGGGTTTAGAATTAGTGACTTGTCCTTGTTTATGCCTGCCAGCATGGAATGTAAAACGCCTACTTCTCTGTGACCTGTGCTTTGTTTCTGTCCCCATGCCCAGGACTGATCTTGTATTTCGAGTAACCCGGGAACTCATTCGTGTCCCAGCAAACTCTTTGGCAACAGCACTGTGCATACCCTCAAACCTTCAGTCCCTCTTCTCCCGCTATGTGGACAGGCAAAACCTGAACCTGCTGGAAGCCAAGCTCAAGTAAGCAAGTGGCCACAATTTAACTTTCTAGTTCACAGGCCATCTTTGCAGACCATTAGGTGTGGGTGGTTTTGATGGTGTTGCAGATTAATGTAAATGCGCCTGTTCTCTGGTAACATAGGATTGACCTGTCTTTTGCTTAAGGGTTTGTTGAAGAGACAGTTTGTTTGTGATGACTTAGTAGAACTTTCCTGATGGGACAAAGCCCATTGCAAAACCGTAATGTCCATTAGACAATACTGGGCATTAGGGATAATTAGCCTGATAGGAATGTCCAGTATGAAACCTTTCCTGGTAGGCTAATGCGAGTTAAATATCTTCTGCTTTTAGGCTAATAAGTTGCACCCATTCTTACAGCTTTGCTGATAGTACGATAGTAACACCCTTTGTGAAACTTTTCCTGGTTGGATGATAGTAAAATAGTTTCCACTAGGCTGATATTGGTGCCCATTGTAATCTTTTTCCTGATTGGATAGTAGCGATGCCCATTGTAAAATCTTTCCAGGTAGGATGAAAGAATTGCCCCTTGTAGAACGTTTTTAAGGGTGTTAATAATGCCCATTAGTGCTTCTTGTAACACCTTGTTGTTTCTCTACCACATTTGCAGGTTGGTGCCAGGAACACGGTAAAGACCTTGCCCATCACAAATGCTGCCTTCGTTTTTGTGCTGGTGCCCCTGAGCCCTCCGCTGGTCACTAGAAGAAGAGAGAGTGGCTTGTGATGGCTGTCGTGGGATTATTGCCTTCTTTCTCTCGTCTTGGAACATTTTAGGAATGTTTTTACTTCTGGGTAGAAAATGTGGCCTGGTTCTTGCTAGTTGACCGCTGCCCCTCAGCTAGCCCCTCACTTGTGTGGGCCAGTGTTGTGCGTTAATGGTTTTGGCTGTGCCAGCCTCCCATGCTTCATCGTGGGACTGACTGGAGAATTCCTGCAGCGACTGAGGGACTCTGGAAAATTCCTGCGACGACTGAGGAGAGGATCGGTCACAGACTTTAAGGAGCCATCTTTGTTGAGGAGCAGGGAGCTCTTGTTGGAGAAACTTGCCCAAGCCCTGGATGTTCTCAACCCCCGTTTCCTGTCTCTCCCAAAGATACAAAAAAATTAATAGACTTCTCAGATAAGAATTGTTTTTAACCAAATTTGTTTGTTCTTTCTCACTCAGCTGCATAGGTGTTGGGGCTGCTTTCTGATGTTGATATCGACCAGTTTCCTCTTATTAATCAACGAGGAAGATGGGTTTGCAGATAATCTAGCTCTCCTTACAGACTCTCCAGCCTCAACTCTCTCCCTCTCCTCCAAAGCCCCCATTCCTCAATCTGATCATAGCTTTAGCTCATAAATCATATATAAACGTATCAATGGCGGTCATGAAATATGCTGATACTGTTTTTCGCCCTCTTGTCTCCACTAAGATCCACCACAGGGACAGGACGACGACTCACTATCCTAAGTGAAGTTGTCATTCACACTAACTTGAAATTGCCTCCCTGGTAGGTTGTCTAGGCTGTGATCTGACACCATCCTCTTACTTAATTCTTCACCAAACTCAAATCGCTGCATGAAAATGTACTCCAAATTAGAGTTTGATAATCTCCATGCTTCCCCGAGGCTCTGTTGCCCCAATGCTCACACAGATTGGTGTCGTTTCTTGCACTTGTGCTCCTTTCCTTCCCTTTCAAAGACTCAGTCCTCCCCTTGCCACCCTGCCACCTTATTTAAATACGTTGAGGCTCCATACTCGCCTATCCAGACCCTCAGGCCCACTCTGGTGCCATCTGATCTCCCCCCACTCCTCTCCAGTTAGTCTTTCCACAATACCTTATTAGGATGTTCCCCGTCTGCTAGTTCCTAGGTTCCTTATCCCGCTCTCCCAATCACTAAGCAGGTGTTACACACATCCTTTTCACCTATTCTCCAGTTACTCAAAACCAAAGAGGGCAACATTGAAAACTAAGCAGTCTAGTTTTGCTTGCACCTTCCTTCCACAGGATGCTCTTTCCTCCACCATGAACTGAGTTTAGAACAAAAGGTATTAATTGCTGACAGAGGTTTTGAATCATGTTTGTGAAAGCAAAGACCTTATTGTTGTGACACACTATTGTATTGCACAAGTAAATCCCAATGGATTCCAATGTGGTCACAGCATGTATTGCAGGTGTATTTTCTCCAGTCGAACAATGGCACCGTCCTGTGGCCACTGTGTATTATGCACTTTAATATTCCACATGGATTTCTTGGTGCAGTGGTGACACCTTGTTACAGTGTCTCTATTTCATCAGACTGTGAATATTGAAATGGTGCCGTTTTCTCTAAAGACAGGTCGGCGTGGGAGAAAGTGTCTCATCAGAATTTATTTTCCTATCACTTTTAAAATAAAAATACCAACAAAGATTTCATATGGCATTCTAAGTTTACTTTAGCCCAGTTAACAACCTTTCCTGCTCCTGCCAGTTCCTGTGCATCACTCCTACATATTTCTTTTTCACATTATAAGCCTGCTTCCTCTGCATATTCTTTGTCTGTGAACATGCTCCGCTTCCAGTCATTTATTTTGTTTGGGGTCTGCTTTGCTTTTGTGCGTTTTTCTTTTCACAGCTTGTGTAAATATAGTTCAGGCTCGTTTCCTCTGTGTTAATCCTTGTCTGTTTCTTTTTCATAGCATCTCCCTATATCCTGTGCATTGTTTCTATCTATTGCTTTTTCATAGCTATGTAGTTCCTTTTCCAAACTTCTCTTATTCCCCCTTCCTTACCTGTCCTCTTTTTGGTGGATGCTATCTATTTCTTTTACCTAACATCTACCTAACTGTGTTTATGACCTCCTTTTGTTTCCCTTGCATTGCTTATGCCTGTTAACTTTGCATCACTTCTACGTATTTCCTTCTTAGAGCCTCCGTTTTTTCCTTTACTTGCACAAATTATGTCGATTCCTTTGAAAAGCTTCTACATACTTCCTTGCATCACTTCTAACTTTACTCTCCAGGGCTTCTAACTGCTCCTTTGCCTATGCTGTACATTTCCTCTGCATAGCTTCTACCCTTTTCACTTGCATAATGTCTGGCTATTTTGTGGTTTTTCAACATTTCCTCCGCACAGCTTCTGCCACTGTCTATTACGATGGCCATTTCCATAATCTTCAGTGCAACTGGAGAACAGTTAGGCTTCGTCATATTTCCAAACATATCCCATAGTCGAGCTAGTTGGTTAGTACAACTCTCGAGTGAGCACACACTTTGCACTTGTTATCTTTTCCCTTACCAGCACAGCAGCCATTCGCCGTTTGGCCAGTTCTGTACAATTTGTATTCACAATTTATTTTGCCTGCACGGCGGGACTGAAGGCCTTCATGTTGTGTACATAGGGTTAATGTTCGTAGTGATGAAATGGAGAGGTAAATGATTGTGATATGTGCAGCGAGGGTCCTCGTTCATTGTAGTTTATCAGCAGGGAAGAGGCATTTATTGGGTGTATGCCCTGTGAATTTCCTGGAGTGTGGCAGAAGATGGCGGAATGTCCATAGGACTAGAATACCACGTATGGCTAGAAAGAAATCAGTGGTTGTTCACTCCATTGAACATGCAGATATATACATGCATGTCCATAGAATCACGTAAGTGTTAGCCAGTCGCACAGGCCACGCACACCTGTGTTTCAGCGCAGTGACCGCTGTCAGTCACCAGAGACATGGGTATCACATTGAGTTGCCCCTACCAGACTTGCCTTGAGAACTGCAAGATCATAGTCTTAGCGGAGGAGGCACTGAGAAGGTTCACCTGGATGATTGAGGGTGACTAGAGACGAAAAATATTGGAATACGTTTGATTCAGTTAAGAGTACAGAGGTCACAATAGTCTATAAACACCACAATAAATATTATTAGAAATGAGACATTTTTTTAAAATAGAATTTAGGGGATCACTAGACTGATTGTAGAACCCAGTAGTACCACACTGAATTGTTCCCACAAGAGTTATTTTGGAACTGTATCTTAGTGTAACTACAGCCAAGTAGCTGGGTGGGAGTCACAAATCTGAGTACTAGCATATAGAACTTCTGACACTGTGGCGGGATGTCCGGAGTCCATTTGCATTTGGTTGGGCTCCAGTGTGTTTTCCAACCTTGACAGACCAGACGAGCCTCCGGAATACTAAGAAAGCAACCTCCGATCATTCTTTTCTGCTGTGCGGGCTTTTGGTTAGAGTGTTGAATACCAGTGTTCATCTGGGGATGCCTTGTTATTATAATACAGGAAAGCTGAAGTAGTAGCCAAGACCATGTTATCGGGGGTCTAGGAACCAGTCTGGGAACCTTCAGCAAGAACTCATTCTGCTGCTAAATTGTTTTCTTTTATTATAAATTTTTTACTGTAATTTGCTGTGCCCGGGTTTGTTTTTTTCCTAACATAAGGCCAGATTTAGAGTTTGGTGATGAGATACTCCGTCACAAACATGGCAGAAATAACATCCGCCATATTACAAGTCCATTATAACCAATGGCACTTTCAATACGGTGGACTGGATATCTGTCACGTTTGTGACCGAGTATCCTGCCTGCCAAACTCTAATTCAGGGCCATAGTGTTATGCACAACTTCAGTCAAACGCCAGTTTCTACCAGCTGTCCAGTAGGGAGTTGAATCTGAGGCTGCACATTAATTTCTCGCTTTTTACTTTCTCCCATCTTATCATTGTACTGTCACCTTGCTGCATTCACTGTACATGTCTTATGCATTTTTAGGTCACAATTAAACGTTTCTAAATTTACATTTTTATAGTGCATTGTAAATAAAAAAAAAAAAAGAATGTATGATAAATTATGACCGTGTTTATGACTTTCTAAAATAAAAACAATGCAAATTTCCCTAGATCCACCTGAACTAGGCTTAACCTCAGCCAAGAACTAAGTACATCTTAAAGATGGTAATCCTCTTCAAGTCTGGGATTTACTAACCAGAGACCTTGTTCAGGTTAACTGGTCTGCATTCCTCCAGATATCCTTCTTTGTATTAAAAGCTGATCAATGTGATATTTGACTGTCGAATTTGAGATGTTGAAACTGCTGTCCAGTGTATCAATCAAAAGACTCAAGAAAACCAAACTTTTGCAGCGTGAATCCTTTTCTGGATTCACATGCTGTGCATCATTCCGCCATCTAGTGGTTGGGTCTGGAATAGTCTTTGTGGGGTTTTTTTCTTTCGTTTTGGGCGTCGTCGACCACCATTTGGTGCCAGGTATGTCTCTTGTGTGGCGTCAGATAGCGCCCTGGAGGTTGTTGTGCGTGGTAGCCATCTTCAGATTCTTTTTTCCGCCGTTTGGTCTGGAAGCAAGACGGGACGCCCCGAAGTTTTTCAGGAAAAATTCCAGAAAAAAGATAAAAGTTGAGATTTTGAGTTGAAAACCAACATCGACCTGCGACATCGCAACCGGAGATTAAGGCTTAACTCCGAGACCGACACCCCCAATACTGAAGACATCAAGGGTCGACAAATGGCGAGGTAGGGGCCATGGAAAATACCCCTTTCAAATTCTGCCCCGAGTGCCACCACAAATTCGCACAACGCGATCCACACGACGTGTACAACCTCTGCCTGCCCAAAGACCACAAGGACAAAGACTGTGAGGCCTGCGCGGTGTTCCAGCCGAAAACTCTCAGGACACGCCGAAAGCAGAGAGAGGCCCACTACGCAACGATGTCCCAGGTATCGAAAAAAACCTTCCATGAAGGACCTAGGTTTTTCCAGCGACGAAGAGGACCAGGGAGTTCCAGCAGAATTGCGTACAAAAGATTGGATGTCTAAATTCTAGAGGGAGACTCCGAAAAAACCCACGCCCACAAAAAGAGGGCGAAGGATAAAGAGAAGAAGACGGATAAGGTAAGACATCATACACATCCGTCGGAGCCAAAGGGCCACAATAATAAGGCACAGCCTAAGGCAGCCCCGACACCGAAGAAAAAGGCGATCGAAGGCCAGCCGCATTCCAAAGAACCCCATGGAACCCTACCAATGGACGCCGACGAGGGAAAATCGCACAAGGCGCCGAAAACAAGGGTCGAACACGAACCCCCGAAAGGAACCGCAACACCATCGAAACTAGAGGCAAGTGCAAGCTAGAAAAGAAAATATCTGGCCTCCGACGCCGAGAGGGCACTCAAAGTCGAGAAGAAAAAGAAACGGCTCGAAGCCGAAATGGCGACGCTCCTCCAGAAAAAGGAGTTCAACGCCTCACTCAAGGAATTCCGAATTCCTAAGATCCGCGTCGCCAAAGCAGACAATGTCGACGCCAAAGGGGCAGAAGATGCCGAAGGGGAAGAAGAGGAGATTCTCGAGTCGCCTCCAAGCCCTGTACCTCGCGAAGAAGAATACCTCGAGGGGCAAGAAGACGAGGAAGCCTCCGAAAATTTCGAGGGCACATGGAATGACCTCGACACTGAAAGCCCAGAGGAGGAGATATGCTGTTATCCCTCGAAGGCATCCCCACCAGATGACATAGCCCTCTACAACGGCCTAGTAAAAAGAGCAGCTGACGCTTTTGCAGTTCCCCTCAAAGAGGAAAAAGGAGACACATGCTTCATTTTAGAGACACTAGCCCCTGCCAACAAGGGAACACAATACCTACCAATGTTACCAAGCATCCTGGACCAAGGTAAAGAGGCCTTGAAGGAGCCAACCTCAAGCAAGGGGGTAACACCAAGGTTCGAAAAGAAGTACAAACCCTCTTCCAAGGACCCTAAGTATATCCAGGGAAACACAGTGCCTGACTCCATCATTGTTACCACGGCCAGCAGAAGAGCAAATGCCCTCTCTAACAGTGGACCACCCACAGAGAAGGAAGGCAAACGTATGGATATGGTAGGCAGAAAAATGGAAAAGGAAGCAGCGACGCAGTGGCGCATCGCAAACTCTAATGCCCTGCTGAACAGGTACGGACACCAGCAATGGGATGACATTGAGGAGCTCATCAACAAGCTCCCCGAAGAGGACAAGAAAAGGGCTAAATCTATTGTCCAAAAAGGCAAAAACATCGCTAACACATGCCTTAAATCAGCGCTCGATGCAGCAGACCCTGCCAGCAGACAGATGTGCATAGGCACCACTCTAAGAAGGCATGCCTGGCTTAGAAATCGGGTTTCAAGCAGGAGGTTCAAACCTCCATTATTAACGCACCATTTACAAGGGAGGCACTTTTTGGAAAAGAAGTGGATGAATCTCTCCAGCAGATTAAAGAACATAACGAAACTGCAAGAGCCATGGGAGCCCTACAACAAAAAGGTTCCTTCAAGAGAGGAGGGTTTAGCGGAAGAAAGCCCACAGGAAGAGGAGCCTTTGTTCAAGGACCGCAAATGTCACATCAACAACAGGGCCAAGCAAATGGTCAACAAACAAGCCAGCAAACAGCGTACCAAGGTTGGCAACAACAACCAAAGCAGTCCTTTCGAGGAAGAGGCAGGGGCAGAGGCCAGCCCTCTAGAGAAAGAGGGAATGGCTCTAATTTACTGCTGCGAAGGAAAAGACCCACAAACAACACCAGTGGGAGGCACAATATCACAGTACCTACAACAGTGGCGAAACATCACCCCAGACAAGTGGATATTAAATTTGGTAAAATACAGGTATTGCATAGAACTGACAAAAACACCACCAGCAAACCCACCAAAAATAAGGAGGTACCTCAAATCAGAACTCGTACAGTTAAATTCAGAAATCAAAGACCACCTTCAAAAACAAGCAATAGAATTGGTACCAGAACAGGACTTTTTCAAAGGCAACTACTCCCCGTATTTCCTAGTCCCAAAACAAGACCTATCACGAAGACCAATCCTGGACCTAAGGTTCATAAACAAATTTATCTTGACACAGTATTTCAAAATAACTACACTCCAGGAAATAATCCCACAAATTCAAAAGGAGACTACATGGCAACAATAGATCTCGAGGACGCCTATTTACACATACCAATGAACAAAAACCACAGAGAATATCTCTGGTTCCTACATAAGGGAACCCACTACCAGTTCAAGGTACTCCCTTTTGGGATAAAATCAGCACCAGGTGTATTCACCAAGTGCCTAGCCGCAGACGCGGCACATCTGCGAAAGGATGGAATGCACGTCTACCCTTACCTGGACAACTGGCTTTTAAAGGCAAACACAAAACAAACATGACTCAGCCACATTCAAACAGCGATCCACACGCTCCAAAGATTAGGATTCTCAATAAATCACAAGAAATCCTCCACAGAACCAGAAAGGGAAAACTTTCTTAGGTGCAAGACTAAACTCACAACTCACACGGGCTTACCCCATGCAAAAGAGAATACAAGCGATAAAACAAGAAACCTCCATCTACCGGAAGGGTCAATCTCTGACAGTGAGGAGAGTCATGAAGCTCATGGGCATGATGGTGTCATGCATCCCACTCATTCCTCATGCCCGCCTACATATGCGCCCCTTCCAGGAATGGCTTACCAACAACTGGTCACAAGCCACAGGGAGTTGGGAGGATCTAGTGGTTGTTACGCACAGGCTGCAAGCAGAAATAGAATGGTGGCTATCCAACAACATAGCACAGGGGAGACCTTTCAAAAACCCAACTCCTTCTGTGACAATCACTACAGACGCATCCCTCAATGGATGGAGAGTGCACCTCAAACAACTGAATGTACAAGGTCAGTGGAACAACCTTGACTCCATCAAACACATCAATTACTTGGAAATGAAAACAGTGTTCCTAGCATTGAAAGCGTTCCAGAAACACATTCGCACAAAGACTGTCTTGATTCAAACGGACAACACAACCACAATGTTCTACCTCAACAAACAGGAAGTTACGAAGTCATTTCCGCTAAGCAAGCTAGCTCAACAGATCCGCAATGGGCAATTTCTCAAAGGATCAATCTGCAAACAATACATCTGCCAGGAGTATACAACACAACAGCAGATCTTCTAAGCAGACAGAACAACTGCTCCCACAAGTGGGAATTGAAGCACAAGACAGTACAATACATCTTCCAACTCTGGGGAATCCCAGAGATAGACCTGTTTGCGACAATACAGAACAAGAAATGCCAGTTCTTTGCCTCAAGTTTTCCTCACCACCTGTCAAAAGGGAATACCCTGTGACTAGATTGGTCAGGGACATTTGCATATGCTTTTCCACCAATACCTCTAATACAAAGAGTTCTGGAAAAAGCAAGACAACCAGGGACAAACCTAATTCTCATTGCTCCACAATGGGCCAGACAAACATGGTACTCAAGTCTGCTAGAACTGTCCAAGGGACAGATAATCACTATCAGAGCGGACAAGGACCTACTAACAATGCAACGGGGCCAAATCTTTCACCCGAAGCCAGCAACGTTACGCCTAGCGGCCTGGCACCTGAATACGTAGAGTTTGGCCACCTCAAATTGCCTCAACGAACAATGGAGATTCTAAAGGAGGCAAGAAGACAAACTACAAGACAATGCTATGCCGCAAAATGGAAGCGGTACACTACTTGATGCACAGCTAACAACTGAATTTACTCAATCAATACACTAACTGTGATCACATATCTAACTCAACTTCTTGACACTCAAATCAACTACTCCAGCATAAAGGTACATCTCGCTGCCATCGTAGCTTACACCAGAGGCAAATAATGCAAAAGTTTTTTCAGAAGACCTGTCATAAAACGGTTCCTAGAGGGGTCTAAAAGAATTGAGCCCCCTAGATCAGCTCCAGTCCCCATGTGGAGTTTAAATACAGTGCTCACACGACTTGTGACAAAACCATTTGGCCCATACATAAGGCAGACCTCAAACACATCACTTTAAAGACAGCGTTTCTTATTGCCATCACATACTTACTTATGGAGAGTAAGTGAGTTACAAGCGCTAACCATACATACAAATCCATAAGGACAAGGTTATTTTAAAAACTAACCCACAATTCCTACCAAAAGTGATATCCAAATATCACTTAAATCAAAGTATTCTCCCTCCGGTCTTCTTCAAGGACCCAAAAACAAGAGGGGAAAGAAGCCTCCATACCCTGAATTTAAGGAGAGCACTACTGTACTATCTACAGAAAACAAAACAAACTTGTAAAAGCAAACAACTGTTTGTTGCCTACTCACATACTAAAACAGAGACGCCTGTCACAAAGGCAACAATTGCACGATGGATAGTGCAAACCATCCAACTATGCTAGACCACCGCAAACAAAGAACTAATGGTACAACTAACAGCTCACTCAACTAGGAAGAAGGGAGCGACTCTGGCATTTATGGCCAATGTGCCCATAGAGACTATATGTGCAGCAGCTACGTGGGCAACACCACATACCTGCACCAAACATTACTGTGTGGACATACAAATAAATAAGGAAGCAGAAATAGGACAAAAGGTACTTCGCAAAGTCTTCCTCTTACACAGCCTCCCCAAAAAGGGAGAAACCGCTACATATTCTGATGCACAGCATGTGAATCAAGAAAAGGATTCATGCTGCAAAACAAAATGGTTACTTACCAGTAGGATCTGAAAGAGACACGTTAGTGATATATTCCTTACCTTAGAATATCCCCAGGTGTCAGACTGGATCCGGAAAGTTTTTCGTTAGCAATACCCCTGCGCGTCAGTAGGCGTCGTCGTACTGCTCCGCGTACGTCGCTAGCGTCGTGGTCGCCGAGATGACTTCATGGGAGCTATTTAGACGAGCCCACGCGCGCTGACGTCAGTTCTTTCTTTTTCCGCGCCAGCAGCGCAGATCCGAGAGAGAGCAGTACCCCTAGTTAAAAGTTTTAACTTGGTAATTGTTTGTCGAGTAATCGACTCTGGTGCAGTAGGGATGCCCGGGTTTAAATCCTGTGGGGCCTGCCGTCGCAACATGTCGGTAGCGGACCCGCACGACGTGTCTCTTCTGCTTGGGGCACACCCATGACCCCGAGGCGTGCCCCGATTGCCGGGCCATGGCGCCGAAAGCTTTGCGGGAGCGTTCCCGAAAGTTGTTGGAGGCCCAGCAGTCGGCTCGGCGTCGATCAAGGTCCCACTCCCGTGGGAGGTCGAGAGACCGGTCGCGGAGCCGTTACCTTCGCTCGTCGAACTCAGGGACAGGTAAGTCACGGCGCAATAAAAAATCAAAGAAGCGACGTCGTTCGTCTTCTACCCCTCACTGGTCCCAGGACGTGGTGGAGGGGGTGGGGGGGTCACTCCCCCGCGGCTCCGCTGGAGCCCCCGTCATTGCCTGCGGCCTACCCGTCCTTTCCGTCGGATGAGATACAGGTCTTCCTGTCGGCCATGGGCCGTTTGTTTGGCCCATCGGGTCCCTCCGGAGCGCCTTCGGGCCCCGCGGACCCGTTGGGTGGGTCTGCCCCCGTGCCGCCGCCTTTGGCCTCGGCTACGCCGGCAAAGTACCCTGCGGCGCCGCCGGCCTCGACGCAGGGCGCGGCGCAGAAACTGATGCCGTACGGCGCTGAACCAGAATTGGTCTCTTACCCCCCGATTCCAATTCTTGGTACAGAGTTTCTCCCATTTCCCCGGGCACCTCGTCCTTACCGGCCTCTTCCCACACCGGTAGCTGAAGGAGAGTACTGGGAGGGGTCTGAGGACCCTCTTGCATCTCAATGCGAGAACGAGCCTGAATGGGAAGAAGACCTGGAGGGTCCTGTGGATCTGGATTTCTCTCCACACCCTGGCACACTGTCCCCTTCTCCCATGGCTACGGAGGAGGTGGGGACTTTTTCAGTGGTGCTGCGTAGGGCGGCTCAGGCTCTTAACCTTGAGCTCCCTTCTGTGCCTATCAGAACGAATCTTCTGACTGAGGTGCTGCAGCCAGCGTCGTCCTCTGCGGAGCCGCTGCTGCCCTTCAATGAGGCACTCACTGATGTCCTATTAAGCACCTGGGGCAAGCCTAACACGGGTTCCTGTGGATAAGGGGGTGGCACGCCGTCATCACCCGGCGACCCCAGCTTCCTCACGCAACACCTAACACCTGAGAGTCTGGTTGTCCAGGCCTCTGCCTCTCTGAGCGCATTCCCTTCTGCTCCCCCGGACAAGGAATCTAAGAAACTGGAGCAGTTTGGAAAAAAGATCTTCACTTCTGCCAGTTCAGGGTTGCGGGCGGTGAATACAGCGTGCCTGTTGGGCCGCTATTCACATTCCGTATGGGACACCGTGGCACAGGTGCTTCCTCAGTGCCCGGTGGAGGCTCGGGCGGTGCTCTCCCAGGCTGTTACAGAGGGGAGAGATGCTGCAAAATTCACCATCCGTTGTGGACTTGACACATCAGATTCCCTCGGCAGGGCGCTTTCCACAACGGTGGCGCTCCGTCGTTACGCTTGGCTCAGAACCACTGGCTTCTCCGGGGATGTCCAAAACACCCTGTTGGACATGCCTTTTGATGGCACACGCTTGTTTGGGGACAAGGCGGATAGTGCCCTGGAACGCTTTAAGGACTCTCGGGCTACGGCCCAGTCCTTAGGTCTCGCCACCACACGCACTCCCACGGGGTCTGCTCTTTGCTCCTTTCGAGGTCAGGGTCGAGGCGTCCAAACGCGTTCCTTTCAGAGCCGCCGGCCTGCACAGCAGCAGTCTCAGCGTGGCCGAGGTCGGGGGGCCCGCCGAGGTGGGTCACGGGGCCAGCGGGCGGGTCAGTCCACCCCCGCCGCCGCTGCCTCCAAACCTTCCTAGTCCGGTCTTTCAGGCCCACCAGACGCCAGTGGGTGGCAGGATTCGCCATCACCTCCCCCACTGGCGCACCATCACTTCAGACAGGTGGGTTCTGCAGATAGTCCGAAGGGGCTACTCCCGCCCCTTCGAGTCTACCCCCCCAGCCATGCCACCTCAGTGCCACCGCATGTCGGGGAATCACTTGGCACTTCTCCAGCAGGAAGTCGCGGCCCTCTTAGCCAAGGGGGCCATCGAGCGCGTTCCGACGCCAGAAGTAGGTCGTGGTTGTTACTCCCACTACTTCGTGGGTCCGAAGAAGGACAAAGGTCCGGAACGTCAATCGCTTCCTCCGGCAGGAGAAGTTCAAGATGCTCACGCTTGCTCAGGTCTTGTCTGCCCTAGACCCGCAAGACTGGCTGGTAGCGTTGGACTTGCAGGATGCTTATTTTCATATTCCCATCCTGCCTGCCCACCGGCGTTACCTACGGTTCACGGTAGGCCACGAGCACTTTCAGTTCACTGTGCTCCCTTTCGGCCTTACCAGCGCCCCTCGGGTGTTCACAAAAGTGATGGCGGTGGTCGCAGCTCATCTGCGCAGATCGGGGGTTTCAGTCTTCCCCTATCTCGACGACTGGCTGTTGAAGGCGGGATCGCCCCAGGCAGTCATCTCCCACCTCCAGACTACGGCCGACCTCCTGCATTTGCTGGGGTTTTCCATCAACGTGCCGAAGTCACACCTGATTCCCCCTCAAAAGCTCCTCTTCATCGGAGCGGTTTTGGACAAGGCGCAGTTCCGGGTTTATCCTCCCAAACAGCGAGTCCGGGACATTCGGGCTATGATTCGATCTTTCGGCCCTGGTCCTGGGTGTCGGTCAGGAAGACCCTGGGGCTACTGGGCCTCATGGCCACCTGCATCCTGCTGATCAATCATGCCAGATGGCATATACGGGCTCTGCAGTGGGACCTGAAGTTCCAGTGGACGCAGCATCAGGGGAATCTGTCCGATTACGTCCACATCTCGGAGGGCACTGCACAGGACTTGCAGTGGTGGCTCACGGACCAGCGTTGGGTCAGCGGCAGATCCCTCTCCCTTCCCCAACCGGAGCTCACAGTGGTGACGGACGCGTCCCTCCTGGGATGGGGCGGCCACATGGGAGAGGTGGAGATCAGAGGCCTCTGGTCTCCGGCGGAGTCCAAGCTCCATATCAACCTTTTGGAGCTCAGGGCGATCCTACTTGCACTGAAAGCATTCCTTCCCTCTGTCAAGGGGAGAGTAGTGCAGGTGTTCACGGACAACACCACCGCCATGTGGTACTGCAACAAGCAGGGCGGGGTGGGGTCGTGGACCCTTTGTCAGGAGGCTCTACGTCTCTGGACGTGGCTGGAACGTCAAGGCATTTCCTTGGCGGTTCAACACCTGGCAGGTACCCTAAACGCCAGGGCGGACGAACTCAGCCGCAGGTGCATGTTGGATCACGAATGGCGTCTTCACTCAGAGGTGGCACAAGGTCTCTTTCAACAGTGGGGAGAGCCTTGGTTAGATCTATTCGCCACCGAAGAGAACGC
The DNA here is from genome assembly GCA_963921515.1 of Calotriton arnoldi. Classification (NCBI taxonomy): domain Eukaryota; kingdom Metazoa; phylum Chordata; class Amphibia; order Caudata; family Salamandridae; genus Calotriton; species Calotriton arnoldi. Next base: position 127,316 of record CAWUFW010008802.1, on the reverse strand, counting down.
GCAATGTCAGCAGTTCTGCGCGTTGGAGTTTCCAAGGCGGCACTCGCTCGGCGACGCTTTTCGTCGCGAGTGGAGTTCCGGTCTATTGTACGCCTTTCCGCCTATACCACTTCTACCCAGAGTGCTGAAGAAGATCAGACGCGACCGGGCCCAAGTCATTCTTTTGGCGCCGGACTGGGCTCGAAGAGTTTGGTATCCCGAGCTACTCCGTATGAGCCTGGATCCCCCGATCCGGCTGCCGCTTCGGGAGGATCTCCTGTCGCAGCACCAGGGGACGGTCCTCCACCCGAACCTGTCCAGCCTCCACCTCCTTGCGTGGAGATTGAGCGGCGACAGCTGATTCCATTTGACTTTCCTCCTGAAGTCTGTAATGTGATTCTGGCAGCCAGGCGTCCCTCCACTAAAACGGTATACGCCTGTCGGTGGAACAAATTTGTGGCATGGTGTGCAGCAAAAGGTGTAGATCCTCTTGCTGCCCCTCTTTCTGACGTCCTCTTGTTCCTTCTCTCTTTGGCCCAGCAGGGCTCTGCTCTGGGCACTATCAAGGGCTACCTTTCTGCTCTTTCAGCCTTTCTTAGGCTGCCTGATCAGCCCTTTCTTTTCAAGTCCCCTGTTGTTAACAGATTTCTCAAAGGCATTACTCACCTTTTCCCTCCTGTTCCTTTTGTCATGCCTCAGTGGGACTTGAACCTGGTTCTCACATACTTAATGTGCGCTCCCTTTGAGCCTCTTCATAACTGTCCTTTGCGGTTATTAACTTTGAAAACTGTGTTCCTGGTGGCCCTCACTTCCGCTCGGCGGGTGAGTGAGCTCCAAGCTCTTTCCTGTAAACCTCCTTTCCTGGCGGTTCATCCGGACAAGGTGGTTCTTCGACCACGTCCCTCCTTTCTCCCAAAAGTAGTCTCTGCCTTTCATCTCGGGCAAACTGTGACTCTGCCCACTTTCTTTCCGCCTCCGCACCCTTCAAGAGAAGAGGAGAGGCTCCACCGTCTGGACCCAAAACGTGCACTTTCGTTCTATCTCAACCGCACACAGCAGTTCCGGGTGGATGACCAGCTCTTTGTTGGCTACGTGGGCGCCAAGAAAGGCTGGGCTGTGCACAAGAGGACTATCTCACGATGGGTTGTCTTGTGCATTAAAGTCTGTTACTCTCGGGCTAAAAAGGAACCTCCGGTTGGGCTGTGCGCCCATTGTACCAGGGCGACAGCAGCTACTACAGCATTGGGACGCGGTGTCCCCCTGCAAGACATCTGTCAGGCGGCCACTTGGGCCTCGTTGCATACTTTCACAAAGCACTATTGCCTTGACAGTCAAGTCCGGAGAGACGGCTTCTTTGGCCGGTCGGTTCTCCGTGACTTTCTGGTGTGATTTCACTTCGCAGACCCACCACCGGGGATGGTATTGCTTGAGTATGTATTCTAAGGTAAGGAATCTATCACTAACGTGTCTCTTTCAGATGCACAAGTTACTTACTTGTGTAACGATATATCTGTAAGAGACATTAGTTAGTGATAGATTCCTTACCGCCCGCCCATCCTCCCCGTTCTGCGAACTGGTCTCTAGGGTTCAGGTCATCCCTTTCAGGGCCCTAGTTCTATTGCACCATAGTCGGTCTCTGGCATGGCTCTGCGCTCCTGGCGCGGAAAGGTTGTGTACAGAACTGACGTCAGCGCGCGTGGGCGCGTCTAAATAGCTCCCATGACGTCATCTCGGCGACCACGACGCCAGCGACGTACGCGGAGCAGTACGACGACGCCTACCGACGCGCAGGGGTATTGCTGATGAAAAACTTTCCGGATCCAGTCTGACGCCTGGGGATATTCTAAGGTAAGGAATCTATCACTAACTAATGTCTCTTACAGATATATTGTTACACAAGTAAGTAACTTGTGCATTAGTTTAGCAGATTGAAGAGTTTTCTGGATTCACATGCGACCTACCCTGCCTCCCCTCGAAGGAATACAAACAGGTGGGAAATCCTATTTCTAACAATTCACTAAAGGACTAGAGACTAAAACACAGAAAAGAGAATCCGAAGATAGCTACCACGCACAACAACCTCCAGGGTGCCCTCTGACGTCACAGAGGGGACGTACCTGGTACCAAATGGTGGTTGACGATGCCCAAAACGGAAACAAAACCAGACTATTCCGGACCCAACCACTAGATGGCGAAATGATGCACAGCATGTGAATCCAGAAAACTCTCCAAGCTGCAAAACTACTCCGAATAAGTAACCATTTCGTTTTATCAGGAGCCAACCCAAAAACATGGGTGAGAAATAAAGCCATAGATAATGAAGTTAGTCAGACTCATAACCTTGTGACAGCTCCTCCCTGCCTCTGCCTCGCTTATGCTTCCATTTCTGTCTTGCTTCGTTTTTCCTTTTGCATCTATCACTCTGTTGCCTTTATCCTGTTGTCCTTATTGTGCCTGACTTTGTTTTTCCCTGTTTTTATCCTTTCCTGTTCTTATTGTGCCTGATGTGTTTTCTTTTACCCTTATTGTGCCTAACTCGATTTCCGTTCTGCAGTTATCTTTCTGTTGACATTATTGTGCTAGTGTTGCTCTGTTGTGTCCAATAGTAATTGTTTTTATCATCGTTCTGCTGCCTTTTCTGCCCCGCCGCCCGCCTAGTTTTCCTGCCGTAGCTGCTGTTTTTTTCACCCTCCCACTTCCCACCTCTACTAGCCCCTCCCAAGACCTACTTAATGGATGCCGCTGCACAGCCTTGGACCCTAGACTACGCAACAACTGCTGCGGCACTACTCCACGCTCAACGGTAGTACCTTTCTCATGCTGCTACTGCTTCTTCTACAACACCGGAGCACCCGCTATTGCCACCACCACGCCTTCCACAACGTTGCCAGGACAACTCCACTGCCTCCTGCTCAACACCAGATAACTCTGTAAACACGCCACCGAGATGGGGGACATCAACCCCTCCCTCACCCCGACGCCGTCTTCCTCACCAAGACTTGGCTCGACCCTGCATCTACAGCCCACATCACCACTGCTACACCCACCAGTTACAAGCTAGCACACTGAGACTGCATCAACAAACACAGAGGTCGAATCGCCATCATCCACAAACAAACCCTCCAGTACACCACCACCGCAGATGACACCACCCTGATCATGGAACACCTCAACTTCCAACTCAAACAGCCAGCAAACCCACAATCGGAGGTTCCCTCACCTACAGACCTCCAGGACCATGCCACGACTTCTGCGACGCAATCCCAGAGTTCTTTGCACCACAAGCCATCGACACTGAACACTACATTTTCCTCCGAGACCTCAACTTTCACCTTGATGACCCAAACGTCGCCAGCCCAGCCAACCTCCTCGAAAGCATGAACATTGGCCTCACCCAACTAGCCACCAACCCCACACAACTCTGGACTCATGCTTGTCCCTATTTTCTCAGCCAGTGACATAGTCAAGTACAGCAATGTCACTGAACTTACCTGGATGGACCACTCCATCATCCTCTTCACCATCATCACAGTCTCCGGCACCCCCCTCAAGCCGTCCAGCACCTCACACCACAGCTGGAACAAAGTATCCGAAAGCCAATGGACCGACGCCCTCAACACCCCACCCACCCCATAATACCACAACGAACCAAGAACAGGTTATCAAGAACTTCACCGCCTGGATCACTGACTGTGCTAACAGTCTCCCCCATCACACCCTCCAGACTCAAGAGAACCACCGAACACTCCAGCTGGTACCCCACGGAACTAAGAACTACAACATGCAAACGCAGGCAATTTGAAAGGAAATGGTGCACCAGAAAGGAAGCCACAGATCGCACCACCTTTAAGACATCGTTCAATAGGTACCAACAACGTCTGGAAAAAAACCCTAGCCGACCGCATCAAAACCAGCTCCAACCACAGCAAAGAACTCTTCAGCATCATCAAGTTGTTTTCCAACCCCTTGGCAACCGAAAACATCACCACCACCTCGCAAGAACTATGCGACACCCTTGCGGGCTTCTTCCACAACAAGATCTCCACCATCTACAAACACGTCGAACCTCAACCCGCAAACTCGGACATCCTCAGCCTCCTTGCCCCCACAGACATGAATTCCAACCGCCAGATCTCCGCCTGGAACCAGCTCACCACTCAAAGCACCCCCACCATCAGGCATTCTGTCCTCTCGGGTGCACCCAAAGACCCCTGTTCCCACCACAAGTTCAACCTCGAAGACAGGACTATCAACCACAAACTCACCGCCATCTTCAACACGTCCATCACCTTGGCCATCTTCCCTGAAGATTGGAAACACGCTGAAGTCAAACGCCTCCTCAAGAAACCGTCCACTGACCCAAACGAGCTCAATAAGTAGTGGCCCATCTCACTGCTCCCCTTTCTCTCCAAAGTCTTCGAAAAGGTCATCAACCACCAACACACAGAATACCTGGAGAACAAAAATCTGCTGGACCGATCCCAATCAGAATTGCATATGAACCACAGCACCGAAATAGCCCTGATCGCAGCCACAGGCAAAATCGGAGCTCTCCTAGACCAGGGAGAAACGGTCGCCCTGGTTCTCCTCGAGCTCTCAGCGGCCTTCGACACCATGTCCCACCACACACTGATTAAGAGACTCCATCATATCGGAATCCAAGAAGACACTCTCAAATGGATTGCATCCTTCCTCACTGGGTGAACCCAAAGAATCCACCTACCTCACTTCACCTCGGAACCCATGAACATCATCTGCAACATCCCTCAAGGCTCATCTCTTAGCCCCACACTGTTCAATGCCTATATGTTTCCCTATACAATATCATTAGAGCCCATGGAATGAACATCATATCCTACGCAGACCATACCCAGCTCATCCTCTATCAGAAAACCCATCCACCACGAGAGCCGACGGTGCATGACCAGCGTCGCTTACTGGATGCTAAACAACTGCCTCAAACTCATCACACACAAAATAGAAATACTGATTTTCAGAAACGACAACTCCCTGTGGAATGACTCTTGGTGACCCACTGAGCTAGGACCCTCACCCACTCACCACGCCCGGAACCTCCGCATCATTTTGGACAGCAAACTCGGCATGAAAAACCAGTTCAATGCAGTCTCCTACACCTGCTTCTACATGCTTCGTATGCTCCGAAAGATCTTCAAATGGCTCCCCATCAGCACTAGATGTACCATCATGTAAGCCCTCATCACCAGCTGCTTGGATTACGGCGATGCGCTTTCCGCAGGAATCACCACTCTCCTCCTGAAGAGACTACAGACCATACAGAACTCAGCGGCCAGACTCCGCCTCGACTTCGGACCCACATCTACCCCCACCTCAGGAAACTCCACTCGCTCCTCGTCCACAAAAGATGTCAATTCAAGATGCTGACCCACACCTACAAAGACCTGCAGAATCAAGGATCGGCATTCACCAACCACCACCTGAGCTTCCACCAACCCACCAGACACCTGTGCTCACATCCCTTGCATTCACCCAAGCAACAGTGGAGGACGCTTTTTCCTCTACCTCACCGCAAAGTCCTGGAACGGCCTCCCCCCCTCCATCCCTGGACCTCACCTTTTCTTCAGGAATTCAGAAATGCACTCAAAACCTGGTTCATCTGATTCCACCTGAGCAGATTGACCCTCAGTGTCCTGGATACCCTTGAGTGTGGTTAGCAGCGCTTTAGAAATCCAGTTTGATTGATTTGACAACATGTCTAGTCATGAACAAGAACATCTTAGTCAGTGCCCTCGTGCCTATCAATGATGAAGCTGCAGCAAAAACGACGGACATGAAATGGTGGCATATGTCCATGCAAGACATCAACACCCTTTTAGTCGAAATCAAGGAAAATTAACATAATCCATACCAAATCAGCACTCTATGCACATTTTGGTTCTTCAAGGAACATGTGTTGGGCAGAATATGTCTCTAATTTAGCCGACCATTATTCCTCACGCACTAAAAGAAATTATTGCTTGTTTTTTGGTAGGAAAACCCCACAAGAGCAGAGGAGTGCTGTTGGACACTGTACCTTAATACAGCAGTATGATCTTCGAGAAAATGCCCAAAGTTTGTCTGGGTTTCAACTAACCATCAACTATGAACCATCTACCGCAATCAATTACATGTGATATCCAATATTGGCACCTTGCTGTAAGAGTCATTGAACAGGCTAGGAGGAAGTTTGCTTCAAATTATCAACTTAGTTGAAACAAGGTGCATTTGCTAATTTCTTTAGTCATCCAGGTTAACCTTCTGCTGTTTAACTCAAGTTAATCCCGGGAATCTAATCAACGTCCGTCCAATCACTAGTCTCAATTCCTTGAAAGAATTACAGACAACAGGATCGCTACGCAACTAGGAAGGCCCATTTTACAAAACCACCTGATAAGGAACCCCAATCTTGTGTCTTGGACCAAATCACGGATTTTAAGGAGCCACTCTTCAGTTATTATGTGCCGCATATCCCCGACAGAGGAGAAGTATGCTTACTTACATTTATCAACATTTTAGCGATGTTGGAGACTGTGAATTACAAGACACTCATTACTATGAAACTGCACATGAATAAAATGGTTTTCAGCGTCAGTAACAGCAAAAGTCAATGACTGCATATCGCAGGTACTAGAGCCCCTGGAGCCACACGAGGATTAGTACTTGCTCTCCCACTGTTAACTATCTACTTGGTGCTCCTGAGCAATGTCGATATAACTTCACACCAGTACTCAGATGCACATGTAAATTAAGTCCTCGTCAAAGTAGGATGTGCAGATGTGTGCTGCTTTCCAAGAGCAAATTTCAAATTGGATGAAGCACAACGCACTGTAAAATGAATACCTACTACTCCTTTACATTGTCTCCAACAGCAGAGGTGTGACACCAGAGGTAACCCTCAGCGAATGTTTAAGTTAAGTTTCCACATAAAGTATTGAACTAACGGAGCCCATTTGTGACTCCTTGGAACCATAACAAGCATTGGCATAGCCAATAGGTCTCGCCTTTGGGACCTTATAAGTATTTAGTTATGCAGCACAATATCCTTGGTGCAACAACATTAACTGTTGCATGGTTAAACACTTATAAGGTCCCAAAGGCGAGACCTATTGGCTATGCCAATGCTTGTTTCTCCAGCTGACAAGATAGTCAATCAATCATGTCACTTATAAAGCGCACTACATACCCGCGAGGGTCTCAAGGCGCTGAGGGAAGAGGGGGGTGGTGCTGCTACTGATCGAAGAGCCAGGTCTTGAGGAGTCTTCTGAAGGCCAGTAGGTCTTGGGTCTGCCGAAGGTTGGTGGGGAGGGTGTTCCAGGTCTTGGCGGCGAGGTGGGAGAAGGATCTGCCGCCGGCGGTCGTTTTCCGGATGCGGGGAACTAGGGCGAGGGTGGTGGAGCGGAGCTGGCGGGTGGGGGTGTAGAAGCTGAGTCGTCTGTTGAGGTAGGCTGGTCCGGAGTTGTGGAGTGCTTTGTGTGCGTGGGTGAGGAGCTTGATAGTGGGACAATTAATTGTGTTTCCAGTGGTTGGAGAGGGTGGAGTGGAAGGGCCTATTCAGCTAGATGTGGTCGAGTGTGTCTAATGGCCATCAAACGTGCACAACATAAAAAACACAATTAGTGCCTTTAACATCAGTGTGGTAAGGTTTATCGTCGAACGCGACCACTATTGTTTATTTCGCTCTTTTCTGCCCAGCACTGGTTTACACTGACCAAATAAGTGCAGTGCAGAGCAAACAGTACATTTTTAAGCAAGAATAATCGTGCTAATATGGTTTTACAGGCGTAACGCCTCAACATCGATTGTGGCTGGTCACTGTAACTACAAAGTAAAAACTTGTCCACAAAAAAAAGATTTGCTTTTGCCGCATTAGAAAAAAAGCTACTTTTGAGACGTTCTCCTCGTGGTTTGAGGCCAACGCACATCATCCGTAATTCAAAGGTCTGCACAGAGGAGCAAGGCAGATTTGACTTCCACAGAAACGAAACGCCATGGTTTAGTGCGTCGACAGGCCCGCTGGCCGAAAACAAGCCCTCCCACTGATTTCTGCTACGCTCATTGACTCGGGCCCTCCCTCTTTCCCCATAGAACTGACGCATGACCCTTGACCTGACGACTTGTCTTTCTAGCAGCTGGAACCCGGATGTAGTGTTCCTTGAAGACTGCCAGCTGGCAATTCACTGTAGTCGACACGCGCACAGCATGTGTGACTTCGCAGCTGAAGGTATCTGCTAATGAAAAATCTCTTTTTCCCCGTAGGTGTGTTTAGGGTTCTCCCTGTTGTATTCTGTGTTTCTAATGTTGGTGTGATAAAGTTGTCAGCCAAGCGGTCAGTAATGGGAGCCATGCCATCTGCTGACCAATGTAACATAAACTGCACCACAATACCAATACCATGTATAAACTTAGATTAAAAACAATATGCGAATCTCTGCTTCTCCTCAAAAGCCGCGCACCCAATACATTATAAAATGAGGGTTTAATTACACTGCAGTGGCAGAATTTAATTTAGGAGGATGGGGCACACACACACAAATATGTACGTGGTATACACTGCCAATCAGCAATTGTGAAGCAATTTGTTATAAGTAATTTAAAAGCGGGTGACTATTGTTCACTGAAAACCAGATCGTCGATTAGTTTAAACACGAGTCAACATTTTTAACATTAGCCCCAACTTTTCAGATATTAAAATTGATTCTGTGGACTCCTTTTCCCAGTTAACCTGGTGTTTTGTTTTTAATTTTATTTGTTGGTGTTTTCAACAGCACCACTTTACCAACTTAAGACAAATTCATATCTGTGTTGTACGTCGTTGCATAGAAACACAAACACTAATACAGTGATTTCTTTGGACCTACCTGAACTGGATTGCACCATAACTAATACAATGTGTGTGTATGTGGGGGGGGTGGGTACTGTAGGAAGGGGAGGTGCGTGTTCAATTTGGCGTTTGTAACAAAGCAGATAGTGGCAGGCAGGGAAGGCGTGCTGAGTAAAGAAAACAACTGCACTCCGGTGGAAATCTACAAAGCTCTTTTGCCGAGTAGAATCATCTTACCTTGAGTCCGTAAAAGGGATTCCATATTTGTTTAAGTATTATAAGCAGGTGTACAGAAAAATGTTATTTTTACTAGCGAGGCAGCCTGCAAGAACTGCAGGTAAATTGTTGCTAAATATTATGTAAAAATAAATGTAAAAAGTTAACGGAACAATATTAAGTAGATGCAGTGTTAAGGCAGCCAACTGGGATACGGAAACGTAAATGTAAAGTGATCATTTAAAAAAAACGACAGCTCTTCAAAAGACAAAAATGAATCCAGGCTGTGTTGTATTCATTGTCGTCTTTTGAAGAGCATGGAGCATTGGTGTCAATTTAGATATAGACCGAGATGGGACTTGCTCTGCTCATTAAGACGCTCGTCTTATGTCCACGTCCTTCCACACACCCCCAATCTCATTCCGCGATGATTAGCTACTTAACTTCCAAGGAGAAAAAACAAATAAGAATTGCCTCCTGCCCAACCGCTAGCGTCAGGAACGACCTCATAACTGCCAGGAGCTGATATGCAAACAAAGCAAAGACTGCATAGCTGAATAACCACGGTACTATTCTCACAGCTCACTTCTCTGAATAAATCCTACGAAGAGCCTTGAAGCGTCGTCGTGGTCATTTGGCACCCTCTCAATATCCAACAAAAGTTTTTGAGCAACTAGACTACCATTTTTTAATTCAACCTCTCCTATGTGAAATTTCCCAAGCACCTGGAAGACAACCAACCGCACCACCATCCGGTCTTTGCTCTCTCCAGCATAAGACACCCAAGCGCCATGAAGCATTATCGGTGAAGGCAACTAGCACTACAGAAACAAAAAATCGGAAAGTACTATCAGAACAAGCATTTGCAATGTAATCGGTCCGATTGTATTGCAAATGCTTAAGTTTAAAACTGAGCGCCGCGCCGCTTCACGGACACCGCGCTCGGTTTCTTTATATATTTCTTAACTTCAACACTGAGCGCGGTGTCCTTGAAGCGGGCGCTGCGCTCAGTGCTAAAGTTAAGAAATATATAAATAAACCGAGCGCGGTGTCCGTGAAGTGGCGCTGCGCTCAGTTTCAAAGTTAAACGAGCGAGACTCGCACAGCGTTTCCCTTGCGGGAGCGAGCAGGGGCACCATCTGTTTTCAAGATAATTACAAACTGATGGTGCCAAAGCTCGCTCCCGCAAGGGAAACGCCAAACGTGCACGCGTTGCAATAGAAAGCAATGCAAAACGTGCACGCTTGTTGCCAAAATGCCGATCGATTCCAAAAGGTCCCCTCCTAAGCAGCGCATGCGCGCTGCGTAGGCGAGACCTAAAAAATAAGTCTCAGGAAGTTTTCCAACACTTGTTAGTACCTCTGCTATTTTCAAAGCTGGAATTGCAGCTCTACTGAGAAGCAGATTGGCTCTGCATTCCTTATCAAACATATCTTATGCCGATTTCCCTCCCCAGGAGGCACACATAAATATGTTGTATTTTTAAGTTTGTCCAGCCTACAAAGTCCTACAGGTAAGGTCCCCATCTGCTTAGCTGGCACACATTCAATATCAGTGTTACCAAGCTCTAGACTGCCAAGAGCACTATGACAAAGTGCCATCTGCATTACCAATAAGATACAAAGAGGTGGAAGATAATGAGTCTTTATTTGGGAAAGAACACAGTGATACTCCATCCACAGTTCTCCTTTTTCCAATCAGTTGCGCATCTCACATCTGTACATTATAGAACCTTGGGCCAGGGCAGGTCGAAGTCATACCTGTGGGGCAGGGGTCCTGGAAGATACCACACATCTTCCTTTTTATTATATTAACAAATATATTTTAGGAATGCATGCTAAACATGTAAGTTTACTTGAAACAATATCAGAAACGAATAATAAGGGAAAAGAATAACATTATGGATATGAGTTAGCAGAGACTATAGAGTGATAATTTCTTTATACTATGAAGCATATAGATTAGACAGATAATACAATTACATTTTTTTAAATTAATCATGTAGTGATGTAGTCTTTCAAATTCTGGGGCGGTCTTGTGATGTGATCATTCATATTTCGAGATGCTTTTCTAGGGTGTGCTTTATCTGTATTTCCATTTGCTATTTCCAAGTCACCTCCGTTTCTGCCTTCACTTGCCTCTAAATTTGAGGTGTGTTGAGATTCATTGTTTTTAAAGTTATGGTTCTTGACCACCCTGCTTGGCTTCCAAATCCTTCCATCTGGGGCCTTTACTGCATTCTGAAATGGTTTTACTACTTCTATAGGTCTCGTGAATTTGACCGTCTGTGGCAACCCGTTGGGGCTTAAATTTCTACCCAATCTCTGATTTTCACTTCTCTCTGTGTCATATGGAGATCAATATTATATTTTCTGTCCCGCTTTTCTTGTAGTCTCAATTCTTTTTGTCTCTCGGGTTGTCTGTTTACTTCAACCCATCCTTTCTGCCACTTCATCTATCTGGGGACACGTTTGGTTGTTTGTTGAGGAATCCGGCTGAAAGCTATTAATCTCCAGCTCACTGCTTTGCAATTTATACCATTGGCTTTGGCCAGTTGAATTCCTTCTTTCAGTGTTTTATTGAATCTTTTCTACCACCTCATTGGTCCCTAGGTAATACAAGGCACGTAGGCGCTGCTTAATGTCATTTTTCTGTAAGTATTCTTGCATGTTTTAGGAACAAAATTGTACTTGGTTGTCAGATAGTATTGAGTTGGGTAAACCTTCTCTTCCAAAAAACCTCTTCTACGAATTTCATGATTCTTTTAGAGCTAATATCTGGAGTAAATTTTATTTCTGCCCATCTGGAATATGTCAATCAAAACTATTATGTATGGGGAATGCAATGCACCGTTCAGGTGTCCAAATATGTCTATGGCTGAATCTGCCTATTGTTCCTCAGGGAGTTTACGAGAGACCATTTATGCTTTCTGAGTGACTAAAACATTATCACTCTTGCACCATAGGGCACATTCTCTAGCTATTTGGTGGCCAGGGATAGACATACAGGTCGAAAGCATTATTAGTCTTAATCTTTCCTTTGTTTTGCAAGACTCCTAAGTATCCTTCGTATGCCATGGTTATTGATTTTCTCACACAGTTTCCGTGAAACACACAATCCACAACTGCCAATTAATGCCTAATCATCCAAAAATGTCTATTGTTTTCCCAATCATCACCTTCGTGTTTCCATTTGGTCTCTAACATAACTAACGTTTTTCAGAATTTCGTTATTATTCATCTCTCCCTTCCTATTTTCGTTCCTCCTGTTATTATGCATACTCTCCATTGGGTAGTTCTTCATCTTCCAGTCTTTTCTCCATATTTGTTGACACTGTGTCTTTTAATTTGAAAAAAACTGTCAGCAGCTTGTTTTTTTGAGTCCAGGTAGGTATTCAATATCAAATGTGAATTCTTGTAGGTTAAATACCCATCTTCTTATTTGTTGGAAGATGGTTTATTAATGGGTGTAGGTGGGGACCTACCACTAGTAATAATGCCACAATCACAATATAAGATCCAGTCAAGATCTCAAATTATTCCCTTGCTCAACCCTTGCTATCTGGCAACAAAACGGGCAGGCGTAACTTAGGAGACTGGTGCGTAAAGCATATAAAAACATCAATACATTAAATAAGTAAGACACAACACACAATAAAAATCTAACACCAATTTATAGAAATAGGAAGGATTATCTTTAAACTGACAGCAAAATGACAAAAATTCAATGTAGGCAACCGGAGATATGAATTTTTAATGCTTTAAAAAAAGAAGTGCCAACTTGGGACATCTGGTCGCACTTCACCAGGACAAAGTCAAAGTATGAGGCCAACTGTGATGGAGTGTGGGTTGGATACACTAAGAGGGAGGTCTTGGTCAAAATTTCACCTTCGCACTTAGAAACTTTTTTGAAACTTTTTCTCTTGATGTCGAGCAAGGCACTTTGTCAGGCCGGATTCGCGTCTACGTAGTCGGCTCGGTCCAGCACAAGCCCTCGGTCAAATCTTGGACTTCTTGAGCTTTCAGTTGGACGAACTTGAAATCCATACTGGGTCGCGGTTTGACGTCGGCGGCTTGACTCTGGACGACAGGTCTTTCACCTCATGGAGCTTTATACCAAAGTTGCTCCAAACTTCTACAAAATTCCAAACCTTTTTCCTGAAGTTCCTCTTGTGGGTTCAAAGTGTCCAAAACACCAATCCAAGGGCCTAGAAGCTCTGAGATGGTCTGTGGGATGTCGCTACAATTTCCACAATGCACCTGGCCAGATCATTAAAAGTCCACTGGACGCACTTCAGGCTGGGGACGTCTTGGAGGAGATGATGCAGGTGAGCTCTGTTAGCCTGTTGCTCTCAGGGAGTTCATTCTTTAATCCTTGTGAAGCCAGGCAAAGTCCTTGGGCTGTAGTTCCAGATCGTGCGACAGGTGCAGTCCTTCAGAGTGCAATCCCTGGGGTGCAGATCAGGGTTCTAGCAGGGCAGTCCTTCTTGTTGTTTCAGGCAGGGATCTCTTGTAGCTCTTTTGTACCTGTCGCTTTGAGGAAGTCCTTTCCTTAATCCTTTTGAAGTCTGGCAAAGTCCATCTTGGGGAACCCCAAGGTGTGCAGCAGGGCAGTCCTTAGGAGTGCAATCCTCTTGGGTGCAGACTAGGGGTTCAGCAAGGCAGTCCTTCTTGTGATTATTCCAGGCAGGGATGCAAGTTGCTGGGCAATGCTCCCATATTTATTCACAGGTCCTGGGTGACAAGCAGGGGGGCACCCCTGACTAATTGGGTGCAGGTGCCACCCTCTGGTATGACCACTTCCTCCAAAGTGTGGCATTTTCTTGACCCAGAAAGCACTATTCTTCCAAACTGGAGAAACTCTCCTGGAGGTTATGATCTGGCTAAGCCATACCACTGGCGTGGCTACGTTTCCCTAACTCTCCCCTTCCAGACCCTCTGCTAATCTAATTAAAGGGGCTCCTTTCTGGCTCGGGTTGCAGGATATAGGGGTAAGTGAGCCTGTGCTGCCCTAAACTGTCATTCTCCCTTTGAAGATCAGTTTGGCTACTCCATCCCCGTTCTGCCTTTTGCTCTGCAGCTTGCAGTTCTCCCAACGGAAATCCTTTGTCTCTAGTCAACGCACTTCACACCTCATTAAGACAGCTTGGCTCAGCCTGGCAGAGGCTGGCCAATCAGAGAAGGGTTGCTGGATGCTGGATTTTGGCTCATCCGAAAAGCAGGTTCTGTAACTTCTTTTCTGGGATAGTTATAATAAATCAAACAGTGGCAAGTTGTTGGATTTTTTCTATCATTTTGATACTTTGAAGTATATTTTGAGCTTCTTTCTTTCAATAGTTCTACTTTGATAAAGTATTGCCATATTTAGCCTATGGAGCCTTTGGGCTACAATGGGGAAAAACGGAATTGGCCGTTTTTTCCTCACCGGGGTATATAAAACACCTTTTATAATGTCCCTGCTTATAGATACCCCTGGGGCACCTAAGAGAGACCTTAACCGATGACGTATTTGTGTAAATAAGGTAGTTTGAGACTTTAGGAGTACTTTTATTTTTCTGATGACTGCATGGTTTTGATTCACTGGTGGGTTTGAATTGTACACTTGTTTTTCACCGTGTCTCCTGCAGTTGTTGTACCCGATACTATCTGTGTCTTTTCCGATTCACCCAAGTTTTATCCCGCGCCGCCTCTACCGCTTCTGTAGTCCCCAGCACTCCAGACTTCCTGACAGCCCCTCCCACCCCCAGGGCTACTTAATGGAGGCCGCAGCATGGCCACGCAGCAGACGCATGCAGCGGGCGCGCCAAAGGCAAGCCCGTCTGCGCCCAGACGGTGTCCAGCACCAGGAACCCTAGCACTCAGCACTCCCACAGGTGCTCCGCCACAGAGCTCCGTGCCCTGGACCCCGCACGCAACAACTGCTGCCTCGCATCACCATGCTCCACAGCTGCACCGTTCACCCGTATCCACTACCGTTTCACTGCCACCCTATCACTGATCAACACCTCATCGAACAACGCCATGCCAACCCCAGATGCCAACACCCCACGGTCCAACTCAATGGCTGTAGGAAAAGTAGGATCTGCTTCTTATGGTTACCCCCACTTTTTGCTTGATGTTTCACTGTTTTTGACTAGTCTGGGATCCTGCTAATCAGGACCCCAGTCTATCTGCTTTCCCCCTTAAATTATCATACATGTACTTTGGTACACTTCAGATTGGATACTGTGGTACCCTTATCAGTCCCTAGTATATGGTACCCATGTACCCAGGGCATAGGTACCCCAGAGGGCTCCCATGGGCTGAAGCATGTATTATGCCACCCATGAGAGGCCATGCAAAATGGAACTCCAGGTCTGCTACAGCAGCCTATGTAAGAGGGTGCTTGCACCACTTACTTTAGATGGAGGTTCACTATATCTATAGGTTACTACACTTAAAACTTATGTCACCCCTATAGCAGGCCTTAACAATCCCGAAGGCAGGGTGCTGGGTTTTTAGTGAGAGGGTCCCCTGCATGAGCAGAGCCTCTCCGCAGCCTTCGGAGACCATTCTCCCGGGTTGTCTGTGACTCAGCCGGACATATAAGTAGAGGTGCATTATAACCTCGTGGTAAATGCTATCTTGAAACCGGCTGCATAGAAACATATCGTGTTTGGTATCAAACACCTTGGAATCATACCTCCACACGGGTAACCGGTGTGGGAGGTATAATTCCACCCTTCTGAAGCGAGCTTCGTGGGGTCACTGGTCTATCCGGTGCCAGCCTTCTCGACCCGGTCAGCACAAAATGGATGCTGCCGACCAGAGACACACTTCTGCCCTCCTGCTGCTGAGTCAAGCTCGAGCAGAGGAAGGCAGCACAATAGGCATCCTGTCACAGGGAGGTGTGACCATCTCCCAGACAGGATTTAGTATATTGGGGCTGGGTGGGTGCACTCTGAGAGTGCCTGAAAGTCTGCACCCGGGGCACATTTGGTGTCCCTGTGCATAGTCCAGCTCAAACCAGTTCTGGGAGCCATTGGCTCCTGCTCTGGCGCGAAACTGGACAAAGGACATGGGTGTAACCACCCCTCTGTCCTGACCCTCCCCTAGGAGGGTCCCCCAAATCTGTCCAACCCTCTCCCGTGGGTACATAAGGGCTTACCTGGCTGTAAGACTTTAGATTTTACGTGGACAAGATTCTACAAGAAGAAACCACTGACCTTCGACCGTCTGGACACTCTGGACTTCGCTGGACTTCGATTCTGCCCGACTTCGTCTCCCTCTCCGTCCAAAGCTTTGTCTCTGCCCTTCCACCATACAGGCTCCGTGCAGGACCTGTGGTGCACTAAGGACAACTGAAGAATCTCCCTTGGAGTGAAGGAGTCAATCCCCTGCCCTAGCAGGCACCTTAACGCAACTGACCGATCTGCTGCTCCTGAGCTCCCGCGGACTCTGAAGATTTCAGCAACACAGGAGGTGGGTTTTCAAAGGTCTTCGAGGTCGATCTGCCATCTCAGCAAGTTTGAGGCCAGTATTCCTCGTGGGGACTGCATAACCCGAACCCCTGTGCACCACATCCATTTGCAGTTGCATATGCTTGTTGGCGATTCCCGAGCTTCTGCATTGGACTCCGTGTAGTCCTGACCCTGAGCAGTATTTGCACCAAAGAACTCTGGCCTCCTCGCACCGAGTGCTCCGTGGGCTGGTACTTTGCAGTCGCGACTCCTGGTCCTTCGGCCTGTGGGTCTCTCTGAGGGTCATCTTGATTTTAGTTGGGCTTTCCTGGTTGCTCCAGACGTGCCCTGACTCCCCATTGCTTGATGAGTGCCCTGGACCTTGCTGGTCCACACCGTAACCTGCTTGACCTTCCTTCGTGGGGTGCTTTTGCCAAGGCTTGTTGGTGCTCCAGCCGGACACCGACCACTCAGCACTCGACATCCTTCGTGGGACAGCTCACCTCCGGCTCCTGGTCGTCCTCGACGTCTCCTGGTCCTCGTGGCTGCAGAGTCAAGCATCCCTTCTTCGCACCTGAAGCACCCGACGTCAGTGGGCGTTTGTCTACCGAGCCCCTGGTCACTCTGAAGTGACCCAGACTCTGTCCCCTCTGCTTTCAGCTTACTTCCTTCCCGAATCCAGGCTTGGATTCCACCGGACCCTTTTCACCTTCCCGGCAGCAGTACTTCTTCACAGCCCTCCATTGCGAACGACTGCAGTTTCCGACGCCACTTCAGACCTATGCACCCGTCTCCACTGGGATAGATAACTCGGGTACTTCGGTATCCACGGGTGGGGTGGCTCTTCAAACAGTTAAGTTCCAAAGGGTTCGCTCGAAGTCCTCCTAGAAGGGTCCTTAAACTTTAAAAGTGTAACCGCGACATCCCCATAGAATTGTACGGAGCCCGCGGTCCTGTACGCACACTGCACCCGTCCTCCGTGGGGTCCCTGTCTACTCACCTTGGGTGGTTCCTTGGAGTCCCAGCGATCCTACGTGCTCCAGACCTTGTCTTGATCTCAGTCGTGACTGTTATACCACTATTTTTGTATATGGTTTGGTCTCCCCCTGGAGCCCACTGTGTATTGTGCTACTTACAACTGTTCTATTGATCTCGAATTGTGTGCTTTGTGTTCTATCCTCGTGTAGAGGATAGTAGAGAGTGTTATATTAATAAATACATATTTTTATATAACTACTGTGTGGTTCTCCTTTCATTTAGTCAATATAGGAGGTGATATTCTGGTAAAACAAGCTGCTTTACATTCCTTCAAGATTAAGCCTGAAGGCTGCTCTCCACAGCTACCACTAGGATAGCTTTCTAAAGGTTATCTTTGACCTCCTACATCATAAGGGTCGTTTGGACTGGTGGAAGGTGCCCGCTTTAATTAGTGGACAGCATATACCAGGCCAACTTCTCACATTGGTGTGCAGCGGTTGGGATTCAAGCCTGCATTTTTTTACCAGATAAATCTCTTTGTATTGATTAACTGAAAACCACTAAAGTATTCAGGCCTATATATTACTTAAAGATTAGAAATAAGTAAGTTCTACTGAACTTGGGTTGGGTAAGTTAAGGGTCTAGCACACCCTTTCTCCAACCTAAGAGAGTTTAGTTCCCACTAGGTTAGGTAGGTGCATACACCACACCACACTACACTAGTATGTCTTCTAAAGGAGAAACCAGTGGCTCTCTGCCTTCTAGGTACAATGGTCTCACATTTCAAGATTTGAAAGCCATGTGTGCTTCTAGGAAGCTGAAGACAGGGAGAAATGCCAACACCCAACGTCTCATTGAGGTGTTACTCTTAGATGACCTTAGAAAGAGCCCAGGGTCAGATGAGGTAGAAAGAGTGGGTGGGGCAGGGAATGAAGACAGGTCAGGAGGTGACACCTTTTATGACCTAGACTCAAACCCTGGCCAGGAGGATCAAAATGATTCCAACCTGGACAACCTAGACCTTCAGGAGGAGGGTGGAGAAGGCCCCAGTGGCCCTCTCTTTACTCCTCCAGGAAGAGTGCAGAGTTTACCCAGGAGATCTAGATCTCCCTCTGCAGAATCTGACCATTTAGGACACTCTATAGGGACCTCCATATCTCATAAGAGAGATAGCTCTTAAGAAAGACAGTGCCAATTTCTAGAGCTTGAGAAAGTCAAGCTTGGGCTCAGGCAAGAGCAATTGGCCCTAGATAAGGAATCCTTAGAACTCCAGAAGGCTAGGAAGAAATTGGGACTAGAGTCCCATGGTGGCAGCAACAGTGTCCCTAGGATTAAGGAGTATACTTATGACCATAGGAACCTGAGCAAGATAGTCCCTCCCTACCATGGTGGGGATGACATCCACAAATGGATAACTGCTTTAGAGAGGGCCTGTAAGGTACAGAAGGTCCCTCAAGAACAGTGGGCAGCTATTTTGTGGCTCTCCTTTGGTAGAGATACGCTCCTCACTGTTAGAGAAGAGGATGCTGACAACTGTTCAGTCCTGAAGAGTGCTCTCATTGATGGGTTTGGCTTAACCACTGAACAGTACAGGATTAAGTTCAGAGACACCCAGAAGACACAGACTCAGGACTGGGTAGACTTTGTAGATTGTGCTACTAAGGCTCTGGAAGGCTGGTTACTTGGCAGCAAAGTGAATGATTTCAAGGGATTGTACAATTTGATTATGAGGAGCAGATCCTTAATAATTGCCAAAATCAGTTCTTGCATCAATACCTGGTTGACTCTGATCTGACTTCTCCCCAAGAATTGGGAAACAAGGCAGATTAGGTGGGTCAGAACCAGGGTGAAGCAGAAAAACCAGACCACAGGTGGTGACCAGAAGAAGCAAGATGCTAAACCTTCAGATAAGGGTGGGGAAAAGGGTAAAAACCAGAAGTCTTCATCAGGGCCCCAAAAACCTGTATCTGGGGGGGGGGAGTCACAGTCTAACAAAGGTAAAGGCAAAAAGAAACCTTGGTGCTTACTGTATAAGGAGAAAATCCATTGGACAAGGGATGCCAATTGTTCAAGGGCCAAGGATCCTCCTACCACCACCACTGCCCCTAAGGCAACTGTTCCCCCTAGTTCAGCTCAAGTGTTGGTACAGGGAACAAGGGTATAGTAGAGTTAACCCTGGGATATGAGATGGGTTCTGGCTTAGTCAGAACTCCAGCTCAGGCTGTTTTGGTCTGTGATGGAGGCATGGATATTGCCTCCCTATTTGTCAGTCCCAGTAATCTGGGCAAATACAGACAACAGCCTTTAATTAATGGTAAGGAGGCCATGGCATATAGGGACACAGGAGCTAGTGTCACAATGGTGACGAGATCTTTTGGGCCCTGACCAGATCATACTTGGTGAGATGTACCAAGTAACCAATGCTAACAATGTCAGGACAGACCATTCCTTGGCAGTTGTTCATTTCAGCTGGGGAGGGGTAACTGGCCCTAAGAAGGTTGTGGTTAGCTCTGACCTCCCTGTGGAATGCTTGTTGGGCAATGATATGGAAACTTCAGCCTGGGCTGAAGTGGAACTCAGGACACATGCAGCAATGTTGGGCATCTGCAGATGTGTTTGCTGTTACTAGGTCACAGGCCAAACTGTCTTCAACTGAACAGGCCCTGGATCCTAGAAAAATGGACCAGGTGCCTTCCAAGAGAAAGAGCAGTAGGGGTAAGGCAGTGTCTTCCCCCCACCGACTCAGAGTTAGGATCAGTCTCCTGAGGGAGATGACTCCAGTCCCTGTGAAGGTACTGTCTCAGAGGAATTTGAACGTGATCAGGTTGAGTTCTTTGGGACATGGGGCCCTTCCAGGGCAGAACTGAGCCAGGAGCAGCACAGCTGCCCCTCTCTTGAACCCCTCAGACAGCAAGCTGCTGCTGAGGCTGCTGGGAGTGCCAGTGGGTCCCACAGGATCTACTGGGATGAAGGACTCCTTTACTCAGAGGGTAGAGACCCCAAGCCTGGTGCTACCAGGAGGTTGGTTATACCTCTGAAGTTTAGGGGCTTCCTACTGACACTGGCACATGATATCCCTTTAGCAGGACACTTAGGCCAAAGTAAGACTTGGGACAGGCTTGTCCCTCACTTTCACAGGCCTCACATGTCAGAGGACACAAAGGTGTTTTGTCGCTCCTGTACCACCTGTCAAGCCAGTGGTAAGGCAGGTGGTACCACAAAGGCCCCCCTGATACCACTACCTGTGGTGGGGGTTCCCTTTGAGAGGGTTGGGATTGACATAATTGGTCCCGTGGATCCTCCAACTGCATCTGGGCAC
Source organism: Calotriton arnoldi (assembly GCA_963921515.1). NCBI lineage: Eukaryota > Metazoa > Chordata > Amphibia > Caudata > Salamandridae > Calotriton > Calotriton arnoldi. The sequence continues at coordinate 106,547 of CAWUFW010008802.1, read as the reverse complement.
AAATATATATTCTAGTGGTGGTGGACCATGCCACTAGGTACCCAGAAGCAATACCCCTTAGAACCACCACAGCTCCTGTGGTGGCCAGGGCCCTCCTGGGAATTTTTTCAAGAGTGGGTTTCCCTAAGGAGGTCTTGACTGACAGAGATGCAAACTTCATGTCTAGTTACATTACTGCTATGTGGAAGGAGTGTGGAGTAAATTACAAATTTACCACACCCTATCACCCACAATGCAATGGGTTAGTTGAGAGATTCAACAAAACCCTGAAGGGCATGATCATGGGCCTCCCAGAAAAGCTTAGGCGAAAATGGGATGTCCTGTTGCCCTGCCTTCTCTTTGCCTACAGAGAGGTTCCTCAGAAGGGGGTTGGCTACAGCCCTTTTGAACTTCTGTTTGGACATCCAGTTAGTGGTCCCTTATGTTTAGTGAAGGAGGGATGGGAGTTACCTCTCAAACCACCTAAAGAAGACATAGTGGACTATGTACTTGGTCTCCGATCCAGGATGGCTGAGTACATGAAGAAGGCAAGTACAAACCTTGAGGCTAGCCAAGAATTACAGAAAGCTTGGCATGACCAAAAGGCTGTGCTGACTGTGTACCAGCCAGGACAGAAGGTATGGGTGTTGGAGCCTGTGGCCCCAGCAGCCCTCCAGGACAAGTGGAGTGCACCCAATACCATACTTGAGCAGAAGGGAGAGGTCACCTACTTGGTGGAACTTGGAACTCGGAGCCCCCACAGGGTGCTCCATGTGAACAGGCTCAAGCCATATGTTGACAGGGCAGACATGGGCTTGCTCATGGCTACTGATGAGGGACAGGAGGAAGAGAGTGACCCACTCCCTGACCTCCTCTCACAGAACCCTGATGATGGCTCAGTTGATGGTGTAGCCTTGGCAGGCAGCCTCACTGAACAGCAACAGACTAATTGCAGGAAGGTCCTCAATCAGTACCGACATATGTTTTCCCTGACTCCTAGTCAGACCACGTGGTGTACCCATGAAGTGGACACAGGTGAAAGTCTGCCTGTTAAAAATAAGATTTACAGGCAACCTGACCATGTGAGGGACTGCATCAGGACTGAGGTCCAAAAGATGCTGGAATTGGGAGTCATTGAAACCTCAGATAGCCCTTGGGCTAGTCCAGTAGTCCTGGTACCCAAACCTCATACCCAGGGTGGTAAGAGAGAAATTAGGTTTTGTGTAGACTACAGGGGGCTCAATGCAGTCATTAGGACTGATGCTCATCCTATTCCTAGGGCAGATGAGCTCATTGATACTTTGGCCTCAGCCAAGTTCTTGAGTACATTTGACCTCACAGCTGGATATTGGCAAATCAGACTAGCTGAGGATGCCAAACCCAAAACAGCATTTTCAACCCCTAGTGGGCACTATCAATTTGTGGTGATGCCCTTTGGCTTGAAAAATGCACCTGCCACATTTCAAAGGTTGGTGAATAAAGTTCTCACAGGCCTGGAAGACTACCGTGCAGCTTATCTTGATGATATTGCTGTCTTTAGTTCCACCTGGAAGGATCACCTGGTCCACCTAAGAAATGTTCTGGAGGCCCTGCAAAAGGCAGTCCTCACTATCAAGGCCACCAAGTGCCAGATAGGGCAGAGTAAGGTTGTGTACCTGGACCACCTTGTGGGTGGAGGCCAGGTTCAGCCATTGCGGAGCAAAATCCAGACCATCATGGACTGGGTTGCTCCAACTACACAGACTCAGGTCAGAGCTTTCTTGGGCCTGACTGGGTACTACAGGAGGTTTGTTAAGGGATATGGATCCATAGTGACCCCCTTAAATGATCTGACCTCTATAAGAATGCCTAAGAAAGTTCAGTGGACAGTTAGCTGTCAGAAGGCATTTGATGACCTGAAGCAGGCCATGTGCACTGCTCCCATTCTGCAAAGTCCTGACTATTCCAAACAATTAATTGTTCAAACTGATGCATCTGAGTTCAGGGTTGGGGCTGTGTTATCACAACTGAATGAAGAGGGTCAGGATCAGCCAGTAGCTTTTATAAGGAGAAGGCTGACCCACAGAGAGAAACGTTGGTCAGCTATAGAGAGGGAAGCCTTTGCTGTGGTTTGGGCTCTGAAGAAGCTAAGGCCATACTTGTTTGGCACTCACTTCATTGTTCGGACAGACCACAAGCCCCTCCTATGGCTAAAACAGATGAATGGTGAAAACCCCAAACTTTTGAGGTGGTCCATTTCCCTACAGGGGATGGACTATACAGTGGAACATAGACCTGGGAGTAACCATGCCAATGCAGATGGACTCTCCAGATATTTCCACTTAGAAAATGAAGACTCAACTGGTCAAGGTTATTCTCATGTCCTTTCGTTTAGGGGGGGTTGTGTAGGAAAGTAGGATCTGCTTCGTATGGGTACCCCCACTTTTTGCTTGATGTTTCACTGTTTTTGACTAGTCTGACTGGGATCCTGCTAATCAGGACCCCAGTCTAGCTGCTTTCTCCCGTAAATTGTCATACATGTACTTTGGTACACTCCAGATTGGATACTGGGGTACCCTTATCAGTCCCTAGTATATGGTACCCATGTACCCAGGGCATAGGTACCCCAGAGGCCCCCCATGGGCTGAAGCATGTATTATGCCACCCATGAGAGGCCATGCAAAATGGAACTCCAGGTCTGCTACAGCAGCCTGTGTAAGATGGTGCTTGCACCACTTACTTTAGATATAGGTTCACTATATCTATAGGTCACTACACTTAAAACTTATGTCACCCCTATAGCTGGCCTTAACAATCCTGAAGGCAGGGAGCTGGGGTTTTAGTGAGTGGGTGCCCCTGCATGAGCAGAGCCTCTCTGCAGCCTTTGGAGACCATTCTCACGGGTTGTCTGTGACTCAGCCGGACATATAGGTAGAGATGCATTATAACCTCGCGGTAAATGCTATCTCGAAAGCGGCTGCATAGAAACATATCGTGTTTGGTATCAAACACCTTGGAATCATACCTCCACACCGGTAACCGGTGTGGGAGGTATGATTCCACCCTTCTGAAGCGAGCTTCGTGGGGTCACTAGTCTATCCGTTGCCAGGTTTCTCGACCCGGTCAGCACAAAATGGATGCTGCTGACCAGACACACACTTCTGCCCTCCTGCTGCTGAGCCAAGCTCGAGCAGAGGAAGGCAGCACAATAGGCATCCTGTCACAGGGAGGTGTGACCACCTCCCAGACAGGATTTAGTGTATTGGGGCTGGGTGGGTGCACTCTGAGAGTGCCTGAATGTCTGTACCCGGGGCACATTTGGTGTCCCTGTGCATAGTCCAGCTCAAACCAGTTCTGGGAGCCATTGGCTCCTGCTCTGGCGCGAAACTGTACAAAGGACATGGGTGTAACCACCCCTCTGTCCTGACCCTCCCCTAGGAGGGTCCCCCAAATCTGTCCAACCCTCTCCCGTGGGTACATTAGGGCTTACCTGGCTGTAAGACTTTAGATTTTACGTGGACAAGATTCTACAAGAAGAAACCACTGACCTTCGATCGTCTGGACACTCTGGACTTCGACTGGCCCGACTTCGTCTCCCTCTCCGGCCAAAGCTTTGTCTGTGCCCTTGCTCCATACAGGCTCCGTGCAGGACCTGTGATCAACTAAGGACAACTGAAGAATCTTCCTTGGAGTGAAGGAGTCACTCCCCTGCCATAGCAGGCACCTTAACGCAACTGACCGGTCTGCTGCTGCTCCTGAGCTCCTGCGGACTCCGAAGATTTCAGCAACACAGGAGGTGGGTTTTCGAAGGTCCTCTAGGTCGATCTGCCCTCTCAGCATGTTTGAGGCCAGTATCCCTCGCGGGGACTGCATAACCTGAACCCCTATGCACTGCGTCTATTTGCAGTTGCATATACTTTTTGGTGATTCTCGAGCTTGTGCATTGGACTCCTTGTAGGCCTGAGCAGTATTTGCACCAAAGAACTCCGGCCTCCTCTCACCGAGTGCTCCGTGGGCTGGTACTTTGCAATCTTGCCCGAGGTCTCCTCGTGACTCCTGGTCCTTCGGCCTGTGGGTCTCTCTGAGGGTCATCTTGATTTCTGTTGGTCTTTTCTGGTTGCTCCAGACGTGCCCTGACTCCCCATTGCTTGGTGAGTCACCTGGACCTTGCTGGTCCACACCGTAACCTGCTTGACCTTCCTTCGTGGGTTGCTTTTGCCAAGGCTTGTTGGTGCTCCAGCCGGACACCGACCCCTCAGCCCTCGACATCCTTCGTGGGACAGCTCACCTCCAGCTCCTGGTCATCCTCGAAGTCTCCTGGTCCTCGTGGCTGCAGAGTCAAGCATCCCTTCTTCGCACCTGAAGCACCCGACATCGTTGGGCATTCGTCTACCGAGCCCCTGGTCACTCTGAAGTGACCCAGACTCTGTCCCCTCTGCTTTCAGGTTCCTTCCTTCCCGAATCCAGGCTTGGATTCCACCGGACCCTTTTCACCTTCCCGGCAGCAGTACTTCTTCACAGCCCTCCATTGAGAACGACGGCAGTTTCCGACGCCACTTCAGACCTATGCACCCGGCTCCACTGGGATAGGCAACTCGGGTACTTCGGTATCCACGGGTGGGGTGGCTCTTCAAACTCTTAAGCTCCAAAGGGTTCGCTCGAAGTCCTCTATAGAAGGGTCCTTAAACTTTAAAAGTGTAACTGCGACATCCCCATGGAATTGTACGGAGTCCGCGGTCGTGTTCACACACTGCACCCGTCCTCCGTGGGGTCCCTGTCTACTCACCTTGGGTGGTTCCTTGGGGTCCCAGTGATTCTACGTGCTGCAGACCTTGTCTTGATCTCAGTCGTGACTGTTATACCACTATTTTAGTATATGGTTTGGTCTCCCCCTGGAGCCCACTGTGTATTGCGCTACTTACAACTGTTCTATTGATCTCGTATTGTGTGCTTTGTGTTCTATCCTCGTGTAGAGGATAGTAGAGACTGTTATATTAATAAATACATATTTTTATATAGCTACTGTGTGGTTCTCCTTTCATTTAGTCAATAAAGGAGGTGATATTCCGGTAAAACAAGCTGCTTTACATTCCTTCAAGATTAAGCCTGAAGGCTGCTCTCCACAGCTACCACTAGGATAGCTTTCTAAAGGTTATCTTTGACCTCATACATCATAAGGGACGTTTGGACTGGTGCAAGGTGCCCACTTTAATTAGTGGACAGCATATACCAGGCCAACTTCTCACAATGGCCTCCTGATGAACGCAAGGTCACTGCAAACACGCCACCGAAATCTGGGACACAATCTCCTGACATGACCTTCATCACGGAGACCTGGCTCACCCTCACATCTGCCCCTCACATCGCCACAGCAGTTCCCAGCTGCTACAAGATGAAACACTGAGACCGCGCCAACAGACATGGTGGGGGCATCACCATCGTACACAAGGAACCAATCACCTGCACCATATCCAGCAACAAACCCACGCCAACCATGGAACGCATGCATTTCCATCTTTACGCCGATGCCAAAACCACCATCAGTCACCCTCGCATACAGACCTCCAGGACCACGAACTGCCCTCAGTGACGCCATCGCTGAATTCATCACCTCTGCTAGCCGTCGACTCCGAACACTAAGTTTTCTTGGGGACCTCAACTTCCACCTGGACTACTGCACCATTACCAACACCACCAACCTCCTGGAAAAGACTAGACAACATCGGCCTTAAGCCAATTGTCACTGACCCCTCATAGAGCACGACACACGCTAGACCCCATCTTCACTTCCAGTAACAGAATCCGATACAGCCACACATCGGAACTCACCTGGACAGACGACTCCATCATACACTTCACCCTCACTATTCCCTCACACCCAACACAGTGCTCCTTAGCGCAGCTGGACCAAAGTAACAGCAGCAATGGACCGATGCCCTCAGCACCAGTCAGCCAAACATCACCACCAGCCTGGATCACAAGCGCTGCCAACCAACTCACCCCCACCAAACCAGCCAAAGCTTACAGACCTACCAAACGGGCCAGCTGGTACATGCCAGAACTCAGCACATCAAAATGCGGATGTAAGCAACTGGAAAGAAGATGGCGAACCAGCAAGAATGACCCAGACCGAGCCGCCTACCAATCAGCCATCAACGACTACCGCCGCCAGCTCAAAACCGCAAAAATGGAGGCCCTGACACACCAGATCAAAACCAGTGACAACCAATGCAAGGAACTTATCACCATTGTCAAAGAATTCACCTGTCCAGCCACAGAAAACGCAGTGTCTCCCTCACAAGAACTCTGCGACGCCCTCGCAGACCACTACCACAACAAGATAGCAACTATCTACACAAACTTCAAACCCCAACCCCCTGACATCCTCTGCAATCAATGAACCACAAACCATCCGCTCACTGCATGGAAACAACTCAGTACTCCAACAACTACTACCCTGATAAACTCTATCCATTCAGGAGCACCCACCTACCTGTGCCCCCATCGACTCTTCAACCTAGGAAGCAACAAGATCACCCACGGGTTTACCACCATCCTCAACACCTCCATGACTACAGCGACATTTCCCGACGCATGGAAACACACAGAGGTCAGACCCCTCCTTAAGAAACCTTCAGCAGATCCCAGAGACCTCCAGAACTACCAACCCATCTACCTCCTCCCGGTACCCGCCAAGGTCCTGGAGAAGGCCATCAACCGCCAACTCACTGATCAACTGGAAAGAAACAAACTGCTGGACCCATCCCAATCAGGTTTCACACGCTCATTGATCGAAAACACCAGATTGGAATCACAGACTCAGATGGATGGCATCCTTACTCACGGGATGCACCCAGAGAGTCCACCTCCCTCCCTTTACCTCACCACCTAAGCACACCATCTGCAGAGTACACCAAGGCTCAGCCCTACCCTCTTCAAAATCTACATGACACCATTCGCAGACATCGTCAGATCACATGACATCAACATAATCTCCTACGCAGATGACACTAACCTCGTTCTCTCACTCTCAGCGAACCTCACCCTGACGAAGACCAACTTACACAACTGCATGAAGAATGTCACAACTTGGATGAGAGCCAACTGCCTTAAACTCAACACGGATAGAACATAAGTCCTGATCTTCGGCAGACATGTCTCCCTTTGGAACGACTCCTGGTTCCGGAGGAGCTCAGACCAAGCCCCCCCCATACCGAAAGACCATGCCAGCAACCTCAGCATCATACTGGACAGCGAACTCTCCATGAAACATCAGATCAACACCTTTGCCTCAGCCTGCTTCCACATGAAGCGCATGCTCTGCAAAATCTTCAGATGGCTCCCCATCAGCACTAAGAAAACCATAACACAGGCCTTCATCACCAGCCGGCTAGACTATGGCAAAGCACTCTATCCCGGCACCACCTCCGAACTCATCCAAAGACTCCAGACAATCCAGAATGCAGCAGCCGATTCTCAACCTGCCCAAGAGGGCACACATCATCCAGTATCTGAAAGACCTCCACTGGCTACCCGTCCAGAAGAGATGCTAGTTCAAGCTCCTGACCCATGCCTACAAAGCCCTCCACAATCAAGGACCACACTACATGAACCAGTGCCTGCCTTTCACCATCCAACCAGAAACTTCTGATCTGCACACCTCGTCCACGCTCAGACACCACGTATCTGCCACAGTCACTCCGGAGGACGCGCGTTCTCTGACCTCGCCGCCAAAGGCTGGAACACCCTTCTCCTCCTCACATCGCCCTCGCTGAACCACTCCAGGAAGGACTCAAGACCAGGCTTTTCAACTGATACCTGCAGCAAAGCACCTGGATACACCCCGGGTGATGATTTGGGCTATACAAATACAACTTTATTGATTGAAATTCGAATTTGCATATAATTTACTTTTAAAAGCAGCCTTGTGAGAAGTTGGCCTGGTATATGCTATCCACTAATTAAAGTGGGCACCCTGTACCAGTCCAAACAACCCTTATGGTGATTTAAGAGGTCAAAGATAACCTTAGAAAGCTATCCAAGTGGTAGCTGTGGAGAGCAGCTTTCAGGCTTAGTCTTTAAGGAATGTTAAGCGGGCCGTGGTCTCGCTACGAATGGAGTGAGACGCATGCCGCGGGAGCTCCGGCAGGCTGCCTTTAGAAGCCTTTGTAGCGGAGCTGCGACCCTATCGGCGCTGCTAATCGAAGCGCACAGGTAGCGGAACGGGCAGGGCACCTCCTGAAGTGCGGACGACAGCTTTGGTGGGTCCGTTGCGGGAACGCAGCTCCTCTACCCTCAGCGCCCGGGCCTGACTGTAGTGGCCGCCATCTTGCCTGTTGCGATCCTGAGCCCCGACGAGCACCGAGCACTGCCGCCCGCCCCCACGGGCCCCGTTGGAGACTTTGCCACCCTGTGGGGGGCGCCTGGCCCTGTGTAGACGCCCGCCGTGACTGGGGAGCTGACGAGCTGACGGGGGCTCGCTCCGGCGTCATTGTCTGCAGCGACCGCCACCTTGGACCTGCCCGCAGCTTCGATCGGTGCTGGGCCGATCTGTTTGCAGTAGTGCTTTTCGGGGCCAGAAGCCTTTCCACATCGCCTGGTGAGCCCGGGCGGCCTGCGACGACCAGAGGGGGCGTCTGGGGAGCACTGGCCTACGGAGGAACCGGCTACGTCTTTGCAGCGGCCTGGCCTGAGATCGACGGCCCCCCGGACTGGTGAGTCTGCGGCCGGTCACAGGCCTGCATCGCCTCCTGCCCGCCCCATGCCGTCTCTGTGTTGGACCCCCATAGCGCTGGCGCTCTGTGTAGGTGCGGAGTAGTGGCGAGGCTCGCCGCATGCAATAGCTCCAACAGGCAGTAATTACTGGGCCAGACGCTGCGGACCACCCACAGAAGACTACTGCTCGCTGGCTACCCGATCCGCTCGAGCACCGGGGAAGGGCTAAGGCCTACTTTAGGGGTGTGCTGGTGATTCCCCCTGCGGCCTGCTGCCTGAGCTCTTGGAAGATTGGCTGCCTCTGGGAGCGTGAGGCTCTCCATCTCTACGCCTTCCGCTGCTGGGGGGCTCCTTGCATGCTTCGGACTCCTGAGACCACGCTTGTCTGGGCTGGGACGCTACCACCTTGCCGGCTTGCCTTGCGGCTGTGCTGTCGGCCTTGGCGTGTGGGACCCAGGCTGCAGGGGCTTGCCGACGACGACGACTTTTGTACAAGAGGGGGACCTGTGGTGAACTTTATTATCTTCTAGTAACCAGCGCTGCTCTGGCCGGAATTTTCCTCTCCGCCCCTACCTCGCAACCGGTGCTGCGGCTCGTCCTGTGGCCCTGGACAGTGTGGCTCCGAATTGGCACTCACCTCTTGGACCCTCCTTTTGATTCGCCTGCATTACGCTTGGCATGTGGCACACAGCGGCCCCAGTCCTCAAGATTTGATCACTCGGGAACTTAACGCTCTGGTGGCGTGGCACCTACTGTAGCACCAACTCCTGCACGGTCACCTGCCCCCCCCTCCTGCCTTCCTGACTGTGGGACCCCACCCCTTGTGCCTTTCGTGGGATCCTGCGTCTTGAGGACCGTTGATCTTCGCTGGACACTGGTGGTGCCCCTGATTGTTCTCCCGTACCCCCTCGCCCAACTCTCATCTTACCTGGCACTGGAGAGCGCTGGGCTGTGAAGGGCGATGATGCGCACTAAGGCAGTGAAGGACTCTGTGATCCCCCCAAAGGACAATCCGGTTGCTGCGCTTTGGAACAAGCCGGGCACTGCCGCTTCTGGAGATATGGCATCATCGACTGGAGGAGATACGGCACCAGTCACACAGTCCTTCATGGCCAACTTTATGATGGAGCTCAAATCTGAAATTGGCTCCTTACGCTCAGAGGTCCACTCCTGTGTTCGGGAACTCAGAAAGGAGGTCACCGAAATAGGGGAAAGGGTGGATGGCCTCGAAAAGACTGTAGACGCACGAACGGAGGACCAAGAACACCTCTGGCAGCGCCTGGCCACCCTGGAAGAACAACATATTGACTTACAGTTAAAGCAGGAGGATTTGGAAAACCGGAGCCGCCGTAATAATCTCCGCCTTTGGGGGATTCCTGTTGGGGCCGAGGGAACGGACATCATGACATTCATTGCCCAGCTACTACATGAGATCTGGGGTGACGATGATGCCTCCCCACCAGCTCTGGACCGGGCGCACCGCGTGTCGGGCCCTTCCAATCGAGCAGGCTTTATCCCTGATATTCTAACCCGGGTCCATTTCTTCACTGAAAAGGAGGCAATCCTTAAAGCGGCGCGCTCCAAACCAGAGCTCACTTATAAAGGTGCCAACATTAAGGTATTCCAAGACCTCGCACCCACTACGCTTCGACGCCGCCGGGATTTTAAACCAGTGACGGATAAATTGAGAAGTCTAAACATCCAGTATCAATGGGGCCACCCATTTGCGCTTATCTTTCGGTGGGAGTCTAAACGCCGGATGGTACGATCCTTCCAGGAAGCTGCACAACTCTCCCTTACGCCATCGCCTAGCCCTACACGTCTACCCCTCTTGAACCGGGAGCCTGCAAAGCCGTCCTGGTCTGAAGTACGCCGCCATAGACGTACATCACACCCTGGGGAGCAATCTTCTTCGCAGGCCAAGCAGGACATTATCCAGCACATTCGCTCTATGGAGGAGAGTCGTTCCCTGACTAGCTCTCGGCCCTCTACACCCTGAAACAATGGATGTGCACCTCCCCTCGAATCGGTTTGCTTCGACGCTCACACCTGATGCTTGGAACGGTTATGTTGGTGCCTCGCCCTCCGAAATGATGTTCTCCCAGCTCCACATGGGCAGCGCTGGCGGCACTGGGCTGCCTGCCCAGACGGCACGCTTCAAGCTTGGAGACCCACCCCCCTTCCTGCTCCTGGGAGAGTGACTTCTCCGGGATAACCCGTGCCCTTGGACCTCGATTGTCCCCAGACTGGAACAGGACACTGTGGCCCTGTTGGCCGATGTTGCATTTTTTCTGTCGCTTTTTGCTCTTTCCTTTCTTCTTTTCTTTCTTCTCCTCCTTCTTTTTCTTTCCCTGCGGAGGGTGGGGGGCGCCTCACGATTACCTTTCCTTTCCACAAGGGTGACCTCCCGCTGCCCCCTCCTCTCGGTGCACCGCCCTGCTTCCTACTATGGCGAAACAGATTGCGCACGACCAAGACCCAATCATGGCTACTGTCCCCTGCTTGAAAATTCTGTCCCTCAACGTGAAGGGACTTAACTCTCCCAATAAGCAACACCAGCTATGGCGTTACCTCCTGCACCACAATCCAGATGTAATCCTCCTACAGGTGACTCACTTGGTGAAAGCTGATGTCCCCCGCATGGCCCACCCCCGTTACCCTCTTCAATTCTGGGCCACGGCCCCTTCTAAAATAGCTGGAGTGGCGATACTCTGTAGGCCGGGCATCCGGCAGGGGGAATCCAAAGTATTTCGCAGCCAAGATGGTCGCTTCATCAAGGTGGGGGTCAAGATCGGACACTGGTCTCTCACCCTGTGCAATGTTTATGCACCTAATCAGGCGCAGGACTCCTATCTCCGGGCACTCCTGAGGGATCATATACCGCAGGCGGATCCTTCACTTATTATAGGGGGCGATTTCAACATGGTGTGGGATGCTGCTATGGATCGCAGCGACGGTTCCTTTCACGGGACGGGGGCTATGTCCTCTGCCCTCAAGAGGCAGTTGTCAGACCTTGGTCTGCTAGATTCCTGGCGCTATCACTCACCCGACACACGCGACTATTCCTATTACTCCCATGTGCACTGCTCGTACTCGCGCATTGACTACATTTTTATCTCCCACGCTCTGATCGGTGAGACACTATCGGCCTCCATGTCCGACATATCTGTCTCCGACCATGCCCACATTGAACTTCATCTGCGGGATCGGGCTACACTCGCTCCTCAGACACCCCACTGGCGCCTACCTCCACACATTCTTCGAGACCCAGTAGATGTAGCGGAACTACGCGCTTCTTATTTTGAAACTAACGACATTCCTGAAACCCCCTTCCCCGTAGTGTGGGACGCATTCAAGGCCACGATCCGCGGTCATATCACATCTATTGCGATTGCACGGGCGCGGGAAGCGCGCCTTTTGGAGAACAACCTTTCCAGAGATATAAAAGCTCTTGAAAAGCAGGACCAGCAGCACCCCTTACTTACACATAAAAGACGCCTGGCAACTCTCCGAGGGCAGTTTGAGCGCCCTTAGAACAAATAAAGCTGAGCGGGCTCTCCTGGCGCTGAAGCAACGTTACTACGAAGGGGGGGACAAGGTGGGCGCGGTTCTGGCTAGGCGCCTGCGGGCACGGGCAGCTAAGGCGCACATAGCTAACATCCAATGCGGCGATGGCACGCAGGCTACTACTGAGGCGTCCAAACGCGACGCCTTTCATACATACTACTCGTCGCTTTATGCCAAAGCCACATCCTCTCCAGATCAGGCACAAGCTATTCTGAATGAATGCACCTGGACAACAACGACAGCAACTCCACCACCCTGATCGACAACCTCGCCAACCTCGGTCTGAGCCAGCTCGTCACAACACCGACCCATTCCGCCGGCCACACGCTTGACCCCATCTTCTCCTCAAGCTCCCACGTCTCCTTCAGCCACACCACGGAACTCCTCAGGACCGACCACCGCTGCATCCATTTCACCTTCCAGAAACCCACCGCACCCAACAGATCCCACGCCGCTGCTGGAGCAAAGTCACCGAAGACCAACTTCGGGCAACCCTCGCTCTCAGCCCTCCCTCCGACCCATCGAACACCGACGACGCTGCCTGCAACCTCAGACAATGGATGGACGACTGTGCCAACACCCTCGCCCCGCTGAAAAACTCACCTACAGTGACACCACCAAAAGAGCCAGCTGGTTCACCTCAGAACTCCTAGCTTCCAAGCGTACCTGCCGGAAACTAGAGAAGAAATGGCACAGTGATAAGACACCGGACAGCCACGCAGCCCACAAAGACGCCATCCGTAACCACCACCACCTCATCAAGTCCGCCAAGAGAATCTCCTTCAAAGACCGCCTCGACAACAACGCACACAACAGCAAGGAGCTTTTCAACATCGTGAAGGAACTCTCCAACCCCAGCTCCACACCAACGACATCCCGCCGTCGCAACCCCTGTGCGATTCCCTCGCCACCTTCTTCCACCGCAAGATCGCCGACATCCACGACAGCTTCAACACCCAGACAGCCCCAACTAAGATCGATGCACCAGACCCACCGCACACCATCGACCACGACCCCCTGCCAGCCTGGGCCAGCGTGAACATCGAGGACACCATCAAGACCATGAGCACAATACACTCCGGCTCCCCGTCAGACCCTTTCCCGCACCACATCTTCAACAAAGCCAGCAGCTCCATCGCACCCCACCTGTGCAACGTCATCAATCTCTCCTTCGAGACCGCGACCTTCCCAGAGAGCTGGAAACACGCAGAGATCAACGCCCTACTCAAAAACCCAAGGCGGACCCGAGAGACCTCAAGAACTTCCGGCCAATCTCCCTGCTTCCGTTCCCAGCCAAGGTCATCGAGAAGATCGTCAACAAACAGCTAACCCGATACCTCGAAGAAAAACAGCATCCTGGACCCATCCCAATCGGGGTTCCGCAGCAACCACAGCACTGAGACTGCCCTCATCGCCGCCATCGACGACATCAGGATCCTGCTGGACAACAGTGAGACCGCAGCCCTCATCCTGCTGGACCTCTCCGCCGCCTTCGACACTGTCTGCCACCGCACTCTACGTGCACGCCTCCACGATGCAGGGATCCGAGACAAGGCCCTGGAATGGGCCACCTCCTTCCTCGCCGGCAGAACCCAGAGAGTCCGCCTCCCACCATTCCGATCCGAAGCCTCCGAGATCATCTGCGGCGTACCCCAGGGATCGTCCCTCAGCCCAACACTGTTCAACATCTACATGGCCCCGCTCGCACGCATCGCCAGACAGCACGACCTCATCATAATCTCCTACGCCGATGACACTCAACTGATCCTCTCCCTCACCAAGGACCCCTCGCCGCCAAATCCAACCTCCATGAAGGAATGAAGGCCGTCGCCGATTGGATGAAGATCAGCCGACTAAAACTGAACACGGAGAAGACAGAGGTCCTCATCCTCGGCTCCAACCCCTCAGCCTGGGACGACTCCTGGTGGCCAACGACGCTGGGAGCAGCCCCGACACCCACCGACCACGCACGCAACCTGGGAGTCATCCTCGACTCAACGCTCTCCATGGCCAAGCAAGTCAACGCAGTCTCATCCTCCTGCTTCAACACCCTCCGCATGCTTCGCAAGATCTACAGGTGGATCCCGACAGACACAAGAAGAACAGTCACCCAGGCCCTCGTCAGTAGCAGACTTGACTATGGGAACGCCCTCTACGCGGGAGCCCCGTCCATGCTCATCAAGCGACTGCAACGCATACAAAACTCCTCCGCACGCCTGATCCTCGATGTACCACGCCACAGCCACATCACCCCCCACCTGAGGAACCTGCACTGGCTCCCCGTCGACAGGAGAATCTCCTTCAAACTCCTCATCCACGCACACAAGGCACTCCACAATACTGGCACAGCCTACCTCAACAGACGACTCCTCTTCTACGTCCCCAACCGCCAACTCCGCTCCGCCGACCTCTCCCTCGCCACCGTCCCTCGCATTCGAAGAACTACCACCGGCGGCAGATCCTTCTCCCACCTCGCCGCCAAGACCTGGAACACCCTTCCACTAAGCCTACGACAGACCCAAGACCTGCTGACCTTCAGGAGGCTACTCAAGACCTGGTTGTTCGACCAGTAGCAGCACCCACCCCCCCCTTTTATCCCTAGCGCCTTGAGACCCTCGCGGGTAAGTAGTGCGCTTTACAAATTCTGTGATTGATTGATTGACACCGATCAGTCAATATCACGCCCAACAACTGGAGGATCCACTCACCCGAGAAGAGCTTGCAAGTGCTCTGAAGGATCTTCCCCTCGGAAAGTCTCCGGGCCCGGACGGCCTCCCCCTATCCTTCTATCGCATCTTCTTGCCACAGCTTCAGACACACCTATTACGTCTTTTTAACTCTTTCACCGACACTGCCGGGCCATCTCCTTTTATGGGGCTGGCGGAAATCGCCCTCATACCCAAACCAGGTAAGGATCCCACTCTCTCTTCGTCTTTCCGCCCCATAGCTCTCTTAAACACGGACCTAAAAATTTACACTAAAATATTAGCTAAGCGACTTGATCCCCATCTACCCAGCCTTATTGGGCCTGACCAAGTTGGCTTCATCCGCCACCGTCAGGGCGCGGACAATGTGCGTCGTATTGCACATCTAGTGGGGAAGGCCCACCACTGGAACATACCTGCATGTTTATTATCTCTCGACGCGGAGAAAGCGTTCGATCGGGTAGATTGGACCTTTTTTCGGGCAGTCCTTCATAAAATCGGGCTGGGCCCGTTAATTATAGCCCGGATCATGGCCCCCTATCTTTCCCCGCAGGCCCGGGTGTGGGTCAATGGTCAACTCACGCATCCCATATCCATACATAGAGGGACGCGGCAGGGATGTCCTCTCTCCCCCCTGTTGTTCGCCCTAGTGGTGGAACCCCTGGCTGTAATGATCCGACAAGCCCCTGAAATCCATGGCATCCCCCTTGGAGGCCAGCAACACAAAGTGGCTCTTTTCGCAGATGACCTGATTCTCACGCTCACCCGCCCGCACACCTCCCACCCGGCCCTTCTCTCCCTGCTACGGTCTTTTGAATTGGCATCTGGCCTCAAAATTAACCACGAGAAGTCCTGGGCACTGAACCTCACGATCCCGAAGGAGGAAATCCCTACACTTCAGTCCCTTGCTCCTTATCAGTGGGCTACCGACTCTATTCGGTACCTGGGGCTTCAATTAACTCCTACGCTTGCCACATGGTCCCAAGTCAATTGGCGGGACTGCAGGAGGGCGGTGCTGGAGGATCTGCGAGTTTGGAAGCCTCTTACCCTCTCTTGGCTGGGCCGCCTACATGCGGTCAAGAAGTCGGTGCTCCCCAAAGTCCTATATTTATTTAAATGTCTCCCTACTCCTATCCCGCAACACCAGATCCAAAGTCTCCAACGCGAAATCACCAACTTCATCTGGGGCGGACGAAGGCCGCGCTTCTCCAACAAAATTCTTATGCTTCCTCGAGATAGGGGTGGGCTGGCATGCCCCAATTTGTTGGAGTACTACTGGGCCTCCCATCTCCGTTTCATCTCTGAGTGGATGGCGTGGGAGAGCAAGAAGGTCTGGTTCCATATGGACAGAGCGGTCACTGGAAGATCCATTTGGGATCTCCCCTGGCTGCCCAGGACCTCACGCTCCCGTAGTGCCTACATTGCCCTCCCCACCAAGACAGTACTTGACATTTGGGACAAAGTAGCAGTTTCTAAGGGCCTCACCACCTTTCCGTCCCCTCACACCCCCATTGCTGGGAACTCACAGTTCCCGCCTGCTCTCAACCCCCCAGTTTTCTCTGAATGGCTGGATGGTGGATGCAGAACGATTGGAGATCTGTTTCTGGGCAATACATTTAAGTCCTTTGATCACTGCAGAGAAGAGTTCCAGCTCCCGAAGGGAGCCAAACTACAATACATACAGCTCCGTCATTGGGTGCACACATCTTCTCTGCAACAGGCCGCCACCCGAGCGCTCACTCCTTTTGAACGCTTAGTACGCTCTTTTGATGACTCTAAGGGGCTAATATCCCGGACTTATCATGTTTTGCAACACCCCCCATTTGTTGCCCTTCATCCATACCAGCGTCAATGGCAATCGGCCGCCCCTTCTGAAATCGCCCCCGCCCAATCGAACCGCCTGTGGCGAGACATCCCGAAAGTCTATCGCTGCATCTCCCAACGGGAAACAGCGCACAAGATTATGACCCATTGGTATTATACCCCCCTTAGACTGCATAAGATGTTCCCCGCTACCTCCCCTCTGTGTTGGAGATGCTCGAACACCCCGGGTGACTTTCTTCATATCTGGTGGACATGTCCGCTCTTGACCCTCTACTGGAAAGAGGTCCTAAGTCATATCAAAACGGTGCTTGGCTTCCCCCTGCCTGAAACTCCAGCTACAGTACTCTTGGGTCTTAAACTTGACAATCTGCGCGCACTAACCCGCAGTGATTGGCATATTGCCCTCCACATGCTAGGCGCGGCTAAACAACTTATTGCCCTATACTGGAAGAAAGCAGAGACCCCTCCAATTAACGTTTGGTTCACGCGTTTGTGGCATACTGTGACTATGGAATTACTCGCCGCGCGCTTGCAGTCCCGCGACACCCACTTCACCAAACTATGGCAGCCGCTAGTCACCTTCCTCTGTAAAATGGAGCACGCCCGTCTTCAACCTCCGAAACTTCGGGCCCTGCGCTTCTTTGATGACGCTGTGTATCCTCCAGATCTTGAAGGATCCTCCGCACATCCCGACTGAGCCCTCCTCTCCATTCGCCCTCACCCCCTCTGTCTTGGCGTCCTTCTTTTCTTCCTCCTTTCTCCCCTTCTTTCTCCCCTTCAAGAATTTTTGTTTTCTATCCTTCCTTTGTTTATTTTTCCATGTATATCTTTCGATTTGCATTTACGTTGCTTTTGTTCTATTTGTTCTTTTGGATTGAAGGCTCCTCTTACTCGAGCTTCGAGGCTGTGTCTACTTACTACGCGGCCGGCCCGTCATGGGTTGTAGGCGACTTGCAGTGTAACTTTTACATCGAAAAAATCCACCTGCGTTTTATATGCTTATTTAAACTACGCAGCCGGCCCTCTATAGGGTTGTAGGCGACACGCTGTGTACGTGAGGAAAGTCCTTCTGGTTCCTTTTTGAAATAAAAAAAAAAAGGTTTAAATGAAAGGAATGTTAAGCAGCTTGTTTTACCAGAATGCAACCTTATAGTATTGGTTAAATGAAAGGAGAACCACACAGTAGTTATAAAAATATGTATTTATTATTATAACATGCCTTAAAATGAATGTATGACGATACAACGCGATCATTTAGATCACATTACATTACATCGCAGTTTTTAAAACGCAAGTCGTTACAACGACTTGCGCTGGAGAGCGCTGGACTTAGGAATAGTATGATTTACTATTCCA
Organism: Calotriton arnoldi; assembly: GCA_963921515.1. Lineage (NCBI taxonomy): Eukaryota > Metazoa > Chordata > Amphibia > Caudata > Salamandridae > Calotriton > Calotriton arnoldi. The sequence goes on along the minus strand of CAWUFW010008802.1, from coordinate 88,422 downwards.
ACTCCAGCCTACGTAACAGTAGGGAAGGTGTTGGAATAGTGAATCACACTATTCCTTAGTCTAGAGCGCCATCTAGTGCAAGTCGTTGAAACGACTTGCGTTGTAATGACAGCGAAGTAAATGAATTGCGGTGTTTTGACCGCGTTGTAAAGGTCGTTTTCCGCCTTAAATACCTCACAGTATCTGCTACACGCAGATAAACACAAAGCACACAATACTGTAGCACAGAAACAATCGTAAGTAGCACTAATACACAGTGGGCTCCAGGAGGAGACCAAACAATATACTAAAATAGTGGTATAGGAACCACAACTCGAGTCAATACAGTGTCTAGAGGATGTAGAATCGCTGGGACGTCAAGGAACCACCCAAGGTGAGTAAGGAGGGACCCCACGGAGGACGGGTGCAGTGTGAGAACACGACTGCATGCTACGTACAATTCAATGGGAGAGTTGCAGTTGAAGTTTTACAGTTTAAGGACCCTTCCCAGTGGATTACGAAGAAACCCTTTGGAACTTAGAAGGTTGGAGAGCCACCCCACCCTTGGATACCAAAGTACCAGAGTTGCCTATCCCAGGGAAGCCGGGTGCATAGGGCTGAAGTGGCGTCGGAAACCGCCGTCGTTCTCTATGGGAGTCTTTAAAGAAATGCCACTGCTGGAAAGGAGAAAAGTGTTCGGTGGAACCCACAGGCGGATTCTTGATGGAAGGAACCTGAAAACAGAGGGGACAGAGTCTGGGTCACTCAGAAGTGACCAGGGGCTTGGTAGACGAATGCCCACCGATGTCCGGTGCTTCAGCTGTGATGATGGAGACCTTGACTCTGCAGCTGCAGGGACCAGGAGACGTCGAGGATGACCAGGAGCCGGATACGAGCTGTCCCACAAAGGATGTCGAGTGCTGAGGGATCGATGTCTGGCGGGAGCACCAGCAAGCCTTGGCAGCGGCAACCCACGAAGAGGGTCAAAGAAGGTTACGGTCTGGCCCAGCAAGGACCAGAGGACTCACCACAGCAAGGGGAGTCAGGGCAGGACTGGAGCAACCAGGGGAGCCCAGGTAAAACAGTGTTGTCCCTCAAATGGACCCACAGGCCGAAGGCACAGGAGTCGCGAGGGGACCTCAGCGGTTTCACAAAGTAACAGCTTGCAGGGCACAGAGTACGAGGAGGCCAAAGTCCTTTGTATGAAATGTGCGCAGAGGTTGGGGCTATCGATAGCGCAATGCACGTAGTTGGGCGACGCCAACCAGCATATGCACTTGCAAAAGTACGCGGTGCACAGGGGTTCGGGTTATGCGGTCCCCACGAGGGATTTTGGCCTCAAACTCGGTGAGAGGGCAGCTCGACCTCGAGGAACGTAGGAACCTACCTCCTGTGTTGCTGGAGCCTTCGGAGTCCGCAGGAGCTCAGGATCAGCAGACCAGTCAGTTGTGTTACGGTGCCTGCGAATGCAGGGGAGTGACTCCACCCCAAGGGAGATAACTTCAGTTGTCCTTGATGCTCCACAGGTCCTGCAGGGAGCCCGTACGGTGCACCGGCACAGACGATGCTTTGGACGGAGAGGGAGACTAAGTCGAGCCCAGTCGAAGTCCAGCAAAGTCCAGAGTGTCCAGACGGTCGAAGGTCAGTGGTTTCTTGTTCAGAATCTTGTCCACGTCGAATCTAGGGTCCTACAGCCAGGTAAGCCCTTAAGGAACCCACAGGAGAGGGTTGGACAGATTCAGGGGACCCTCCCAGGGGAGGGTCAGGACAGTGGGGAGGATACTCCCCTGTCCTTTGTCCAGTTTCACGCCAGAGCAAGAGCCAATGGCTCCCAGGGCTGGTTTGAACTGGACTATGCACATGGACACCAAGTGTGCCCCTCGTGCAGACTTTCTGGCACTTTGGAAGTGCACCCACCCAGCCCCAATACACTAAATCCTGTCTGGGAGGTGGTCACACCTCCCTGTGACAGGATTCCTATTGTCCTGCCTTCCCCTGCTCGAGCTTGGCTCAGCAGCAGGAGGGCAGAAATGTGTCTCTGGTCGGCAGCAACCATTTTGTGTTGCCCGGGTCAAGAAGGCTGGTACCGGCAAGACCAGGGACGCCACAAAGCTCGCTTCAGAAGGTTGGAATCATACCTCCCACACCAGTTACCGGTGTGGAGGTATGACTCCAAGGTGTTTGATACCAAACACGACATGTTTTGTTGCAGCCGTTTTCGAGATAGCATTTTACGCGAGCATATAATGCACCTCTACCTATATGTCTGGCTGCATCACCGACAACCCGGGAGAATGGTCTCCGAAGGCTGCAGGGGTGCTCTGCTCATGCAAGGGCACCCTCTCACGTAAAACCCAGCACCCTGCCTTCAGGATTGTCAAGGCCTGCTAGAGGGGTGACTGAGTGTAGTGACCTATAGATATAGTAAACCTATATCTTAAGTAAGTGGTGCATGCACCATCTTACACAGGCTGCACTGGCAGGCTTGTAGTTCCATTTTGCATGGCCTCTCATGGATGGCATAATACATGCTTCAGCCCATGGGAGGCCTCTGGGGTACCTATGCCCTGGGTACATGGGTACCATATACTAGGGACTGACAAGGGTACCCCAGTATCCAATCTGGAGTGTACCTGAGTACATGGCATAACATTTTAGGGAGAAAGCAGATAGACTGGGGTCCTGATTAGCAGGATCCCAGTCAGACTAGTCAAAAACAGTGTAACATCAGTCAGTCAGTCAGTCAAACATAAGTTTATTTGGACTAGTTAGTCCTTAAACATTTACAATCTCCATAAATACAGACTCTTATAAATCTCAAATCTTGAATAAAATCTATCATAAAGATGCATACATTTAAAATACGTTAATCTTTTCAGTAAATCCATGAAAAATACTGTAAATCTGTTAATATTTTAAAACAAGTATTTCAATTCTATTCACATTTAAGAGGTTTTTTTTAACTTTTTGAATAAACTTCCCCAAAGCGCAAGCTATATCCAAGTTACTCATTTCAGTTAAGATCTACTCTTGTACCCTATTTTTAATGCCATACTTTTTAAAAATTGGACACAAAAACACTTTCCGTATATCCAACATTTTCTGACAGTCCAATAAAATATGTAACATATCACAAGTGGTACCCAGCGTGCAAACACATTTCCCTTTACTGTCAATCATAACTTTCTTTACCCCGTTGTTTGCATAGCAAGGGTTCACACCAATTCTTAATCTTAGCAATTCTCTTCTTATCTGCTGACACGGTACTCTATCAATATAAGGGAAATGTCGCTCATTTTGCCACGAGTTGGCCATAAAGCGTACTGATTTTTTCCCCTTGAGATAATCTTGATCAACATCAAGCAAAAAGGTGGGGTAACCATAAGAAGCAGATCCTACTTTCCTACAAGCCTGCAAAGCAGGGCTGCCTTCAACATGACAGCAGGCAACACAGCAGTGCACACTTAAGTGCATTAAATCTACTTGGCCTCTAAACCTACATGCCCTACTATATGCTAGGGACTTACAGGTAGGTTGCAGTACCAATTGTATCTGGTTAGCAGAGCCCACGGCACACTCGGAGTCAGAAAACCAGCATCTAGTAGTCAAAATGGGGGCAAAAAGTAGGGAGACACTGCAAACGGGCCCTGATTTCTCACACAACCCCCACCATCCCCCCAGCTAACAGCCCAGGAAACTCTGCCAAACCCTGGGATAGTTTCCCTGGTCTGTCAGGTGAGGAAGAAAGTAAAGATACCAGACTGTACCATTGCAGGGCCTTCTCTGCCTTTGACCCTCCTGCTAAGGTCACTTCCTCTGGGAAGCTGACTCATCTCTACAGTAACAGGACCCATTTTGAACTGAAACTTCATCACAGCTGTTTCATTTTTCTTCCTCTCTTTTTAGTCTGGGCAGTGAGGTGCCCACCACCTCTATTCCTTACTTTGCTCGGGCAACACCTAGCTTACCCACAGAGGTTACCCAACACATGAGCAATCCCATCATGACCAACAGGTCAAGGGGCCTAACTTACTTTTGGCCATGGGGTCTGCCTCCCATGGCAAGTACAGTGCTGCCATGAAGGCCAGAACCCAGCAGAGGCTTCTGACAGCTGTCAGAATCCAGAACCACACCCTTAGCTCTCCACTGACAGGTAGCTGAGCTGCTTTAGGTGCAACTGTGGGTTCCTGGAACCTCTCTTGCTGTTTAGAGTGGGGGCCACCACATCCTGTGGCATACACCATTTTTCCACTCTCCCTTCTGTCAGTGCAGGGGCAGCACCCTGCTGTTTGACAGCTGTGTGACTGCTCAGGAATACCTTGAGGTCAGGTGAAGCCTCACCAGTGCCAACTTTGGGCTCCACGCTTTCTGGATCAAAAAGTCCTTGGCTCACTGGAACTCCACTTAAGAGCGGCTTACCTTTCCTCTACTTTTTTTCCATTTCTTTTGGGACCCCTGTCTCCTAACTATAGGGAATGGTTCTCCAGGAACTTTGGGTTGGGGGTGCCCTGTGCGACCGCCCCACTTGGGATCAGACCAGCCTCTGGGAGGTCATTGCTCAGGATACAATGTAAGGGGAGGTCAGAACACACTACCACCTAATACCAGTCAAAGGTACCCTTCGTCTCTAGAAGGACTAAGGCTACCGGTTTGGGTGTGACCTCAGCTGTGGCTACCCTGACTCTTTTGGTCTCTCCTGGCACATACAGGTCTGTGAACACCAACCTGTCACTCACTAGGGTATGATTAGCACAGGTGTCTCTCAGGCCAATGGCAGGGATCCCATTTACCTAAATGGAGTGAAAGTGCCCACTCCCGGATCACCAGCTTACCTTCTGGACCTGTCTTCCAGCACAATGTTATGAGGACCTCTATGGCGACACTGGACAGCTCAGTGCTAACCACCTTCTTGTAACAGGTGGGGTCACCCCTGAAGTGTCCTGACTGCTGACATTCAAAGCACACCCTGTTGTCTAAGTACTTTTTCAGCCCTGGGCCCCCCTGCTTATCAGAGTGGGGGTGGGGTCTATTGTCCTCCTTCCTACATTTCTGGGGTACTGAGGGAGTCTCTGTGGTTGGCTTACCACTTCCCTTCTTGAGCTTTTGTGGGCCTAATCCCCCCCCTCTTGGAGTCTCCCACCTGGCGCTCATTGAAAACCCGGGTTGTCACCCACTCTTAGATGTCTCCCCCAGTTCTTTGGGACCAGACAGCTTAGAGTCCACTAGATAATGGCATAACTTCTCTTGGACACAATACGTCAGGATGTGATTCTTAAGAATTAATTTGTACAGCCCTTCATAAGTACTCACCTGGTTACTTTGACTCCAGCCCTCTAATGCCTTCACTAAAATATCTACAAAGTCCACCCAAGACTGTGTGTTTACTTTCTGGATGTCCCTGAACTTCACCCTGTACTGTTCTGGGGTAAGCCCAAATTTCCTGACTAGACATTTCTTTATGTGTGGTTAGGATTCTGCCTCATCCCCCTCTAGGGTCAGGAGCCTATCCCTCCCAGCAACTGAGATCAACTCCGACAGGAGTGAACCCCAATATTTAAAGTGGACCCTTCTCATCCTAGAGGGCCCTTTCAAATGCAGGCAGCCATTTATCAATGTCACCCCCCTCTACATACATGTGAACTATTCCCTTGGAAAGCCTGGGAGCAAACCCACCACCCCTGGACATCTCAGCATTGTCTTCATGTTCACTGCCACCATTTCTTCTCTCTTCCTCCCTTGCCCACTTCTTCTTTTCTAGTTCCAGCTTCTCCTTCTCTAAAGCTATGGATGCTAGCTGAACCTCCAGCTGTCTCTCTCTAAGGGACAGCTCTGGTTCCTGTGTGTGGGAGCCTCCTCTCCCTCCACTAGCTGGGAGTATGAACCTGGTACTGGAGAAAATGGGCAGTTTGCCATCTTCCACCTCCTGGAGGTGGTTGGAGGGGCCATTGTTCCCCCTCCCCTTCACTCTCTGGAGCGGACTGTGCCCAGGCTTTAAGGGACCTAACCAACTCTGCCTTTCTAATCTGATTAGCAGCTGGCAGCCCCCTAGCCCTACACTGTACACTATGCTCAGCTACTGTGAGTTTAGACAGGTTAGCTAGATCAAGCTCCATGGTATCCCTAGTTTTGGGTCACAAACAAAAGTTGCAAATTGGATATAGAACAATTTTAGAAAAATCAAAAATAGAATAAAAACAATTTTGCCCAAATAAAAAAAAAATCAAACATCAAATTTTGTTCTAAGTCAATTTGCTGGATTTTTAAAGCTCTTAACATAATTTACTGTATGGTGTAGTCTAAACACAAGTATATATCTTCACGGCTGAAAACCAAATGTTGGAAGATGGTTTATTATTAGGTGTAGGTAAGGACCTACCAACAGTAATAAGGCCACAATCACAATATAAGGTCCAGTCAAGGTCTCCATAAACTATTCCCTTGCTCAACCCTTGGTAGCTAGCTGCCAATGAGCAGGCAGGCTTAAATTAGGAGTCAGGTGTGTAAAGCATTTAAAAATGCCAATACATTAAATAAGTAATACACAACACACAATAATATTCCAGCATCAATTTATAAAAATATGAAATATTTATATATTTAAAACGACACCAAAACAACAAAAATCCAATGTAGGGAACCGGAGATATGAATTTCTAAAGAATAAACACTTTCTAGTGCCTAAAAACCAAATCGCCAACTTGGGACATCTGGTCGCGCTTGACTGCGACAAAGTCAAAGTTTGAGGCCGACCACAATGGAGTGTGGGTCGGATACACTAAGCAGGAGGCCTCGGTCAAAATTTTACCTTGGTACTTAGAAACTTTTTCAGAGCCTTTTCTCTTGACGTCGAGCATGGCACTTCGTTAGGCCAGATTCACGTAGCCTTGGTACAGCGCAAGCCCTCAGTCAACTCCTGGAAGTCTTGAGCTCCGGAGCTTTCAGCAGGATGAACTTGGAATCCAGGTCAGGTCGCAGTTCGACGTCGGCAGCTTGAGTCTTGACAACAGGTTGGTCACCTTATGGAGCGATTTACCAAAGTTGCTCAAAACATCTGGAACTTCTTCCTGAAGTTCCTCTTGTGGGTTCAAAGTTTCCAAAACACCGAGCCAAGGGTCTAGAAGCTCTGAGATGGTCCTTGGGATGTTGGGACTACAGTTCCCACAATGCACTTGGCCAAATCCTTAAAAGTCAGCTGGACGCACTCCAAACTGGGGACTTCTTGGTGGAGATGATGCAGGTGAGCTCTGTTAACCTGTTGCATTCAGGGAGTCCCTTCCTTAACCCTTGTGAAGCCAGGCAAAGTCCTTAGGGCTGTAGTTCCAGATTGTGCAGCAGGTGCAGTCCTTCAGAGTGCAATACTTGAATTGCAGATCAGGGTTCCAGCAGGGAAGTCCTTCTCCTTCTTGTTTCAGGCAATGATCTCTTTAGTACCTGTCACTTTCAGGGAGTCCTTTCCTTAATCCTTTTGAAGCCAGGCAAAGTCCTCTTTGGGGAACCCCAAGGTGTGCAGCAGGTGCAGTCCTTATGAGTGCAGTTCTCTTGGGTGCAGACCAGGGGTTCAGCAGGGCTGCCCTTTTCTTGTGATCATTCCAGGCAGAGATCTAACTTGATGGGCAATGCTCCCATATTTATTCACAGTTCCTGGGTGACAAGCAGGGCGGTACCCCTGACAAATGGGGTGCCTCCGGTATGACCACTTCCTCCAAAGTGTGGCATATTCTTGACACAGAAAGCACTATTCTTCCAAATTGGAGAAACTCCCTCCTAGAGGTTAAGATCTGGCTATGCCATCCTACTGCTGTGGCTCAGTTTCCCTAATACTCCCTTTCCAGCCCCTCTGCTAATCTAATTACAGTGGCTTCTGTCTGGCGGGGGATGCATCATGTGGGGTTAAGCCTGTGCTGCTCTAAACTGCCATTCTCCATTTGAAGACCAGTTTGACTACTCCACCCCCATCCTGCCTTTTTGCTCTGCAGCTTGCAGTTTTCCTCCTACAGGAAATCTTTTGTCTCTAGTCAGGCCACTTCACACCTCATTAAGACAGTTCCCCCATAGGATTTTTTTAAATTTTAGCAATGCCCAGTGCACAGCTAATGCTTCCTTCTCAATGACGGAATAGTAGGATTCTGCTCCTCTTAATGATCTCGAGATAAATGCTATGGTTTGTTCTACAATATAATCTTGAGTTAGCACAGCTCCTAATTCTTTAGAGCTGGCATCAGTGGTGACAATCAATCTTTTTCCAGGAATGTACGAACATAATTTAGGACCATTCATCAAGATATTTTTTATATCTTGAAATTCATCTTCCCATGCTTTATTCCTCTGAAAAGATACCCCATCTTTCATTAACTTTCTCTTGTTGAACATTCTGCTGGCGAGATTCTTGATAAATTTGCTCTAGAATTCTATCGTGCCAAGAAAATATCTTAACTCATCTTTGTACTGAGGTATCTTCATTTTTAGAATGGTGTTGACTAACTCTTCCTTGGCTCTATATCTGAAGCGCTCACTTTGTACCAAATACTCTCTTCACATCTAAATTTACGTTTTTCAGACTGAGATTAATTTGACCAAAACCATTCTAACTATTGTCATGCTGAGCTATATTCTCTCCACATATCACCACAAAATCTTGATAATAGAACACATCAGGAATTGATTCTAGCATATATGACATTGCCCTTTGAAACACGGACGCTACTGATACTAATCAGAAAGGTACCCATTTGAACCTGCATGCTCCCATAGGTGTAATGAAAGCTGTTCGATCTCGTGATTCAGTGTGTAAGCATACTTGATAATAGGCTGAGGTTAAATGAAGTGTAGTGAAAACTTTGGCTCCAAACATTTTTGTTACTATTTCAGTGATATTGGGTAATGGGAATCTATCAACTATCACTTATTTCTTTAAAGCTCTTAAATCAACACATATCCTTATTTGTTTTTATCAGGTTTGCCAGCCACCACTATGAGTGCCAACCATTTTGTGGCTTTTACAGGTTCTATTATGTCTAAGGTACACAATTTATTAATTTCTTACTTTATGGTATCCATCTTACCCATAGGCAGTCTTCCAACCTTAGAAGCTATATTTGATCCCCATAGCGATCATACCGAGGTATGGTAGAGGATGCCTTTGAGAGTCCAAGGGTCCATAACAGGGACACTCTCTAAATTCTGTCTCAGGATTATTTCTGGCTTTGTTTCTGCGTCATTCTTTTTGATTGTTATATGCTACATGACCGATCCATTGATGTGTTGCCCCCTGTGGGGCATTTGTTTATGCTGCACTGCCTTCTACATGTGTTTTTCATGAAACTCAATAAAAAGATTTATTACATTTTGTTTTAAACACCTTAGAAGCTATGGGGACTGCTCCTTTCTGATCTTTATTTTGTGGACATATCCAAGGTTTTCATTAAAAACTTCAGGAAATTCAGTTTCAAAATTTGTATGAATTTCTATACTCTGTACTTAAATTTGAATTTCAATATTGGGATCCAAGTATACTCCTAACCCATTCTACACTGGCCCAGAATGTTGTCTCCTTTTTCAGATACAATTTTTGAGACAGCTATCTTATTTTTGTACTCAATAGTACCTTCAAACTACCCTCTCATCTTTATAGGTTGACCATCATAGCCCCCTGGCCTTATGTCCATCCTTTTGAGTTTTGTTTGATGACTAAATAATGCATCACATACAACTTCTGATGTTATAGTAAGTCTCAAGCATGAATCAAACTTAGCTTCTATTCCTTTCTCATCAATTTTTATCATATCTTTTGGATTTCCTGTATCTGAATAATTAATTTGTAGAACAAGTTTTCATATACCTCTTTAACATGCTGGTTGTTTCTTTGTGTATTTATGACTTCTACAACAAGCCATAGTGACCTCTCTTTCCACATTAGTTACATTCAGCTTTTAGAGCAGGGCACTATTTTTGAGTTGGCCATGTGACCCATTTTACCACAGCCAAAACACTGACCTTTAAATGTAACTTAACTACCTTTGTTTGTTTCTTTATTCTTCTCTTTAATCACATTTCCAGTATCTTTAATCTTACTAGTATTACCTGAGCCATTTTTTATTTCTTTCACACACATTAGCATATGCTCATCTTGCTTAGCTACTATCAATACTTCGTTCAACGGTGAATCGTACTTTAACTATAACTCTTCTTATTCTGTCTATATTGTGGGTAAAGTATTGGTTGTCATTGCGTTCGTCATTGGCAGCTCCAAATTTACATGTCACAGCTAATTTTCTTAGTGCTGAGACAAAATCTTCTATACTTTCACCTTCCTATTTTAATCTTCTGCCGAAATGATATCTTTCTAGAAATGTACTTATGTGTGGTAAGAAATTAATATCTAGTTTTTTTAATGCAAATTTCAAAAGCATTGAGACCTCTTGACTCATCTGCACTCAGGGGAATGTTCTAAAATTTCTTGTCCCTCTGCTCCTAAACAGTGTTGTAATAATGCTAATTTCCTTTTCATAGCTAAGTTCCAGCTAAATACTGCTACATAATGGTGAAATACCTTTTTCCGTTTGTTCCATATCATGGATTAGACATAAAAAATGGTGGGGAATTTGTTTTTGCATTTTTAGCAAAGTGAATTAATATGTGTAGATACAAATGACAACCAGAATATAATAGTATTTCCTAAATAAATTACAATATTTCCACTTGGAGGGATCCACAGAAAGTATGTCTATCACTGGTTAAATGTATACGAAGAATCTTAATATATATGTAAAGTGAGGCTCCTTAAATATTGTGCTAGTATGTTCTGTGCTTCATTCCATCAGCTGCACTGCAGGGAGTGGCGCTGAGGAGATGCACTTCGGCGCACAATGTCAGCGTATTCTGGCCTGATCTTTGTCACCCTAACTGCTATACGGGCAGTGGCGCAGAGGAGATTACTTGTTTAGGCGTGAGCTCCAGATGTCAAATTAAGCTGTACCAAGGAGATTGGAATTTCAGATGAATATCCAAAACAGTTGTGCCAGTAGTGGGGACCAAATTAGTTATTTGTCACGCCCCTTCTAATCACAAATTAGTACATGCCTTAACGTTCTCTGCAGGGCTTGTTATTTTCAATGTGGAGCCTGAATCTTAGTACGTCATGTTTTATAATGCAACCCAGTCAGAACTTCAAGCATACTGCTTTCACTCCTCTAACGAGCCTTATTTCTTTATTTTATCGTCAAATCCATGTTTTTTGCTACAAGAGCACTGCCTTGGTGGTGTTCCTCTTCCTTTAGATCAATTATAAGGGTAAGTCATGTACCTCAGATCACAGTCTGCTCACGCTTTACCACGGAGCCAGGTCATTGAATTTACTCTGTTGGGGTGTCTTCTCATGGGATCCTATCCTTGTCGCCAGTGTGATAAAGTGCTGTCTGAATCACCAATAGGACACAAGGTTAGGATAATGAGTCTTTATTTAGGAAAGAACGCAGTGACACCTCATCCACAGCTCTCCCCTTTCCAGTCAGTTGTGCATCTCTCACCTGTACATTCTAGAACCTTGAGTCAAGGCAGGTCCAAGTCATTACTGTGGGGCTGGGGTCCAGGAAGATACTGCGTTTTATTGACGGTTATTTCCAGACAAAGCCAACTCCCCTTCCAAAAGTTCCCAGTACATAGGGCCTAAATTCAGTCATCATGGCTGTCACCAACACACAGCCCAGCACACATCCCCAGAAGCCTCAGCGTGCTGGCAAGTTCCACTTCTCCTTCTAGTTGACAAGCAAATCACTACCACAATGGCTAAACATATACATATTTTTTAATAATAAAATACTTTATTGTATTAATCATTTGATTACAATAAAAAAGCGAGCATTTAAAAGATAAAATAGTTTCAGTGATTAAAACTTCCTATGAATAGGACATACACATTTCATATTACCTTATTTACACGTATATATATCTATATATCATAAAAAGCCGTCTAAACAATTAATGCTTTATAGGCATGCTCTAAGAACAGTACCGTCCTTATTATTGCACTGTCCTCTTTGAGCCTGAAACAGTATCGTACGGCCTCTGCAGTTGTTCTTATTTTAGCATTATTAAACAAGGGGCGTAAATATGTCCTCCGTATGGGCAACAGCTTCGGGCAGATGCATATTAAATGTTCAAGAGTTTCCTTACCAGTTCCACAAAGCCGACACCTTTAAGTGCCTGGTTCCAAGTCCCTTCAAACTCCCCAATCGGTATATAAAATTGTCTTAACCTTAAGTATTTCTGTTTTATGTAACTGGGTAGATTCCATCCCAAGTATTCTTGAGCCTGTATGGTATATGTATTGATTACTAGGTCCATATGTTTGTTTCCCAGCTTGTAGAAGATCTGAATTCCACTGCTTTGTAGTTAGCGTATTACGTATTAGATTTTTCCGCACAACTCTGGTCATTCGCCCCATCTCCTGTATATCAGGCAGATCATAAGATCGTATTTCCATCATTATACTATATAGTTGTAAATCTCTGACTTTTTTGCTCTGGAGCTCTTCAAATATTAGGTGTTTCAATGTGCATGGATCAGCCTTGGCACAATCAATAATGTAGTTCACACAACTTCTCTTATGCAACAGTTCCAGAGATTTAGACCGAATTCCAATATTATGATACAATGTGGAGTTGCCTGGCGTAGATGAAGTATGGTCCGTACACATTTCATAAAGAATTTCTCAAGTTCAAGAATGACTTTTTATTCATTACTGGAGATACATATAAGTACGGAATCATTTTCATTTGTAATGCTTTAAGTGATGGATTAATAGCATTTCCTCCAAACATTTTCATGAATCTCGAAATTGATTTAGTAATAGCTGTTGATTTTGCATTTTTACTGACCTTATGGCTTAACCATGATAACTTATTGTCGCAGATTACTCCAAGATAGTTATATTTTTCCACTACCTCAATTAAATTTTCTCCTAGTGTCCACTTTTTAGGTTTTATAGACTGTCCAAACGTCACAATTTTTGTTTTTGACAAATTGGCTATCAAACCGTTCACTGTATTATAGGTATGTAGTTGATTCAGTTGGTACTGTAGTCCTTTCGGAGTTAGGTACAAGATTACTATGTCATCCGCATATGCTAGGTATGGTATTTTTTTGCCTCCTAGTTTAGGTGCCGCACCCATATCGGAACTTAGTGCCAAATCTATGTCTGCAATATAGAGAAAATAACAGCGGTGCAAGGACACAACCTTGCTTAAGACCATTTGTGGTATCCATTTTTGGCGATAGTGTATTGTCATGAGCCAATTTCACCTGAAGCCATGTTTCCGAATGCAAGCCAATAATAAAATTCAAAAGATTCGGATCAATTTCCCATGCTGTTAATTTACTCTACAGTCTTTGTCGGTTAACCTTATCAAATGCTGTGGAATAATCCACAAAAGAGGCATATAGCGTTACTTTCCGTATGCTTGCTTTTTTTCCTAACAGGGCCAATGAAATGATGTTATTGAGTGTCGAACACCCAGAGTGAAATCCGGTTTGTGTTATTGATATTAATGACTTTTCCTCTGCCCATAACCTTAATTTATTTTGAAGGTGTTTTGCAAACAATTTCCCTTCAAAGTCCAACAATGCTATTAATCTGTAGCTGGACGGATCATCTTTTGGGCCACGTTAATAAATGGGATGGACAATCGCTCCTTTATAGGAAGGTGGTATCCTTCCATATTTGATTACCTGTGAAAAAAGCTGTTTTAGCATCGCACTCCAAATGTTATGTTTAACTTCATCAAGTCTATAGGGATACCATTTGGTCCTGCTTCCTTGGATGAGCGTGCGCTCATTATTAGTTCAACTATTTCTTCTTCTGTTATATCTGCAAATGTTCCATCAACTTTTGATAACATATAATTACAGGTTACAATTCATTTATATAGAACTTTGATGTAATTTTCCCACTTATTGCTAGGGATAAATAGGTCGTCTGGCTGTTTATATGAATTTACATATACATATCAAATACCAGAGTTGATCCTGTGCATGCTGACTTTGTCTTTGAAGTGTGGACGCCACCCACAGTCCTTTGCCCCCTCATGCTGACAATACGAGCCCTTCCTCTTAACCCACTCATTTGTGTTTGTATGGGAGACTCTGGATATGACCAAAAATAGAGCTTCACAGCAACAACTTACTGCTCTCTGGACTTGAAATGGAGCATACCAACAGTGTACGTTGTCATAGCTGAATGGGTTCTTGCAGAGAGCTTGATCCTACAATCACATGCTTTGTATCTGGAGCCTAGAGAGTTTTGTTCCTTTTCCAGAAAAGAGAACATCATGTAGAGCTCGCTGTTACAATTGAATAGTAGTTGCAACCTATGGACATCACTACCCTCGCTGTATGACAAATACTCTCTGTGCTGCTGAGAATCAGGACGCTGCAGGACAAGCTTCATCTCCATTCAATGACGTCTTATGTGACAAGTTTCCTGGTGCTTTTGGAAGTTTATCCATTGGGTGATTAATTGGATAAACTTGAAGCTTTGGTTTCAGTGTATGGTGATGCTTCATTGGCAGTTTGGTACTGTACAGCGAGTGAAGTTAAGCCTTGTGAGCCTCCTCTCTCTTCCACCTCCCCACCATTCTAGATAGCATTGTCCATGCCAGCAGTCAGTTCTGTTACACGTGATCACTGGTTTTAACACAGCATGATGTCACAGGAGAATTCTCAGTCCCTTTAAACAGAGACTGCGCACAATAAGGCAATGGTGACTACAAATTCTCAACATATGGTTCCAATCTTGGCAAGTGCCTGTCATTTTACAGGTATTCTACACATACTAACCTTTCTTCAGTACAAGTACTTTCTGCCACAAAATGATAAGATGTTTCAGTACTACCCAATGCCACTTGATTTGGTTTAGATAGATGTGGCACAATATTTTAGGGAGAGGTGTGTAAGAAAGTGCCCTCTTTTTGCATGGTTGCCCCCACTTTTTGCTAAACTGCTGATGTACTTTGACTGAGTGTGCCCTGGGCTCCTGCCAAACAGGTGCCCAGGGCCTATGTTCTTTCCCGGAACTGCATGGAAAACAAAACCCAATTGGCACACTCTGGCCACAGATCAGCCCCTTGTAAATGTTACCAGAGGTACCAAGGGCACTGTGGCCCGGGAAGGCCTCCAAGGGCTGCAGCACTTATTGTGCCACCCTTAGAGGCTCAGTACCTTTACACACACACACACTGCCTTTGCAGGCTGCGTGTTTTGGTGCAGAACAAAGTGGAGTCGACATGGCACACATCCCTGTGTGCCATGCCTACAACCCACTGCCCTGGCATAGGTCAGCCACACCTCTAGCTGGATGCACTATACCAGTGGTGAGGATACAGGAGCATGAGCCCTGTACCCCTACAGTGTCTAAGCCAATTCTTAGACATTGTAAGTGCACTAATGCCATAAAGAGTATATGGTGCTGGGAGTTTGTCATTACGAACTCAACAGTACCATAATGGCTTTACTGAAAACTGGGAAGCTTGGTATCAAGCTTCTCAGCACATTAAACCCACACTGATGCCAGTGTGGGATTTAATGAAAAACGCACACAGAGGGCATCTTAGAGATGCCACCTGAAAAAAGACCTAACACTAGTGTCCAGGCTGAGTGGCTGCTCACCAGCTGCCACCACCAGACATGTTTCTGGACCCCTGGGTCGAGAGCCTGCTGCTCGTAGGGGTCTGAAACAATGCACATCCTGGGACGAGGTGCCATGCCTCCTCCCCCAGGATGGGCAGGGTCCATGAAGGGGAATCTTCAAAGGCTTGCTGCCTCTGTGAGCTTCCCCAGGCCTTTTGCTGCTTCCAGCAACTGGTCCCCACCGGTTCTGACCCCCACTTTGGGCCGGAGAATCAGTGGGAAAACCAAGTGGGGATGGGGGGTGTGCCCACCTTTTCCAACCCCACCCCTCAGGTGGGGGAGGCGAGGTGAAGCACAACTCTCAGTCTCTGCCATCTTGCAGATGGGGGACCCAGCCAACCAGAGTGAGGCATATGCCCCCTCCCACTACAGGGTGTCATAATAGGGGGTGCACTCACCCCAAAGAAGGGACCCATTGGTCCCAACCTTTTTACTTGCCTGTAACGCCCCTAAATGTAGTATTTAGGGGCACCCCTGAACCTTGCCTCCTCAGACAAGAATCGACTCAGAAGAAAAGAAGAAGAAGGACCGAAGAAGCTGTGCCAAAGCTGAGAAGAGGAGGACGCCCACTGACTTGGCCCCAGCCCTACCGGCCTGTCCCCACGTCGAACCTGCAGAAGTGAAATCCCAGTGTGTCCTGTAGCCAGCAACCTCAAGAACCCTGAGGACCTGCCCTGTCTTCCACAGAAAAGACTCTGTCTCCCGTGAGCACCGGATTTGCTCACCAACAGACTCTGGCTCCGGCCAAATCTGTAAGTCTGCACCACTCTGCACCTGACGCCCACGGCCCGAGTACGAGTGGCCCAACACCACGAGGAGGTCTCCCCGGTGATCCTGCCCCAAGATCTGGTGATCTCTGACCTGCCTCAAAGCTCCCAGCGACGCCTACAGCCTCTTTCTGAAGGGTCCCCCCACCCCGACCAGAGTTGGTAAGGAAAACCCGATGCCTAAAGACACCCCTACACCCGAAGCCCCAGGGCCTTGGGTGGCCCAACCGACGGTGTCCCAGCATCCCCAGGCATCCCAACTTACCTCTCCAACCAGTGGTCACCTCCAGAAGATCTTCGTCCCCGAGCCTGCAGTCTTTGTTGAAAACGGAGAATCCCCATTGAAATAAACAGGGCACCTGACCCCAAACCAGCACCCTGCACCCAGCCGCCCCTGCGCCCATGCGGGTGCACTTTGTGTGCTAAACCGGATCCACCTTTGCCCCGAGCCTAACACCAGGAGCTTTGCTCCCACAACCTTGTGGCCTGCTCGTGAGCAGCCACCAACCAGAGGCCCCCTACCCCCCTTTGGATAACATTGGGCCTCAGCACTCTGCACCCGGCCGCCCTAGTGACGCTGAGGGTGCTTTGAGAGTGCATCTTTGACCCTGGGGGAACCCTTGCCCTAACCCCAGAAACTCAACCCCAAAGACCGAGTACTTACCTGTTAACCGATAACTTAATTTCTCTTCATAGGAATACATTGACTTTTTTCCCTTGAAAAATGTTCTGTGTGGAGTGGAGTTGTATGAAATCCTGAAAAATTACACCTGTGCAAAACTGATTTTATTTACCTTTTCTCTAGGAAATGTCCCAGTGTGATATCTAGGCATATCACACTGAGTAGTAAATAACTTAAAAAGTAATATAAAAAGTAGCTGAAAAGTAATCTGTACAGTAATTTCGAACCCTTAACTTATCTGTATTTCAAATAACTGCATTTGAATTTGCAATCAATTGTAAACACTGCATAATACTTTGCAAAGCATTTATTTGTTACCTGTGCCAGGCTTGGCTTGGTTCTAGAAATAAAATAACTTAACATTTTTATACAAAACAAATTGGTCTGAGTTCAGTCTTTGAGTGCGTGCAATCATTTGCTGATTGAGTGTGTACAACAAATGCTTAACACTACCCTCTGATAAAGCCTTACTGCACACCCACACTACCACAAATAGAGAGTAAGGTGCTATCTACTTTTACCTCTGCCTACCTTCGGGGTTCCACTGGACTCTGCGCAAACTATACCTCATTTTGGTATAGTATATACAGAGCCAGCTTCCTACCATGGTGGATCAGTGGTGGGATATATAACTTTGCATTTGTTGGACTAACTTGGTTACCACCTGATCACACGACAGAACTCTTAAATTGTCTTTTGCATTCATATTTTTTTGAATTGACAAATTTTTCCAAATTACAAAGTCTTGTTAGGGCCTTGGTTAAGGCCCTTTAGAATTTTAGAAAAATAAAAGTTCACTTAAAGTTAGGGATAAGAGGGGTTAGAAGTTTTTTTTAACAATGTCTCTTAACAAGAACCCAGCTGTTAGTGAAGGTAACCACAATGGCATAGAGAACCAGGTTGAGGAGCTCGACCTCACCCGTTATCTCCACTTAGAATTCAGGGAGTTAAGGTCTCTATGCAAACGTAGAAATATAATCATGGGGTCCCATCCCTCCAAATAAAAGCTCCAGGAGCTGTTGACAGGGTATGCTAAGGACCATCCTTCTGAGAATGGTGAAGACTTCTCAGATGAAGAAGTAGAGGTAGGGGATGAGGATAACTACCAACCTCCCTCACTTCATAGGGAGAGAAGGGCCCCAGTGGCCCTGACTCCAAAAATAAACCCCTCAGCACCTAGAGCCCATACAGGTGGACCAGGTGCTACTGAGGACATTGAGGACAGCATCAATGAGGAGGACAACCTTTTAGCAAGGTTGAGCAAAAGATTGGATCTAGAGGCCAGACTCCTGGCTCTAGAGAAAGAGAGAGCAGAGATGGGCTTAGCTCCCATCAATGGTGGCAGCACTTTACTAAATAAGGATAAAGAACAATCTTATGGTCCTAAAATCCCCTTTGGGATTGTCCCTAAATATGAAGAGGGTGATGATATCACAAAATGGATCACAGCCTTTGAGAGGGCCTGTGAAATGAGAAACGTGAAGAAGTCATTCTGGGGGCACTCCTTTGGGAACTGTTCTCTGGTAACTGCAGAGACAGACTCCTGACCCTTACAGGGGCAGATGCTGGGTCTTATTGTATTGTATTGTAATTGCATTTGTATAGCGCTTACTACCCCTGACGAGGCGTCGAAGCGCTTTTTTCGGCGATTAGCACGCTACTCCGGGACCCATAGAGGATTAGTGTTGAATTAGTATAGTGAAACATGCAAGTAAATTTTAAGTGGTGGATAGGTTAGTCAGTTATTTGGATTCGGAAGGATAGCAGAAGGATAGAAGAGGAGAAAAAAGGTTTGTATTTATATAGCGCTTGTTACCCCTGATGGGGTGTTGAAGCACGCTTACTCCGGAAACCCATAAAGGATTAGTGGTGAATTAGTATAGTGAAATATGAAAGTAATTTGAGTGGTGGATATTAGTCAGTTATTTGTAGTGAGAAGGATAGCGGAGGGATAGAAGGGGAAGAAAGGTTTGCATTCATATAGCACCTGTTACCCCTGATGGGTGTTGAAGCGCTTTTCTGGCGCGTAGCATGCGCTACTCCGGAACCCATAAAGGATTAATGTTGAAAATTAGTATAGTGAAATATGAAGTAATTTGAGTGGTGGATATGTTATTCAGTTATTTGGATAGAGATGGGTAGGGTGAAAATATATAGATAGATATATAGATATATAGATATATAGATATATAGATATATATAGATATAGATATATGGTGTCCCCAGGGGCGGGCCTTGCCGGATCAGATAGCAGGGACCCCCCTTGGCGACCAGAGGGACGACACGTCATCGGAGGGACCCGGAGGCGGGCGGGAAGCTGGGCACTGCATAAGCTGGCCTGGGCCGTGTGGCTGGGGTCTGGGGAGCTGTTTGGCAGCCTGCGGTGGCCCGCTCACCTCACTACTAAGCCGGAATCTTGAGACCCCCGGGCCCGTTCCACTGGCGGCAAGTGGAGGGAGCGTGGCCGGGGTCCCCGTGTGGACAGCGGACAGGGTAATGCTGGTTCATCTGGTCCATGGACTTTGTGTGGGGGTCCCACACCTATTGTCAACAGAGATCGAGTAAAGTCTGCGACCTCTGTGCACGGCGGTGCGCCCTGCTGATTTCTCTGCAGTGGGTGCTCCTCATCCATTCTCTTCATGGGGAAGGGAAGACTGCCTGCGACCTCTCAGGGGAACACTATAGAACAATACGCCACCCTCATGCCCGCCACCCAACGAGCACGCCACGGGAGTTCGCGCAGTGACACAGGGCAAGCCCCCTCCCGGGCTGGTCTTACGGTGGCTATCCAGGGCAGCCTTAGGGGAAGATCAATTCAGTCTCCATAGAGGTGAACCTCCTGCGTACGAACCTGCGAAAGGTGTCTGACAAGGTTAAAGCAGCAGAGGGCTCCACCGCTGATCTCCAGTCCTGAGTGGCGACTCTTAAGAAAAAGGCAGCCACCCTTACATCGAAAACGGGGACACTGGAGGCGAGGGCCGAGGACGCAGAAGGGAGATTCTGAAGAAACGTCTGCCTCCTGGGTGACCTCATGAAGAGTACTCTGATTGAGGGCTTTGCACTCACAACTGAGGAATATAGAATTAGATTCAGGGAGGCTCACAAAACCCAAAACCAATCCTGGATTGACTTCGTTGACTATTCAGCTAAGACACTAGATGGTTGGTTAACTGGAAATAATGTGCATGATTTCAATGGACTTTACAATTTGTTTATGAAAGAACATATTTTAAGTAATAGCACTAATGAAAAGTTACATCAGCATTTGGTAGACATAGGTCTAATTTCTCGCCAAGAATTGGGAATGAAGCCAGACCACTGGTCAATACAAGGGTGACAAAAACAGCCACTGGGGGTGACCAAAAGAAAGGGGTTACAAAACCTCCCCAGGGGAAAGGGGGTGAGAACTCCCAAGATAAAAAGCCTGAGTCTTCAAAAGGGCCCCAAAAATCAGCACAGGGGGGTGGGTCCCCAAACTCTTCCCAGTCCTAATAATAGGTACAAGGGAAAGAACTTTGATCCTCTAAAGTCCTGGTATCACAACTGTAAGAAGTTGGGACACTTAACTGGAGATGCTACTTGTCCTAACAAGAAGCCCCCTAGTCCTCCTACAGCTACTACTGGTGTAATCAGTCTCCAGATGGGATCAACAGTGTGCCCAGAGCAAATCAGGAGTCGCACTGAAGCAGTCTAGTCACAGAGGGTGAAGTTGAGTTTGCCATTTTAGCTGTGTGGCCACCCAACGTAAAGAAATATTTGCAATACCCCTGGATCAATGGGACTGGAATAGAGGCCCTGAGGGATACAGGTGCCAGTGTCACTATGGTGAGAGATACACTGGTTTCATCAGAGCAATACCCGATTGGGAAAACTTACCCAGTCACCAATTCTGACAGTGTTACCACTGACCATGCCATGGCTATGGTTACATTAGACTGTGGGGTGGGGGGGGAGGGTACTGGGCTGAAACAGGTAGTGGTCTATCCAAAGCTTCCAGCTGCATGTCTGCTTGGTAATGACCTGGAAACCTCAGCATGGGCTGAGGTAGAACTAAAAACCCATGCAGCAATGATGGACATCTCTGAGGTGGTGTGTGTAAAGACTAGAGCTCAGAGCCGAAATCAGGGTGAACAAGAAGTGTTGGAGCCTGAAAGAATGGCCCAACCTTCCAATAGGAAAGGTAAGAAGACTGGGAAACCAGCTTCTGTACAGCAAACGGATCAGGACCCCTCTCCTCAGGGAGAGGACCAGGAAGCACCAGAGGGAACTGAGTCCATGGAGCTTGACCATTACCAGGTTGAACTCTTAGGCCCAGGGAGACCCTCTAGGGAAGAGCTGTGCCTTGGACAGCAGGACTGTCCAACTCTTGAAAGCTTGAGGCAGCAAGCTGCTGCACAGGAAAAGGGAGAAGTCAGTGGTACCCACAGAGTCTATTGGGAGGAGGGACTACTGTACACTGAGGGCGGAGACCCCAACCCTGGAGCCACTAGGAGAGTGGTAGTACCTCAGAAGTTCAGGGAGTTCTTACTCACCTTAGCTCATGACATCCCCCTAGCTGGACATCTGGGCCAAACCAAAACCTGGGAAAGGCTAGTTAGCCACTTTTACTGACCCCAGATGTCTCAGAAGTGTTTGTCAGCTCCTGTGTCACCTGTCAAGCCAGTGGCAAAACAGGTGCACACCCAAAGGCCCCCTTGATTCCACTAGCAGTGGTTGGGGTTCACTTTGAAAGGGTAGGTGTGGACATAGTGGGTCCACTTGAACCTCCCACAGCATCAGGAAACAAATTTATACTAGTGGTAGTGGATCATGCCATTATGTATCCTGAGGCAATTCCCCTTAGGACTACTACAGCTCCTGCAGTAGCCAAGGCCCTCATTGGTGACTTCCCCAGGGTGGGCTTCCTAAGGAGGTGGTTCAGACAGCGGTTCAAACTTCATGTCTGCTTACCTAAAACACATGTGGAAAGAGTGTGGAGTGCAGTACAAGTTTACTACACCCTATCACCCACAAAACCAATGGTCTTGTTGAGAGGTTTAACAAGACATTGAAAGGCATGATTATGGGGCTCCCTGAAAACTCAAAAGGAGATGGGATGTCCTCCTATCATCCTTGCTTTTCACTTACAGAGAAGTGCCTCAGAAGGGAGTCGGGTTTTCCCCCCTTGAACTTCTCTTTGGCCATCCTGTGAGGGGACCACTCGGTATTGTAAAAGAGGGTTGGGAGAAGCCTCTCCAAGAACCAAAACAAGACATTGTGTACTATGTGCTAGGCCTAAGGCCCAGAATGTCTTAGTACATGGAAAAAGCTTCCAAAAATCTTGAGGCCAGCCAGGAGCTCCAGATGCACTGGTATGACCAAAAAGCTGCACTGGTAGAATTTCAACCAGGGCAAAAGGTGTGGGTTTTGGAGCCAGTGGCACCAAGGGCTCTCCAGGACAAATGGAGTAGCCCGTACCCCATCTTAGAGAAGAAAAGCGAGGTCACCTACTTGGTGTACCTGGGCAGAGGCAGGACGCCTAAAAGGGTGACCCATGTGAACCGCCTTAAGCTTTGTCATGACAGGGCTGACATCACCATGCTGATGGTGACTGATGAGGGTCAGGAGACAGGGAGTGAACCTCTCCCTGATCTCCAATCCTACAGCCCCAAAGATGGGTCCGTGGATGGAGTTGTCTTTTGAGACAACCTCTCTGCCCAACAGCAGGCTGATTGCAAGCAAGTCTTGCAACAGTATGCTTTTCCTTGACCCCTGGTCAGACAAACTGGTGTACCCATGATGTGGACACTGGTGACAGTGTACCTGTCAAGAACAAAATCTATCGACAGTCTGATCAAGTCAAGGAAAGCATCAGAGCTGAAGTCATTGA
The DNA here is from genome assembly GCA_963921515.1 of Calotriton arnoldi. Classification (NCBI taxonomy): domain Eukaryota; kingdom Metazoa; phylum Chordata; class Amphibia; order Caudata; family Salamandridae; genus Calotriton; species Calotriton arnoldi. The sequence continues at coordinate 65,444 of CAWUFW010008802.1, read as the reverse complement.
ACCCTCTGAGAGCCCCTGGGCCAGCCCAGTGGTTCTAGTCCCCAAACCTCATCCCCAGGGTGGAAAGAGAGAAATGATGTTCTGTGTGGACTATAGAGGGCTCAACTCTGTCACCAAGACAGATGCTCACCCTATTCCAAGAGCTGATGCGTTGATAGATAAATTGGGTGCAGCCAAATTTCTGAGGTACCTTTGACTTAACTGCAGGGTACTGGCAGATTGGCATGGCACCAGGAGCAAAAGAAAAGACAGCATTCTCCACACCTGATGGGCATTATCAGTTTACTGTTATGCCTTTAGGTTTAAATAATGCCCCTGCCACCTTCCAAAGGTTGGTGAATCAAGTCTTGGCTGGATTGGAGTCCTTTAGTGCAGCATATTTAGATGATATTGCTGTCTTTAGCGCCACCTGGAAGGATCACTTGATCCACCTGGGGAAGGTTTTAAAAGCCCTGCAAATTGCAGGCTTAACTATCAAGGCATCCAAATGCCAGATAGGGCGACAGGGAACAGCTTATACTTGGGCCACCTTGTTGGTGGAGGCCAAGTGCAACCCTTACAGCCCAAGATCCAGGCCATCTTGGACTGGGCAGCTCCAACAACCCAGACCCAAGTCAGGGCATTCATTGGCTTGACTGGGTACTACAGGAGGTTTGTGAAGGGATATGGGTCCATTGTGACTCCCCTCACAGCGCTTACCTCCAAGAAGATGCCTAGAAAGGTAAACTGGACAGTTATCTGTCAAAAGGCTTTTGACACCCTGAAAGAGGCAATGTGCTCAGCACCCATTCTCAAAGCTCCAGACTATACCAAGCAGTTCATAGTGATGCCTCTAAGCTAGGGATAGAAGCGGTCCTATCCCAGACCAGTGATGAAGGCCAAGACCAACCTGTTGCTTTTATAAGCAGAAAGCTTCTACCCAGGGAGCAGCGTTGGAGAGCCCTTGAGAGGGAGGCCTTTGCTGTGGTTTGGTCCCTGAAGAAGCTAAGACCATACTTGTTTGGTATTCACTTCCTGGTTCAAACTGACCACAGACCTCTCAAATTGCTAATGCAGATGAAAGGTGAAAATCCTAAACATTTGAGGTGGTCCATCTCCCTACAGGGAATCGACTTTATAGCGGAACACTGACCTGGGACTGCCCATGCCAATGTAGATGGACTTTCCAGGTTCTTCCACTTAGACAATGAAGACTCTCTAGGGAAAGGTTAGTCTCATCCTCTTTCGTTTGGGGGAGGAGGGTTGTGTAAGAAAGTGCCCTCTGTGAGAAAATGCCCTCTTTCTGCATGGTTTCCCCCACTTTTTGCTGAATTGCTGATGTGCTTTGACTGAGTGTGCCCTGGGCTCTTGCTAATCAGGTACCCAGGGCCTATGTTCTTTCCCTAAAACTGCATTGAAGCCTAAACCCAATTGGCATCTCTGGCCACAGGTCAGCCCCTGGTAAATGGTACCACAGGTACCCAGGGCACTGTGACCAGAGAAGGCCTCTAAGGGCTGCAGCACTTATTGTGCCACCCTTAGAGGTCCTGTACCTTGACACTCGCATACTGCCTTTGCAGGCTGCGTGTTTTGGTGCAGAACAAAGTGAAGAGTCGACATGGCACACATCCCTGTGTGCCATGTCTACAACCCACTGCCCTGGCATAGGTCAGCCACCCCTCTAGCTGGGTGCACTATACCAGTGGTGAGGGTACAGGTGCATGAGCCCTCTACCCCTACAGTGTCTAAGTCCATTCTTAGACATTGTAAGTGCAGTGCTGCCATTAAGAGTACATGATGCTGGGAGTTTGTCATTATGAACTCCACAGCACCATAATGGCTACACTGAAAACTGAGAAGTTTGGTATCAAACATCTCAGCACATTAAACCCACACTGATTCCAGTGTGGAATTTAATGAAAAATGCACACAGAGGGCATCTTAGAGATGACCCCTGAAAACTAACCTACCACTAGTGTCCAGGCTGAGTGGCTGCTTTCAGCTGCCACCACCAGACATGTTTCTGTACCCCTGGGTCGAGAGCCTGCTGCTCTTGGGGGCCTGAAACAATGCACATCCTGGGATGAGGTGCCAAGCCTCCTCCCCCAGGATGGGCAGGGTTCACGAAGGGGAAGCTTCAAAGGCTTGCCGCCTTTGTGAGCTTCCCCAGGACACTTGCTGATTTCAGCAACTGGTCCCCACTGGTTCTTGCCCCCACTTTGGACAGGAGAACCGGCGGGAAAAACAAGTGAGGAAGAGAGGTGTGCCCACTGTAGGAGAGTAGGATCTGCTTCACATGGGTACCCCCACTTTTTGCTGATGCTTCACTGTTTTTCGACATTAGTCTGGCTGGGGCCCTGCTAATCAGAACCCCAGCCTAGCTGCTTCCTCTCTAAAATGGTTTCCATGTGCCTTAGGCACATCACTGATTGGAATCTGGAGTGCCCTTATAAGTCCCTAGTATATGGTATACTATGTACCAAGGGCATAGGTACCTCAGAGGCCTACCAGGGGCTGCAGCATGTATTATGCCACCCCTGGAAGGCCATCCAAACTGACACCACAGGTCTGCTACTGCAGCCTGGGTAAGGTGGTGCATGCACCCCTTACTGTGATATAGGTTACCTATATCACTAAATACACTACACACATATAAACCTATAAGTCACTCCTAAGGCAGGCCTTATCAATCCTGAAGGCAGAGTGCATGGTTCCTATGTGAGAGGGTGCCCCTGCATGAGCAGGGCCCCTCTGCAGCGTTCGGAGACCCTTCTCTGATGCTGTTTGTAGTGCAGCCTGACCATATACTCTTAAGCGCATTATAACCTCGCGTTAAATGCTAACTTTGGAATGGCTGCACCTAAACATGTCGTGTTTGGTGTCAAACATCTTGGAATACTACCCCCCGCCAATTCTGGCGGCGGGGGTAGCATTCCACCCTTCTAGAGGAAAGACATGTTAACTCTGGCTAGCCCGGTAACTTCTTTCTAAAGCCCTGGCATCACAAAATGGATGCTGCTGCCACAGACACGAGTCTGGCCTCCTGCTGCTGGACGAAACTCCGGCAGGGGAGGCCTGGACAATAGGTTTCCTGTCCCAGGGAGGTGTGACCACCTCCCCAGACAGGATAATGTGTATTGGGGCTGGGCGGGAGCACTTTCGGGTGCTTTGAAGTCCTGCACTGAGGGCACATTTGGTGTCCCTGTGCATACCCCAGTTCAAACCGGATCAGGGGCTTGCAGCCCCTGCTTTGGCGCGAACTGGACAAAGGGAAAGGGGTGTAGCCACCCCTCTGCCCTGACCCACCCATAGGTGGGGCCACAGAGTAGTCCAACCCTAAACTTGGTATAAGTATAGGAACCCAGTCCTTAGGACTTTAGATTATCCCTGGACGAAACTCTGAAACAGAATCCTGGACCTTCGACGCTCTACTCAAGACTAGAGGACAGAAGAATCTCCCTTGGGGTCAAGGAGTGACTCCCCTGCTTGGCAGGCACCAAAGACGCATCTGTCCGGTCTGCATTTCTGAAGCTCCCGTCGGACGCCGAAGTCTTCGCATCACCAGAGGTGGATTCTCAGACTTCCCGAGGCTACCCTGAGTCCCCAGCAAAGCTGAGGCCCGTAGCTATCGTGGGTAACGTGAGACCGTGACCCCTGGACACCGAGCACATTTGCAAGTGCATCCTCTTCTGGGTCTCCCACGAAGTCGTGCTTTGGGCTCCGAGTAGCCCTAGCCTCCAGCACCAACTGCACCGAAGATCACTGGCCTCCACTCCACGAGTGTCCTGTGAGCCAGATCCACGTGCGACGTCTCGAGGCTCCTTCGCGGTCGCTAGCCCGTTGGCTAGTAGCCCTTCACGAAGGCCAATCTTTTCTTCTTGGGCATCCTGGTTGCTCCAGGCCTGCCCTCACTTACCCTCGCTGGGTGAGTTCCTCAGACCTTGCTGGTCTGCACCATCGACGATCTTCATCTTCACCAAGACTTGCCGTTGCCAAGGCTTGTTGGGTCCAATCCGGTCGCCGACACCTCAGCACTCGACAGACATCGTGTACCAGCCCGAATCCTGCTCCTGGTTGCCGACAACGCCTCCTGGACCTCGTGGCTGAAGAGTCAAGACGACCGTCAACGCACCTGAAGCACTCGACATCGGTGGGCATCTGTCCATCGCCTTCCTGGTCACTGGCTAGTGACCCAGACTCTGTCCCCTCTGCTTTCAGGTTCTTCAGATCTCCGATCCACTCTTGGATCCACCCGGACACTTTCCACTTGGTCGCCAGCAGCACTTTGCAGCAGATCGCCATTCAAATCGGCGACGAAACCCGACCCGAAAGGCACCTATGCACCCGGCTTCCCTGGGTGAGGTAACACGAGTACTCCGGTGCTCCCGTGGGTAGAGACTCTAGAACGACCTAGTTCTCAAAGGGTTTGCTCCAAGTCCTCCTTTAAGTGTCCCTTTTCTTTAATTTCCTGATCGCGACTTTCTCCATAGAAGTTAACGGCGTATCGCGGTTGTGTATTTACACTGCACGCGTCCCCGTGGGTCCCCTGTGTCACTACCTTGGGTGGTTCCTTGTGGTCCAAGCACTTCTAGAGGCTCTAGGCCTAGTGTCTAGTTCAGTCGTGGTTCTTATACCACTTTATTGGTATATGGTTTGAGTACGCCCCTAGGGCCCAAACGTGTATTTGTGCTATTACTGTGTTTAAATAACTTATAACTTGTGTACTTGAACTCTAGCCTCATAAAGAGACTAGAGGGTGTGTTTAGCAATAAATACATATATTTTGAATATATACCTGGTGTGGTGCTCTTTCATTTGGTCACTCAAGAGATTATAGACTGGTAAAACAAGCTGCTTTACATTCCTTCAAGACTTAGCCTGAAGGCTGCTCTCCATAGCTACCACTAGGATAGCTTTCAATAAGGTTGTCTTTAACCTATCTCCAATAAGGGGTTGTTTGGACTGGTGCAAGGTGCCCACTATAATTAGTGGACAGCATATGCCAGGCCAACTTCTCACATTGGTGTGCAGCGTGTGGGATTCCAGCTTGCTATTGTTTTACCAGATAATCTCAATTGAATTGATCAACTGAAAACCACTAAAGGTACCTAAGGTACATATAATTTAAGCTTAGAATACAGTAAGTTCTACTGAACTTAGAGTTGTGTGTTAAGGGATAGCACACCCTTTCTACAACTCAAGAGAGTTTAGTAGGCCACACTAGAGTAGGTAGTGCATACACCACACCACACTAGTAATGTCTTTAAAGGAAGGACCTAAAGAATCCTTGCCAGAAGCCACTGGGCTTCTTCCCTCCAAGTATGATACACTCCCATTCTTGGAATTGAGAGCTTTATGTAACTTGAGGAAATTGAGGACAGGCCAAAGTCCCACCACCCAACACCTTAAAGAGTTGTTGGTGGCTTATGACCTTAGTAAGCCCTTGGGGACTGAAGGGGTAGGAGCTGAGGGTGGGGCAGAAGATGAGGGTGGGGCCAGGGGTAGCAATACCCCAGCCCCCCTCTGAAACTGGCCAGGAGGGTGACAATGACCCTGACCTGGATAACCCAATCCCTCCTGTGGATGATGAAGAGGAAGATCTGGATGATCCCCACTTTGTCCCCCAGGAAGGATTATGAGTGTGCCCAGAAAGTCTAGATCTCCTTCTCAGGAGTCTAACCACTCTGGCACCTCCATAGGGACCTCTGTCTCATCTCATAGGAGGGAATCCTCTCATGAGAGGAGAAGGAGAGCTGGTTCAATATGAGGAAGCTCAGCTTGAAATCAGAAAGCAGCAACTGGCTGTAGACAGGGAGTCCTAGATCTCTTCAAGAGAGAAGAAAGTTGGGACTAGAGTCCCATGGTGGCAGCCATGTCCTAGAGATAGGGAAAGGTCCTATGACCATAGGAACCTGAGCAAGATTGTCCCTCCCTACCAGAGTGGGGATGACATCCACAAGTGGATAACTGCTCTAGAGAGGGCCTGTAAAGTACAGAAGGTCCCTCAGGAGCAGTGGGCAGCAATCTTGTGGCTCTCCTTTGCAGACAAAGGTAGAGATAAGCTCCTCACTGTTAGAGAGGAGGATGCTGATAATTACAAGGTCTTGAAGAGTGCTCTTATTGATGGGTTTGGCCTAACCACTGAACAGTACAGGTTGAAGTTCAGAGATACCCAAAAGCACAGACTCAAGACTGGGTAGACTATGTGGATTGTTCTGCCAAGGCTCTGGAAGGCTGGTTGATGGGCAGTAAGGTGTGTGACTTCTCAGGATTGTACAATCTGATAATGAGGAGCAGATTCTTAATAACTGTCAAAATCAGCTGTTGCATCAATACCTGGTAGACTCTGATCTGACCTCTCCCCAAGAATTGGGAAAGAAGGCAGACAAATGGGTCAGAACCAGGGTGAAGCAGAAAGTACAGAACCAAGGTGGGGACACTAAGAAGCAAGATGCTAAGAACTCTGAAAAGGGTGGGGAGAAGGGTAAAGATCAAAAGTCTTCATCAGGCCCCCAAAAATCTTCTTCAGGTGGGGATTCACAGTCTACAAAAGGGAAAGGCCAAAGAAAACCATGGTGCAAGGTCTGTAAGCAAAAGACCCACTGGACCAGTGATTGCACCAAGTCCAAAGACTCAAGTCCAGCACCCACCAATGCCCCTAAGGCACCTGTTCCCCCTAGTACAGTTACAGTTGGTGGGAGTGCTCCAGCCAAGGGTTTAGTAGGGTTCACCCTGGGTACTGAGTTGGGCTCTGACCTAGTCAGAGAACTGACTCAGGCTGTGTTAGTCTGTGATGGAGGCATGGATGTGCCCTCCTCTATGAGTCCCAGTAATCTGGGCAAGTACAGACAACAGCCTTTAATCAATGGACGAGAGGCTTTGGCATTTAGGGACACAGGGGCAAGTGTCACAATGGTGACACAAGACCTTGTGAATCCTGGGCAAGTTATACTTGGTGAGATGTACCAAGTGACCAATGCTAGCAACGTCAGAACAGACCATACTCTGGCAGTTGTTAACTTCTCCTGGGGAGGGGTAACTGGCCTTAAGAAGGTTGTGGTGAGTGCAAACCTACCAGTCGAATGCTTGCTTGGCAATGACTTAGAGACTTCTGCTTGGGCAGAAGTGGAGCTCAGGACCCATGCAGAAATGCTGGGGATCCCTGCAGATGTGTTTGCTGTGACCAGGTCACAAGCCAAAATGTCTAGCACTGAACAGGCCTTGGATTCTGGAATAATGGACCAAGTGCCTTCCAAGAGGAGGAGTAGTAGGGTTAAGGCAGTGCCTTCCCCCTTGGCTCAGGAAGAAGATCAGTCCCTTGAGGGGATGATCTCAGTCCTGAGGAAGGAACTGTCCCAGAGGAACTTGAACCTGACCAGGTTGAGTTCTTGGGGACAGGGGGACCTTCCAGGGCAGATCTGAGCCAGGAGCAGCAGAGCTGCCCCTCCCTTGAACCCCTCAGACAGCAAGCTGCTGCTGAGGCTGCTAGGAAAGCTAGTGGTCCCCATACAGTGTATTGGGATGATGGACTCCTGTACTCAGAGAGTAGAGACCCCAAGCCTGGTGCTACCAGGAGGTTGGTTATACCTCTGAAGTTCAGGGGCTTCCTATTGACCCTAGCCCATGATATTCCCGTGGCAGGTCACCTGGGCCAGAACAAGACTTGGGACAGAATTGTCCCTCACTTTCACTGGCCCCACATGTCTGAAGACACCAAGGAGTTTTGTCGCTCCTGTGTAACCTGCCAGGCCAGTGGCAAGGCAGGTGGCACTACAAAGGCCCCCTGATACCACTACCTGTGGTGGGGGTGCCCTTTGAAAGGGTAGGGATTGACATTGTTGGTCCCATGGATCCCCAAACAGCATCTGGGCACAGGTTTATCCTGGTGGTAGTGGATCATGCCACCAGGTACCCAGAAGCTATTCCCCTCAGGACCACTACAGCACCTGTGGTGGCAAGGGCCCTCCTGGGAATTTTCTCAAGAGTGGGCTTTCCTAAGGAGGTAGTATCAGACAGGGGTGCTAACTTCATGTCTGGGTACTTAAAAGCAATGTGGAAGGAGTGTGGAGTGACTTATAAGTTCACCACACCCTATCACCCACAATGCAATGGTTTAGTTGAGAGATTCAACAAAACCTTGAAGGGCATGATTAAAGGGCTCCCAGAAAAGCTTAGGCGAAGATGGGACATACTCTTGCCCTGCCTTTTATTTGCATATAGGGAGGTGCCTCAGAAGGGGTTGGTTACAGCCCTTTTGAACTTCTGTTTGGCCACCCTGTGAGGGGTCCACTGTGCTTGGTGAAGGAAGGATGGGAGTTACCTCTCAAGCCCCCAAAGCAAGACATAGTGGACTATGTACTTGGTCTCCGCTCCCGGATGGCTGAGTATATGAAAAAGGCAACCAAAAACCTTGAGGCTAGCCAGGAACTTCAAAAGGCCTGGCATGACCAAAAGGCTGTTCTGACTGTTTACCAGCCAGGACAGAAGGTGTGGGTGTTGGAGCCAGTGGCCCCAGCAGCTCTCCAAGACAAATGGAGTGGACCCCACACTATTGTTGAGCAGAAGGGTGAGGTTACCTACTTAGTAGACCTAGGAACACCCAGGAGTCCCCACAGGGTTCTCCATGTCAACAGGTTAAAACCATATGTGGACAGGGCAGACATGGGCTTGCTCATGGCTACTGATGAAGGGCAGGAGGAAGAGAGTGACCCACTCCCTGACCTGCTCTCACAGAACCCTGACGATGGGTCAGTAGATGGTGTAGCCTTGGCAGGCAGCCTCACTACCCAGCAACAAACTGATTGTAGACAGGTGCTCAATCAGTTTAGACACATGTTTTCACTGACACCCAGTCAGACCACCTGGTGCACTCATGAAGTGGACACTGGGGACAGTCTGCCTATTAAAAATAAGATTTATAGGCAACCTGACCATGTCAGGGACTGTATCAGGACTGAAGTCCAGAAAATGTTGGAGTTGGGAGTTATTGAACCCTCAGATAGCCCTTGGGCTAGTCCAGTGGTCCTTGTGCCAAAACCTCACACCAGTGGTGGAAAAAGAGAGATGAGGTTTTGTGTGGACTACAGGGGTCTCAATGCAGTCACTAGGACTGATGCCCATCCAATACCAAGGGCAGATGAGCTCATAGATACTTTGGCCTCAGCCAAATATCTCAGCACATTTGACTTGACAGCTGGCTACTGGCAGATCAGACTAGCTGATACTGCAAAGCCCAAAACAGCATTCTCAACCCCTAGTGGGCATTATCAATTTGTGGTGATGCCCTTTGGTCTGAAGAATGCACCTGCCACTTTCCAGAGGTTGGTGAATACAGTTCTCACAGGTCTGGAAGCCTATAGTGCAGCATATCTAGATGATATTGCTGTCTTTAGCTCCACCTGGGAGGATCACCTGGTCCACCTCAGGAATGTTTTACAGGCCCTGCAAAGGCAGGCCTGACTATCAAGGCCACTAAGTGCCAGATAGGGCAGAGTCAGGTTGTGTACCTGGGCCACCTTGTGGGTGGAGGCCAGGTTCAACCTTTGCAGAACAAGATCCAGACTATCATGGACTGGACTGCTCCCACTACCCAGACTCAGGTGAGAGCCTTCTTAGGCCTGACTGGGTACTATAGGAGATTTGTCAAGGGGTATGGATCAATAGTGACACCCCTGAATGACTTAACTTCTAAGAAAATGCCCAAAAGGTTCAGTGGACAGCTAGCTGTCAAAAGGCATTTGATGACCTGAAGCAGGCCATGTGCACTGCTCCCATTCTACAGAGTCCTGATTACTCCAAGAAGTTCATTGTTCAAACTGATGCATCTGAATTGGGGGTAGGGGCTGTACTGTCACAATTGAATGAAGAAGGTCAGGATCAGCCAGTAGCTTTCATTAGCAGAAGGCTGACCCCTAGAGAGAAACGTTGGTCAGCCATAGAGAGGAGGCCTTTGCTGTGGTCTGGGCTCTGAAGAAGTTGAGGCCATACTTGTTTGGTACCCACTTCCTGGTTCAGACAGACCATAAGCCCCTCTTATGGCTAAAACAAATGAAGGGTGAAAACCCCAAACTGCTTAGGTGGTCCATTTCCCTACAGGGGATGGACTTTACAGTGGAACATAGACCTGGGAGTAACCATGCCAATGCAGATGGACTCTCTAGGTACTTCCACTTAGAACATGAAGACTTAACTGGGCAAGGTTAGTTTAATGTCCCTACGTTTGGGGGGTTGTGTAGGAGAGTAGGATCTGCTTCACATGGGTACCCCACTTTTGCTGATGCTTCACTGTTTTTCGACATTAGTCTGGCTGGGGCCCTGCTAATCAGAACCCCAGCCTAGCTGCTTCCTCTCTAAAATGGTTTCCATGTGCCTTAGGCACATCACTGATTGGAATCTGGAGTGCCCTTATAAGTCCCTAGTATATGGTATACTATGTACCAAGGGCATAGGTACCTCAGAGGCCTACCAGGGGCTGCAGCATGTATTATGCCACCCCTGGAAGGCCATCCAAACTGACACCACAGGTCTGCTACTGCAGCCTGGGTAAGGTGGTGCATGCACCCCTTACTGTGATATAGGTTACCTATATCACTAAATACATACACACATATAAACCTATAAGTCACTCCTAAGGCAGGCCTTATCAATCCTGAAGGCAGAGTGCGTGGTTCCTATGTGAGAGGGTGCCCCTGCATGAGCAGGGCCCCTCTGCAGCGTTCGGAGACCCTTCTCTGATGCTGTTTGTAGTGCAACCTGACCATATACTCTTAAGCGCATTATAACCTCGCGTTAAATGCTAACTTTGGAATGGCTGCACCTAAACATGTCGTGTTTGGTGTCAAACATCTTGGAATACTACCCCCCGCCAATTCTGGCGGCGGGGGTAGCATTCCACCCTTCTAGAGGAAAGACATGTTAACTCTGGCTAGCCCGGTAACTTCTTTCTAAAGCCCTGGCATCACAAAATGGATGCTGCTGCCACAGACACGAGTCTGGCCTCCTGCTGCTGGACGAAACTCCGGCAGGGAGGCCTGGACAATAGGTTTCCTGTCCCAGGGAGGTGTGACCACCTCCCCAGACAGGATAATGTGTATTGGGGCTGGGCGGGAGCACTTTCGGGTGCTTTGAAGTCCTGCACTGGGGGCACATTTGGTGTCCCTGTGCATACCCAGTTCAAACCGGATCAGGGGCTTGCAGCCCCTGCTTTGGCGTGAACTGGACAAAGGAAAGGGTGTAGCCACCCCTCTGCCCTGACCCACCCATAGGTGGGGCCACAGAGTAGTCCAACCCTAAACTTGGTATAAGTATAGGAACCCAGTCCTTAGGACTTTAGATTATCCCTGGACGAAACTCTGAAACAGAATCCTGGACCTTCGACGCTCTACTCAAGACTAGAGGACAGAAGAATCTCCCTTGGGGTCAAGGAGTGACTCCCCTGCTTGGCAGGCACCAAAGACGCATCTGTCCGGTCTGCATTTCTGAAGCTCCCGTCGGACGCCGAAGTCTTCGCATCACCAGAGGTGGATTCTCAGACTTCCCCGAGGCTACCCTGAGTCCCCAGCAAAGCTGAGGCCCGTAGCTATCGTGGGTAACGTGAGACCGTGACCCCTGGACACCGAGCACATTTGCAAGTGCATCCTCTTCTGGGTCTCCCACGAAGTCGTGCTTTGGGCTCCGAGTAGCCCTAGCCTCCAGCACCAACTGCACCGAAGATCACTGGCCTCCACTCCACGAGTGTCCTGTGAGCCAGATCCACGTGCGACGTCTCGAGGCTCCTTCGCGGTCGCTAGCCCGTTGGCTAGTAGCCCTTCACGAAGGCCAATCTTTTTCTTCTTGGGCATCCTGGTTGCTCCAGGCCTGCCCTCACTTACCCTCGCTGGGTGAGTTCCCCAGACCTTGCTGGTCTGCACCATCGACGATCTTCATCTTCACCGAGACTTGCCGTTGCCAAGGCTTGTTGGGTCCAATCCGGTCTCCGACACCTCAACACTCGACAGACATCGTGTACCAGCCCGAATCCTGCTCCTGGTTGCCGACAACGCCTCCTGGACCTCGTGGCTGAAGAGTCAAGACGACCGTCAACGCACCTGAAGCACTCGACATCGGTGGGCATCTGTCCATCGCCTTCCTGGCCACTGGCTAGTGACCCAGACTCTGTCCCCTCTGCTTTCAGGTTCTTCAGATCTCCGATCCACTCTTGGATCCACCCGGACACTTTCCACTTGGTCGCCAGCAGCACTTTGCAGCAGATCGCCATTCAAATCGACGACGAAACCCGACCCCGAAAGGCACCTATGCACCCGGCTTCCCTGGGTGAGGTAACACGAGTACTCCGGTGCTCCCGTGGGTAGAGACTCTAGAACGACCTAGTTCTCAAAGGGTTTGCTCCAAGTCCTCCTTTAAGTGTCCCTTTTCTTTAATTTCCTGATCGCGACTTTCTCCATAGAAGTTAACGGCGTATCGCGGTTGTGTATTTACACTGCACGCGTCCCCCGTGGGTCCCCTGTGTCACTACCTTGGGTGGTTCCTTGTGGTCCAAGCACTTCTAGAGGCTCTAGGCCTAGTGTCTAGTTCAGTCGTGGTTCTTATACCACTTTATTGGTATATGGTTTGGTACGCCCCTAGGGCCCAAGCGTGTATTTGTGCTATTACTGTGTTTAAATAACTTATAACTTGTGTACTTCGAACTCTAGCCTCATAAAGAGACTAGAGGGGTGTGTTTAGCAATAAATACATATATTTTGAATATATACCTGGTGTGGTGCTCTTTCATTTGGTCACTCAAGAGATTATAGACTGGTAAAACAAGCTGCTTTACATTCCTTCAAGACTTAGCCTGAAGGCTGCTCTCCATAGCTACCACTAGGATAGCTTTCAATAAGGTTGTCTTTAACCTATCTCCAATAAGGGGTTGTTTGGACTGGTGCAAGGTGCCCACTATAATTAGTGGACAGCATATGCCAGGCCAACTTCTCACACCCACCTCTGCCAACTCCACCCCTCAGGTGGGGGGAGGCGAGGTGAAGCACAACTCTCAGTCCCCGCCATCTTCCAGATAGGGGGAATCAGTCAACCAGGGAAAGGCTTATGCCCCCCTCCCACTGGAGGGTGGCATAATAGGAGGTGTACCCACCCCACTGAAGGGACCCATTGGTCCCAACCTTTTTACCTACCTGTAACACCCCTAAATCTAGTATTTAGGGGCACCCCTGAACCTTGCTTCCTAAGACCAGAAGAAACTACAAGAAAAGAAGAAGAATGACCGAACAGCCGTGCGGAAGCTAACAAGAGGAAGACGCCCACTGACTTGGCCCCAGCCCTACCGGCCTGTCTCCACCTAGAACCTGCTCCTGCGAAATCCCAGTGTGTCCTGCAGCCAGCAACCTCGAAAACCCCAGAGGACCTGCCTGCCTTCAACCACAAAGACTCTGTCTCCCGTGAACACCGGATTTGTTCAACTGCAACCTCTGGCCGGACACTGCGAATCCGCACCACTCTGCACCCGCCGTCCACGGCCCGAGCTCGAGTGGGTAAATACCACGAGGAGGTCTCCCCGGCGATCCTGACCCGATATCTGGCGACCCCTGACCTGCCTCAAGCCTCCAGCCGACGCCTTCAGCCTAAATCTGGAAGGTCCCCCCAACCGCGACCAGGAGCTGGTAAGAAGATCTGACACTAAATGGCACCCCTGCACTCGATGCCCACGGCCTTGGGTGGCCAAACCAATGGTGCAAAACCAACCCCCAACTTCCCAACTTACCTCTCGAAGTGGTGGTCGCACCCAGAAGACCTTCGTCCCCAAGCCTGCAGCGCCTTTGCAAACCGGAGGTTCCCCATTACAAACAACAGGGCGCCCGACGTCGAAAGAGCACCCTGCACCCGGCCGTCCTAGTGCCGCTGAGGGTGCACCTTTGGTGCTACTTTGTTTCCCCATTTGCTCTGAGCTAAAGTCCAGGAGCTTTGCTCCCACAACCAAGTGGCCTGTTCGTCAGAAGCAACCAACCGGAGGCCCCCTATCCCCCATTGGATAACATTGGGCCTCAGCACTCTGCACCCTGCCGCCCTAGTGCAGCTGAGGGTGTAACAAGAGTGCATCCTTGACCCTGGGGGACCCCAGAGTCTAACCCCAGAACCTCAACTCCCACTACCGTATACTTACCCTAAAACCGATAACACTATTTTCCTCCATAGGATAACACTGACTGTTTTTCTTGGAAAAGTTTCTAAGTGTGGAGTGTGAGAAATTTCCCTCTTTCTGCATGGTTGCCCCCACTTTTTGCTGAATTGCTGATGTGCTTTGACTGAGTGTGCCCTGGGCTCCTGCTAATCAGGTACCCAGGGCCTATGTTCTTTCCCTAAAACTGCATTGAAGCCTAAACCCAATTGGCATCTCTGGCCACAGGTCAGCCCCTGGTAAATGATACCACACGTACCCAGGGCACTGTGACCAGAGAAGGCCTCCAAGGGCTGCAGCCCTTATTGTGCCACCCTTAGAGGTCCTGTACCCTTACACTCACACACTGCCTTTGCAGGCTGCGTGTTTTGGGTGTAACAAGAGTGCATCCCTGACCTTGGGGGACCCCTGAGTCTAACCCCAGAACCTCAACTCCCACTACTGTATACTTTTTTTTTTTGTAGAGTTTTATATAGCGCGAACTAGACCCGAGAAATCGGGTATCAGAGCGCTTTACATGAGCACCAGTTTCAATACAGATGGACACATTCATTTTTGGTATACACGGGGAGATTAAGTGATTTGCCCAGAATCACAGGATGTTGAGCGTCCCTGCCGAGACTCGAACCCGGTTCCCCAGCTTCGAGTCCGACTGCTCTAGCCGTAAGGCTTACCCTAAAACCAATAACACTATTTTCCTCCATAGGATAACATTGACTGTTTTTCTTGGAAAAGTTTCTACGTGTGGAGTTTGAAAACCTAAAGATATTATTTAAAATTGTACTAACAAAAAAGATTTTACTTACCTGTTTACAGGAAATGTCCCAGTGTAGTATCCAGGTATACTACACTGTGTAAGAAAAGTAATCTCAAAAGTAATTTACCAGTAATTTTATTGAAAATCCTATACAAAGTATTTGTACTATATTTACAAAGCATTGCATTTCTCAGAAACAATACTGTAAGTCAAAACAAAGTGCATTTACAATTACTTTTTTTTTTCTTTTCAGTTTTATGAAACAACTTTATTGACATAAATTGTAAACTTTAAGGCAAAAATTTAGCAGAGTGGCTAAGTTTTGTAAAAAAGATAAATGAAAATCAGTCACACAGTAGTAAGGGGAAGCAAGTATGACAAATGTTAATTTCGACAACAAATATAGTGTGATTGAAACTCGAAAAATATTGATATATTACGTTTCTAAACTAGGACTAAAAGGCAACAATTTAAATGTGTGTCTACACAAATAAAATTATTTTCAACAGCAGTACAGCAATATTTTTTGAATGCGTCTCAGAATTTAATAAAGAGACAGTATAGGGCTTTTCAAACAAAACATGAAGCCCATTCTCAGAAAATGCAGTGATATGCCTCCGAATTGAAAATATTTCACCATTTCTCAAAATTCACCTCATGCCTACTCGAGGGAAAACTACGATTTTTCTAGTTGCGCTTGCATATGAATATCAGCTGTCAGGATGTACATGTGAAACATTTACAGGTGAAGAGTTATGGATTGGCATTTCCAAGCTCTCCCTCCTCTCTTTTTCACACATGCCTACTTCTAGTGCTAGTCTGGATGTGCTGTGAGTGTGGTAAAAGCCATTGTCAATGTTTGCGACTACCTACAAAGGCATGAGTTGTAAGTGTTCACCACAAAGGAGGTGCCCCCTCCAGTAACATTCGTAAAGACACCCCCAGTGCATTTACAATTACAATCCAAACTGTATTACAACTGTATATTTACTGCAAAGTATTTATCACTTACCTGTGCCAGGCTTGCTTGGTTCTAGGAAATAAAACAACTAAAATAATATTTTTATACAAAAACAATTGGTCTGAAGTTTAGTCTTTCAGTGTGTGAATTCATTTGCTGACTGAGTCTGTACAACAAATGCTTAACACTGTCCTCTGATACTGCCTTACTGCTCGACGACACTACCACAAATAGAGAGTGAGGTGCTATCTAACTTTACATCTGCCTACCTTTTGGGTTCCACTGGACTCTGTGCACACTATACCTCACTTTGGTATAGTATATATAGAGCCAGCTTCCTACACCCTCTTTTTGCATGGTTGCCCCCACTTTTTGCTAAACTGCTGATGTACTTTGACTGAGTGTGCCCTGGAGTCCTGCCAAACAGGTACCCAGGGCCTATGTTCTATCCCTAAACTGCATGAAAAACAAAACCCAATTGGCACTCTTTGGCCACAGATCAGCCCCTTGTAAATGGTACCACAGGTACCAAGGGCACTGTGGCCAGAGAAGGCCTCCAAGGGCTGCAGCACTTATTGAGCCACCCTTAGAGGCTCTGCACCTTTACACACAGACACTGCCTTTGCAGGCTGCGTGTTTTGGTGCTGAACAAAGTGAAGAGTCGACATGGCACACATCCCTGTGTGCCATGCCTACAACCCACTGCCCTGGCATAGGTCAGCCCCCCTCTAGCTGGGTGCACTATACCAGTGGAGAGGTTACAGGAGCATGAGCCCTGTACCCCTACAGTGTCTAAGCCACTTCTTAGACATTGTAAGTGCAGTAATGCCATAAAGAGTATATGGTGCTGGGAGTTTGTCATTACGAACTCAACAGCACCATAATGACTTTACTGAAAACTGGGAAGTTTGGTATGAAACTTCTCAGCACATTAAACCCATACTGATGCCAGTGTGGGATTTAATGAAAAATGCACACAGAGGGCATCTTAGAGATGCCCCCTGAAAAACAACCTAACACTAGTGTCCAGGCTGAGTGGCTGCCCACCAGCTGCCACCACCAGACATGTTTCTGGACCCCTGGGTCGAGAGCCTGCTGCTCGTAGGGGTCTGAAACAATGCACATCCTGGTACGAGGTGCCAAGCCTCCTCCCCCAGGATGGGCAGGGTCCACGAAAGGGAAGCTTCAAAGGCTTGCTACCTTTGTGAGCTTCCCTAGGCCTTTTGCTGCTTCCAGCAACTGGTCCCCAATGGTTCTGACCCCCACTTTGGGTGGGAGAATCAGCGGGAAAAGTAGTGAGAAAGGGAGGTGTGCCCCCCTTTGCCAATCCCACCCCTCAGGTGGAGGAGGCGAGGTGAAGCACAACCCTCAGTCCCCGCCATCTTGCAGATGGGGGACCCAGCCAACCAGAGTGAGGCATATGTCCCCTTCCCACTGGAGGGTGGCATAATAGGAGGTGTACCCACCCCAAGGAAGGGACCCATTGGTCCCAACCTTTTTACTTGCCTGTAACACCCCAAAATTTTGTATTTAGGGGCACCCCTGAACCTTGCCTCCTCAGACAAGAATCAACTAAGAAGAAAAGAAGAAGGACCGAAGATGCTGTGCCAAAGCTAAGAAGAGGAGGACGCCCACTGACTTGGCCCCAGCCCTACCAGCCTGTCCCCACCTCGAACCAGCAGAAGCAAAATCCTGGTGTGTCCTGCAGCCAGCAACCTCAAGAACCCCGAGGACCTGCCCTGTCTACCTCAGAAAAGACTCTGTCTCCCGTAAGCACCGGATTGGCTCATTAACAGACTCTGGCTCCAGCCAAATCCGCGAGTCTGCACCACTCTGCACCTGACGCCCACGGCCCGAGTAGGAGTGACCCAACACCATGTGGAGGTTCCCCCAGTGATCCTGAACTGAGATCTGGTGATCTCTGATCTGCCTCGAATCTCCCAGCGACGCCTGCAGCCTCTTTCTGGAGGGTCCCCCCAACCGCGACCGGAGCTGGTAAGGAAAACCCGACGCCTAAAGACACCCCTGCACCCGAAGCTCCACGGCCTTGGGTGGCCCAACCAACGGTGTCCCATCATCCCCAGGCATCACAACTTACCTCTCCAACCTGTGGTCACCTCCAGAAGATCTTCGTCTCCGAGCCTGCAGTCTTTGTTGAAACCAGAGAATCCCCGTTGAAATCAACAGGGCACCCGACCCCAAACCAGCACCCTGCACCCAGCCGCCCCTGCGCCCATGTGGGTGCACTTTGTGTGCTGAACCGGATCCCCCTTTGCCCTGAGCCTAACACCAGGAGCTTTGCTCCCACAACCTTGTGGCCTGCTCGTGAGCAGCCACCAACCGGAGGCCCTCTACCCCCCTTTGGATAACATTGGGCCTCAGCACTCTGCACCCGGCCGCCCTAGTGCCGCTGAGGGTGCTTTGAGAGTGCATCCTTGACCCTGGAGGAACCCTTGTTCTAACCCCTGAAACTCAACCCCAAAGACCGAGTACTTACCTGTTAACCGATTAGTGTGGAGTGGAATTGTATGAAAACCTGAAAAATTACAACTGTGCAAAACTGATTTTACTTACCTTTTCTTTTAGGAAATGTCCCAGTGTGATATCTAGGCATATCACACTGAGTAGAAAAAAGTAACTTAAAAAGTAACTGAAAAGTAATCTGTACAGTAATTTTGAATCCTTGACTTACCTGTATTTCAAATAACTGCATTAGAACTTGCAATCAATTGTAAATACAGCATAATACTTTGCAAAGCATTTATTTGTTACCTGTGCCTGGCTTGGTGTGGTTCTAGAAATAAACTAACAATAATATTTTTATACAAAACAAATTGGTCTGAGTTCAGTCTTTGAATGTGTGCAATCATTTGCTGATTGAGTGTGTACAACAAATGCTTAACACTGTCCTCTGATACTGCCTTACTGCTCGACCACACTACCACAAATAGAGAGTAAGGTGCTATCTACTTTTACCTCTGCCTACCTCTGGGGTTCCACTGGACTCTGTGCACACTATACCTCATTTTGGTATAGTATATACAGAGCCAGCTTCCTACAGGGTGTGGTAGGTGTGTGTTTGTGCGGTGTGCTGAGTTAAGACAGTTTCTGATAGATACTTCTTCCCACAGATTCTCATCTCCTTGTAAATATCCTGCAGAAGTCAGACTGGATCTGGGACCTTTCCCCGAACAATAGCTGTCGAGCACCACCAGGTGTGGTATATGAAGTGAGTAGGTTGAACGAGGAAGTGATGACACGAGGCGGGGCATATAAGGTAACAAGCAGTGTGCTGGCATTAGTTCCAGATACCTTTTCTGTGCACCAAGGCATGCACAGAGAAGTTGAAAGGACATCAGTGACCACGGAAACACAGTACACAATATGTTTGGATAAAGTTCGAAGATATAGTATTCCCCAGAAATATTGTTACAGGAGGTAAGTAACTTCTGATCGATAAACAGCCTGCAGATTGCTCATGTTATGCTTGAGTTCCAAAGCAATACCCTCAGAAATGGAACAGTGCCTGAAGTCCTGCAAAACGGCCCTGGCAAAGCCTCATCACTGTGTGCTTGACCTGCGTTGCAATAAAGACAATAAGCACCCAACAGATATCAGTCACTAGAACGCAGTCCAGGATAAAACAGATTTCACGGCTTCGTGGGCGGACCCTGCTCATGTTGATGCCTTGCACCAGGCCTTGCTGGATATCTTCTGGATGGGTCCATTTCTCTCTGAGGCTCTTTCCAGGAGTGTGGTGATGATGGTGGTAGGCTCACCCCTGTGGGTTTGGTGAGTCTGGTCGCTCACACTCCAAGGCTTGACAACTCTGCACTCCACACGCCTTACAGAACTCAAGTGGCCTGGGTACAGCTCCAAAATTGAGCATTTCTTCTTTGGGGCCTCCTTGAGAAGAAGTCTCTTCACCTGGGTGATAGGAGAAGCAGCAGAAGCATTGGAATTAACCTTTCCCACCTCTGAATCCAACTATAATATTTAGATGGAAATATTCCAACCTTCCTCTGCGGTTTCAGAGCCTCTGCAGCCCTTCAGTGCACCGTTTCTGGAGCATAGACTGGCTGCTTGGGGACACATTATTTGATGACATATGTCTGCACCTTGTGACCCCACATTTTTGTCATTGAATCCCTCTCCGTAGAGTTTAGTAGTCCAACCTTCATCTGCAAAGTTGAACCCGAATGGCTTTCCAATGGCCCCTACAAACAGAGTGTAAGGGGCTGGACTCAATAGGATGGAAAGACTTTGCCTCTGGCAGCTTCACCCTGCAAGCACCACATACATGATTTGGGACAATATGTCTTTGGATCAACTGGTGACTGATGAAGTATGACTGTTTATAGGATGAGAGTGTTTATATTTCTTTTCCCTTCTGTATTGGCCCTCTGATTACGTTCCTTATGTCAAAATCAATAAAATGTTTTTTTTAGTTTATTTTTTTAAAGGCCCCAATATAGGAATCTGCACACTGGTACTACCAATTATTCAGCAATAAACAAGAAAATGATGTCAGTGCACATGAGTGGTGCTCATATGCGGCTCTGCTCTGTTACTTCTGGTGTGGTATGGAATCAAAGTGAAGTCACACAGCGCCACCTTGTGGCCAGTGGCAGCATTGCATGTGGAAGCTTTGCAGATCAGGCTGGCACGTGGGGAGTATTTTAAGGTGAGGGATTTCTGGTTAGATAGAGTATGTACCAGAAAGAGCATTGCCGAAGGTAAGTAAATTGTTCTCATCAGATATAGTCAACAATATATGTTTCCAAAACAAATTCTGAAGAGTGGCTTGGATTCAGTGAACACGGTTTCTCATCCATAGACATGGTGCACTTGGTGCTTTTCACTGGATTCTCCGT
Organism: Calotriton arnoldi; assembly: GCA_963921515.1. Taxonomy (NCBI): domain Eukaryota; kingdom Metazoa; phylum Chordata; class Amphibia; order Caudata; family Salamandridae; genus Calotriton; species Calotriton arnoldi. Next base: position 44,700 of record CAWUFW010008802.1, on the reverse strand, counting down.
ATATATCTAAGCAGCCCTCATGGGCATGTCCTATGATAGTGAGCGTTTGTTCAAAGAGAAGGCCAACTCTTTCCTGCAATGCTTCAGACATAGCCAAGCCACAGCTCAATTGCAGAATCTGGCCTCCATTGTGAAGCAAATCCACCAGCACTTCTGAAAATTTCAGGGCTACTCCAGATCACAACAGTCCCGTTAGCTTCAATCATTGCAGCGGGTTCAGGAGTCCCAACATATGTATTGCTCATTCTTGGGGCAGGGGTGGAAAAATTGTGGAAGCATAAAAATTATATTCCAGCTACCGAAGTCTACTAATGCTGAGAGGAAAGGAAAGACAGAGGAAAACCCCAGAGGGTGTAGGGACAACGAAGCAGCGGAGAGAGACAGGCAAGAGCAACTTCGCCGCAAAATAATTTAATAATGATATTAAAACATATAGAAGCGAGATCGAAAGAAGAAAAACAGTAAATGCAAAGCATACGAACATACATAATGAACCAGTTGATAAATGGCAGATAAGTACATAAATGAGGCATTAGAATTTAGAAAGGAAAACGAAACTTGTGAGTGTGAACATGGAGGAAGACAAATGGGGTGGTATGGAAGTAACATAAGGGAGGGTATTACATGAGGAGTCCACAGAAGGTTTCTATCTAAAAAAACAAAAACATTAATAAAAAGTTAGAAAAGGGGAAACAGTCAATATATAATAATTGAATAACAGTAAACGTTAAACTGAGATGGAGAAAAAGGCATTAGAACAACATTATAATAAACAATCAAGCAATCGAGGAAGATCCTAAATCCATAGCTTCAGATTTATGTTGACTGATGAAGATTTGTAGGTCTGCAGGTTCTTCACAGTAGTAGGATTTATCCCTGAAAGTGGTTTTAGAGAGGCATGGATGGAGAAGTCCGTATCTAATGTTCAAGGATTTCAGTTGTGGGCATAGATCAAGGAATCGTTTCCGACGAGCTGCTATGGTGGTAGAATAGTCTCGTGAAAAAAACACCTTATGACCTGACCATTGAAGAGAATCCGCCTTGTTGGCCCTTAGATAATATCTGCATTAGATATCTGAATGGACGAAAAACAATAATGATTCATCTTGGCCGAGAATTAGGTCCAGACGTAATCCTCAGACCGAGACACTGTATCCGTTGAATAGATAGGGTAGAAGCAAAAGGCAAACGTAAAATTTCAGGTATCGCCGTTTGCAGAAAGGCAATCATGTTGGAGCCTTCTGAACCTTCTAGAATACCAAAAAGACGGAAGTTATTTCTCCTGTTTCTGTTTTTTACATTTTTGGTAAGTCTTTCAAGGTGATTAATGTCTTTAGTCAGTTGAGAGCTATCAGAAATTGAATCTTCAAGATTGCTAATTCTTTATTCCAGAGTTAAAATGCGTTGGTCATGTGAGGACCATTTCTCCTCAATACATTGTAAAGAAGCATTAGTATCAACCATAAAAGGTTTTAAGGCTCGTAATTCCTCCATGATGTCTCTGTAGGGTCAGATGAGTGGTTGAAATTAGTTCAAGTGGGGAATTTAGTGGGGAAATCAAGGCCTTTTTTTGTCATTTAACCAAAGTGGTCTTTGAAGACTTTTTCGCTATAGCGCCAGAAATATGGGAGGAGGAAGAACTGTCTCCTAAAAATTCTGAAGCGATTTCCATTGTGGCAGTAGATGGCAGAAAAGATTTTGTTTGAGTGCACAAAACACAAAGTGGAGTTGCAGACTTGATATAAGAGGATGCCTGGCTACTACTTTTGTGATTTGTGATTTCTCCCCATATAATGCCAAAAATGCAGGTAGTGAGATAGAGGGAAAAAAACACAACTGGCAAGCCAATTAAATGAAGACTGAAGTGGAAAGACAATAGTTATTAGCAAACAAACACAGCAACTGCCTCACGCTGAAAAGTGCCTAGATACCCCGGGTGATTGTCATGCTTTAGAAATTCTATTTCATTCATTCATTCAAAAGAGCATAGTGAGAATAATGCTTCAAGCCCAAAAAGTCACTCAAGAGAAAATTTGAATATGCTCAAAATGAACGTAGTTGCCGTAGATATTGCCTTTTAATCGTAGATATGAAGCGGGTACCATCCTGATCTGACAGTTCAGATCCCGAAGGCATTAGAGCATGTGGAATTCAAGAACGTTGTAGAAGAAAGTTTACCGTGGGCGCGGTCCTTGACAGATTAATGGTGGCATCTGAGTGTGCAAACTGTCCTTAATGCAGCAACTACCTCACTCTGAAGAGTAAATAGTGAGAATAAAGCCACAAACTAAGAAAGTCGCTGAGGAGAAAATCGGATATAAGCTTATATTCGATGCTGTAAATATATCCCTTCAGTCATATATATATAATATATATATATACATGTATATGTGTTTATATATATCTATATATGTGTATATGTATATATATATATATATCACCCAAATTTGCCCTGCAAATGAGTCCGCACTCCACACAGGTAAGTTGGAACTCCAACATTTTATTCAAAAGAAAGCAGGCATTTTAATCCGAAGCTTTTCCCATTCACTGCCTGCCTGACGCGTTTCAGAGAACATTTCTCCTTTCTCAAAGGCACATGGCATTGCAGTCTTTAGAATCCACAGTTGCCGCTTCCTGCTTTAGATCATTTAAACAGCCTCCGGTGTGCTTCAGCCTCTGGTGTGCTCTTTTACAACAAGGCATTGCGGTAATTGTAGTTTCCCCATGCTTTTTACCCTCAAGTGGGTTTCTTTATTTATCATAACTTTTTAAAGGGAAACACAGACTGAAAGTCCTGCTTGACTTTAATTTTCTGATACCTGCTTTTGTCGTTTCTTCTCTTGGCATAATTCCAAGTCACGATCCCTTCATTTCCAGGGTGGTTCATTATGCCATATCAGATCGAATGCAAAGAAAAATATTGTAACGATACTGCAACACACTGCAATAATATGTATTCCGCCTTTTGATAAAGTATGTCTAGCGATATCACGAGACAAAATATAATTAGTGTCAAAATCGTGTACTTAACACATGAATAGATTACGCACTAAGCAAATGAATAGTATGGTATGCAATGAGGATTAATGTTTGCGAAATTTGATTCTGTCACGAGGGATCTAGCATTATTTTTAATTAAACTACAACTCCCAGAAGTCTATGGGAATTGTTATCCACAGGAAATGACATAAAAACAGTTGTAACAGTAGTGCCCCCTATCGTGAGAAAGGCCGAGTTGGCCGAAATGCGTCAGTGTGACAGACTGGCTCTGTAATAAAAATACACAACACAAGATTCCAGAGTGCGACGTCTTTTGTGTAAAATATTGACCCTGGCCATTGGTTCGGCCCAACGCCTGCACCCGCTGCTGCGCGCTCCGACAGGAACCACATTGAGGAAAATTGAATTGATGTCGGAAGCGACCGATTGAGAGGACGCCGTGAAACGCCAAGCTCACAGGGTTGAGCGCTGGAGGACGGAGCAGAGAGCCCGACCATACAGGAGTCTCCCCAAACTGTGAGTCACTTGCTTTAAGGCGAAATTGTGTGCACTAATCTCTCTTTCGAGCGACTTGATTACGGTGAAAAACAGAGACCGGCATCGCTAATAAACTTTATAGCGTTATACCGCTCTCTGACTGCAAAGGGGGAATCTTGTTCAGATTATGATCACACAGACTAAGCCAAAGTGATACGCAAGTAATTAAATATTACGCTGTGCTTTACCTTACTATTTAAACTCGAGTCCGTGATCTGAAGGCAGGGATGGAAGCACGCAAAGCCAAACTCGTGCAGAAAATGGCAACAATGTTCCAAGCGGGCAGTCAGGCGGGAGGATCAGTTGCAACCAAGACTGTATCTCCAAATGAATTAAACCCCACTCTGAAGCAACTATTTTTTCAAGTAGAAAGACAATACAAGAAAGAAATAAGCAAGAGTTGGGAAATATTGGCATTACAAAAATATCTCGAAGTTGACAGAGTCCCACGCGGTCTTAGGATTTTTACTATGCCTACGCATCCGGACACACGCACGGATATGTTAGAAGAGTGGGGCGCTAAGAACATGGAATGTAGTAAAAACATGATGAGGATTCTTATCAAGTATGCGGAAATCGACCTAATAGATACACACACAGCCATCAAAGACCTCGAGGCCAAACTCAATCAATGTGACAAAGAGGAAACAGCGAAATTACGTAAAGAAATGGAAGATTGATTAGAGAAATATGAGGATAAAATTCAACAACGAAAACAAAGAAAATACACCAGGGACGAAATGGATTACAAACAAGGGCAGATACTAACCTTTGCAAAACGTTTTGGCGCATTAAAAATGAACTATGCCACAAAGATATCAAAACCAGGAGGGAAATAGGTAGTGAATCAGATATAAGTGGCAGCGAAAACGAAGCAACAGCTAGAAAAACCACACCGAATACCATTTCTTTTTAGAGGGAATGCGCCTTGTCAACCTGGATTAGAATCTATCACGGAATCAAGGCCAGGGTCAAGGCAGAGGCAGAGGGTTTGGAAGAGGCAATTCAAAGTCTTTAGAAGCTCCAGGAAAACCCGAAGATCTAAGTACAAGAAGGCAGTATCCCTTGAGGAATCGAACAAAGAGAAACTGATTGAAGACAATCTTATCATTAATTTATCAGACTACACCCCAACACCAATGGAATGTCAGATACTAAATTTAGGTCTCTCATTTAGTCCGGAAAGACACTTCAACTATACGGATACAAAAATTGACATATACAAATATGTACGCAAGTTGAAACTTACAAAAGTACATGCTGCTAAATCACCTCACAACTATCAAAATACGATCTCTCAAGAGAACATTAATGAACAGATGGGTAACAAAGATATGGAGCTAACTATAGAGGAGATTCCACATCTAAAAACCGTCTACGATTTAGCCAATGAAGCACAGGAGAATGAAACTACCGAGCTTGAAATGCTACAAGACCTTGAAATGGATACTAAACAGCATAAAAGCAGTGGCCTCAAGAACAAATCTCGCTACTGCCCTCAACTATCTCCTGGCAATAAAATTGATTCCTTCTCAGAAGCAATAATGAATGAGATTGACAAAATGGAAAAAGTTAGAAATAACAAACAGAGGGAAAACATGTCAATAAAAGAAAATCAAGCTATTCAAACTTTGGCAAACAACCCAAAAATAATCATAAATCCCATGGACAAGGGCAGAAATATAGTAATCCAGAACATAAGTGATTACAAAAAGAAGCCTATCGCCAACTACAGGATTCTGAAAAGTATCAGAAAGTATCACACAATCCTATTCACAAAATGATCCAGGATACAAGAAATAATTTAGATAACTGGCATCAACACAAACTAATTAGTGATGAAGAGCGACTATTCTTATTGAAAGAAAATACCACAATTCCAATAGTATACTTTCTACCTAAGATTCACAAAACACTCATCAACCCTCCCGGCAGACCGATAGTGTCATCATGTGATTCATTATACGAAAACATTTCATCCTATGTAGACCATTGTCCAAAATCTAAACTCTTACATCCAGGACACGGGAGACTTCTTGCGCATACTCTCGAACACAGTATGGAATCCATCATATATCATGGCAACAATCGACGTGGTGTCCCTGTACACCTCAATTGATCACACAATAGGCTTACATGCCTGTGCATACTTTTAAAACAGCGCAACATTAGTGAATTGGAACACTCCGCAATGATAGAAATGTGTCTGTCAAACAATATTTTCTTCTTTGATCAAGAATTATACCACCAATTATGTGGCTGTGCCATGGGCATTTCCTTCTCCCAAATTATGCTAACATCACTATGGGCTGGTGGGAGAAGGAAATAGCCTGAGGTCCAAAAAACAACAAGGCCCTGGATAAGATCATATTATGGACACGCTATATAGATGATCTGTTCCTAATTTGGAACGGTAAAAAGGAGGAATTCATGGAATATTTCAACTCCTTAAATGACAATGACATTGGATTATCGTTCACATGTTCTGCAAGCCGGCACAAAATAGACTTTCTCGATACCACAGTGTATATTGAGGATGGGCAAATACACACTACCCTTCACTGGAAAAAAACGGCAACAATTAGCATTCTTCATGCGGAGAGCTTCCATCCTAAGCCCCTTTTGAGGAGTATCCCATTCGGAGAATTCAAACGGATGCGCCGTAACTGTTCCAAGCACGATGAAGCGAAAAAAGAAATCACTAAAAGTGTAGAAAGACTTAGAAAGAGAGGATACAGGGAAAGAGACCTCAACAAAAATCTAAAGAAAATCGAAAATATGTCACGTACAGAAATTCTGGTAAAAAGAGCCAAAAACAAAAAGGAAGAAGAGGACAATCCAAATCAAGCATCCAGACAAGTAGCCCGAGGCTCATACTAACATTCAGTAAAGACGCACATAAAATCCGACAAAGCATCCAAAAGTATTGGCCATTACTCCTACAAGATCAAGATATTGAGAATATAATTGATGAAAGACCATTAATCACTTATAGGAAAGTATCATCACTTAAGGACACAATAGTAAAAAGCCATTTTCAAACAAAATCAAAAGAAAAAAATTGGTTGGAAAAACAACAGACTGGCTTTAAAAGATGCAACAGCTGTAAAGCTTGTAAAATTGGGACCAACAAGAATGAGATAAGAGATCGAGAAGGAAGAGTTATCCAAATCAAACAAAGAATAACATGTACAACCCAATACGTAGTCTAGGCCATTCAATGCAACTGTGGCCTCATGTATATAGGCAGCACTGTTTGCATGCTTAAAAACGGATTTTAGAACATATCCGCGCAGTAAAAATAAAGATTCAACATATGCAACTGCGAAGCACCTGCTATCGTGCCAGAATGGTGACTGGCGAAACATGAGCTTCTTCGGCATTGACACAGTGGAAATCAATGAAAGGCTGGGTGACAGAAAAAAGAAACTGAGACAGCTTGAATCAAAGTATATAATCAGACTCCGTACCAAGATCCCCAAAGGGATGAACTTTGACGAAGAATATTATGTTCACCTGTAGAACTGAAAACATGATCTCTGGAACTTCTCATACTCATGCAAACACGATCCATGCCAACAGTATACAACAAATAAGACTGGATGCCTGAATAACTGAACTGCAACAAAAATCATTTTGAACATTGGGTACTAAACCCCACAAGCTATGAACATTATGCCATATCAGATCGAATGCAAAGAAAAATATTGTAACGATACTGCAACACACTGCAATAATATGCATACTGCCTTTTGATAAAGTATGTCTAGCGATATCACGAGACAAAATATAATTAGTGTCAAAATCGTGTACTAAACACATGAATAGATTACGCACTAAGCAAATGAATAGTAAGGTATGCAATGAGGATTAATGTTTGCGAAATTTGATTCTGTCACGAGAGATCTAGCATTATTTTTAATTAAACTACAACTCCCAGAAGTCGATGGGAATTGTTATCCACAGGAAATGACATAAAAACAGTTGTAACAGTAGTGCCCCCTACCGTGAGAAAGGCCGAGTTGGCTGAAACGCGTCGGTGTGACAGACTGGCTCTGTAATAAAAATACACAACACAAGATTCCAGAGTGCGACGTCTTTTGTGTAAAATATTGACCCTGGCCATTGGTTCGGCCCAACGCCTGCACCCGCTGCTGCGCGCTCCGACAGGAACCACATTGAGGAAAATTGAATTGATGTCGGAAGCGACCGATTGAGAGGACGCCGTGAAACGCCAAGCTCACAGGGTTGAGCGCTGGAGGACGGAGCAGAGAGCCCCGACCATACAGGAGTCTCCCCAAACTGTGAGTCACTTGCTTTAAGGCGAAATTGTGTGCACTAATCTCTCTTTCGAAGCGACTTGATTACGGTGAAAAAACAGAGACCGGCATCGCTAATAAACTTTATAGCGTTATACCGCTCTCTGACTGCAAAGGGGGAATCTTGTTCAGATTATGATCACACAGACTAAGCCAAAGTGATACGCAAGTAATTAAATATTACGCTGTGCTTTACCTTACTATTTAAACTCGAGTCCGTGATCTGAAGGCAGGGATGGAAGCACGCAAAGCCAAACTGCGTGCAGAAAATGGCAACAATGTTCCAAGCGGGCAGTCAGGCGGGAGGATCAGTTACAACCAAGACTGTATCTCCAAATGAATTAAACCCCACTCTGAAGCAACTATTTTTTCAAGTAGAAAGACAATACAAGAAAGAAATAAGCAAGAGTTGGGAAATATTGGCATTACAAAAATATCTCGAAGTTGACAGAGTCCCACGCGGTCTTAGGATTTTTACTATGCCTACGCATCCGGACACACGCACGGATATGTTAGAAGAGTGGGGCGCTAAGAACATGGAATGTAGTAAAAACATGATGAGGATTCTTATCAAGTATGCGGAAATCGACCTACTAGATACACACACAGCCATCAAAGACCTCGAGGCCAAACTCAATCAATGTGACAAAGAGGAAACAGCGAAATTACGTAAAGAAATGGAAGATCGATTAGAGAAATATGAGGATAAAATTCAACAACGAAAACAAAGAAAATACACCAGGGACGAAATGGATTACAAACAAGGGCAGATACTAACCTTTGCAAAACGTTTTGGCGCATTAAAAATGAACTATGCCACAAAGATATCAAAACCAGGAGGGAAATAGGTAGTGAATCAGATATAAGTGGCAGCGAAAACGAAGCAACAGCTAGAAAAACCACACCGAATACCATTTCTTTTTAGAGGGAATGCGCCTTGTCAACCTGGATTAGAATCTATCACGGAATCAAGGCCAGGGTCAAGGCAGAGGCAGAGGGTTTGGAAGAGGCAATTCAAAGTCTTTAGAAGCTCCAGGAAAACCCGAAGATCTAAGTACAAGAAGGCAGTATCCCTTGAGGAATCGAACAAAGAGAAACTGATTGAAGACAATCTTATCATTAATTTATCAGACTACACCCCAACACCAATGGAATGTCAGATACTAAATTTAGGTCTCTCATTTAGTCCGGAAAGACACTTCAACTATACGGATACAAAAATTGACATATACAAATATGTACGCAAGTTGAAACTTACAAAAGTACATGCTGCTAAATCACCTCACAACTATCAAAATACGATCTCTCAAGAGAACATTAATGAACAGATGGGTAACAAAGATATGGAGCTAACTATAGAGGAGATTCCACATCTAAAAACCGTCTACGATTTAGCCAATGAAGCACAGGAGAATGAAACTACCGAGCTTGAAATGCTACAAGACCTTGAAATGGATACTAAACAGCATAAAAGCAGTGGCCTCAAGAACAAATCTCGCTACTGCCCTCAACTATCTCCTGGCAATAAAATTGATTCCTTCTCAGAAGCAATAATGAATGAGATTGACAAAATGGAAAAAGTTAGAAATAACAAACAGAGGGAAAACATGTCAATAAAAGAAAATCAAGCTATTCAAACTTTGGCAAACAACCCAAAAATAATCATAAATCCCGTGGACAAGGGCGGAAATATAGTAATCCAGAACATAAGTGATTACAAAAAAGAAGCCTATCGCCAACTACAGGATTCTGAAAAGTATCAGAAAGTATCACACAATCCTATTCACAAAATGATCCAGGATACAAGAAATAATTTAGATAACTGGCATCAACACAAACTAATTAGTGATGAAGAGCGACTATTCTTATTGAAAGAAAATACCACAATTCCAATAGTATACTTTCTACCTAAGATTCACAAAACACTCATCAACCCTCCCGGCAGACCGATAGTGTCATCATGTGATTCATTATACGAAAACATTTCATCCTATGTAGACCATTGTCCAAAATCTAAACTCTTACATCCAGGACACGGGAGACTTCTTGCGCATACTCTCGAACACAGTATGGAATCCATCATATATCATGGCAACAATCGACGTGGTGTCCCTGTACACCTCAATTGATCACACAATAGGCTTACATGCCTGTGCATACTTTTTAAAACAGCGCAACATTAGTGAATTGGAACACTCCGCAATGATAGAAATGTGTCTGTCAAACAATATTTTCTTCTTTGATCAAGAATTATACCACCAATTATGTGGCTGTGCCATGGGCATTTCCTTCTCCCCAAATTATGCTAACATCACTATGGGCTGGTGGGAGAAGGAAATAGCCTGGGGTCCAAAAAACAACAAGGCCCTGGATAAGATCATATTATGGACACGCTATATAGATGATCTGTTCCTAATTTGGAACGGTAAAAAGGAGGAATTCATGGAATACTTCAACTCCTTAAATGACAATGACATTGGATTATCGTTCACATGTTCTGCAAGCCGGCACAAAATAGACTTTCTCGATACCAGAGTGTATATTGAGGATGGGCAAATACACACTACCCTTCACTGGAAAAAAACGGCAACAATTAGCATTCTTCATGCGGAGAGCTTCCATCCTAAGCCCCTTTTGAGGAGTATCCCATTCGGAGAATTCAAACGGATGCGCCGTAACTGTTCCAAGGACGATGAAGCGAAAAAAGAAATCACTAAAAGTGTAGAAAGACTTAGAAAGAGAGGATACAGGGAAAGAGACCTCAACAAAAATCTAAAGAAAATCGAAAATATGTCACGTACAGAAATTCTGGTAAAAAGAGCCAAAAACAAAAAGGAAGAAGAGGACAATCCAAATCAAGCATCCAGACAAGTAGCCCGAGGCTCATACTAACATTCAGTAAAGACGCACATAAAATCCGACAAAGCATCCAAAAGTATTGTCCATTACTCCTACAAGATCAAGATATTGAGAATATAATTGGTGAAAGACCATTAATCACTTATCGGAAAGTATCATCACTTAAGGACACAATAGTAAAAAGCCATTTTCAAACAAAATCAAAAGAAAAAAATTGGTTGGAAAAACAACAGACTGGCTTTAAATGATGCAACAGCTGTAAAGCTTGTAAAATTGGGACCAACAAGAATGAGATAAGAGATCGAGAAGGAAGAGTTATCCAAATCAAACAAAGAATAACATGTACAACCCAATACGTATTCTAGGCCATTCAATGCAACTGTGGCCTCATGTATATAGGCAGCACTGTTTGCATGCTTAAAAAACGGATTTTAGAACATATCCACGCAGTAAAAAATAAAGATTCAACATATGCAACTGCGAAGCACCTGCTATCGTGCCAGAATGGTGACTGGCGAAACATGAGCTTCTTCGGCATTGACACAGTGGAAATCAATGAAAGGCTGGGTGACAGAAAAAAGAAACTGAGACAGCTTGAATCAAAGTATATAATCAGACTCCGTACCAAGATCCCCAAAGGGATGAACTTTGTCGAAGAATATTATGTTCACCTGTAGAACTGAAAACATGATCTCTGGAACTTCTCATACTCATGCAAACACGATCCATGCCAACAGTATACAACAAATAAGACTGGATGCCTGAATAACTGAACTGCAACAAAAATCATTTCGAACATTGGGTACTAAACCCCACAAGCTATGAACATTATGCCATATCAGATCGAATGCAAAGAAAAATATTGTAACGATACTGCAACACACTGCAATAATATGTATACTGCCTTTTGATAAAGTATGTCTAGCGATATCACGAGACAAAATATAATTAGTGTCAAAATCGTGTGCTAAACACATGAATAGATTACGCACTAAGCAAATGAATAGTAAGGTATGCAATGAGGATTAATGTTTGCGAAATTTGATTCTGTCACGAGAGATCTAGCATTATTTTTAATGAAACTACAACTCCCAGAAGTCGATGGGAATTGTTATCCACAGGAAATGACATAAAAACAGTTGTAACAGTAGTGCCCCCTACCGTGAGAAAGGCCGAGTTGGCTGAAACGCGTCGGTGTGACAGACTGGCTCTGTAATAAAAATACACAACACAAGATTCCAGAGTGCGACGTCTTTTGTGTAAAATATTGACCCTGGCCATTGGTTCGGCCCAACGCCAGCACCCGCTGCTGCACGCTCCGACAGGAACCACATGGAGAAAAAATATATATATATATATATGTGTGATCAAGGTCCAGGAGGGACCGAAACGCGTCATGGGCGACTGAAAATAAACATCTTTTGCACAGAAACGTGGTCCGTGCCTGCTTTCCGTTTCCAGGATCGGTGAAAGTATTGAAGCAGTGTGAGAGGATATATATATATATATATATATATATATATATATATATATATATATGTATATATATATATATATATCCAAAACCTTCGTCACCAATTCCTTGAAAGGACGAGAAGCAGACCCAGAGTTGGTGCAATTGTAGGTTTATTTAGTGAACTCCCGCACCTCCGCCATTACGCGTTTCAGCCTCACACGAGGCCTTGATCACATGACACGAAACGGAGATTTCTTCTCAAATTTAAAGTGCTAGTGCATGGTAAACACACGTGAAATACAGATCTTCGATGGACAAAGAAAAAATACTGCCATTTTTTCCCTTTCCGCAAGCCTTACACAATGCCATTTGTTTTCATGACATACAATAGATCTATTACTCATAGTCAAAATGTGCAATCATATGCAATAAATAAATAAATATTCATAGTTAAATTTAAATACACTGCACATAGAAAAACGGTGTTAAAAATCCAGATTAAAAACATATACATTAAAAATATATACATTTAAAATTCTGAACTCCCACATTGTATTGACTATTCCAATGACCTCATGCACAAAAATGTCATTCTAGTTACCATATTTTATGACTACTTCTCATGCATTTTTGACCTAGCTTAATAAGCATAGATTCAAAGTAGATGTGTAAGGTGTGCAACAAATTCAGCCCAAGTGGGCAAAAGTCCATTAATTCCAATAAAGTGCTTGTGCTAATAAAAACTATACCCGTGTCTACACCACCTTGAATCACAGCCGTGATTCATTACTAATCGTGTATAAAAGTGCTAAAATTTTGAATAAAAAAATATTTTTAAGAAAGGGAAAGGGGCAGTTTTGATATAGAGAATAAAAGGTTTATACTATATGTAAGAAGGAATACAGGTGACGGATTCATAAACATGTAAAAAAATCCTCACTAGCATTCAAGCCTGATGGGATTTTGCAGTCGAGCTCCAAGTTGTATTGTGTTTCCAACTTTCGTAAGAAATATTCACGGTTCCCACCCCTTCTCAGCGGCAAGACAGCATCAATGGCAAAATATTTCAATAACTGGCTGTTACTGCCATGGTGTTCTTTGAAGTGTCTTGCCACTGGGTAGGAAGCATCATTGTTGGAAATAGCTCGCATGTGCTGGAGTATCCGCTTGTGCACTTGTAATTTGGTGCTCCCCACATAGCGTAGGCCACACGGACACTCCAGCACATACACCACAAATTCTGTTTTACAGTTTAAAAACTTGGATATCTCAACTGGTCTCTGTCTAAAAGGAGTGGTATACATTTTGACATTATTGCTGTATCTACACGCTTTGCAATTAGAGCATTTAAAAAATCCTGTTCGCGCATTAAGCCAGTTTTTAGTTAAAGTAACCTCGGGGCTACTTTTAACTAATGCGCTGCTCATAGATTGGGCTTTCCTGTAGGTGATGCTAGGGGTGGCTGTTAGGCGCTCACCCAATATGGGGTCGTTCAGAATTAATGGCCAATTCCTATTGACTATTCTGCTTAAGGTTTTATGTTGTTTATTGAATGTCAATATCAACCTGGTAGGTTGATCCAAGGGTTGTCTGGTTTCAGAGTCCCTTTTATTTCAGTCAACCAATAATTCTGAACGAGATTGGTTATTGGCCTTGTTCATTGCGGCCAGAATCACACTTTTGGCATAACCCCTAGCTAAAAACCTTTGTTTGCATGTCTGTTGTGCTTCTATACAATCCATTTCTGTGCTACATATACGTCTGATCCGTAGCATTTCCCCATAGGGGATGCTATTGATCAGATGTGGCGGATGGTGGCTTGTAGCATGTAAAACAGTGTTGCCAGGCGGTAGCCTTTCTATGTAAGCGTGTCAATATCTGGTTGTTACATATGTACACCTCAACATCTAAAAATGTATCTCGTCACGACTGAGTTGGGCAGTAAATTGCAAATTAAGGGAGTTATCATTCAATTCCATAACAAATTTACGAGCTTCCATTTCATTGCCTCTCCATATTAAAAACAAATCATCAATAAATCTATACCAACACAGAATGTGTTTGCTGAGGGTATCTTTGTGTTTTGTCATGAGGACCTGCTCCTCCCACATGCCCATATGCAGACAGGCATAACTCGGGGAGAAGCAAGCCCCCATGGCAACTCCTCTCACTTGCTGAAAGATTTGATTATTAAATGAAAAAAAGTTGTTTTCAAGGCATGTGGATATCATAGACAACAACATTTTGTTATGCAAGCCATATTGTCTGCGCTTAGTGTTTAGATAGAATTCTGTGGCTAAAAGACCATCTCGATTGTGTATGCTGGTATACAATGCGATTACATCTAATGTCATGAGTAAGCATTCCCCATCCCATTTTACATTTTCAATTTTCCGTAGAAAGTCCCCAGTGTCTTTTAAGTACGATGGAAGTTCTCTTACTAAATCCTGGAGAAAAAAGTCCACGTATTTGGATGTATTCTCTGTTTTGCTCCCTATGGCTGAGATAATAGGTCTGCCGGGAGGTCTAGACATATCCTTATGGACTTTGGGGACAAAGTATATGGTTGGAATAACGGGATGGTCGATTTTTAAATACTTGAACTCATCCATACTCAAGAGACCAGCTGATTTCCATGCCACTAGTTTGCTATTGTATTCCATCCAAGAACTCTTAACTGCTAAGATGTTACTTCGTTTGTAGCAGTTTCTGTCACTGAGTTGTCTTTCAGCTTCTTCCATATACAGTTCCCGTGGCCATAAGACCACATTTCCCCTTTGTCTGACTTGCGGATAATAATTTTGTCATCTCTTTGTAGTTTGCTGACCAATTGTGCATAGATATTATCCTGTTTGTTGTGTCTGCTGGGACATCTCATTGTCTCTCGATAAAGTTTCTTTAATTCATAGGTGACTTTGTCATGAAAAATATCAACATTATCTTTCAGCATGAGGGGGCAAAAAGTTGATTTGGGTCTAAACTTGGTTTGTGTTGTCACCCCAAGATGTTGTACTTCATGCTCATTCATGATTGTATTATTTTCATCGAATAGCTGTTGCATGTCCGTTAATAATACTTGATCCCTTGCTGTTAATGTCGGACTGATATTGCCCTCCTCCTGTGTTGACATTGTGATATTTTGATTATTGGTCCCTTGAATTATATGATATTTTCGTAATTTGATCTTTCTCACGAATTTGAATAAATCGATCCTTGTCTCTGCATAATTAAAGTTTGTTACAGGACTGTAAGTAAGACCCAATGACAGTATTCTGCGTTCATCTTCGCTCAGAATTGTCTTTGTTAGATTTATAACCGTGTTGTCATCCATGCCAGTTATCTGCGCCTGTTCCATCTCTTTTTCATTGGTTTTTTGTTGGTATCTTGCTTGGTTTTTTTGCCTGCATCGTCGTCTCGCTCGTCGTTTCTGGTTTTTTCGTTTATTCCTCCCATGTTTGTACTCCTGTTTGGTCCTCGCGGGCGCAAGGTTTGCCTCCTGTCCAAGCGCATATAATCCAGCTCTTGACCCAGTGATGGTATTGTAAACCCCAACGCCCCTGCGCCTGTGGTCTGTTCATTTTCTGATCCACTATCAATGGCAGAGCTCAGGTCCGATAGTGATGTGGACGCCTGAGAGATACTGTTGGTACTGGGATGTGCAGTTGATGTTCCTCCCGATGGTATTGCCTTAATCACTGCATCATATCTGCGTGCAAAAGTGAACACACGGCCCTGTTCGTAGTCCACTTTGTCTCTTTGATATTTGAAGGTTTTACGTTTTTTGATTACATCCTCATCTCTTTGCAGGCGCCCCAACATATCCCCCCTGTGTTTTTGGGCAGCATCGATGTCACCATGCATATATATATTCGTGTCACATCCTTTGCCCTAGTTGGATAATTCATATCCAAGAAAGGTCACTGTAAAGTAGGTTATTGTAGATTTTTTAAAATTAATTTTATATCCGTGTGACGTTAAAATGGTCACTATACGGTCCACCATTATCAGATGGGCATCTAGAATATCATCTGTAAGAAACTTGTCGTCAATATGTGATAAGGCCTCCGGATATGGTTGTAAGATCTCCATGATTCATAATGAAAAAAGTCCAGGACTGTTATTATATCCCATAACCAAATGTTTAAATGAGTATTGCTCTCCATTGAAACTCAAAACCTTTGGATACCCGCTTTCAGGCACTATATTCTGACTAAAAAAGAAACCAACTGCAAATATCTAGGGTGGTTTTGTATTTTTCTGGACTAGATTTGTCATTAAACCTGTGCTATGGGCGTCCTGCAATCCTTATGTTTTTGTGAGTGAATTCAGATTTCTATAATCTAAAACTATTCTAAATGACCTCTCTGGTTTTGAGATGGGAAGAACAGGTGTGTTCATAGGAGAAAGGCATGGTGCTATAATGCCTTGATATTGTAGTTGTTCTAAAATAACTTTTATATTGCGCTTTGCTTCTGGCTCCAGAGGGTATTAAGCTTGTGCTTCAGGCTCACTGCGTAAGGCAATGACGTGGGACGGAGGGTTTATCCCATCCCGCTTGATTTCTATATAATGCTGGGGCCTATTTGAGTGCCCACTCTGAGGTTTATATTTCCCGAACAACTTCAGGTACTAGAGAAGAGAAGGCTACTCATATTACCTCCTCTCCCTGGGGTACTTCCCTAACACAGACTGGAGGCCAGTCATCTTCTGCTATTATTATATTGTATTTTTCAGCCAAAACACTGCTATAATTATGCACAATATATCTCCTTCAATTAGTCTGTTTAGTCTTATAAACTCTATCTGGAGGAATTAAATATCTATCGGGAGTCTTAATTTGTATTCTTCAGTTGGATTCACCGCCGGATCGCCCTGGAGCAGGGTCGAATTGGTAACGGGGGGCACTCGGGAAATGGGCGAAGGGCCGGTAGCCGAGTTCTAGCTGTGGGCTGCTTTTTGGGCAGCCTGGGGGCTGTATGTGCTGTTAGGATGCTGCCAGCGGCCCAGTGGGTGCCTGAGTGGCCTTTCTAGAGACAGATGGGGGGAGGTATCACTCCCTTTCTCTCGCTGGGCCGGCCCATCAATGTATGCTGATTGAGCGGGGGCAGGGGGCCTGAGCAGAAGTGGTCTCACTTGCATTCATGTGTGGCTCAGCAGTGAGAACTAATCTGTGCATTTTTTTTAATCTAAGTCAAGTTAATAAACTTGCCCCCCACCCCATTTCTTTTCATAAAACTTGGCTGAAGCAGTGTTTTGCGGAAAGGCAATACGCAAATATGGGCCACCTTTTTAGGTCTCGCCTAGCGACGCAGCGCATGCGCTGCTCGCCTTGGCGAGATCTATTGTCGTCGGTTTGGTGGGCGAAGGGGGACAGGACATGTGCACGCGTACAGACACGTCTCTTTTGCTGAGGAGATGTGCACGCGTACAGACACGCGATGTGCACGTGTACGTCGTCTCTTTTGCTGTGCGGTCCTAGTGGCTCTCTCCCTTCTCGGGCCGCGGGCACGCTTTCGGATGTCTGGTTAGAAAATGCCTCAGCAGTCACAGACTGCCGGGCCAATTCTCACATCCATTAAACCCGCTCGGAAAAAAAATGTTCTCATGAAATGTGACTCTTTGTGGTTAAGTGACTTTTTCTTACAAATATAATGCGTAAAAGCACTGTATGTGTGCTTTCCGTCAAGGAATGTCTGTGTTAAACTGATAAGAACTCTGTTACACACACATCAGTTATCGATTATGATTTGCAGACACGTCAGGTCTGTGCATACTCATTTTTATATTGATATTTTTAGTTTACACTCAATGTAAATGACTTATGTGTATATTAATAGTTTAAAAACAATCCCTTTTAAGTTTTAACTAATTACACGTGTGTCCAGCATAGGTCTAGCAGTGCTGTACACATGCCAGTCCTCCCTCTGCCCTCATCTCTTTGATATTTAGATGCACCTCCTGACGCAAGTGAATATACCTCAGCTTCAATTTAAAAACGTTTGCTGCTGATACCCGAGTTTGCATCTCTCTGTCCAGGTCAGTGTCAGCACATCACAGAGTGCCTGGATCAAATTAACCACTGGATTTCCGAAATGTAAATGAAACAATGGCGGAAGTTTCAAAAGTATGAAGCACGGATCCTAAGTTGCCACAATTGATTGCTCCCCCCCCAATTTGTTCATCCTCCAATTCTGATTCAACGAGTGAAAACACCCGGTGATCATTTTCAGTTCAGGTCTCCACTTCATCACTCAAATGGATCCAGTCATCAAGGGAATGAACTTTCATCGCTCCTTCAGAACATTTTAGTGCTCCTACAAACTAATCATCAAGCAGTGCCAACTAATACTCTGGTGAGGACATGCCTGGATTATTGCAATGTAGTGTACCACAAAAATGTAATTGGAAGCTTCAGAGAGTGCAAACTGGCAGCTACAATGAGAGAACACCAAGGGGTACATGGTCATGTCAAACCTGTCTTGAAAGTGCTCAACTAGACCCTAGTGGTGTCCAGAAATTATTTTTAATATCCCTGCACTAGGCAGTGTTTCCTGAAAAGAAAAAATACACTCTAGTAACTTAGTAGGGTGGCAGCTCTTATTATTTACATATATTTTTTTATCTTTTCAAATATTTTTGTCACTTAAGGAGGTGTTTGATGTCTGAGGACAGGAAACCGGCACCACAATTAAAAACAAGCATTTGCAATGCAATAGGTCTTGCATTTACGTGAGTTTAAGCTATTGGCATTGTAAATGACAATGCCTTTTATTTATGTTTTAAAAACGAAAACAAAAATAAAAGGCATTGTTATTTGCAATGTCAATAGCTCAAACTCGCGTAAATGCGAGACCTATTGCATTGCAAATGCTTGTTTTTTGGTGTGCCCGGGCAGATTTTTGATCCCAACCCTGCCCTGGAGTGTCTGACACATGATTGTTACTTCTGCCGAGCTGTCTAGGAGCGCTCTCGCCCAGGTCTCGTTCTGAATCGCGTTTTAGAATCTGTAACGTTCTCTTCCTTCTCTACGCTGCTCACAGCCTCTCGTCCTGCTTCACTTTTCTGCTTGCTTTACTCTTCTTCGGTACTCAGTTCAGCCCCTTCCCTCTGCCGGTTTATTGTCAGAGTCCTGAAAAGAATGGCAAGAGCGGCTATCAGAAGACTGATTCCGTTTCGGCTTTCAATCGTATTGCGGTCCCTCAGATTTTAACCATACCTACTCAAGTACCCGGATACAGGGGGTCCAGTCCATCTTTTCAATCCATCCCTCTGTTTTTTCTTACTTTCCATTAGAGGTTTTTCCGTAACAGAACCCTCAGCATCACTTTAGGTCTCAAATGGGGTTTAAGGGCTATAAGTCACATTGTGATGCAGTAGGCTTTATTTCTCTGAGTGACAGTAACTTATTGCGTTTTCTGTATAGGTTTCTGCATTAAAATGTCAGGGACCTCAAAGGACATAAATGAATACATATATAGTGATTGTTTAAGTTGAGTTAAAAACCTTTTGGCTGGCACAATAAATTATGTTAAGTAGATTAAAGTCATCCTGGGACTATTGACCAGTTTAAGTTGTCCGTATTGTCTCTTCTGCTCTGGTTAGATGGCTTCGCACATACACTGCTACACCATCTACATGCAGCTACGAGCCAAGGATCAACAGAGATGTACACCTGCATTTGCAATGTGGGATTACTGCACTATTTCTATACGTTTTTATGCAGTTTTTTCTAATTGCCAACAAAGACCAATTATAAAAAAGTATAAAAATAAAAATGTTCACAACCAAAGCATCACTTGACTTGGTTAGCGCCATGTCGAAAAATGTAACGTCATTTGAACAACATTCACAGTTGAAAGTGCAAAAATATGAGATACCGTGGATGTTCCCGTGTGCATCACTGTTATAGCAGTTGTACATGTATAACACACATGTCAAAGGCTGGGCCTCTATTCCCTCTACAATTTTCTACTGTTCTTGTTACTAACACACCGCACGTTGTGGGTATAGATGATGTTAACACAATTGACTATATGTAGAATTTCTCATGTACAGTTCTGGAGTATAATAACTTAAGTCTAAAACTAATACATTTTAAAAATGTTGAAACAAAGCTACATAAAGTGTGTGTGTTTCGCTTGCACTCCTTTGTACCAATCGCCCAGTTTATTCACAATATATATGTATGTAATATAATTTTGAAAAGATTCATGGGAACATGCATTGGCAAACAAATGGGCAGTGCCATGTTTTAGACATTTCTAATGGTCAACTTAGTCTCAGTAAGCCTGGTTATTGATATTATAAGCACACTGGCTCACAATTACCATTTTTTGTACGTGAGCATGCTTTTCATTATACGTTTGATAGTAGGAATTATTGATATCAAATAATGTCTAATGTAAAAACGTATTTATATTGTGAAGTCACTCCCAATCATTTTGCATCAATTAGACATATTATAGCAGCCCTTTACATGTGTGGAGCTCACCTGAGATTCTGCTGGATCATACAGCTGACTGTAAAATTCTTCCTCAATTTGGGGGCCCAGGCACCTTTACCCTCAACTGTGGTGAGTCTCTGCAGTAGAAAATGAGCAGCAACCGGTGAGGAGGCAGGTCTGCTACATTTGAAGGCTTTGAGGCAAGTGACAAAATGGCCTGCAAAAACATGTACGCCGACGAGATGGATAATTACGTCAACTTACGCGCCTTGGATGTATTCTATCAATCCTTTCCCATTTTAACCAATGCCAGATGGCGGGAGCCCAAAAAGGTAGGTACATTTCAAACGTGGAAAGTCTCTTCCTCCTTCTCTGCTTCTTGATGCAATAATGAGATTGTATCTCTGAGGGTGAACATTTTGGTTATTTTTATTTGTTTTCCTTAAATGCAAATAAAAATATACCTAAAGTAAAGTTAGGTACAGACTACACGTATTAGTCCATCATCCATGACAGATATGTCCGCCATCCACCATGTTACGTCTACCAACATAAACCTACATTTTCAGACTTGGTTATGTCTGACAGTATAGCAGACTGGAATTGCAAATTTGAGGCAAGCATCCGCCATTTGTTGCATTGCATCTGTCAAAATGAACTAGACGTCTCCCGTACAGAATATACAATTACACTGCGCACAGTGTAAGGTATGACTAATTTGACAGACATAAACTAAAAAAAAGAAGTAACTAAATAAAAACATAAAAAAATGTTAGCTAATATTATTGTTTTAAAAATGAATTTTGGTATATTGATAACAAATGTGCACAATCCAAATTGAATTTTAATGAATCAATAAATGTTTTACTAGAGTTAATAATTTTTAAGTAACTAGTTTGTGAAACATAAGAAAAAATGATAAATTTGGAAAGAGAATATCTCAAGTATGTGAAGAAGAATGTTATATATTATATTATGTGTGTCTTTTGATATATTTCTTCATGTTTAATTTTGAATAATTGTGATATTATTTTAATGTCTGTCATCCATCTGTAACACACAATATTTACACACTGTACTTATATTTTGCAGATATGTCTATCCACCAGTAAAGAGAAGATTACAAAAAAAGCAATGCTAAGAAAGTTCCTACAAATCACTTAATCTGGAAACCATGCAGGAACGGCTGAAGCGTGCCACAATTCAAGCTTTAACTCTACAATTTAAATACGAACTGTTGCCAGACTTTAGAAATCCAACTGCCATCCCACCTATCCTGAAGATAACGATAGTGTTGCATTTCTGTACAACTAGCTCCTTCTAGTACACCTTTAACAACCCAGATGGGATGTCGCAGCTGACTTTTTCTGCTGTCCTCAGTCAAGTACTGGATGTTATGGTGGGACGTGTGGTTGACTACATCTAATTTCTTCCAGATAATGCCAGACTGAACAATATTAAGGCAGAGTTCTATGGTTTGAGAGGCATACCACATGTTGCTAGTGCCATAGATGGAACTCGTGTTACATTGGTGCCACCTCATTACCGGGAGCAAGCGTAACGCAGTAGGAAGCATTTCCACTCCATTGATGTACAGGTGGTTTGCATACCGGATCTGCACATCACCAGTGTGCATGTAAGTTTTCCCGACTCAACCCATGACTTGCTAGTCATGCTGCTATGCTGCTATGCAACAGTTGCATACCTCAACAGATGGCAGCAATGAGGACCTGACTTGTTCGGAATTGTAAACATTAGTGTTGTAGTGATATTATTTGTTCAAATTTTGCCATTCAGACATACTTAGTTATGTTTGTATTTTGAATTGTATTTTTTAGAGGACTCTGCTTGTCCCAGCCACACATGGCATTTCACACTGCTGCACAACCCAATTAGTCTGGGGATGTCTGCTTCAGGGGGCCCTGTGGAGCTGGCTTTTTAGGCTCCTGAAGGTCCGTTTCCAGTGCCTGGAGAGATCTGGAGGGGCTGTCCTCTTCTCTCATGGGAAGGTCTGCAAAATAGTTGTGTTGTATACTGCACAACATTGCCTTGCAACTACCATCATCCCTGATATTGACTGTCAGTAGGAACCCCAGGGTGATGTTGGTGAGATGCATCCGCAAGATGAGAGTGATAAAGATGAATTGAGAGACATCATTGAAAACTTCTTTGCCTGATGGTAAGTTGTTAGACCTGTCAGCCTTGGAGTGATCTTCCCCCAAACCTTTTGCCTGCTTACCTCCTCTTTTAGCTGATTCTTTTTGTTGTCCTTAGGACTCTGACCACCTTACCACTACTGACCAGTGCTAAAGTGTATGTGCTTCTCCCCTAAACATTGTTACATTTGGTATATCTACAATTGGGATATTTAATTCAACTGCAAGTCCTGCAGCACTGATTGTGCCACCCACACCAGTAGCCCTTTAAACATGTCTCAGGCCTGCCACTGCAGAGCCTGTGGGTGCTGTTTTACTGCCATTTCAATTTGGCATTTAAAACCCTTTGCCAAGCCTTAAACTCCCCTTTAATTACACCTAAGTCACCCCTGAGGTAGACCCTAGATAGCCCATAGGGCAGGGTGCTGTGAAAGTAAAACGTAGGATATGCACTTTTAAGTTTTGCATGTCCTGGAAGTAAAAAACGCCTAAATGCGTTTTTCACTACTGTGAGGCCTACTCCTCTCATAGCTTAACATTGGGAATTCACTTTTAAGCTGAAATTCCTGATTAGAAAGGAGAAGCTCTTTCATGTTTTATATCTTTGGAATGGAAATGAGAAATCCTCTTTACTGGTAAAGTTGGATTTAACATTGCTATTTTAGAAATGTCACTTTTAGAAAGTGGACATTTCTCTGCTCTTAAAGCTGTGTGTGCCTGTAGCCTGTCTCCAATACACGTCTGGGGTAGGTGACAGCTTGACTTTGTGCATTCCCTATAGACAGTGGCACACAAAGGAAGGTTAGGTGTTTCTGAGTGGCCATCTGCATCCTGATGGCTCGTCCTGGGCCGGATGGGAGGGAGGAGCTGACACACCTGAATAGGCAGTGTCCTGTGCCCGCACAAAGGGTTGATTACCCCCCTGTAGTGAGTCAGGAGCCAGAGCTGGAAAGAAATGACCACTGTGCACTTCAAATACCCTTCATTGAAGTCACCCCTACTTCAAAGGTACAGCTGGGTATAACTACTGGGTCTCTGACCACACCAATTCAGACACTTCTGGACCAGTAAAGAACCTCTGTCAGAAGAACTGCTGTGCTGCTACAAGGAATGTCCCTCTGCTGGACTGCTGCTCTGTAAGAACAGTTTTTTCTGCTGTGCCGCCCTGCTCCCCTCTGAAAGTATTGAGGGAGAGCTAGAATCTCCCTTGAACACAGAGTGATCTCCAAGGGCTTGTTGGCTTGCCTCCTATTGCTTGAGACTCAGGGATATCAGTCTCACCACCTGCTCTTGTGCCTGGTCCATTGGAAGTGGACCCAGGTGCTTGCTCCAGTTAAATGGATGCATCTCCAATCTCTGTGTAGCAGAACCGGCAGATTGACCCTGTTGCGGGAGCAAAATTGGTGCATCACTGTCGGGACCAGAGAATCGCCTTAAAAAAACGATGAATTTGAATGAACGCATTGCCGCCGTTGCTTTGCAGAAAGATTGATACATTCCCTCAACTGCATGTAGAAACCCAGTGCATCGTCTACGGAACTAACGCCTCACGGCTCGGCACATCGCCTTCGGTACCAACGCATCACCGCCACCGCTTGAAACAAACCAACGCATTGCTCGGCTGCACCCCAAATCTCGCTGTTGCAACCAAGAGCAAGGTACTGTGTTCACCAGGCCTGCGCGGCTCCTGCATCTGGCCCGCTGTCACGACTTGCCTGCTCGGATCGAGGGTGAGGAAGACAGTGAGGATGCATTCCCCCCTTACATCTCTCCTCTCCTCTATTTCTAGTCTCCCTTGGATGTGGCTGTTTGTGAGGTGGAGGACGCCTTTAAGGGACTCCACTTCCTGGATTTCAAGCCGCCCCACGTGACAGGGTCACATGGGCCAATCGGACGCCCCGGAGAGCTCACGAGGGGCTTCATTTTCGGTTTCCCTCATGTGGACGGGGAGATCCCGAGTAAAGGGGAGTACTCCAACGGGGACGACTGGAGGAGCACGAGGACTGACAGAGAGGCGAATCCCGAGATCGGCAGCACGCCGGAGGAAGACATTGCGTACCAAGCGGTGGAGATTCCATTTTGGGAGGTCGCACCCAGGACTCACCCCGAAGACCTAAGAAGGGAGCCAGACCCAACCCGGCAACACAAGTTCGGTAGCCGCGTTCCTGGAGGAGCGTGGCTCATGGAGTCAGGTGGCCACCTCAGGGGACTATTTAACAAGGGTCGCTCCGATGCTAGGACATCGGAGGTAGAGAAGGGAGAGGGTTGAGGGTACATTGCGGTATGCTCGCAACGTGCATGGGTCTTTGCAGTTAACTGAGCAGCGCGATGCCTCTTGCTTAAAGCGCGACACTGGTGATGGCAAAACCGGGTGTTTGTCAACCCCCACTCCTTAATCCCTCAATAAGCTACTACTCCATCCCTAAGACGCATTTGAAACCCTTTTAAATTCTCCCCAATTGGCCTTTTTGATTTTTTGGAAAAACCATGTTGCCGTCTGGAGAAGCAGCATCTGCACCTGCAAAGATGCAAGTTGAGCTGGCAAAGCTGGAGACCTACACTGTGGTCTAACTCAAAGACTTTTGTAAGGGGTTGACCTGTCCACTAAAGGCTTCACCAGAAAGATGGAGCTGCAAAAGGCCCTGACATTCTGGGCAGAAGCTCAGACTGCAGGGTCTGGGACCCCAAAAGAGGAGGAGCAAGAAATTGAGGAGAATGAGGTGCTGATCCTGGATTCTGACAAGGATCTGGGACCGCCTGAGGAGAGGAAAGCAGATTCCGGTCAGGAGCAGTGGTTGTCCTTAAAGCAGGTAGCAGCATCTCATCAAAGCCATTCTCGACTTGAGAGAGGACGTGACGGTGTGAAGGGAGACACAGATTCAGGTGTTGTGATCGAGGAATAACTTCCTTACCCTAGCCCAAATGGATGAATATGGTGCCACAAATCAATAAGGTGGCATGCATCAGAATGGATTCTTTGTGAAATTTCCTGAAAAGAGAATTATTCATCATATACTCAAAAAATAAGCCCTGATGAAGTTCAGTTTAGCTGAACGAAAGGCGTTGGCTGTAACCTTGGCTGTGTTTTCTTAAAAGATAATATAACATTCTCAATAAAGGAAATAACTAACTTATAAAAGGAATGTTGTACTTTTTCGTGGGTGCACTATCTTGTGGTTTATTCTTATGTATTTCTGCTAAGCAGTGGTATCTAGCAATGAGTGATATCTGAGATATAGTGCACCAGTATTCAATTGAAAGGACCTGTGTGGGAGGTGTGGTTCCGCAAGTCAGTTGTTGATTATACAATAGCGTCTCATCAAAGAACCTGACCCCATAAGAACTGGAGAACAGGAGGGAGGAGAGAAAGGTTAAGTTGGAGCTTGCTAAGTTAGACAAGGAGCAGGCTCGGGCTGAGAGGAGGCTAGCTCTGGAGGAGTGGAAACTAGCCCATGAGCTAAGCCTCAGGGAGCTGGACATCAAAGCACTACAGGTGAAGTCCAGCAGTAATGGTGGTAACAACACTACAGTTTCCAAAGGACTTGGTACCTAGTTATATGGTGGGAGATGACATAGACAAATGGTTTGCAGCCTATGAAGTGGCTCTAAGGGTGCACAAGGTTCCCGAGGAGTCCTGGAGGTGAGAGTAGTTTACGGAAGTACATGCCTACAGTAGGAAGGCGCACACTCTTAACACTGGAGGGGGGGACCAGGCTCACTACACTGTAATGAAGGCCATTCCAGTCAGCAAGTTTGGACTGATCCCTGAGAAGTATAGGCAAAGATTCAGGGGCATTTCTTAGATTACGCCAGCAAGGCACTGAAAGTCTGGGCGTGGCAACAAGGTTGATGATTATTCAGGGCTGTACAACTTGATTTTGATGGAGCACATGCTTAATATTTGTTTTCCAGAGCTGCACGAACACCTGGTTGATACCAGGAAGCTTGCTAAGGCGACGGACATCTGGTTCAGCACCAGAGTGTCCAAGAAGGTATCTGGGGAGGATTCCCAAAAGGGTGGTCATGGTTCCCATCAGAAGAAAGAGGGGGGAGATAAAAAGAAGGAGTTCTCTCAAGGCTTCCAAAACCACTCACAGGGAAAAGGGTACAATTCCCAATCTGGCCACCACGAAGCAGAGCTTCCCTGACACGACTCAAAAGCCAAAAACACCCAAGTGTTATGAGTGTTTTGAGTATGGGCACTACAAGAGGGATCCCAAGTGCCCGAAAAGAGCACAACCGACCACTGGAGGAAAAGTCCCAGGGGTGGTGAATGTAGTGCTGGGGGAGGAGTTTGTCCCAGTAAGTTGCGGGGGGGTGTTCAGTGAGGTTACCCTAGTGTTCCTGGGTGACAGTGAGATGGTTCGAAAAAATCCATGTGCCATCAATACTGCAAAGTATAGGCAATGGGTTATCATCAATGGGCAGTATGACTATGGTAAGGAGTCAGTTGGTGTCCCCAGAGCTGGTGATACCCAATGCATTCCACCTGGTTGTGGTGGCTGACAACAGGGAGAGTCACTATCCAGCGGCCCTTGTACCATTTGAGTGGGGAGCCGGGTTATTTTGAAAGTTGCACTGAGCCCTGCCATGCCTGTGGACTCTGTTAGGTAATGACCTTGAGCACACTACCAGGAAGGAAGTGGAGCTCAAGGTACACCTGAAAATGTTAGGGTTGCCTGAGTGAAATTGTGCAACCACCAGGTCCATCGCTGCCCAGGATGGGGAGTCAAGATGGGCTGGAGCCTGAAAAAATGGCCCAGCCAGCTGCTAAGAAGGGGAAAGGCAGAGGGCATGGGAAACCAGCTCCTGAATGTCTCCCAGCTGAGATAAATGGGGCACCTCTGGTGGCCGCCTTTGAACCCACTGAGGAGGACATTGCACTCCTTGGTGACCTGCCAGAGCTTGCTGGATGGCAAGTGGAAGGAGTACCCACCAAGGCTGGGTTCTGTAGGGCACAGAGAGTGTGTCCAACCCTGGACAGCATTAGTCAACTGGCTGATGCCCAAGCAGCAGGTGATGCCTCTGGAAGTCGTCATATTTACTGGGAGGACAACTTCCTTTACAGTGAGCCTAAGGCTTCTGTACATCGGACAACAAGGGCCCTAGTGGTCCCTCAGTGCTACAGAGCCTTCCTACTGGAGCTGGCTCACAACATACCCCTGGCAGGGCACCTGAGCCACAACAAGACCTTTGCAAAACTTGTCCCCCACTTTTATTGGCCTAGGATCAAGACTTCCTTAGATGCTTTCTGTAGGACGTGTGTGACCTGCTAGGCCAGTTGAAAGACAGGGCAGAGGCCCCCTGAACCCCTTGACTGTCATTGGCACACCATTTGAGAGGGTGGGCATCGACCTTGTTGAGTCTATTGACCCCAGACTGCTTATGGCAACAGGTTTATCCTCGTTCTGGTGGATCATGCCACAAGGTACCCAGAGACCATATCTTTGAGGACTTCACCTGCAGTGACTAAGGCCCTTATGGGATTTTTACAAGAGTGGGTTTCCCCAAAGAAGTGGTGTCTGATAGGGGCACCAACTTCATGTCTGCTTATATACAGTCAATCTGGAAGGAGAGTGGAATAACTTACAAGTAGTTCTCCACCCCCTACCATCTACAAACCAATGGGCTTGTTGAAAGGTTCAACAAGACCCTGAAGGGTATGATCAAACGCCTGCCTGAGGCATTGAGGCATAATTAAGACGTCCTCTTGCCATGCCTTCTCTTTGCTTACAGAGAGGTGCCACAGAAGGGGGTTAGCTTTAGCCCCTTGAGCTTCAGTATTGGCATCCTGTAAGAGGTCCTCTGAGTTTGGTGAAAGAAGGGTGGGAGCAAGCTCCCAGGAAGATTCCCCAGGATGTAGTTAGCTACATGCTGCCCTTCAGATGCCAAATGGCTAAGTTGTGGAAGCAAGCTTCAGACAACTTAGAAACCAGTCAGGAAGTGATGAAGCAGTGTTATGACCAAAAGTCGACCACTGTGGAATTGCAACCTAGGCAGAAAGTCTGGATGATGGAACCTGTGGAGCAAAGGGCCCCCCAACTCTGTTGGACTGGGCCCTATGAGATTGTTGAAAAGAAGGGTGAGGTCACCTACCTAGTTGACCTCAAGACCCCTAGGCACCCTCATAGGGTGCTCCATATCAACCATCTCAAACCCCACTTTGAGAGGTCTGAACTTACAATGCTGTTGGTGACAGATGGAGGGGAGGAAGAGGAGAGTGAACCTTTCCCTCACCTCTTAGCCATTAAGAAGAAAGATTGATCGGTGGAAGCAGTGACCCTTTCCCTGCATTCTGACTTCTGAACAGCAGAGGGACTGCCACCATCTGTAGGAGCAGTACTCCTCTCTGTTCTCCCTTATCCCTGGAACTACCCACCTGTGTACCCATGACGTGGACACATTAGACAGCCTCCCTGTCAAGAATAAATCTTACAGGCTGTCTGACAAGGTGAGGGCCAGCATTAAAGATGAAGATTCTAAAATGCTGGAATTGGGGTTGATAGAACCCTCTAGTAGCCCCTTGTCCAGTCCTGTGGTCCTGGTACTAAAAGCTTCCCCACTGGGCACCACATTTGAACTCAGGTTCTATGTAGATTACAAGGGCTCAATTCAGTCACCAAGACTGATGCTCATCCCATCCCCTGGACTGATGAGGTTATTGACAGGTTAGGGCCCACCCAATACTTAAGTACCTTTGACCCCAAATGTTCCGAATCATCTGGACTACTACAAGATCTTGCTGCAATTAAATAAATTCAAAAAGTGTCCAGCCCAACACATGAAAAAGGTCATTTGATAGACCCCATCTTTAGTAATGGCTCACACTTGAACGTCCTGGACCTGCTACCTGTGATATGGCTAGACCATTAGATGATCCACATGGTGATAAGCACTCCATGCTTCATTCCATCCCCTAGGTCAGTTACTTGGAGAGATCGCAGCTGGGTGAAACTAAATAGTGAAAAATGAGAGTCTGCCCTTAGCAGTTTAGTACCTGATTTGGGTAAGGACCACTTATTAGCTAATGACAAGGTCACCTAATGGGTCAAACATTCTCTGGATCTAGTTATCCCTTTAAAACCCATAATTGATGTACCAAGGACAAATTCTCTCCATGGTACACCCCCTACCTTTTGCTGCTAAGGAAAGAATGCAACATATGTGAGGAGAAGTAGAGGAAAACTTATGATGATCTTGGTAAATCCAATTATCAAGAGGCTATGAGCAGATACCATACTCAAATTAACGTGTCCAAGTTGCCTACTATGAATTAAAAATTAACAGCACTTCTACCTCTCATCGAGAAATGTTTCAATTCCAAAATCAAACCAAAATCAGATAGCTCCACACTTGAGCCCACAGTAGCTCGCTGTACTGATTTTGCAAGATTTTTTTCAAAAGAAATCTTCAACATCTAATTCTCCTTCCAAGTTACCACTAGAGATGTCGAAACCACCAGAAATAGTGGCAAACTAGAGAAGGTGAGCGCCTGTCTTTCAGATTTTCCTAGCATCAATCCGGATATCTTTGCAGCACAATTTAATAAAGTGAAATCAGAATCTCCGCTTGATCCATCCGCCCACCCTATATCCTTGCTAAAGCGGCAGAGCAAAGTTTTCTGGTTTTGCTGGAAATGTTAAATCTTATATTAATAAATGGAGCAGTACCACCTGCATGGAAACATGCAGTGGTTAAAGCCCTTTAGAAAAAACCTAACATGGATGCTCTCTGCCTAGGGAATTACAGAACCATCTCGTTACTTGCTGGACTAAGCAAGGTACTGGAGAAGCATGTTAACCAGTATCTATCTGGATTCATAGAAGCGAATAATGTCCTGCAGCCAACCCAGACGGGCTTTCGACCTGAGCACAGCATGGAAACCGTCCTGGCGGTAGTCGAGGAGCTGATCATGCTATTATATCAAGGAGGTACAGCAGCCATCATAGTCCTTGATCTAAGCGCAGCATTTGACACTGTAAATGACGAAATCCTCATCAAAATAATTAGTAATGCTGGAGTCACAGGAACAGCCCCATAGTCACCTCAAGTCCTGAAGAACAGTCCCATACGTTGCTGCTAACTGCCTGAATGTAATACATGTTTTTCCTCTATAGGATAACATTGCTGATCCGGAAATTGCAGTGTCTATTTTTGAAAACTGTAAAAATTCATTACTTGAAAAGTACTTACCCGATTTCAATGATCTTGGTATCTAAATTTATATAAAAGTATGTGTTATTTTTATAAATTGGTTTCGGATTTCTTTATAGAGTGTGGTCTCACATACTGCCTTTGTGTGTGTAATAAATGCTTAGCAATACCATCTGATATGCTCGCCCACACTACCACAAAAGAGAGCATTTGGGTTGTCATTTGTGCCTCTGTAATTACTCTGGGGTTTGCCTGGATTCTTTACACAGTGTACCTTTTTTAGGTCTACTATATAAAGAGCCAGCTTCCTACATACAGCCCCTGGGCTCAAGGCCCCTGACTTTTCCAGAGAACTTATTCTACAGACAGGTGCCTCAGAGCATGGTTTAGGGGCAGTACTTTCGCAACTTAATGAAGGGGGCCTAGACCAACCTGTAGCCTTCATCTACAGGAGGTTGCTTCCAAGGGAACAAAAGTGGAATGCTATTGAGAGGGTATCCTTTCCTGTGGTCTGGGCACTGAAGAAGTTGCAACAATACCTGTTTGGTATTCACTTCCTGATTGACACAGACCACAGGCCCCTCTGGTGGCTAATGCATTAGGGGTAAGAATCCACAATTGTTGATTAGTCCATTTCCCCCAGGGTATGGTCTTCTGGGTGGAACACAGACCAGGGGTAGACTACGCCAGTGCTGAAGGTTTTTCCGCCTTAGTGATGAGAACTACCTAGAGGGTGGGTAGCTCTTCCCACTTTCAGCTGGGAGGGGAAACACGTGTTAGACCTGCCAGCCCTAAGGCTCCCCCCAAGCCTTTTTCCTGCTTACCTCCTCTTTTTGCTGATTCTTTTTGTTGGCCTTAGGACTTTGAGCACTTTACCACTGCTGACCAGTGCTAAAGTGCATGTGCTTCTCCTCTAAACATGGTTACATTTGGTATATCCACAATTGGGATATTTAATTTAGCTGAAAGTTACTAGTAGAGTGCACTACCCGTGCCCATGGCCTGTACATTAAATGCTCTTTAAACATGTCTCAGGCTTGCCACTGCAGAGCCTGTGGGTGCAGTTTACTTTTCATTTCGACTTGGCATATAAAAGCCATCTCCAAGCCTTAAACTCCCCTTTCATTACACCTAAGTCACCCCTAAGGTAGGCCCTAGGTAGCCCATAGGGCAGGGTGCTGTGCAAGTAAAAGGTAGGATATGTGCTTTTAAATTTTGCATGTCCTGGTAGTGAAAAACACCTAAATTTGTTTTTCACTACTGTGAGACCTACTTCTCTCATAGGTTAACATTGGTGATTCCTTATAACACCTTTAAGCTGTAATTCCTGATGCGAAAGGAGTAGCTCTGTCATGTTTTAGATCTTTGGAATGGTAATGATAAATCCTCCTTACTGGTAAAGTAGGATTTAGCATTACTGTTTTTAGAAATGCCTCTTTTAAAAAGCAGACATTTCTCTGCTCCTAAAGCTTTGTGTGCCTGCAGCCTGTCTCCAAAACACGTCTGGGGTGGGCGACTGCTTGACTTTGTGCTTTCCCTCTAGACAGCCACACACAAAGGACAGTTAGGTGTGTCTGAGTGCCCATCTGCATCCTGATGGCTCATCCTGGGCAGGATGGGAGAGAGGAGCTGACACTTACACCTGAATAGGCAATGTCCTCTCCCCACACAAAGGGTTGATTACCTCCCTGTAGCAAGCCTGGACCAAGGTCTGGAAAGAAAGGACCTCTATGCACTTCAAAGCCTTTCTTTGAGGTCACCCCCACTTCAAAGGCACAACTGGGTATAAGCATTGGGTCTCTGACCTCACCAATTCAGTCACTTCTGGACCTGCAAAGAACCTCTGTCAGAAGAACTGCTGTGCTGCTACATGAACTGTCACTCTGCTGGACTGCTGCTCTGGAAGAACTACTTTTCTGCTGTGCTGCCCTGCTGCTCTCTGACCCTGCTGAGGGAGAGCTGGACTCTGCTTGAACCCAGAGTGATCTCCAAGGGCCTGTTGGCTTGCCTCCTGTTGCTTGAGACTCGGGGATATCAAAGTCTCACCACCTGTTCCTATGCCTGGTCCACTAAAAGTGGACCCAGGCGCTTGCTTCAGTGAAATCGCCGCATCTCCAGTCTGCATGTAGCAGAACCAACGCATCGACCCTGTTGCAGGAGCAGAATCAGTATCAGTGCATCGCAGTCGGAACCAGCGCATTGCCTTAACCCCTTCGCTGCTAGGCCTTTTCCCCCCCCCCTGTGCTAAACCCTTTTTGGGCTATTTGGGGTAGTGCGCGCTTAGGCCCCTGTAACTTTTTGACCACATAAGGTATCCACGCCAAATTTGCGTCCTTTTTTCCAACATCATGGGGATTGTAAAGGTACCCAGGGTTTGTGGATTCCCCTGGAGGGGACCCAGAAATTAGCCAAAATGCAGCAAAATTTTGTTTTTTTGGGAAAAATGCGAAAAAGGGCTACAGATGAAAGCGTCTTGTTTTTTCCCTGCAAATGGCATCAAAAAGGGGTTGTGGTGCTGAAATCACCATCTTCCCAGCTTTCAGGGACAAGCAGACTTTTGTCAGAAAACCAACTTTTTACACAGTTTTGGCATTTTTCTGGGACATAGCCTATTTTTGCTATTTTTTGTGCTTTCAACCTCCTTCCAGTTAATGGTAGAAATGGGTATGAAACCAATAATGGATCCTGAAAAGCCATACATTTCTGAAAAGTAGACAAAATTCTGAATTCAGCAAGGCGTCATTTGTGTAGATCCTTAAAGTTTTCCTTATAGAAACTAACAGTTAAATGAAGGAAAAATTGAAAAGTATTTGAAAAAAACAGCCATTTGTGTCAACGTTTTCACCTGTAACTTCTTCTAATTATGACAGCTATTTGAAAGCAATATACCGTTATATCCGCTGGACCTTTCTGGTTGTGGGGATATATAGGACTTGTAGGTTCACCAAGAACCCGACGAACCCAGAGTCAATAACTGAGCAGCATCTTTCAATGGTTTTTTATTATGTACCGGGTATAAGGCAATTATTTTGGGAAAATGTATATATGGAAAAATTGTTATGAAAGACACCTATGTATTTCTGAAATGGGAACAAAATGTAGATTTTAGAAACAGTAGATATTTGCACATTTCCGAAATTGGGAGTACCCATACTAGCATGAGAATTATAGGTCATTTGCTGGACACTTACCGTGAGGGGAACGGTTCTAGCTTTCTCCACGCCACCGCCGTGAGGGGAACGGCTCCTGCCTACTCTACGCTGCCGTGAGGGGAACGGCCTACATCCCCCAGCTGCCCCAGCTTCTCCCGCCAGGATAAAGGCGCGGCTGCCCTCCCGCAGCGCGGGACGCCTTTGCATTGCTGGACACTTACCGTGAGGGGAACGGTTCTAGCTTTCTCCACGCCACCACCGTGAGGGGAACGGCTCCTGCCTACTCTACGCTGCCGTGAGGGGAACGGCCTACATCCCCCAGCTGCCCCAGCTTCTCCTGCCAGGATAAAGGCACGGCTGCCCTCCCGCAGCGCGGGACGCGCGCGGGCGAAGCCCGGGCCAAGGGCGGGCCCGTCTGCGCCCGTCAGAGGCCGAAGGAGGCCGGGCAGGGCCACATTATTGATCGAGGTCGCCGGAATTTTATTGCTCCCAAATTTTCCGCATGTAATCTGACTGTGAAAGATAAGATAAGGCGATTTGGAGGTTTTTATATCAGTATCTTTTCGCAGTATCAGACTGGGAGCCGTGAGGGAAACGGCTAGCTCTGAGTGTCTTTAATTTCCAGTAGTCCCCGGGGACCCAGGAGCACCTGTGACGCTTTAGTTTGCGCTTAGAGGTACTATCAATTTATTGAGCGTCTACCGCAGCGCTAAGGTGAGCCCGTCATAGTTAGGTTGGGCCTCCCCTCTAACAACCGGGATTTTAACTGGAACAGAGAACAGAGAACTTAACGGATAGGCACCGTGCCCAATCGTGCCTAATAGCCGTGCCCTTATATTGAACTGTGAGCAACCGGAGATGCAGATTATCGTCCTAGATCTTTTTTAACTTTGGTGCTCTTCACCGTCACCGCAAACTGACTCCCTGTGTTTTAATATTTCCTTGTTGTCGTCGTTTTTGGTTTTTATTCCCTTTTTACACTCTCTTGGTTTTAATTTCCCATTTTTTAACATTGTATTGTATGTGTGTTACCGTGGGATTTTTTTATGCGATATATCAATTTTTGCCTAGCACATGTCACTTTAAGGATTACTCTTTTTTGCACTTTATAACCAACGGACCATTAGAATATCAAGTACCAGTATAGTGAGTACATTTGTGTGGTTGATAGATTTATGTTTATATTGTCTTTGTGGGTCTCTGACTTGGGGCTCAACAGTTCCATTATTGTACCGTTTTCTTCAGTACATGCTATTTTATCTAAGGTTTATTGGTCCTATATTTTATTACTAGTGGGTTGTTTAAACCCTAATGGTTATGTATAGATTATGTATAGTGAGTTTGCCCATGGAAGACTAATCTGTATTGTATAGTATATGCCATTATATAGCCAACACACTTTGCACTTTGCACTTTAGTTTTAAAGGTGAAACCCTATAGCAAGAGATCCATCAAGGGGGTAAACTTCTCGTTCAGTATAGATTCAAGGCACTAGGATTGTAGGAGGTTCATATCTACTGCCTTGCATCTGTCCTCCTAGACCTATTTTAGCCACTGCATTATATTTAGGGAAGAAACCCCTACGCTCTTGTAGGCTTTTTTATAGGGACATATATTTATCTTTCGCCCGTATAGCCTCCTTTGTAGCATCCACATGGCAAGGAGGAAGTTAGCGAAGTCTTTTTCTGCTAAATCATGTCCAACGATTGATTCATTTCTGGTTAAAGCGGTCAATGTTCTCACCGAGGAAATTGACCGTACTGAGAGGCGTCTCTCTATGGGCTCAAGCTTTATCGGGGTAGAACAGGGAAATGGGGCTGGGGCCGGGGCCCCTTCTGGCCCCTTTTGTGCGAGCGGATCCAGTAAATCGACCAATAACTCCTTGGCGGCCGAGGAGCTTGAGCCGGTCGTTATTGTTTCAGGAGGGATTTGTGGGGATCTTACTCGAATATCCATGACCCCTAATTTGACCGTCCTTGAAAGCCCGTCGCTACCGACACCGATAAAGACCAGGGGACGTAGAAAGAATACCCTAGAACAGGGGAATTTTAATTCAAAGGCCAAAGCTAAAAATGTTAAGAGTATTCGAAATGGGAAACTTGCCGATCCCTTGTCCTGTACAGACCCTATATTTCAACAATTAACATTAGCGACTATCTCTGACAAAATTATAGAGCTCCTAAGGCCGCTTTATGATAAATTGGACATCTTAGCTAGAGAAATCCATAAAATTAGTGGAGTATTGGATATAGTTAATTGTAAATTTCAAAAGGAGTCAATTAGGGATCATCAAAAGGATGTTATTATAGACCCTATTGACCCGACTATTGCTGTAGGTAATGATCGCAGAGATTGTAGTAAATATTGCAAGGAGCGGGCCCCTATTATACAAGCAGAAAATAGGGAAAAAGATAGAAATATAGTAATAGGAAATTTAACTACTAATAGTGGTTTTGCACTACCCCAAAAGGAGCAAGTAATGAATAAGCCAGACGAACTTAAATCATCTGATCCTATAAAGTCAGCTGGTCTAAGTTCCTTAGCCCATGGGGATAGGATAATGGCCCCGGTTGCAAATTTGCCCCCGAATGTAGTCCCTATGTTGTAATTTTGGCCAACGTCCCCAAACTCCAAATTGGGCAGGCAGAAGAACATGGTTCACTTATGAACAAAGTAGTGTTTTGGCTGACTAATAGTTGTGGTTATCCTATGGAAGGAATAAACCAGATTTTAACAACCCGTAGAGTGGGCTGGATCGGGCCTTTGAAAAAATGCTTTGAAGGGGACTGTATCATCATTAATTTTAGATCTCCAAGATGGGCATCCAATACCCTTAAAAATGCACCACCTCCCATACGGGGGAATTTAATACCACTCTTCTCCCTCTGGGGTACTTTTATAGACATCTGAGGGTGATGCATGGAAACGTAAGCTGGCCTCCAAATGGATCCTTGTTAGCTCCTTCTCAGGTTTCAGCCCTGCCTCATTTTGCTATTCCAGTAACTAATAGGTATCAGGCTCTG
This sequence comes from Calotriton arnoldi, assembly GCA_963921515.1. NCBI lineage: Eukaryota > Metazoa > Chordata > Amphibia > Caudata > Salamandridae > Calotriton > Calotriton arnoldi. The sequence goes on along the minus strand of CAWUFW010008802.1, from coordinate 7,601 downwards.
AGTAGTTTGGATACCAATGATTGACGTGAGGGACCGATACGGGCTAATGAGGTTGCATTTGAGAGTTATTTACCTAAAAGCCCCAGGATGGAAACTTTAAATGCTAAGATCATAACTAGTAAAGCTGGTTTATGCATGATAGAGCAATGTGAGTCGTTATCCACTAACGTATTATGGACAGTCAGTATCCCTAGTAATTCAGAAAGCATTCCAGTAGAATCCATTATTATTAGTAAAGAAGTGGGACACGAAGTACCCCCCAGGAATTCTATGAATCTAATATGGGCAAAGGGTACCAAGTCACAACATGGAACATTGCTGGGCTTAAAAGTAAAATAGGTACACCATCATGGTCTGATTTTATTTTGGCCCAACATGATATTATATGTTTACAGGAGACGTGGTGCACCGACCCAATATATGTAGAGGGTTTTACCTCATATTGGTTAACAGCCCAGGCCTCCCCTTCGGGTAGAGCTAAGGGCGGCCTCCTGATTTTGATTTCCACTAATTTGGATAAATGTAAAATCAAAAGTTGTATTACTGTGGGAACTTATGCTCAGATTATGTGGATGTCTCCCACCGTGGGTAATGATGTTATTTTGATTAATTTTTATAACAATCTGTTTAATTCTCTACGTAGCTCTATTGTCCATATCTTGGAAGGGGAACTCGAGAAATTGACTAGTACCATTAGGAAACCGATTATTATTCTTTGGGTTGGCGATTTTAATGTTCAAATATGCCCATTATCCCTGACCAAAGTTTGTGGGCCTAGGAGGGGGAATTTGAAGATGATTGTTATATGCATTTCCCCCATTGTGAATATGGTAGTGCCTTAAATGGTGTTATCGTTAAATTGGATTTAGAATTACTGTATTGTGCTACCGACAAAAACAACATGATATGTCCCACATTCACAGGTAGGAATGCATCGTCTAATATTGATCACATTATTATTTCTAGTAATAGTGTACATTTATTTTCAACTCCCTGGATAACGGACCAACCAACTAGTGACCATAATAGTATTTCTTTGTATTTATTATGTTGGGGCTTTAAAAATACCATCAGTGTTCCACACAGCCTATGTATTGCCCCCACCAGACCGAATGGTGTCCGGATAAAATGGGCTGGTCTGGACCCATCTAAAATCCAGCACGATGTTATTACACAGTGTCAGAATGAAATCCAAGTCTGCTTAGGGGATGAGGTTGACCCAGTATTGTTGCTTAATAATTTTACTAGGATCAATAATACTGTGGAGAACCTTTTGTTGAAACCAGTGTGTAGGAATAAAAAACCTAAGGTGGGATGGTTTGATGATAACTGTGTAGGGGCTTTGGGCCGCCTTAAACAAGCTCTGGGGTGTAAACCAAGAAACCCGGATATAATTAAGGCCTTACGTGCAGAATACGCTTTAGCCCTAAAAATCAGGAAATTGGAACTCCAAGAAAGAGCCTGGGAAGACTTAAGCCTGGCAGCCGATACTAAAAATAATAAACTTTTCTGGGATACCGTCAATAGTTCCTTTTTGAAGGACGACCATATTCCTGAATTTAATTCTTATGTTAACTGTAACTCATGGGTAGCCCATTTTTCCACCATTTTTAATCCTTTCGATAAAGATGTCCCATTCACCTTGTCTAATCATACCCCTGTTGAATGGCCAAAATTGCCCTTGTCAATTAGTATAGAGGAGGTATTTGAGGGCATAATTAGTAGTAAGGGGGTAAGGCACCGGGTCCCGATGGGGTCCCGATAGACTTTTATAAAAATGAAATGGTTTTATGGTCGCCGTTTTTAACCAGAGTTTTTAATGTCGCTGTTGAGACTCATTTTCCTTTATCTTGGGGCCAGTCAATTATAATACCAATTTACAAGAAGGGTGTTAAGACTGATGCTTGTAATTATCGCCCGATTTCTTTATTGGACTCGTCTATAAAGATCATGAGTAGGGTCATGTTATCAAGACTCGAGACCTGGGTCCAAGAAAAGTCAGTCCTTACCCAAGTGCAATATGGGTTTAGAAAGGGTGTTGGCACACTGGAGCAGTGTGTCAACCTGGATCTCTTGATCGGCAAGTACACATTAGCTAAGGAGGGAAATTTATATTTGTGTTTTGCTGACCTTAGCAGCGCTTTTGATTTGGTAGACCACTCCATTTTATGGCCCTTATTGTTGGATATGGGTGCCCCCAAAGAGATTATATTTTTCTTGGCTAGATTATATGGGGAGCTATCAAGTAGGGTGCGGTACGGTCATTTAGGCGAATATACCCCGCCTTTTAAAGTCAAAAGAGGCATCCGACAGGGCTGCGTCTTAGCTCCATTACTTTTTTCATTGTTTATCAATGAAGTTGACACAGCACTGAAATTGTTTGAGTCGGATGCCCCTAGGGTGGATGGGAAGTCTGTCCCAATTCTTTTATACGCCGATGATGCGGTTTTACTCTCTCGCACCCCTATGGGGCTACAGCGTCTTATCGATAATTTTACTGTTTTTATTACTAAAAGAAAACTTTTAATTAACAAATCAAAAACTTTTGTTATGGCTTGCGGTAGGAACCCTATAACATCTAGCTCTTATTTCATTGAAGGTTCCAAGGTCCAGATAGTTAAGACATTTTGTTACCTGGGTATTACTTTTGCAGGGAATAGGTCATGGGCCCAGGAACAGGATAACGCCTGTTCGAAGATGCTTAGAAATATAAATGGTATTTTTAGATTTGCGGCTAAATTGGGAAATCGACGCATTAAAGACATGTTGACAATCTATGAGATACGATGCGTTACCGCAGCTCTTTATGGGGCAGGTGTTTGGGGTCATTTTCAAGGTAATATATTACAACAAACTGAAAATTCGTTTTTAAAACGCTTACTTTGTGCCCCCTCATCTGCCTCTACGGAATTGCTTCACCGTGAGGTGGGCATTAGATATATTTCAGATCTGGCTTCAACACGACCCCTTTTATTATGGAAATCTATATGGTCAAAAGAGGAAACATTATTTACTCAATCTATCATACGGGACTGCCTCAAATTGGAGAATTGTTTAAAAATACCCTGGCTTAATTATATTATTTATTGGTTTAAACCTTTATTCAATTGTGACATCAGAACGGATCCTGAGTGTACTCTTTCTGTTGCTAGAGCTGAGATAAAACTAACCATGTTAGCAAATAAAATAGAGGCTCGTTCATGTGTTATCAAGAATCAATCAACTTTCCTCTTTTATTCGCAATTGGATCTTAAACAGGGTTTTCAAAGTTATTTATCAGCAGTGACTAGAGTTTCACATCGATTTGTGTTGACACGCTTAAGATTGGGTATCGTACATCATCTTGTTAATTTCCCAATTATGAAACAGTGTTCTGTTCATGTATGCCCATGTGATGGAGTCTCAAGACAAAGCTGCTGCCATATGTTATTATTTTGTCTATTTTATTCCCATCTTAGGAGATTTTATTTAAAACCTTTTTTTCTATATTACAATATAAGATCCACTACAGATGCCTTGAACCTGCTTTTTAGATTGGATGACCCACGATTATGCTTTTATTTAGCTACATTTCTTCTGAAATCTATTAGTGTTAGGAAATCTATGATTATTGATATCTGATTGTGTGTTTTAAGGGTATTATGAATGAATTTATTTATATGTAATTATATGCATTTGCACTTTTGAATTGGGATAATATATGATCTAGTAAATGTTTGGACCTTCATGTGAATAATGCACTTGCACTTTGTATCTGTATTAACATGTTTACGCGCCTTGATGTACTCGCTTTTTATCCCACTGTTTTATATTTTTTCAGATTTTTCTATAGATCGAGCTTTTTATGTCTGTATTGCTTATATGGTTGATTTATTTAACCGAATAAAAGCTCTAAAATCGAATCGACTTATTTTTTACAAATTGTCTTTCATTTGGAATGCAGAAATGCATCGAAAGTCAATAGGTAATAACAGTTGCTCTACAATTCTGTGTTACCCTAAGTCTCCCGATAAAAATGGTACCTCACTTGTGTGGGTAGGCCTTGTGCCCACAACAGGAAATGGCTCAAAATGCATCGTGGACGTACCACATTTTCACAATGAAAAATTACCCTTTTTTTGCAAAGTGCCTAGCTGTAGTTTTTGAACCCTAGCTCTGCGGGCACTTAGGGAAACCTAGCAAACCTATACATTTTTGAAAACTAGACACCCAGGGAATTCAGGACGGGGTGACTTGACTGGCTCTCACCAGGTTCTGTTACCCAGAATCCCTTGCAAACCTAAAAATTGGTAAAAAAAACACATTTTCCTCACTTTTCTGTGGTGGAAAGTTCTGGAATCTGCGCGGATCCACAAAATTCTACCCACCCGCGTTCCCCAAGGTCTTCCGAAAACAATGGTACCTCACTTGTGTGGGTAGGCCTAGTGCCCGCGACAGGAAGCAGCGCAAAACGCAACGTGGACGCACCACATTTTCACAGTGAAAAATGACCCTTTTTTTGCAAAGTGCCTAGCTGTAGTTTTTGAACCCTAGCTCTGCCGGCACCTAGGGAAACCTAGCAAACCTATACATTTTTGAAAACTAGACACCCAGGGGAATCCAGGATGGGGTGACTTGACTGCCTCCCACCAGGTTCTGTTACCCAGAATCCCTTGCAAACATAAAAAATTGTCAAAAAAACCACATTTTCCCCACATTTCTGTGGTGGAAAGTTCTGGACTCTGCGTGGATCCACAAATTTCCACCCACCCCGCGTTCCCCAAAGTCTTACGAGAAAAATGGTACCTCACTTGTGTGGGTCGGCCTAGTGCCTGCGACAGGAAACAGCGCAAAACGCAACGTGGTCACACCTCAATTTCGCAGTGAAAAATGACCCTTTTTTGGCAAAGTGCCTAGCTGTAGTTTTGAACCCTAGCTCTGCCGGCACCTAGGGAAACCTAGCAAACCTATACATTTTTGAAAACTAGACACCCAGGGAATCCAGGATGGGGTGACTTGACTGCCTCCCACCAGGTTCTGTTACCCAGAATCCCTTGCAAACATAAAAAATTGTCAAAAAAACCACATTTTCCCCACATTTCTGTGGTGGAAAGTTCTGGAATCTGCGTGGATCCACAAATTTCCACCCACCCCGCGTTCCCCAAAGTCTTACGAGAAAAATGGTACCTCACTTGTGTGGGTCGGCCTAGTGCCTGCGACAGGAAACTGTGCAAAACGCAACGTGGTCACACCTCAATTTTGCAGTGAAAAATGACCCTTTTTTGGCAAAGTGCCTAGCTGTAGTTTTTAACCCTAGCTCTGCCGGCACCTAGGGAAACCTAGCAAACCTATACATTTTTTAAAACTAGACACCCAGGGGAATCCAGGATGGGGTGACTTGACTGCCTCCCACCAGGTTCTGTTACCCAGAATCCCTTGCAAACATAACAAATTGTCAAAAAAAACACATTTTCCCCACATTTCTGTGGTGGAAAGTTCTGGAATCTGCGTGGATCCACAAATTTCCACCCACCCCGCGTTCCCCAAAGTCTTACGAGAAAAATGGTACCTCACTTGTGTGGGTCGGCCTAGTGCCTGCGACAGGAAACGGCGCAAAACGCAACGTGGTCACACCTCAATTTCGCAGTGAAAAATGACCCTTTTTTGGCAAAGTGCCTAGCTGTAGTTTTTGAACCCTACCTCTGCCGGCACCTAGGGAAACCTAGCAAACCTATACATTTTTGAAAACTAGACACCCAGGGGACTCCAGGTGGGGTGACTTGACTGCCTCCCACCAGGTTCTGTTACCCAGAATCCCTTGCAAACATAACAAATTGTCAAAAAAAACACATTTTCCCAACATTTCTGTGGTGGAAAGTTCTGATATCTGCGTGGATCCACAAATTTCCACCCACCCCGCGTTCCCCAAAGTCTTACGAGAAAAATGGTACCTCACTTGTGTGGGTCGGCCTAGTGCCTGCGACAGGAAACGGCGCAAAACGCAACGTGGTCACACCTCAATTTCGCAGTGAAAAATGACCCTTTTTGGCAAAGTGCCTAGCTGTAGTTTTTGAACCCTAGCTCTGCCGGCACCTATGGAAACCTAGCAAACCTATACATTTTTGAAAACTAGACACCCAGGGGAATCCAGGATGGGGTGACTTGACTGCCTCCCACCAGGTTCTGTTACCCAGAATCCCTTGCAAACATAAAAAATTATCCAAAAAACACATTTTCCCCACATTTCTGTGGTGGAAAGTTCTGGAATCTGCGTGGATCCACAAATTTCCACCCACCCCGCGTTTCCCAAAGTCTTATGAGAAAAATGGTACCTCACTTGTGTGGGTCGGCCTAGTGCCTGCGACAGGAAACGGCGCAAAACGCAACGTGGTCACACCTCAATTTCGCAGTGAAAAATGACCCTTTTTTGGCAAAGTGCCTAGCTGTAGTTTTTGAACCCTACCTCTGCCGGCACCTAGGGAAACCTAGCAAACCTATACATTTTTGAAAACTAGACACCCAGGGGAATCCAGGATGGGGTGACTTGACTGCCTCCCACCAGGTTCTGTTACCCAGAATCCCTTGCAAACATAACAAATTGTCAAAAAAACCACATTTTCCCCACATTTCTGTGGTGGAAAGTTCTGGAATCTGCGTGGATCCACAAATTTCCACCCACCCCGCGTTCCCCAAAGTCTTACGAGAAAAATGGTACCTCATTTGTGTGGGTCGGCCTAGTGCCTGCGACAGGAAACGGCACAAAACGCAACGTGGTCACACCTCAATTTCGCAGTGAAAAATGACCCTTTTTGGCAAAGTGCCTAGCTGTAGTTTTTGAACCCTAGCTCTGCCGGCACCTAGGAAACCTAGCAAACCTATACATTTTTGAAAACTAGACACCCAGGGGAATCCAGGATGGGGCGACTGGACTGCCTCCCACCAGGTTCTGTTACCCAGAATCCCTTGCAAACAAAAATTGTCAAAAAAACCACATTTTCCCCACATTTCTGTGGTGGAAAGTTCTGGAATCTGCGTGGATCCACAAATTTCCACCCACCCCGCGTTCCCCAAAGTCTTACGAGAAAAATGGTACCTCACTTGTGTGGGTCGGCCTAGTGCCTGCAACAGGAAACGGCGCAAAACGCAACGTGGTCACACCTCAATTTCGCAGTGAAAAATGACCCTTTTTTGGCAAAGTGCCTAGCTGTAGTTTTTGAACCCTAGCTCTGCCGGCACCTAGGGAAACCTAGCAAACTTATACATTTTTGAGAACTAGACACCCAGGGGAATCCAGGATGGGGTGACTGGACTGCCTCCCACCAGGTTCTGTTACCCAGAATCCCTTGCAAACCTAAACAATTGTCAAAAACCCACATTTTCCCCACATTTCTGTGGTGGAAAGTTCTGGAATCTGCGTGGATCCACAAATTTCCACCCACCCCGCGTTCCCCAAAGTCTTCTGAGAAAAATGGTACCTCACTTGTGTGGGTCGGCCTAGTGCCCGCAACAGGAAACGGCGCAAAACGCAACGTGGTCACACCTCAATTTCGCAGTGAAAAATGACCCTTTTTGGGAAAGTGCCTAGCTGTAGTTTGTGAACCCTAGCTCTGCCGGCACCTAGG